>OY992876.1:446664838-446979167 GCA_963921405.1 Cepaea hortensis | reverse complement strand
CATTCTACAGTCCTTGAATGATACCACCATCAAACAACGTACGTTAATTACTGTCTGTTATGTGATATATATATATATATATATATATATATATATATATATATATATATATATATATATATATATATATATATATATATATATATCATAATCAAGTGCCGTGCCGGCTGGCGTAGGCGTTCACAGATCTCGGTCTTTGGTGTTCTGGATCAACTCTGCTGATGATATTCCTCCATTCCTCCGAAGCCGGAGAGTGTCTGCCTGTACGGCGAGGAATCACCAGTCTGCACACCAATAAGCCAGACATGGGACAACGGATACTCACGCAAACCTCAAGTCCTGTATGACATCACACTGATGTTGGACAACAGGATGCCTTCATCCGACATACAGGACTTCGCGTTGGAGCTCAAGCCAACGAACACAAGCAAGCAAGCAAGCATATTCCTCCATGCCACCGTCTCAATCCGTCCAGCATCATTTCTCTTGGTCTGCCTCTGCCTCTCTTCCCCTCGATCTTTCCAGTTGTCACGATGTTCTCCAATGCCTCTCTTCTCATCACATGACCAAAGAAAGCTGTTTGTCTCTTTCTTATTGTTGTATATAGTGTTCTAGTTTCATTAGCCTCTTTCAGGCAATCGTTGTTAGTTACTCTGACAGTCCAAGGAATTCGCAACATTCGACTTAAAAACCACATCTCTGTTGCTTCTAAGTTCTTCCTAATTTGTTCATTTACATTCCAGGATTCTTTGCCATACAGCAAAACTGGTTATATATATAATTTTAGCACTCTCTTTCTTACATTCATTGATAGCGACTTATTGCATAAGATACTCTTCATTTTCTGAAATGCGGCTTTTTCCTCGCCTATTCTGCTCTTAATCTCTGTTGTACATCTTTCACCCGATGTTATAAGTGCCCCTAGGTATTTAAAATTATCCACTTGGTTGAGAATTTCCCCTTCTATTTCTATGTCACATTTTGGTGTTCCCATTTTCTTTGATATCACCATTGTTACTGTTTTCTTGATATTCAAGGAGAGTTCTTTCTGTGCACTCTCTGATACTACAATGTCCAATAATTGTTGTAGGTCTGTCGCATTATCCGCCACCAATACTGTGTCATCTGCGTAACGTATATTGTTTATATTATATCCTCCGAGTAGTATTCCTGGCTTCTCTTTGATTTCTCTCATTATTACTTCGCTATATAGGGAGAAGAGATCGGGTGACAAGACACACCCCTGTCGTACTCCTAGCTTTATCTGTTCGTAACTACCATCTTTATTTCCCATTTTAATTGCTGCTACTTGGTTCCAGTATACATTCTTTATTATTCTTAAATCTTTCCCAACAATGTTGATATCTTCCAACATTTTAATCAGCTCATCATGTTTTACTTTATCAAATGCCTTAATATAATTTATGAAGCATTAATATATGTCCCTCTGTTTCGCTATTGACCTTTCTATTAGTGTTCGTAATGTATATATTGCATTGTTTGTGCCCTTTCCTTCCATAAAACCGTATTGTTCTTCACTAATTTCCATTTTTATTTTATTTCTTGTTCTTTTCATTATAATTCTAAGTAGAAGCTTAGTGACATGGTTTATGAGGTTAATTGTACAAATGTCTTCACATTCAATTTGCTCCTGGTCTCTTTGGTATTGCTATAAATACAGATTTTACCATATCGCTCGGTAAATATCCACTGTTGTAAATATCATTTAGCATTTTGGTTAATATATCTACCTCAAGTTCTCCCAATACTTCTAATTTTTCTATTGTGATTTCATCTGGCCCAGCTGTTTTTCCTTTCTTCATATGTTTCATAGCGTCAGCGACTTCTTCTTTTAGCTTTTAGAATAGGTGGGCCTTCTAAGTTACTTTCTTCTGTTAATTCTTCCCTTTCTCCATTATATAATTCTCTTATATACTCACTCCACCTCTTCATTATAGCACCTTCCTCCAATAATATCTTTCCTGTTTTTGATTTCAAACACCCTGTATTTATTCTTATTTTCTTCCTGTGAGCTCACTGATTTGTCTGTGCATACTTTTTTGATCTTTAATGGAATTTAATTCAATTTGTTTGCATTGCTCGTTTAACCAACTTTCTTTTGCCTTCACACATTTATCTCTTATTTCTTTATTTATCTTAGCATACTCTTGTTTGTCATTTTTATTCTGTTTCCTTTTGTCCATCAGCATTAAGATTTCTTAATTCATCCATTTTTTCTTAGCTTTTTGGCTTCTCTCCGGTAATATTTCTGTGCTAGTTTGATGAATGGAGTCCCTTAACATTTCCCATTGATCATTTATACTCTGTTTTTTAGCTATTGCATTGTACCTATTTTTCACAGTCACTCTGTATTTTTCTTGAATTTCTTTATCTATTTTCAGAACCTCTTTATTAAGTATCAGGTTCTTAACCATATTTTCCCTCTCTTTAATCTTACTTTTATTTGTCCACATAGTGGTACATGATCACTATTACCGTCAGCACCAGGCATTGTCTTTACATTAATTAATGAATTTCTAAATCTTTTATTAATAAGTATGTAGTCAATTTGGTTGCGTATTTTCGTATCAGGGCTTTTCCATGTGTATAGTCGTCTTTTATGGTGTTTAAACCATGTGTTTCCAATTATCACATCATTAATATTTGCCCATTCTATTATTTTCTCTCCTCGTTAATTTCTTGTACCTAAACCATAATTCCCCACTATATCCTCTATGTTTCCCTTTCCTACTTTAGCATTAAAATCTCCCAGTATTATTTTTATTTCTTGTTATCCAATTTGAGCAATTGCCATTTCTATTTCATCGTAAAAGTGTTGTATTTCCTCATCACTACTGCTTGTTGTTGGTGCATATACTTGTATAATATTTATATCTGTTGGTTTGCCTTTGATTTTGACCATTATAACTCTATCTGAAATACACCAGTATCCAGTCATAGATTTGGCTGTTTTTTCATCAGTTATTATTCCTACACCTTTTTCATGTGTGCCCCCTCAAGAATAAATTATTGTGTGTTTGTCGGTTATAATTTTTCCAGATCCCTTCCATCTCATCTCACTTATGCCTAGTATATTCATTTTCATGTTTTCTATTTCTCTTAGAACATTGTTTAACTTTCCTAGCTCATTTAATGTCCTAACATTCCATGTTCCTACTCTAAATTTATTTAGTTTAGTTATAGTTTTAGTTTTGCCATCAGTAGCTGGATGACGGTCTGGTGTCACCTGTAGCTCATGACTGTCCCTACCGGACGAGGATGTCCTAAGACAGCCATTAACGTCGTTCACTATTTCTGAAATGTGTGTCGCCATGAAATCTTGGGAAGATAATGTGGTGGATATCCCTTGCCTTCCACATTCACATGGTGGTCTTTTTACCTCTGCCTTTAACAGACATTTCCGACTGTAAGGACAAGTGAGTGCCCTGCTCTGCTCAGCTGCAGAGTTGTCCACTTATTCCGGTGGATACTCGGTCCCCAGAGCTGTGTTAGCCACACCGTGGTGTGTTTCCATCCTCTACCGCGGGGAGGTGCAGTTGGGATTTTACCTTCATAAAGTTATGGCCTATGACCAAAACTCTCCAGTACTTTTAGAGGACTATATATATATGTGTGTGTGTGTGTGCGTAATTGCCATCAACTTATTTATATGTGATGCAGGTCCGCATGGCCGAATGGATAAGAACGCGTGTTCTTAAACATTCGGTGTGATGATGCCGAGGCAAGCGGTTCAACCCCTACACCGGACAGCTGGGCTAAAATGTTGACTTGTCGTCCTTGACTTCGGGATGTTAATTACAAGTACCTCTGAAGTCGAAGTGGATTGGCCTGATGGCGAGGGACACTGTTAATAGGGAAAGCTAACCCACACACAAAATTAAGTCCATCACTAGTATAAATAGTGTGTATGGACAACGCAAGAGTTCAAAGCGAGCGAGCGAAAAAAAGTGTACATATGATAACACGTTCATGATACTTCCAATCCCAACTAACCAGTTTGAAATATAAAAAGCGATAATTGCCACATAAAACTGTATCATAAATATTAGAAATAAATGACCTCCTAGTGCACGCGTGTCCCTGTCTGTAAACTTAATCTCTGTCTATAATCATCACAGAAGATGTCCACTTTAAAGTTACAAGCGTAGCACGGATCACAGCAGCTGCAAACACACACGTATCTTACATCACGTACATCCAACAGTAAACTGCTGTAAAGAATAATGTAAGTGTTCTCGAGGTATGGTGTGCGCCTCGAGTCCTGGAGGTCCCGGGTTCAAGCCCCGATGAGGACCGGGATTTTTTCACGTGGACTTCTAGTAACAAAACTTCCCCTGGTCTCTGGGTAGTGAGATCGGATGCCCGTGTGTATTGTTGAGCACGTAAAATATCCCTTGGCAGTTGGAAATCGAAAAATAGTAGCTTAAGGGCGTTGCCCGGGCAAAATTTCGAGTTAAAAATCTACCCAAAGTATTTTAAGGATCCTCGCCGGTGCTACGGAGTTCGTGCACTAAGGTGAGATTTTTCCGGACTCAGGCTTAAGATAGGAGTAGAACGGGGCACTTATGGGTTACACCCGTGTGCCGTGATATTCATCCGTTGATTAAACTAAACAAAACTAAACAAAAGAATAATCGTTAAATAACGTCGCCCGTAGCACTATACGGCTGTAAAACTTGAACAGGCAATAAGGATTAGAAGATCTTTAAGACGTGTTAGCTGCTGTATTATGGTAACATGCAAAGTGAAAGTTCAACAAAATAGATTATTTGTCAAGAATAGATTCAGAACAGTGTACATATAAGAAATCTATATGGGCATGACCTCACTGTGAGTCTTGTTTAGGGTGCGGGATGTGTGTGTGTGTGTGGATAGGTGCGGGATGTGTGGGTTGGCGGGGGTATGTGTGTGTGGTTTTGTGATGTGTGTTTTGCTGGGTGGTTGCGGGTGTGTGGGTGGGTGGTGGAGAATATGTGAGTTGGTGTGTGTTTGTCGGTTATGGGATGGGCGGGGGATGTGTGTGTGGGTGGGGAAATGTGTGTGGGTGGGGGATCAGTGGGTGGGTGGCGGCATGTATGTTTGCCTGGGTCTGTGTGAGTGCGTGGAGGTATGTGTGGGTGGGTGGGGGAGTTGTAGTGGGTGGGGGATGTGTGGGTGGCTGCGGGATGTGTGGGTGGCTGCGGGATGTGAGGGTGGATGGGGGATGTGTCTGACAACATTGCAATGTGCACTGTTTATGTTTACAACTTTCATTTGACAATGTTTTTTTTTTCCATGTAAGTGTATCATGCGTAATATGCATTGTTTATGCTTACAAAATCCATTTGACAATGTGTTTTTTCCCCTATGTAAATGTAGCATGCGCATTTGATGAATGAAAGATGAGTGGTTGAAAGGGCCGAATGTAAGACGGGCCTGCGTGCCCAATTTATTACCCTTTTAAAATAAAGTTCGTTCGTTCGTTCGTTCGTTCTTGTGGTTAACTATTGGCGACATTTATCAATAATAATTACCAATAATGTTTTCAACAACATAAATCAGTAATAACATTTAGAAAGATTAACAACGCATTAAAAATTATAGAATTGCTAAATGCTATTTACATTCAACACTACTATGTGGCACTGAAGCCTGGACAAAGAACAAGCTATTAGAAAGTCGAATAGATGTCATCCAAATATACCGAACAATATGTGGTAATTCATGGGAACCAAAACAATCGAATATTGTGATTCTAAAATTATCTGTGAATGAATAAAAAGTTGATGAAAGAATTTTTTTTTTTAAATGATGCATAGGAAACATTTCGGCCACGTTAACAACCATAACACTTATAAAAACCACAGTGGACGAAAAGGTTGAAGGCTAGCGAGCAAGAGGTAGACAACGATATGTTGGAAGATAACATTAAGAGATGGACGAACAACAGTCTCAGAGAGTATAAAATGAAGGCGAGAGGCAGACAGTGTTAGAGGTCCATTGCACCAACCTCCATTTTGGAGACATCATCTGATTGGTTGATCACCATGTGCAAAGCCGCTCTATCCAAAACGCGCGTGAAATTCGCCATATTTTATAGTTACCTCCTCTTCTTTTTCCGTTTTAATATCAAGGTGTATTTTTTTTTTATTGCGCTCACTTGGTTTGAACTCAAGCTTAGTCCACACATACAAACACTACTTCTAATAGTGCTGGACTGAATTTTGTGTGTGCGTTCCCACCTTTCATGTTCATTCAATCTAGTCTCTCTGTCTAGGAATATAACTCTTTTTCCCCAAGTGACTGTGACGTTTCATATAATAAATAAAAAAAATTGTTTATATAAATTATGTGTGTGTGTGTGTATGTGTTTGTGTGTGTTTGTGTGTGTGTGTGTGTGTGTGTGTGTGTGTTAGTATATGCCTTACAGATATACACTGTCATACACTTATAGACAGACAGAAACATACATATAGACAGACATAGACACACAAAAAGGGGATCTTTACTTCATATTTTGTCTTCAGTTTGGCTAGGAGGCAAGTACAATTCACAGATTTCTAACTTTGAGTGGGTCCAGGCTGGCCAAATTCTATACAAAACATCTCCGTTTTGGAAGCAGGGGGAACCAGATAATTCAACACACATTGAAGAATGTGTTGCCTTACACAAGCTTGGATTGATGGATGTACGCTGCACAATATCACCAGAAAATCGTGCACTAGTTTGTCAAAGAGGTTTGTTAAAGATACCAGTTTATACAGAATTGTCTATAGTTTATTGGGAGAGTTACAATAGCCACGTCTATTATAATATATTGTTGTTATATTAGAATTATAATCCTCTTGAATATTACAGAGTTAGGAGGTAGATTTGGTTCGTGAGACGAATGTTGCGAATAATTTGGACAGCCATTTTAACTAACAAAGATTGACCAGAAGAGGCCAATGAAAGAAGAATAAAGTTAAAACTATAAGAATATAGCAAACAGATGTCTATGGGCATATGCTTGCTTGTTTGCTTGCTTGCTTGCGTTTGCTGGCTGTGAACTCCAGCGCGAAGTCCTGCATGTCGGATGAAGATATTCCTGTTGACAACATCAGTTTGATGTCATACCGGACTGAGGTTTGCGTGAGTATCCGTTGTCCTATGTCTGGCTTATTAGTGTGCAGACTGGTGGTTCCTCGCCTTGCAGGTAGGTACTCTCCGACTTCGGAAGAATCAGCGATCCTACTACGTCAGCCAGGACCCCGAAGGGACCTGTTGCCCAGGATGCACGGCGAGGACGTGTTAGTAGGTCTTGGCCAGTATAGAACCTGGCCCTGGTGCCTTGGAAACACCTCTGCGTCCCTATGTGCATGTGATGAGACGAGCGGCATTGGAGAACATCGTGACTTCACAACTGGAAAAATCAGTGGTCAAAGAGGCAGAGGCCACCATTTTGTAATTGCTTTAGCTCATGTGCAAACAGCTCTATCCTCATGGCCCCTACATGGGATATTGCTTAAGAACCAGTTTGCGATAAGAATTTCCCTTGTCCGTACTCTTCCACGCAATTTATAATAAAATTCATTTTACTTAATGATTATCCTTCGTAATATTTGATATATATATCGGCATGGTGGCATGACGTGATTCAGAACACCGAAAGACCGAGATCTGCGGAGAGTCATTAACTCATACACCAGTTGGCTGGTTACATCATGATGGTGGTTAATCTATTTAAACCATTTCATAAATAAACACGTAAGTATTGTTAGGCGCTCATAGAAGTAAAAACTAGAAGACGCGCTTGGCAACATAAAAATTGAAAGCTATAGTTACCGGCCGGGATTCGAACCTGTCATCTCCAAATAATGACAACACCTCGTTGCAGAAACATGTGTACTGCGACGCATGACCAGTTAGACACGTAAATTATATTTATATTAATTAATCTATTTGAGCAACGGTGGCATAATGGCTAGAGCTCTTACCTACCATTACCATGACATGCAATGAGATCAGTTGTGTGACGCAAGATACTTTGTGTATAATACGAGGGGGTTTCAAATACAAATCTTAAAAGTGTGCCAGAAATTACAATAATCATGCCATTGTATTGTAACCTGTCAATATTGTTGTTAAGGACGTCAAGAGTGTTAAGCTTCATAACGGCGTATGAAGGTCCAGTTTGGCGATGCATGCCTATCAGTCCAACAAGTGTATGTGTTGAGTAGAAAGTGTAAAAATGGGGTGTTTCTGTGACATGCAGCTCACGACAGTGACAGGCTCACTGAGCGGTGACCACAAAGTCGATTTGCCTACATAAATTCAAGCACTTTATCAGGGCTGGAGGACTTGCATTGAAAGAAAAGACTGCCAAGTAGCAGAACAGGAGAAATGACGCAATAGAAAATTGATAGAGAAATCGCAAACCAAATATGAATAGAATCTAAGGCGCTGACGTAGAAAGGAGAAGACGTCAGAAAAATTGTCAACAACAACAGTCAGACCAGAAAGCTTGTAAAAGGTGGCAGCACGTTTAGATTCTCAGGAGCGAGATACATTATATACTGGCTGGACTCCAATCTGATGGCTGACCAATATCGGACAGGAGGACGAGATCACTGATACATTATATATGGCAACCTGAAAAGCATGGACCACTACGATTGGATTAGATCTGGACTTAGCGAGTCACAACTAAGTGACATAGAGGCAGTTGGTGGAGAACAGTAGCACCAGGACGTTATTGTGATAATAATGGATATATGCAACAAATCAATTGATATTTATATTTGACACTACTGTCCTGCCTGGCCATAACAGGCACGGTATGCAAGCCTTTGTAAATTGTTATTATTGCCAGTAATCTGATGTCACGAGTTGGATAAGGGCAAATAAATATTGCATCCAAATAACGCAACCTGGCTTGGATTTCTCATTCACCGTTCATTGTTATTTGCGCTTCGATGACCTGTTGGAGGGTACGACCCTAGACTGTTTCAATGTTGCTGATGTTTTGCTTGTTCACCACCAGTTACCTTCTAGCAAAGACTACATCGAAAAATGATACATTTCCTCTTTACTTTATCAGAATATATCCACCAACATTTAACGTTTTCACTTGAAGCCCCATCGTAAATTTAAAAACAGTGACAGGCGCTGCCCACCACTGACAGAACTGCATGTACAAGACAAATAAAGGTCCCCATCACATGCTTTAGTCGCTCAGGATACATCATGCTACATGTGTACAGACCAGTCACTGGATATATCAAGCGATGCTCACATGTGTATAGACCAATCGATGGATATAGCACGCTTGACTAACATGTGTATAGAACAATCACTGATTATATCACGCTAGACTCACATGTGTAGAGAACAATCACTGGATATATCACGATAGACTCACGTGTGTATAGAACAATCACTGGTATAGCACGCTAGACTCACGTGTGTATAGAACAATCACTAGATATATCACGCTATAGTCTGTTTACTTTTGTCTGCCCCAATATAAAATTCCATATCTCAGTAAACAACTGAGGTAAAATGACGAGATTTAGCATATAACCTTATCATTATGTCCACCCAACAAAAACATTTTTGTTCTGGAGATTGCACAGCAGATTTCAAACTTTGTTTATATGCGGTATATAATTTACGGGTCAGAGATGAAATGCACATTATTAAATGTATTACATCTTCACACGGAAACATTAGGGTTGAATAGTTAATTTTCTCGCGGGACATGGGATTGGCCTTATGACAAGAGCCTCGCGTAGTGAAACAGGGCATTACTGTAAAACAAGTTTGTTAGCGAGAAACCAAAATATCAAAGAAAAGTCACCGCTTTCAATGATTTAAGTTGCTTCTGGGCCTATCAAAGACACATTCCTAGGGCGGGGGTAAATATAAGATGGCAGGGAAAATTTCATAACGATGGAACAGACAGTTTTCAAAATAATTGATCGTGAATGAAGGCATTCATTTCTGGACAGACTATAGACTTACATGTGTATAGCTATTTCGCAACTGGATGGTTGATGTGGTCAGTATCATACCGACCGCTTTGTACTTCCTGAGACATTTCTGTGTACCCGTTTTAGGGTGGGGGGCCCAGATCAATAATAATAAATTAGAGTCTGCACCGATGGAGCCAACTGAGCTTGCAAGGAAGGGTCTATGAGTGTAATCCAAGACCTTGTGAGAGTGAATCCATGTCCCCTGAGAGTGTGAATTCATGTAATCCAAGAGTGTGAACTTGTTTCTCCTTTAGTGTGAATTTATGTCCTCCACAAACGTGAATCAATGTTCACGCGGGTGTCAATCTATGTCCCCGTGAGTGTTAATCCACGTACAATTGATTGTGAATCCATGGCCCCTTGAGTGTGAATCCATGTCACGGTGAGTGTTAATTCATGTTCCGGTGAGTGTGAATCCATGTCCCCATGAGTGTGAATCACTGTTCTCATGAGGGTAAATTCATTTCAACACGAGTGTGGATCCATGTCTTTCTCAAGTGTGAATCGATCTCCTTGGAAGTGTGAATACATGTCACGTTGAGTGTGAATCCATATCCCCGTGTGTGTGAATCCATGTACTCGTGAGTACATTTCTTCCATGAGTATGAATTCACATACACCACGAGTGTGAATCCATGGTCCAGTGAGTGTGGATAAATTTCCCCCTTGAGTGTGAATCCATGTTCCCGTGAGTGTGAACCCACGCCCCCCCCCCCCCTAGTATGAATGCATGTAATTCACGTCTATGTATCCATGTACCCGTGATTGTAAATCCATTTCCTCCACAAACATAAATCAATGTCCACATGGGTGTGAATCCATATCACGGCGGTTGTGAATCCATGTCCCGATGAGTGTGAATTCATGTCCCGGAAAGTGTGAATGCATGTCCCGGCGAGTGTGAATCCATGTCCCCCTGAGAGTGAATCCATGTTCCCAAGAGTGTGAATCCTTGTCATAGCAAATGTGAATCTATGTCAGAAAGAGTGTGAATTTATGTCCCTAGGAGTGTGAATCCATGTCCCGGACAAGTTTTAATCCGTGTCTTCCACGAGTGTGAAATAATGTCCCTGGGATTGTAAATCCATGTCCAACACGAGTGTGAATCAATGTCCACGCGAGTGGGAATCTATGTCCCGGCAAGTGTGAATCCATGTCCCCCACGTGTGTAAATCCATGTCCTCCACGAGTGTGAATCAATGTCCCGTTGAGTGTGAATCCTTGTCCCCACGAGTGTGAATCCATGTCCTCAACGAGTGTGACTCCATGTACCCCACGAGTGTGAATCCATGTTTCCCACTAGTGTGAATCCATGCCCTCCTCGAGTGTGAATCCATGTCCCCCACGAGGTTTCATATAAAAAAATTATATGTGTGTGTGTGTGTGTGTATGTGTGTGTGTGTGTGTGTGTGTGTGTGTGTGTGTGTGCATGAGTGTGCTTGTATATGTATATATATGTCATTTTTAGACTCCGAAGCAGTTTTCTGCTATCGTCTGTGATAATATAGTGAAATCACAGTTTGCAGGCCTAACGGCACGCAGGGATAGGTGTCCTATTGTTTTCACTTTCGCAGGTCACGAACCCACATCCTCTCGTGGCCATGACATTTTCAGCGCAGTTGGCTAACTCACCTGCTATATATATATATATATATATATATATATATATATATATATATATATATATATATATATATAGAGAGAGAGAGAGAGAGAGAGAGAGAGAGAGAGAGACTAAATCGTATAAACAGTATAAGTATACATGTTTTATTCATCTGTATCGGTGAGTAGATGCACGCCCGGTCACAAACCCATGCTATTTCTGGGAAGGAGCTACCTACGTCAACGGAAAGTGTTTCAAGACTCTCAGTAGCGTGTCTTCGTGGTCAGAAGCTCAGGTAAGATTACATCCCAATAGGTGCTTCACTGATTGTCTTTAGGGGGGACAGTGAAAACCATTTCATCGATATCTCAAAGAGATACCAGCAGTACTACGAGGGTTATCTCATACTGAGTGTTAATGCGGCTTGAGTGGTGCCTTGCAGAAGTTGGTTATTTAGTCAGTCAGTCAGTCAGTCAGTCAGTCAACCAGTCAGTTAGTCAGTTAGCCAGTCAGTCAGTTAGTTAGTTAGTTAGTTAGTTAGTTAGTTAGTTAGTTAGTTAGATAGTTAGTTAGTTAGTCAGTCAGTCAGTCAGTCAGTTAGTCAGTTAGTCAGTTAGTCAGTTAGTTAGTTAGTTAGTTAGTTAGTTAGTTAGTTAGTGGGGGGGGCTGAGTGGTCTCGAGGTATGGTGTCCGCCTCAAGTGCTGGAGGTCCCGAGTTCAGGCCCAGGTGAGGACCGGGATTTATTTAAAAAATCCACCTGGACTTCCAATAATAAAATTTCCCCTGGTCTCTGGGTAGTGAGATCGGACGCCCGTGTGTATTGTTGCGCACGTAAAAAATCCCCTGGCAGTTGGAAATCGGAAAAGAGTAGCCTAACGGCGCTGCCCTGGCAAAATTTCGAGTTAAAAATCTACCCAAAGTATTTCACGATTCTCGCCGATGCAACGGAGTTCGTGCATTGAGCTGAGTATCTCCAGACTCAGGTTTGAGTTAGGAGGAAAACGGAGCACTTATGGGTTAAACCGTGTGCCGTGATGTTGATCCAACGACTAAACGACTTAGTCAGTTAGTTAGTTAGGTAGGTAGGTAGTTAGTTAGTTAGTTAGTTAGTTAGTTAGTTAGTTAGTTTGTTAGTTAGTTAGTTTGTTAGTTAGTTAGTTAGTTAGTTAGTTAGTTAGTTAGTTAGTTAGTTAGTTAGTTAGTTAGTTAGTTAGTTAGTTTGTTAGTTAGTTATCTGTTGGGGCAGAGCTTAGAGGTAGCGAATTCATCCTCTACACCGGTATAATATTTTCACAAATTTTTATGCAATCCCAGAGTACATTTTTTTGGACAAAGTTTCTTCTTCTTCTTCTTCTTCTTCTTCTTCTTCTTCTTCTTCTTCTTCTTCTTCTTCTTCTTCTTCTTCTTCTTCTTCTTCTTCTTCTTCTTCTTCTTCTTCTTCTTCTTCTTCTTCTTCTTCTTCTTCTTCTTCTGCTGCTTCTTCTTCTTCTTCTTCTTCTTCTTCTTCTTCTTCTTCTTCTTCTTCTTCTTCTTCTTCTTCTTCTTCTTCTTCTTCTTCTTCTTCTTCTTCTTCTTCTTCTGCGTTCATCTGGAGTTGTTTTTTTCTTTTTTTCAGATGTAATTGCAGTGTATTGTTATGCATCCTTGGGGTAGACCCTTAGGCCAACAAATCCGACTTTTGCGTGCGTTTTTATTTTCTTCAAACTAGGTTAGCATTCCTGGGGGACTCTCACTTTTGTGGTGCCGTCCACAGCCCAGTTAGTCAAGTTAGAACGGTAGAAGCCTTTACGGTGCGCCCTCATGGGAAGGCAGGGACAGTCCATGGGCATTTTTCTCCATTCAATGGGGCTTCCATAATTGCAGGGCCGATACATAGCGCTCTGGTGCTGGGCTCACTCATGAAATCGCCACGTCCTACGCATGGCACCTTTAATTCCTCACTTCCATATATTGGGCATTTTGTTCGTCCCTGGCCGCTGCCCACACAGACCAGGAACCGACAGTCTGCAGACCACATCCACTCAGCAAGCTTTCGCTTAGGTCTTCCACATAATGGATTCGCTATCCAAGCGTTCCATTTCGTGTTAAGGAGACATTTTTCCATCTTTGACCACGCTCACTCAGTGAGTTTAAATCCAGACTTGCATCGTAACAATTGCGTGCGACTCGGACTCTTTTTCCACCTTTAGTAACGCTCACGAGGTAGGCTACATGTACTGCCGGTTTAGCAACTTACCTCCATGCAGCAGAGAGCGAGTAACGGCCAGGCCCTCTCATCCGGGTGATCCCTCATATCCCTCAGCGGAGAGCTGTAGAATAAGTATCTGGACCAAGCATGTAGCAGGCTTAGCTTCTCACCTCCATTTTGCAGTGGGTGAGTATCGGCCCGGCTCTCACACCCGGGGGATGTTGACTTAGAGACGTTCAGTCATATCACTCAGCGGAGAGTCTTAGAGTATGTGTCCGGACCAAGAATTAGTGGCATCGTGCGCCTGATTCAGTCTTTGGCTGCTTATCCTCAGTCTACCTGCAGAGCGAGCAACAGGTTATGTCTATCTTGGTCTGGTCTCTATCCCAAGGCCTGTCTGATATGTAGTTGTGCTTCCGTCGACAAAGCTCTTGGGGTCATTGAAACACGCAAGCCCCTCCCCACGACGAGGTGGAGACACGTCAGAGGGGAAGTTTAATCTTATTAGAATGTTTATATAATGGCAAAATACATATCTGGACAAAGGTCATGCTTGTCTAAATATTCATGGAATCAGAAGAAACATATTTGAACAGAGACAATTATTATAAATACCATTTCATGGACTCACACAATACGCTTTTGTGGACAAAGCGTATTATTATTAGAATGTTTATAGAATGGCAAGAAACGTATCTGGACAAAGGCCATTCTTATCGTTGTCGGAATATTCACGGATTCACAAGAAAAACACGTTGGTGGAAAAGTCTTAGAGTATACGAAACATGCATTGATTCGGCGAAAGTAAAATAAAGAACACTTTAGCCAGCCTTGGGACGTAATGGCATATGGTGGTAGACCCGTTGTTTTATAGACAGATTGGGATTTGGTGGGTGAGGTGGGCAGTATGACGGCGGTGGATTTATCTGTCCGTGACATATCCTGCTACCCAGTTTAGGCTGGGTCGACCTGGGACCTTTTAGATAGATAAGCCCAAATCGAGAAATATAATATAAGTGAGACTGTTAAACAGGAACATACAGACACCGAGAAAGACACAGGCAGAGAAACAGGCAGGCAGGCAGGCAGGCAGGCAGGCAGACAGACAGACAGACAGACAGACAGACAGACAGACAGACAGACAGACAGACAGACAGACAGACAGACAGACAGACAGACAGACAAACAGACAGACAGACAGACAGACAGGCAGGTAGGCAGGCAGGCAGATAGCCAGGCAGATAGCCAGGCAGATAGCCAGGCAGGCAGCCAGGGAGGCAGGCAGGCAGGCAGATAGCCAGGCAGATAGCCAGGCAGATAGCCAGGCAGATAGCCAGACAGGCAGCCAGGGAGGCAGGCAGGCAGGCAGATAGCCAGACAGGCAGCCAGGGAGGCAGGCAGGCAGGCAGATAGCCAGACAGGCAGCCAGGGAGGCAGGCAGGCAGATATACGAATAGAAAAATACACACAAACATAAGAGCAAAGTGTATTAGGAAATGGTCAAAATTGCTCAAGCAAAGCCCGTCCTACATTCGGCACTTCAAACCACTCATATTTCTCACATCAATTATCTATTGTGCGTATTACATTTGGAGACATAAATTACAAGTACCTCTGAAGTTGGAGTAAGTTCGCCTGTTGGCGAGGGACACTATTAACATAAAACTCACACACACGCAAAAATCATCCAGTGCACTAGAAGTAATAACAAGTGAATGGACTACGTTTGAGTTCAAAGCGAGCAAATGCGAAATAAAATGCCATGGGAAATAACGAAAAGCGGTTTTCTTCCAACTCGCCCACAACTGATTTTTAACCCTCGATCCTGCATGTTGGGGAATTGCGAAACGTGGTCGCTGCCCCTATGTAATAGCGCCTGCAATATTAAGACTCAATACTGCTTTATGTATGCAGGAGTTGTGCAAGCGGGAGACACCAAGCGGAACTCTGGCTGAGCTGTTCACGGATCAAGAGAGAAGCGTGCTGTCGGATATGCTTCAGAAGATGCGATCAAACGGTATGTCTTTATATCATCTATGTGGGAGGTCAGCTTGGCCGAATGGATAAGACAGTTCGTGTGCTGATGCCGAGGTAGGAGGTTAAAACACTACCCCGGTCAGTTAGACTACAATGTTAACTTCTGTCCTTGACTTGGGGATGTAACTTACGAGTACCTCTGAAGTCGGAGTGGGTTCGCCTGAGGGTGAGGGACACTGGTAATAGGGAAAGCTGATCCGCACGCAAAATTCAGTCTAGTGCTATTAGATCTAGCGTGTATGGATTAAGCTTGATTTCAAAGCGAGCGAGCGAAAATAAAACAACAACAAAAACAATCATCTATGTGTCTGTTGAAGTATAATCCTACGTCATCATCCTAGTGTGCGAAGATCGTGGGTTCAGTCCGGAACTTCGTTGGTCGGTTTTCGAGTGCAGTTTTCCCACAGACAACTGGAGGTAGTAGCGAAGGCCACGGAGTTCCGGCTTTCAGCTTTTACGTTTAAGAACCATTTTTGTCTTTTTTTTTAAAATAAAGAAATAATTACACAATTGGCGGATGTTAACTTATGAGGGGAATATTGCATGAATTACTTAATAATGAGCTGAAAGAATTAGGTAACATTAGATGGCAGGGTTGTAAGAAATAACAGAACAAATATCAGAAATTACAGAAACAATTACGAACATGGAAGTAATTTTGTTTTAATGACCAGGAAAACTTAACAAGGACAGACAGACAGACAGACAGACAGACAGACAGACAGACAGACAGACAGACAGACAGACAGACAGACAGACAGACAGACAGACAGACAGACAGACAGACAGACAGACAGACAGACAGACAGACAGACAGACAGACAGACAGACAGACAGACAGACAGACAGACAGACAGACAGACAGACAGACAGACAGACAGACAGACAGACAGACAGACAGACAGACAGACAGACAGACAGACAGACAGACAGACAGACAGACAGACAGACAGACAGACAGACAGACAGACAGACAGACAGACAGACAGACAGACAGACAGACAGACAGACAGACAGACAGACAGACAGACAGACAGACAGACAGACAGACAGACAGACAGACAGACAGACAGACAGACAGACAGACAGACAGACAGACAGACAGACAGACAGACAGACAGACAGACAGACAGACAGACAGACAGACAGACAGACAGACAGACAGACAGACAGACAGACAGACAGACAGACAGACAGACAGACAGACAGACAGACAGACAGACAGACAGACAGACAGACAGACAGACAGACAGACAGACAGACAGACAGACAGACAGACAGACAGACAGACAGACAGACAGACAGACAGACAGACAGACAGACAGACAGACAGACAGACAGACAGACAGACAGACAGACAGACAGACAGACAGACAGACAGACAGACAGACAGACAGACAGACAGACAGACAGACAGACAGACAGACAGACAGACAGACAGACAGACAGACAGACAGACAGACAGACAGACAGACAGACAGACAGACAGACAGACAGACAGACAGACAGACAGACAGACAGACAGACAGACAGACAGACAGACAGACAGACAGACAGACAGACAGACAGACAGACAGACAGACAGACAGACAGACAGACAGACAGACAGACAGACAGACAGACAGACAGACAGACAGACAGACAGACAGACAGACAGACAGACAGACAGACAGACAGACAGACAGACAGACAGACAGACAGACAGACAGACAGACAGACAGACAGACAGACAGACAGACAGACAGACAGACAGACAGACAGACAGACAGACAGACAGACAGACAGAAAACGTGAGACTAACATACCATTCTGCCTCTCAAACCTGTCGCCCTCTATCTTAGCTAGTTAAGAAAGGTATGCAAAAAGATATTGCACTTACATATCAACTATCACCCATACTGAAACATCCAAACATACCCATGCCCGCAAAACAACAGATAATAAACAAGATATTCACACCAACCCTATGCTACAAATCTCAAACTTGGACATTATCCAAATCAAACTTTCGCAAATTCAGCACCTGCGAGATGAGATGTCTGAGGAGAGCTGCCAACTTAACAATCCAAGACCGAGTATGAAATGCTGTTATCAGACAGACAGTGGGATCAATACCTTGTGCCACATTTATTGAAAGACAAAGATCAAGTTGTTTGGCCATGTCGTTAGAATGCAACATCATCAACTACCATCACTGGCCTTGCATCAAAGATCATCTGCGACGAGACGAAGAGGACGTCTAAGAAGAAAATGGATTGGCGACATCAAAGACGTTGTACAATTAAACAAAATGACACTATCCAGTCGCTAGAACGCAAATTATTCTCCTCACGACGCTTGACGGCAGAAGTGGAAGACGATGATGATGATGATGCACCCAGTGTCCGTGTTTAGTATACCACACGTTTTCGCGGGATTTACACATGCCCAACTGTTCTTATTTTCTCTAACTTGTCTCACCCGCTCCCAGAGGTCTGGCTCGGCTACAGCGACCTGGTGACGGAGAACACCTTCCTGTGGGCCTCGTCTAACAGCAGCAGACCGGCCCCAAATGTCACCTGGTGGGTGCCCGGCAACCCAAGCGGCGGGCACGCCAGTGAGCACTGTGTGTCTCTGGTGGTCTCTGACAGCCAGGTCGGGAAGATGCAAACTGTAGAATGTAGTGCAAGCAAGAATGTCACATGCCAGAGAAGTATTATGTTTATTTCTTGTTGTTGTTGTTGTTGTTCTTCTTCTTCTTCTTCTTCTTCTTCTTCTTCTTCTTCTTCTTCTTCTTCTTCTTCTTCTTCTTCTTCTTCTTCTTCTTTTTCTTCTTCTTCTTCTTCTTCTTCTTCTTCTTCTTCTTCTTCTTCTTCTTCTTCTCCTTCCTCTTCTTCTTCTCCTAATCCTCCAATACCACCATGTTCTTCTTATGAACCTTTCTGTTCTTCTTCCGCCTCCACCTTTTCTTCTTCTTCTTCTTGTTCTTGTTCTTCTTGTCTTTGTTGTTGTTGTTGTTGTTGTTGTTGTTGTTGTTGTTGTTGTTGTTGTTGTTGTTGTTGTTGTTGTTCTTCTTCTTCTTCTTCTTCTTCTTCTTCTTCTTCTTCTTCTTCTTCTTCTTCTGCTGCTGCTGCTGTTGCTGCTTCTTCTTCTTCTTCTTCTTCTTCTTCTTCTTCTTCTTCTTCTTCTTCTTCTTCTTCTTCTTCTTCTTCTTCTTCTTCTTCTTCTTCTTCTTCTTCTTCTTCTTCTTCTTCTTCTTCTTCTTCTTCTTCTTCTTCTGTGCATGTCTTTTATCCATCAATGGATCATTTTAATGTTATCTTTCCTCTTGTATTATCATATATATAAGATAGTTTGTAGGCCTGCACTTGATTTTAGTTGGTATTTTGTGAACTATCGAATCGTTGCACTTTTTAATCATGCCAGCTAAATCATCCTGCACATTATCATGACACAGATTGAAAGAATAATTAGAATATTAATTACATGAATTGCAGGCAGGTTTTAAACAGGGCAGTTAAACCAGGGACAGCATCTTCTTCTTAAGACACATGTTTGAGAAATGAGAGATTACAATGTAGATCTTCATGCTTGCTTTATAAGCTACAGTAAGAATTTTGACTGTGTTCAACATCAGAAATTGTGGAGCATCATGAGTCATATTGCGTTTCTAGCACGTCTGATCAACTAATTCAGTCTTTATATCATGATCAACAATCAGCTGTCAGAGTAGCTGTTGGAACATCAAATTGGTTTAGGTCGACTTTTAAGACTTGTTTTAGGGTGCAAAAGGGATTTAAACAGGGCTGCATTCTTTCTCCATAACTATTCAACATATATGCAGAAAATGTAATGAGAACTGTCAAAAATAATGAGATTAGAGATAATTTTGATCCATTTGTAATTGGTTGAAATCAAATCTTACTTTACTTAGATATTAAAATGGCATAGTTTTCCTGTCAAATATTACTAAAGGATTAGAAGAGCTGATTCTGTTTGTGAAGAGACACTGTGAAAGTCAGAAACTTTTTCTGAACTTGGGGGAAATAAAAACAAAATCCACAAACACATTCCAATCAAAGATCACAACAACAAGGATATTGAACATGTCACAATCTTTTAATAAATGGCTCCATAATCAAAAAGCAATGGGGACTGTTACAAAACATTAGACGCAAACTGGCCATAACACCACCGAAAACACACAGCTCTAAGAACCTATGACACATCACAGCCAAACACGTTAAAATAAAACGTTTGAGGGCATGCATCTTATCAGTGGCAAAATATGGATGTGAGTCATGGATACGTTTGTAATACTAAAGAAGAAAATTGGGGCTTTTGAACTAAAATGCTACAGAAAATGTCTTAGCATATCATCGACCAGGAGGAACTAAAATACTGAAATCCTACAAGATCTGACCATTCAAAGCTTAGCGGCTTTAGGATCATCACCCTTCTAAATACATTTGGGAAGGTTCTAGAGAAGATAGTCGCTGTCAATCTGCAAGAGATTTTGGAAAGGGGGAAGCTTCTTCCAAGAGGCCTGGTGAGCTACAGGCCAGGAAAAGATAACTGGTCAAATGCAGCCACTTTTGCCTTTGAGGTTTATGAGGCGTTCCAGAGTAGACAGGAGTACAATAGAGTTCGATATGATATTTTGATGACCGCACATGGAGAACGGGGTCACTCCCTGGTTGGTTAACTGGATAGCAGCCGTCCTGGATTCACGTCGGGTTGCTCTCCGTCTGGATGCATGGACCTCAGAGCCACATATTTTAACCCCGGGAATGCCAAAGGGATCTGCAATCTCATCTGTGCTCTTTAACGTGTATACGAGCAAGATTGAAAGCCTAGAAGCACCAGGGGTTGCAATGATACTAACATTTGCAGATGATATTCTTGCATATAGGCAGGGGAGAGATAGGGAGCAAACAGCCCAGGAGCTACAGGCTACAGCAGACACAGTGATTGACTGGTGCACAAAAATGAGTGCTGTCATCCACCCGGAAAAGGCGGCTGTTTTGTGGTGCTCTCTGGACAACAGGATTGTGAGAGCTGATGTCCCAACCCTCGCGATAGATGGTAGAAGCGTCAACAGAGAGAACAAACTGAAGTATCTGGGAATCACATTTGACAGGAGCCTGTCCTTCAAGGACCATATGGAGACGGTCATGACAAGAACTCAAAAGGGACTCAATGCACTTAAAACTATGGCTGCAATGGACACAAAGCAGAGAATGCTTTTCACACTATACCAGCACTTGATCCTCTCAGTGATTGATTATAAACTAGGACTGCTCACTGTCTCAAAGAGTCAGCTGGTGAAATTAGAGCGCATACAGAACGAAGCCATGCGGGTCATTCTGGGATGCACCAGAGACACCCCAGGCGTGTGTATGGGTTACATCCTTGGTTTGCCGACTGTTGCTGGTAGGCTCAAGGTGATGCAGGCGAAGGCATACCTCAGAGTAGCTGCAGACACAGATCACCCGTTGCGTTGAGGCGCTTGACGCAGTTATTGATCAGCGACTGATAAGAGGAAAATCATGGATGGCTCAGGCGGAGGATACGATCAGACAGGTATGCATCTTAGAGAACATTAGGCGAGGAGACGAGTGGGTCAGAGTGCCAGCGGAGCATTCAGACTTGTGCAAAGTTATAATCACATTGAGTCGGGAGTGCAGGGAGTGGCTAGCAGAGGCCATGGAAGTGGAAATCCAGCAACTAATTCAGAATAATGCTCTCTCGAGTGATATGATTATCTACACAGATGGGTCGGTGTAGAGAGGTAGGAGAAGTGCCTGGGGGTACTTAGCGAATGCTAGTGGTCGACGTTTGGTGCAGGAGAGCCTGGCATAAGATACCACAACACCTAGCTTAAGAATGACGTTGGGGGGGGGGGGTCAGTGCAGCTTTCCGCTGGATGGAGAATACGACACACACACACACACACACACACACACATACACACACACACACACACACATCGTGATTGTAACTGACTCAGAAAGCATGCTGAGGAAAGTGAGGACAGGAAAGCTTCGGGCAGAGTGTCTTGCTTCGCTTCGGAGGTCACGGGTGGCAAGCATCACCTGGATCTTTTCTCCGATGCATGCCGGTGTGCTGGGGAATGAACAGGCGGTCAGATTAACTGGCTCTTCAAAACTTGGTGGAGTATTGATGCATGATAAGGCAGACGTGGTTGCGGCCTTGTGGGAGTACGTGTACACCTCGGAGTAGCATATTGATCACCATGGTCTGGCAAGAATGAGACAGCGAGGAGTGACGAGGGGATCTGGCCGACGCTCGACGCTCAGAGGAAAGGCGAGACGGACATATAATCAGATTGCTTCTGGTACTATTGGTGTTGGAACTCTTCGCTGGCTGTTGATGATGGGGACGGAGAGCTTATTGGAATGCCCCGAATGCTGTGATGTCGTTTCCTAAATCGATCAATCAATCAATCAATCAATCAATTAATCAATTACCATTGAAGAAAACTGACTCATAAATAGCATCATCTCTCGGAAACTGAAATACCTTGACCATATTAAAGGTTATAATGGCTTGGAATGAGCACGACTAGAAGACATGGTTAATGGAAGAACACGGATAGAAGACATGGTTCCTGGAAGAAGAGTGTCGCATTTTGTGCACCTCATTTCATCTCACGTTCGTTCGTTCGTTCGTTCGTTCGTTCGTTCAACCACCATGTGAGACTGCTCACGACAATCGTCAGTGTATGTGTGTGATTAAAGTGTGGGAGTTTGTTTATACTAGTTTCAATGATCACGCGAGACATTATGTGTGTGTCCAGATGTAAGGATGTGTGAGTGTGTGTGTGTGTGTGTGTGTGGAGGATGTGTGTTAGTGTGAGGATGTGTGTGGGGGGTTGTGTGGGTGGGGGTGTGCGTTTGGATGGATTGGGGTGTTTGGGTGTTGGTAAGTAGTGAGATTTGTGGGTGTTGGTGAGTGGGGGTATGTGTGGGCCGATATGTCGGGGTGTAAGTAGGAGGTGTGGGGGATGTGTGTAAGGGTGGGGAATATGTGTGGCTTGGTGAGAATGTGTGGATGGTTAAGGTGAATTATGTGTGGGTGGCGGAGGTGTGTGGGTAGGAGATTTGTGTGGATGGATTGGAGATGTAAGGGTGGGTGGGGGTGTATGGTGTGTGGGTTGAGGATATGTGGGTTGTATGTGTATGCAGGATGTGTGTGTGTGGTGTGGGTGGGTGTAGGTATGTTGTGGGTGGATAAGGATATGTGTGTGGGTGAGGGATAGTTGTGGTGTGTGGGTGAGGGATTGTTTGATGGGTGCGGGGAATGTATGTATGGGTGGGGGATATGTGTGGGTGAGTAGAGTATGTGTGGGTGGTCTGAGAATCTGTGGGTGGGTGTGCGCGAATGGCTGAAGAATGTATAGGTTGGTGAGGGATGTGTGTGTGTTTTGGACAGCGATGTATGAATGGGTGGAGAATGTATGTGGGTGGGGGTATGTGTGATCGAGAGGTGTTTGGTTAGAGGTGGGCGGTTGGGGGTGCATGGGTGCGTAGTGGAGGATGTGTGGGTGAGTGAGCGTGTGTGTCTGTTGGTGGATGGGTGGGGGATGTGTGTGTGGGTGGGGAGATGTGTGTGGTGTGTTGGTTGGGGATATGTGTGTGGTGTTTGGGTGGGGAGGTGTGCGTGGGTGGGGGATTTGTGTGGTTTGTGGGTGGGGGTATGTGCGTGGTGGGTGGGTGAGACTATCTGTGTGGATGTTGTATATTGTGTGGTGTGTGGGTGGAGATATTGTGTGGTATGTGGGTGACGGATATTGTGTGGTGTTTAGGTGGGAGATATGAGGTGGTGTGTGGGTGTGGGATGTGTGGGTGGGGGATACTTGTGTGTGGTGTGTGGGTGGGAAATATTGTTTGGTTGAGGGATGTGTGTTGTGTAGGGTGGGGGATATGTGTGTGGTGGGGGATGTGACTTAGTGCATGTGTGGGTGGCTGTGGATGTATGTGTGGGTGGTGGGGTGTGTATGTGAGTGCACTTGGGATATTCTAGGTGGATAGGGAGATGTGTGTTTGTGGGTAGGGAGATGTCTGTTGGTGGGGATATGTATATGGGTTGAGGATGTGTGAGTGGGTACGCGATGTGTGGGTTTAGTGGTGGATGTTTGTGTGGTGGGTAATTTGTGGTCGATGGAGGTGTGGTTGGGGGTGTGGGTGGGTGGCTAGAGGATGTGTGAGTGGGGGATGGGTGTATGGGTTAGGATGTGTATATGGGTAGTGCGTGATTGTGGGTTAGTGGGGGATGTTTGTGTGGGTGGTGAGTGTGTGAGGGTTGGGGAACGGGTGAGGGCAGTGTGTGTGGGTGTGGGGATTGTTGGAGGGGGTGGGTCGGTTGGTGGGGCATGTATGTGTCCCTAGGTGTGTGTTTCGGTGGGTGTTATGTGTGGGTGGGTGGGAGATGGGCCTCATAACGTGGTAATTTGCATTGTTTATGTCTACAACATTCATTTGACAATGTGTTTTTTTCTTCCTATGTAAATGTATAATGCACCATTGATGAACGAAAGATGAGTGATTGGAAGGGCCGAATGTAAGACAGGCCTGCGTGCCCAATTCGTGACCCTTTTAAAATAAAGTTGATTTGATTTCAAAGTTGGACGCCACGGCTCCAAAACACATAGTTCTTAAAAGTGCCTGCGCTAATTCGCATTGGAATGTTAGGAATCTTGTATCACGTCTAAATATAATTCATGTTTCAGAGATGCACTACATGCTTTTATCTCCATAACATATTAGACAATAAACTGATTTTTAGATTTACTTCTTCTTTTGTCGGGTACATTGTGATATGACAAAAACTTTTACATGTGTTTAGTTAACACTACAAAATCACATACTTGAAAAATTTGGAGCTGTAGGTGGCTGGGTAACCACGAATAAACAGCACAGACATGTTCTATTGTATGCACCCAGGTTCCAAGTTATTCATAAAAGAGAACTTAACATCATTACAAATTTTCTTGTAACTGTTTCACCTATAAGGGAAAATGGATACAAGTGGGGGAGCGAGCTAAGTAAGTATCTCCTCTTCTGGGAAGGCTAAGTTTGGAGGGAGATCATAAATATTCTCGGAAAAACCCTAGATTTCCTGAGCCAATATGGGGCACATTGGCTTCAAAAGACTCATCCCCTCCAGAAGAATATAGTCCCATCCTTTTAGCTTGACTTCATCACGGGGCAGGCCAGGGTGGGCACTGCATTCTCCTCCTAGCATGCCACAAATAGGCACGTGGTCGATCAGCACGAAGATGGACACAGGACGTTGCAGACATCTTTGGGCATGAAGATGGATGAGGCAGGAGACATGGCAAGAAATCGAGAGGCTTTTCTTCGGTTCGTGATGAGAGCCAAGTTCTGTAATGGACATGGTACAAGATTACATTTTTTAATGTTGCCTATTTATTCCAGCAGCTTTCTTTCCTGATTTTGCTTCTTAAGATGCAAGGGGTCTTTAAATGAAAACCTTTTTTGTTACCTTTTGGAGTGTAAACATATTCTGAATTTTAACAACAAATCTATCATTTTTTGATGTAGTCACCGCTGCGTTAAATGCAAGTCCTCAAGCGCCAACAAAGTGCTTTGACTCCTGTAGAAGAGAATTCACTGTGTTCACTGCTCGGTGGTCATGAACGATCTGTCCCAAATGTAGCGCCGTATTGAAACTTCCTACTCCACTAATACACTTGCTGGACTGACAGACATGCATTACTACACTGGACCTTCATTCGCCCTATGAACTTCTATAGGTTTCTCCACTTCACTGACAAAATAAATTGATAATGGAATGCTGCTCCTCTTTGGTGCATGTCAAAGATGGAGCCGCCATCTTTATAGTGTCCATATGACGTCACCACTTTCCTCTGCGCTGTGATGTCACGTACTTAACACTCTTTATATCCTAAACAATAATATTGACATGTTACAAGACAATGTTATGGTTATTGTAATTTCTATCACAATTTTAAGGTTTGTATTTGAAGCCCCCTCGTACACATGTTTGTGTTTGGTTCCATGAAATACAGGCATTTCTACATAAAAGTATTTCTCGGCTTCCAATTCCAGGATTAAACTGCTTAACGTTGCAATCAACCCCAACCCCAAGATGATTGTTTAGAATATGTTTTCGTTCAATAGTTTGTCATTGCTTTTTGAACGAGAAATAAACGTTTAAGTCCAACTCACTGATCGGTGGATGGATTGAACCCACATCCATGCCGTCAACTCACATGTGTGTATGTGTATGAGTGTGCGCGCGCGCACGCGCACACACACACACACACACACACACACACTCACACACACACACAAGTGTATTCCACAAGTTAATTGTCATTTTCCTATTCACTTATTATACTTCTTTTTTACTGATGCTATCATCGCCGATAACAACGCTGTAATCACAGATAGTTCTATCTCACAAAACAATATTCGTTATCTGTTAGATACTCCCCATCTATATAAGGCAGACCTGGTTATTTGTTATCTGTGCAGCTGTATAAAACAGTCGCCGTTTATTGTTATTTATTTCACAGCTGTACACAGCGGGTCTCCTTATTTGTTATTTGTACACAGATGTACACAGCGGTCCTCGTTATTTGTTATATTTGTTCCACAGCTGTACACAGCGGTATCTCTATTTGTTATTAATTTCACAACTGTATAAAGCAGACCTGGTTATTTGATATGCGTTCCACAGCTGCAGAAAGTAGTCGCCGTTATTTATTATTTCTTCGACACTTGTACAATATAAACCTATTATATGTTATATGTCCACAGCTGTAAAAATCAGTTCCCGTTATTTGTTTGTTCCACAGCTACCAACAATCCGTGTGAGTTGCTAATGTCTGAAAAGGCCGAATATTTTCAAGGCCGTTGCTTTCTTTTCGTGGGGGAAAAGAAGAACTGGAAAGAGGCCCAGGTGCAATATTACTTGAACTTGATTTGTCTCGTCTGTCTACTCGTGAACTGAAAGCAGAACGTGTTATTATCATGTTCTTTATTGTCTTTGAGGTATGAGTGCCGGTCGTCTAGAAAGCAATGGCAAACTACTGATCGTAAACTTGCCAAGAAATCAGAAACAGGCTGAGATTGACTGCTAAGTCCTGTAAAGGATATGGAACTAACTTACTATCTTTTACGGTGCTCACCAAACCCGACACCACTCGTTCTACCAACGGCTTTATGCGGAGGAGCGCAAATTGTGAGGGTACAAACCTTACCGTAGTGTGCGGAAATGCAACCAAAAGATTAAATTTCATGGCATGGCAGACCAGATCCTAAGCCTTGGTCGACAACTGGTCTAGGATTGAAGCTCCAACAGGTGGACAGTTAGATTATTGCGTTACAGATCCGACAGCTTCTGCGGCTTGTCTTGTTCCAGATGTATTGGTGTTACCTTTTATCTGGAGTAAACTAAACCTGGTTCAAGCAACACCCTAGAAGATTATGGACCTGGAGGAGTCCTGATAGCAGGATTAGAAACCAGATTGACTACATTCTCATTAGCAGAAGATTTAGAAACGCGCTAACAGTAGCAAAAACAGTTCCCAGTGCTGATTGTTATAGTGACCACAGACTACTCACAGGAACATTGAGGATAAAGTTGAAGAAAGTCAAGTATACAACAGGGAACACTAAATATGATTTGTGTACATTGAGTAATGACAAGGAAATACAAAACAAATTCAACATAGAATACAGAACAGATTTGAAATATTGTCTGATCTAGGATGTGGATGATCAATGGGAAATGTTAAAGAATTCAATCAATGTGGCTGCAGAAAAAACTATTCCAAAATTAAAGAAGGTGGGTCGTAAGAAATGGATGACAGAGGAAATTTTACACTTAATGGAAACAAGAAGACTCAACAAAAATAATCCTGTTAAATATGAAGACATTCACAGACAAGTCAGAATATTATGTAGGAAGGCAAAAGAATCATGGCTTGAGGAAAAGTGCTTAGAAATTGAAAAACAACACAACAGTCAAAATACCAAATTAGTGCACAAAAGAATTCAGGAACTTACTAATAAAAGAACAAGTACATCAACAGGCTTTCTAAAAACTAAAGATGGCAAAGTCATAATAGAAAAAGATCAGATTCTACATGTATGGACAGATTATGTGAAAGACCTGTATAATGATAACAGAGAGCAACAGTATGCTATTAGATTTAATAATGAAGGACCAGCAATTTTAAAGATGGAGGTTCAAAATGTTCTTAAGCATATGAAAGCTGGCAAGGCCCCCGGTGCAGATAACATCACAACAGAAATGATTAGAGCTCTAGAAGAATTTGGACTAGAGCAAGTCACTAGACTGCTGAACACATTATATGATACTGGAGATATACCTTCTGAATTATGTAATACTGTATTTATTGCAATCCCAAAGAAATCAGATGCCTTAGAATGTGATCAACATAGAACAATTAGTATAATGAGTCACATCACAAAGATTTTGTTACGAATTATCATGCAAAGAGTGAGGAAGAAAATACAACCTGAAATAGGGGAAGAACAATGTGGTTTTGTAGAAGGAAAGGGTACAGTAAATGCTGTGTATATGCTGCGAACAGTTATTGAACGTGCTTTAGAAGTAAACAAGGATATACATCTTTGCTTTATTGACTACACAAAGGCTTTTGATAGAGTTAGACATGTCAACATTGTGGATATGCTTGCAGATCTACAAATTGATGGGAAAGACATTAGACTTATAAAAAACATATATTGGAAACAACAAGCTGCCATAAGGATTGATAATGAAGTAGGACAATACCAACCTATTAAGAGAGGTGTTAGGCAGGGATGTGTAATGTCTCCAGATCTTTTTTCCCTATACAGTGAAAATATTTTCAGAAATTTAGAAGACCTAAATTGAATCAGCATTGGAGGACGAAACATAAATAACATTAGATATGCAGATGATACAGTATTGATTGCAGACAATGCACAGGATCTACAACAATTAGTAGACGCTGTGGTTGTCCACAGTGAGCAGCTGGGGTTGGAATTAAATTGTAGGAAGACACAGGTTATGGTCGTCACTAGGAAGAACGAAGTACCACAATGTAATATACAAGTAAATGGGAATATTCTTCAACAAGTGAATCGGTTCAATTATCTCGGAACAGTCATAACATCTGATGGCAGATGCCTTGAAGAGATTAGAACAAGAATCGCCATTGCGAAAGTAGCCTTTAGCAAGATGAAAAACATTCTGACCAATAAAATGATGTCAATTGAAACGAGAAAAAGAGTGTTGAGGGGATACATAGAGCCTGTTCTTTTGTATGGATGTGAAACTTGGACAATGTGCAGTCAAGCAGAAAAACATCTGATGGCTGCAGAAATGTGGTTTCTGAGGAAAATGCAAAGAATACCATGGACAGATAGAAAAACCAATGACCAAGTACTACAAGAGACAAATGAAAATCGTAGATTGATTAGAGAAATTAGACGTAGACAGTCAAAATTTTTTGGACATGTTATGAGAAGAAATGGACTGGAGAACTTAGTGACAGCTGACAAGATCGAAGGGAACAGACCAAGAGGAAGACCGAGAGGAAAATACCTGGATGGCTTGGCCACATGGCATGGACGAGACAGGAACACTGAGCTGATCCACGACTCTGGTGATCGAGTGAAATGGCGAATCATGACCGCCCACGCTTTCCGGCATGGCACATGATTGATTGATTGAAACTAAACAGGCCGAGTTAGGGATCATGCTGCATGGGCAACACATGGTCTTTAAATTAAGTCCAGGCTTTGTGCTATGGAGAGGTATGACACTATTTTACAAATTATCGTCTGTCAAAACGATAAGAGGCCAGTCAATCATTATCGTATTCGTCATTCTTTTCATTATCATCATCATTCAATGAACTCAATCCTCTTGCCTTTAAAAGAAACGTGTGAAACTGATGTGAGTCATTGAATTTTCCACAATTCTTAATTTAAAGTTAAATCTCAACATTAGACTACCTAAGAAATGTGGGCCTTTAAAACGCAATGTTACAGAACTATTCGAGGAATAACGTGAACAGAGAGGATGCAACTACTGATAGTCCAAACGATCTGAACATGGTAGAAAGTTGCCATAAACAACAACATCATAGCTATCTGTGGCCATATAAGATCTCACTGAGGTTAGGAAACTGCACTTATAGAAGGCGTGGCTCGGGTGAGACATGAACAAAGACGGACATAGGAGACTGAAGACACCTCGGGCTTGACAATGCTTGATTTAGGGAATCTGGCGAAGTTTCAGAATCTTTTCCGATGCGTATGATGAGAGCAATGATGGGTGAAACACCTACTATGTTAAACAACATACGGAGCATTTGAAATACCAATGGCTAATACATACACATAAATATGACGAGGACGTGTCATTTTTCACGTGAGAATAGGAAAATTAGACACTTGCAACATATTATACTCACTAAATAAGAACAGTGAAGCGAATGAACATAAATGTTACAGACAAGTTTCTAGAATACTGAGAATCGATAAGACTACAAAATATTAACTGCCTACAAGACATTTTATATTTTGTTCTGTTGAAAGCTGTTATAGACGTGTCTGCTACTTTATTAGTTGTACTGACTTGGTTTTATTGTAGTGATCAGCTCAGATTTGAAAGTGCTACATAGAACTTGTACTTTTTTTTTATGGATGTGAGGCTTGGACAATCAGCAGACAAGCTGAAAAATCATCTAATGGCAGTGGAATTGTTGTGGCCTCTGACGAAAATGCAAAGAATACCATAAATAGACAGAAAACCCAATGAGCAAGTCCTACAAGAAAAAGATGAAAACCGTAAACTAGTTATGGAAAAAGACGTAGGGTGTCAAACATTTTTGGACATTTTTTGAGAAGAAATAAACTGGACGACTTGACGATAAAGACAAGATTGAGGGGAAAAGAACAAGGGGACGGCAGAGAAATAAATACCTGGATGGCTTGGCCACATGGCATAAGCGAAACACAAAAACAGAGCTGATCAACGAATCTGGTGATCGAATGAGATGGCAAAACATGACCATCGATGATTATCGTCATGGCACACGATGATGATGATGAATGTAGGACTCCCGGTTGCCGTTGGGTCGATGGTACAATACTACAAAGCTGAGCTTTTCTCTGTTTCCTGTTTCGGGATTCCCATGTTACTTTCAGCATCATCATTAAGTGCCATGGCGCTGGCGTACACGTTCATGTCTCCCCCACAGAACTATTACTTTGTTGTTGTGTATCAACCCTGCTGATGATATTCTTCCATGTCACCGTGTTAGTCCACCCAGCATCATTTCTCTTAGCCTGCCTCTGCGTCTGTCCACTTGATCTTCCCAATTGTCACGATGTTGTCCAATGCCTCTCTTCTCATCATATGACCCATGTTACTTTTTTGTTGCATATCCCTTACAGGACGTTGCAGTCAATACCAGCATTTTTCAGCTGCTGTTGATGTACTTGGCAAGTTTTACGTTCTGTAGTTTGCCATTGCTTTCTGAACGACTGGCTCACATATCCCAGTAAGTTACCAGCGCGGCGCGATCTGCTGCCAAATCTCGCAGCTGTTTCCCCACTTGGGTGTACGGTTTAACAAACAACGTCGTTAACTTCCTCGTCCAGGGAGACCGGCCTATGGTACTTTACACAGGCATATTTGTTCTCAGAATGAATGCCTTCAGAGAGGAGGATACTTGACGGAGCCGACTACCACGGAACTTCAATCTTATGTAATTGAACTTGCTGGTAGGAACACAGGTAACACGCTTTGATTTGGCAGGTTTGATTTGCACAGCGTATGGTTTCTGATTGTGGTAAGGTTAAGTTTCATTGCACAATACTTGAATTTTCATTGTGGTGAGGGTTAACTGTCATTGAACAATATTCTGTTTTTGATTTGGGTTAAGATCGACTTTAATTGCACAGTATTCGGTTTGTGACTTGGGTTAAGGTTGACTTTCATTGCATAATATTTGTTTTTGATTGTGTTTAAGGTTCACTTTCATTGAATAATGTTCGGCTTTAGATTGTGTTAAAGGTTAATTTTCATTGTAAAATATTTGTTTTTGATTGTGGTTAAGGACCACTTTCAATGCACTATGTTTGGTGTCTGGTTGGGTTTAATATTCATGTTCATTGGTCAACGTTTTTTTTTTTGTACTGTGATTAAGGCTAAGAGTATGCCGTCATGGACTGGATCTCGTGGCCTCTGCAACTTGCAGTTGTAGATTAATAGCAAAGAGTAAAGAACATATACCAAACAGAAAACTGAAATATGGCCCACAAGAGCGACCATACAAGACAATCTATGGAAGACCGGTTAAGACGCACAGTTCTGTTCATGATCTATGATGTAATAGATGCATAGCAAAAGTTAACCTCCACGAAAGAACTGATCTTCGCAATGTGATTTTCTTAGTGGATGATGTGTTTGCACTCGAATTTTATGAGCCACTGTGACAAGTCGCTTGACTCTAGTCTAAGGGGTCTGTTTAGTATGTGTTCAAATCCGACCAGGGCGAATTTTTACAATTGACATTCGCTCCCAACCTTAAATGGGTACCAGAAAATGTCTTCAGATAATGAAGGTGGTTCTCGTGGCATCGGTATCACTCTCCTTCAAGTGCGAAGAGATATATACAGATATGTATCTAGCAACATTTGTCAAATATGCCTTAAAGCACTGCAAGAGATTGTTATTTTCCTTTCTATTATCTCAGCGGAACCTGTGTGGGTTGGAGGTTATGGCAAGCAAGGAGAGCTGAGGTGGGAATTTACTGGCGATGTATTCAGAGATGGTCCGGCTACTGTACCCGACGGCTGCGGGCTGCAGGTTCGCGGTCAGATTCGGTCATGGATGTGTTCTCCTGGCAGCAGTCAGGGCAACTTCATCTGTGAGAAAGGTTGGTGGATCTTTTAGATTTGAGGAACATCTGTGGGTGTGGGTGGTAGGTTGGTTAGGTGTTTGGTTAATAGACTTTTAGTTGCTTGGACAGTTGGTTGGTTGGTTTGTTGATTCACTGGTCATTTGGTAGGTCGATTGGTTGGTTGGAATGTTGGTTTGTTAATAGTTGGGTGGGTGTGTATGCAGGTGGTGGGTTATTGGATAGATGGTTGGTTAATAATTATTTAGCTGTTTGGATAGTTGGTTGGTTGGTTTGTTGATTCAATAGTTGTTTGGTAGGTCAACTCGTTGGTTTTAATATTGATGTGTTGATTCACTGGTTGTTTGGTAGGTCGATTGATTGGTTTAAGGTTGGTTAGTTGATTCACTGGTTGTTTGTTAGGTCAACTGGTTGGTTTTAAGGTTGGTTAATTGATTCACTGGTTGTTTGATATGCCGAGTGGTTGGTTTTAAGGTTGGTTTGCTGATTCACTGGTTGTTTCGTAGGTCGATTGGTTGGTTTTAAGGTTGGTTTGTTAGTAATTGGTTGGTTGGTTGATGAGGTTAATGAGCTATTGTTTTGTTGGGTGGTTGGATGGGTGATTGGCTGGTTATTTTGTTGTTGTTGTTGTTGTTGTTGTTGTTGTTGTTGTTGTTGTTGTTGTTGTTGATGTTGTTGTTGTTGTTGGATAGTCGATTGATTGGTTAATTACTATGTTGATGGTTTAATTGATTGGTTAGTTCGTGATTGCGAATTGTTTTGTTGGTTGGATCGATGGTTATGTGATAGGTTCTGTAGTTCACAGCAGTCAGTTACAGGTAGTTGGCAGTTTCCACTCCTGTTGGTAGCATTAATTGGCGATTACGTTTCCCTTATTGTAGCAGGATGGCCTCGGTTGTTTTGAATGAACACAAGCTCCGAGGTATCCCAGTCACTCACGTGTATACTGATCCCTGGGGTTGGACAGGTAGATATACTGATACTACTATTACTGACCCCCTCTGCAAGGTGACAAGTGTTATTAGTCTACAAGCCCCTCCCAGATTCTATACCTCTACTATCTACCCTCTACCTAGTAACAATTACTTCTCAGGGCTCGTCCAAGACCACACATATTAACCGCAGGAAAGACATGTCAACAATTAAACAATTCAATTTACACTAGAGACACAGGTCTGAAAGGAACGTCCTGATAGGAAAGGATCTATATACAATATAGAGTATAGGTTAGAGATAGGGTCAGAGATGATCCCAGCGTCATCACTGGGCGTAGCAGAAGATTTGCGGTGTGTTTTCGTCGAGTCGGTCCGTTAGACTCACCCGGCTCCCTTCCAGCAATGCTGACTGGAAACTTCTGGACTTCCCTGCCGCAAGCGCCAGATAATCATAAAATGCGATTAGGCATCTGAACCATAAAGACTGGACTGGAGTGCCCGCACCACAACACTCTTGAGTAAAGTTAATTACTACTGTCTCTATAACTGCTTTGCCTACACAGTCTGAATGTGCGACCCTCCATCATGAGGAATCCCCTGATGAATCTTGATAATAGCTGAAACCATAGTCTGGCCACAAGCACTAAAATGTTACTGCAAAATACGTGGACTCTTCATGGCCTGCCTACAATAGAGAATCGAGGTGAGCGTACATAACGTCAGCAACGTGTCTTTTTAAGGGTTTCTCCTCTCTAGTAGATGAATACATGCATAGATGACTGGAACTCAGGATTGGCCGGACTCCACCTGAGTCTGGTCTAGAACAATGTCTTGCATCGTGATAACATCGTACCCAATGTTATAAACATAATCTGAGTATCTGTTAGACCAGATGAAGATCTATCGCCGTGGAACACCTGAGGTTTCTACTGGTATATCCTGTGATTTGGTGTCGTGCTCCTATAATAATCTAGCTGAAGTGCTCCCAGAGCGCTGACGTTTCCGCAGCCGGGGTTGTCCTCTGGATGAAACAAATAAACACAATCTTCCTTGGAAGCTCAGCTGCATTTTAGGAATCATATACATCACAAGTTTATAGTAGCATTCATATACCAAACCTTCAAAGAAGAATGCCTCTACCACATAGGTTCATTGCAGAATTCCTATACCAACCAGGTTTCTTGTAGATTCCTATACAACACATCATTGTAGAATTCCTGAACCAAACAGGGTCGGTCTCAGATAAACTTTACCTTATACAACATCACAGCAGGTCTCCTACAACAGCACTGTCGGTCTCATACAACAGCACGCAGGTTTCAAACAACAGCACTGCAGGTTCCATACAACAGTACTACAGGTTCCATACAACATTACTGCCGGTATCATACAACAGGCAACACCTGAAAGAAAAGAGCGGTCGCAATCGGTTCCAACTCGGATTCACATGCTACCATCTACTACCTATCTGCCCTCAGCAGTGCTAAGTAATATATACTTACATAGGGAATTATCCCTATATATATATAGTAGAAGCATGTATAGACATCCGATGTAGGATGGCACCTGAATCAGCCCCTTGGAAGGATTAGGTTCCGAAAAATTCGAGTCTGATCATATTGCAGTCTCATATTCCTACCTTACTCTTGCCTTCGGTGGTTGTATAAAGAACTGTAAAGTTTCTATTTACACTAATATAAAACTAAACCTCGGGAAGAGCTTGTCCCTAGACCACTCCCCTTCATTAGACATTAAATTATTGTTTTCAAGTCATTAACACCAAATCAATTACTAAACAATAAACCTGATCAATATGTTAACTATTCATTTCGCTAGTGGGATGCCTTCCCATATAGTAGCGAAATTCTTCTTAATTCACCTCTGGTTCTAGAGGAGAAGTTCTGTGTCTAAACATATTTTCCGCTCCACATAATCAAGGGGTACATTCCTGTTTTGGTCTCACAAGCGGATTAGCCTTGGGTACCGACCGAACATCACAACTGGCCTGGTGTACCAGTTATATACATATTATAATTGCCTTGCATTCCATATCCCACACATCTCCGGGTCTCATTCAACAGCCATACACCTTCTCTTCCATCAATCACACAAGCACTCACGTACTCATGATCATAAACAAAAGGCATAGGACAGTGTAGCGTACACCCTCGACCGGTTTCCCAACAAACGCGACAATAGCGCACAGGTACCCCGCGTCAGACCGCCTCAAACGTCGACAATTCCCTCAGTTATATAATGCACTTCATTACAATATATGTATGTCACAAAGGACAATATATATATCATCATAACACATGATCACAACTCACAGCATCTAACACTTCCCACGAACACCATCACTATTTATCCATCACAAAATAGCTGCATCAAATCCTAGAGTCTAGAACTACTTGCTCGGTTTTTACCGAAGAATCACACTTGCTCTTGCCACAGCATTGTCTGAATTCCTCCTACAGCCTAACCACGGAATCCATAAGCACAGTCACAGTAAATACTGAACTAATCTAGCTTGGGTTCAAAAGATATATTACCACAAAGTAGTAACTATTTCATCACAATTGTAACTTAACTAATAACTACAAGATCTCACAACTTGCAATATAATTAGTAGCTACAATGTAGTTACAATACTAATGGACTTACAAGTCATCAATTGTGTAAACTAATCTGTTACAATTCGCGAACGGAAAACGCAAAATGTAAACACCAGCGAGTGACAGCTTCGCGACTGTCAGTTATCGACCGCCAAGCTCATTACGTATTTGCATAACTAATGAGATACCTTACAATAGCTCTGTTACGCTGTATTACACAATGTAAGTATCTAAAGAGGTATTACCTGAACCATGACCTGACCCCAAATCAGCCTTGATTACTGTCTGTGGTTCCCTAGTCGCATGATGGACAATAGTGGCTGAATTCTAGAGCTGTGCTCTGGTCGAGAACTCAAGACGAAATGATTACAAGATGGCTTGTTCCCGCTGTGAAGTAAACGCTCCAAGCCCGGAAAAGCCATGTTGCACGCCATACTCACTATAAGTGAGAATCACGTTTTTCTCCCGAATAGTAACCACGTCTAGTTTACTCACGAGATAAAACTTGTGTCCTTTTCGACCTTTCGGCCTCGAAATTTCCAGTTCTCTAACCATCTAATTTATGCAAATCCACCGAATTTCCCAGAATTATACATAACTGAGGACTTCACTAATGATGTACTCCCGTACTATGGAGATTCCTTGTACGAAGACAGTTGATTTATCCTCATTTCGTGACACATATTGCCAAATGTAAACTTAGCGGCCGCACCAGCGTAGTTGATAGCAAACTGTGATAATAATTCATGAGCATTGTCGGACGAGAGTTCCATTCCAGAGCTCGTCGCTTGCTAAAGTGAGGTAAAGATTCATTTGTGCATACAGGTCTGCACAATGTGATGGCGCTATTTCACTACACACCCATAGCAGAAAACTCATTATCATCATGTGCCATGCCGATAAGCGTGGGGGTCACGTTTTGCCATCTTACACGATCACCATTGTCGTGGATCAGCTGTGTTCTCGTCTCGGTCATGCTATGTGGTCAAGCCTTTCAGATATTTACTACTCTGCCTTCCCCTTGTTCTTTTCCTCTCTCCATATGTTTAATTGTCACCAAGTTCTCTTGTTTATTTCTTCTCATAACGTGCGCAAATAAAATGTGACTGTGTACGTCTAATTTCTCTAATCAGTTTACGGTTTCCATTTTCTTCTTGTATGACGTCCTCTCTGGTTTTTCTGTCTGCCCATGGTATTCATTGTATTTTCCTCAAAAATCGCATGTCAACTGCGATTATATGTTTTCCAGCTTGTCTGCTCATTGTCCACGCTCCACATCTGCCTCGAAGTGCCTACACCGGCAACCGTCGAGGTATCAACTCGTACTAATGGCAAAACAGCAACGAAGGACGAGGAATTAAACTTGCGTCCTTACCTTGAATACAATGACAATCAACGGCAAAAGTCAAGATATCAAAACGCCACCAGAAGTTTATTCCGTAGCAGACATGTGAACATTAAACTCACGCAGACCTGTAGGTTGACCCCTATAGATGGGGTCGGCACCTACTTTACTAATCCACCGATGAGTGTCCAGTCTACTGCGCTCTGCTTGACGCCCTGATCCACTGATTCCATTTAAGCTGTAATTCCACTCTAGGTTTTTCCGCCCGGTTACTTCACTGCGGTGTCATCATCAACAGATCCATCTCCTGACTCAGAGCTACCTCACGCTCATATCATCGCGTCCAGAGGTCACCTCACACAGATCCTTTGAAAAAGAAGTCCTTGTTCAAAAGCACAATCACAGCGTCCCCTGTTGCTGTCCAATTACGTTCTCCACATTCTCCTTGGATTCCTTTGTTGACGTCCACTTTAGTGTCTGAATGGGAAATTCCATATATGATTTTCCACCGCCTATTCCGATGACGTCATTCTGTCTAAACGCCATGTGGCAACATCCTTGCGAAAGTACAGACTACATGGATCACTTTAACACTCTTCTCCTCGTTACAATTGACATCTTTTTACTGGTCCGTATGTTTTCCGTCTTGTAAAAGGCTAGCTTTGCCATAGCAAATATTGTTCTAATCTCTCCAAGGCACCTCTTATCAGATTTTATCACCGTTCCCAGATAATTGTACCAATTCACTTGTTTAACAGTATTCCCATTTACCACATTTATTACATTGCTTAAACAGGAAACCACTTCGTGATATATTAATTTGATAAATTAAATGTTACCTTTGCCATAGTGATTCATGTTCTAACCTCTACGAGGCATCTTCTGTCAAATGTTATGGCTTTTTCAAGAGAAGTTACTCGTTCGCCGCGGTTTCAACATATTCGCAAGGGGTCACCCCATAATGCTCTGTTCAAGTGAAAGTAAATATCACACAAAGTGCTCATCACTGTCCCATGTGAAAAGTGGAACAGACAGCTGTCGCGACAAACCAATAGCACGCACAGGCATACATGCATAAGCGAGAGAGGTTTTAGCTAGAATCACAATTGCATTTTCATATAAAGTTATTTATTCTGTGTATTCTCGTGAGATATTGGAGATCCGTGCGAGACTCTCCTACCTGGATCGGCTTACAGCTCTGGGCAGTGCTTCAGATACTTTGACGATCCCAGATCCTGGGAAAGTGCACGGGTGAGAGATCATCATCATCATCATCATCATCATCATCATCATCATCATTAATATTATTATTAACATTTCTTTTGGTATTGCTCGGTTTTCTGATTTTGAAACAACATCCAGTTGCTATTAAGATCAACTGTGTGGATATATCAGTTGTAGTTATTATTACTATTATAGTTATTATTATGAACATTATCATTATTATTGTTCATATTCATATTAATATTAGTAGTTGTATTTGAGGTAGTAGTAGTAATAGTAGTAGTTGTTGTAGTAGTAGTAGTAATAGTAGTAGTAGTAGTAGTAGTAGTAGTAGTAGTAGTAGTAGTAGTAGTAGTAGTAGTAGTAGTAGTAGTAGTAGTAGTAGTAGTAGTAGTAGTAGTAGTAGTAGTAGTAGTAGTAGTTGTTGTTGTTGTTGTTGTTGTTGTTGTTGTTGTTGTTGTTGCAGCAGTAATAGTAATAGTATTAGTTGTTGTTATGTTGCATGTTGCAATTCTTGCAATGTGCACACCTTGCGTCCTATTTGCTTTTTTTTTATTGTCTGAGAAGGCGAGCCATTCAATACATGACCATGCGATCAAGACGAGTATGTTCTTAAACATCCGATGTGTTGATGCTGAGGTAACCAGTTCAAACCCTACGGCGGTCAGTTGGACTAAAATGCTGACTTCAGATATTAGCGAAATAATAATGAGAGAGGAGCCAGGTATGACGTGAGAACGTAAATTACAAATACCTCAGAAGTCTTTAGCACAACCCACCATTGGCAGAGCTGATCGTATTCCAGTACAAACCTGAAGCCTTGTCCACATCAGATTGGAAGTGCTTCCAATCTGACGGGGACAAGGTTTAAGGTTCGTGTCGGAATACGATCAGCGTTGCCAATGGTGGGCTGTGCTCAATCTTTAAACCTCAAATCCCGAAACAACAAAATAAATCAACCTCAGAAGTCGCCTGATGGCGAGGGACATTGGTAATAGGAAACACACACACGCAAAACATCATTTTAATACACCAGAAGTAGGAGCAGCTGTGTGCTACGCTTATGTTCAAAGCGAATGGACGAAAAATCAAAAAAGATTGAGTTTGTCATCATTGTTTGCCTTTTGGGAACAATAGTGTACCTTACTGAAATAAATAATTCGCTAGCTTTCCAGCTTTGATTTTGTATTTGGGATTTGTAAATGGTGTTGAAATGACTGTCACAACCACAAGGACAAGACACATGTCGAATAAAGAAGTGGGGAAATATTATGCACTGACACTGGGAAATACAGGGACATACGCAAGCTGAAATGTTTAATAGCTAGGCTATAAATAAATACCAACTACATCAAAATATCAGATTGGGGAGTCAGGATCGCAGATGACGAGGTCACTGGAGAAGATGATTACCGTTTCCTAATTAGACTTGTAATTGTCCATGATCCACTTCGTATATCAGTGTTGTCTCGGTATAGCTCGTTAGAACCTCTACTGACAAATACATATAGCAGAGAATGTACTTCATCTTGTGAAATACTGCTGTCATTGTTTGAATCTTTATACGTATTATGAACAACAAGCAGCTGTCAGAGTAGATTGTGAAACGTGACGCTGATTGTCAATCCATTCATAAATGATAGAAGTTTTATTTCAGAACTCAATTTGGCACTGTTCTACTCTCGCTAGGGGATTAGAAGTTAGTTGCATATCCTTTTCAGGACACTGCAATCAACCCTAGCATTTTTTACTGTTATTGTTTTCTTGAAAGTTTACCTTCAGTAGTTTGCAATTACTTTCTGAACGACCGGCACTCATGCCACTGTATGAAACCCAACGCAAGGCTGTCTGCTTCCAAATCGCATGCAACTGTGTTTCGAAAGCGGTATGCGGGATTATGAATTGCGTCCCTAACCCCTTCGCCACAAAGCCTACTTCAGATATTAGCGAAGTAATAATGAAAGAGTCTCCCTGGCTGAGAGGTTAGCATCTTTCTCCGTAACCCCGAATACTCTCGTTGTTGACGTGAGCGCACGAGAATTTGAAGGGGTTCGAGTCGCGCCAGTGACTTATGAGAGTATGGAGCCGGTTGCTCAGAAAGTCGTGGCGTGCTGATGAGCTTAATCTATCCTAGGAATCAACATACAGATGAAAGATGCTGGTGTTGACCACAATATCCAGAAACAGGATGGAAACGCGGGAAAAAATAATGAATGAGAAGCCAGGAATACCAATCAGAGGTTATAACATATTCTACGCTATGCAGTCGACACAATGTTAATCGCAGAAAATGCAAATTATCCGCGACCACTGTTGGACTGCCAAGTCGTGACTGAAGTTCATGACGCGAAAAACAGAAGGAGCAGAACTCTCGGTCAGAAACGTAGATATAACTAAGAAACTAGCGGATCACGTCAGTTTCGTTGATCAATAGTTACGGGAGTCGGATCATGGATTCCAACAGGGAAAGGGGACATTGAAATGGTCCAGCCCTTGAAAAGAATATTGAAGAGCAGGGCGACATCATTATGGCCAATATAGATGGCAAAAGACAATGTCCACAGTGAGAAGGATATAGGAGCCTGAAAATAATAGAACAAAGGCAACAGATCCAACCGAGACAGGATATAGTACGGCAAGGTTAACTAAAAAAGGGCTAGTGTTTGACGATTGATTACTCATTATGTTTACGTTTGAAAATTACAAAGAAGAATAAGATATTTCCCGATCTTCAGTCCTTTTGTTTGCTGTTAAGTTTTCCTGCTTCAAGTTTGTTGAAAGAGTGTCACACCCTGGACACCTTATCGGTTAAATGGTTTTGATTGAAGTTCGTTAAGACATTCTTCAGCAACATGGGGGTCAATCTTATTGAAGTACAGGAAATCGAATGTTGCCAGCTCCTTTATCTTGGATACGTTACTGCGGCAGATATGCAAGAAGCAAGTCAACTCCACCATTATTAGTTGGGATTTGTCTCCAGCTAGTAGACCAGGAACATACAACATTTCATTCGTTACTGGCGGAGAAGCTGTCAGCTATAAGTACCTATTACCAGCTACTGGACAACAAACTAATGACGTGGTTTTAGTGTTTTACTCTAGTTACACTGGAGCACCATTTTCGTGAAGGAACTTTAATCGGAAATACACAGGAACTTGTCAGATACCACGGATTGTCTACACCAGACGCAGATTCATAGATCTAGACAACAACGCTGTTCGTCTTATCAACCTACGACACTACAGGAGTTTGGATACATCGGCACAAACACCAAGACCTGCGCTACAACATATGTAGTAGTTTATCACATACAGAATCAGGCCAGTATGAATTGTTTGAGTTGATTGAATATTCTGTTGGGTGTTATCAAAATTGAAATTGATATTCATTGTTGATATGGCCGAATTAATGGTATCGTAGTTCGTAAGATGGGGTTGAAGTCCAGTATAGTTTATTTGTTTGTTCCTATCAGTGTTTGTAACTGAAATCTCTTGCTTTGCTTTTGAATTACAGCATTTTGATTCTCTTGACATTGGATTTACGCTATTGACACTTTGAATTGCTGTTTCCAGTCGAGTTTGTATCACATACAAATATACGGTTCATTATATTAGCGATATAATTGACAATATTGTGGTAAACATGTCTACATTTCAAGAATTTATGGACATAGGTGAAAGGTCCGGATTAACAGGCCAAGACCTCAGGAATTGGGCGAAGCTTGAATTTAAGGAATTCCAGAATCTACAACGCGAGGAGAGGGCTGCAGCCAAAGCAGTAGAAAAGGAAGAGAGACAAATTCGAATGGAGTTGGAGAAAGAAAGACTATTGGCGAGAGATAAGGAAATGGAGTTGGAGAAAGAAAGACTATTGATGAGAAATAAGGAGATGGAATTGGAAAGAGAGAACAAAGAAAAAGAGCTTGCGTTTCAAAAGATGAAGCTAGAAGCAGAGGTATTAATGAAGGACAAAGAGATTGAAGGAAATCTGAAAGTTAAGACGCTGGAGATGGAAAAAGAAGCAAAGATTGCACAGACCAAATTGCAATCGAAAACAGAAGATCCTATAAAAAAAATATCAAGGAGCAATTAGAAATTTCACACAAGGCGATTCAATAGGAGCATGGGTGGCCAACTTTGAATTGTTGGTCCGATTCTATAAAATTCCAGAAGAAATGTGGCCCATCTTATTTCACCGTCACCTCGGGTTGGAGCCTTTAAAGGTCGTCGAGTTGATTCCGGAAAGTTTACGGACCAATTACACATATGTTCGAGATCGTGTATTGGGTCATTTTTCGCTGGACGAAGCGGGATTAAGAACAAAGTTCAAAACCATCACACCTAAGTCAAACCAAACGTTTCTGGACTACGTAGCTGAAACCGCATCTTTATATGACAGATGGTTAAAAGCTGCAGAAGTGAATGGAAACTTTGACAAATTACGTGTCCTAATGCTCAGGGATAAATTGTTTTCATCGGTCCCTGAGGTGATGGCTACATTCCTAATTGAGAACAAGTGTAAATCAATACCTGAGATGGAAGCTAGGGGTGAGTCATACTATAACGCACACCGTGAGGTATTTGCGGACAGCACACAACCAGAACTCGTGATAGGTGCAAGTGCAAAAGTAGAGAGCCAAAGAGAGTATGGTAAAAGTAACAGGTCTGCACAACACAGAAACAGAAGACCGTATCAGAACACACATAGAGAATCAGACAGGCCTAGAAAGGGTCATTTCACACAATGTCCACATAGCAGGCTAAATCACATCTCATCGGAAATGTGTGACCGTCACCCGGAATATGCAGCATATTTGAAAGAACTCATTAATAAGAGGAGGAATAAATACGAGTCATACAGAAGGAATGTCAAATGTTTCTCGTGTTTAGCCTGGGGACATACCTCAAGGTCATGTACGATGAAGAGAACGTGGAAAGAAGCAAATGCTGCATATATATTTACTAGTAGTGACTCAGAAGATACGGAAGAGGCACATGCGGCCATCATAGAACCATATACTAATGACAACCCGGAGAAAACAGATAAAGATTGTTCTGACGAGGAATGCCAAGTTACGATACAAGAGGCCAATGCGGCAAATATTCAAAATGGCACACTAAAGGTCCACCAAGCATGGGTTAATGGTACACTAACCACATGCGTGAGGGATAGCGCCGCCTCTATTGTTGGCGTGGACCAAAGGCTGGTGAAAGATCAAGATTACACAGGCAAAAGTGTTACCTGCAGAACCTTTGGTGGCACTTTGGAAAGATATAGAATTGCATCGATCAATATACAATCGCCCTACTTCAAAGGGATAGTGAACGCAGCGGTGCTACCAAACCCCTGTGCCGGGGTTCTCATTGGGAACATTCCCAAGGTAAAAGATTGCACTCATGAAGAGACCATGAAATGGGAGGCCGACCACACCCCAACAAATACGCTCACCAGAGCTCAAGTGCGTCGACAGAAAGAAGAAGAAGACAATGCACGCTCCACAACCCCACAAACGAAGCACAATACACAAGACAGGTTAGTAATAACAACGGACCTAGCCACAGAACAAAAACAAGATCCAACGCTACAAAAATGTTGTAAAAATGTACACACACCTGCCAAAATTGCCAGAGTACTCGCCAGAACCCAAGGTCACGAGATACAAGAAGACGAATATACGCAAGGGACACAGGTTACTTCAACTAGTAATAAACACTGCTCTTTAACAAAAAAGGGAGACAACACGACAATACAAAAACGTCATAAGGTAAATAAAGTCAATACAGTTAGTTTTCAGTTAAACGAAGTTGTTCCCGTGATCGTAAATGGAATACAAAAGCAAACAATCAAACTAACTCATCCATTGACAAATAACAGCATTCAGAAACCACACAAAGAGACAACAAAAATGACTGACACAGTGAACAAACGACATACACAACTGTGGAACGTCATACTCATAACCATGTGTATGTTCCGGATAATGATCTTAAGTAAAGACACCCTCACTCACACCACTGATTGCGTGATTACTGACAGGTACACATGCGTCAAGAAACATGTTACAAACATGTACACAAAAGTCAAGAAAGATGTCATAAAAATATGCGTAACAAGTAATTGTTATACAAACTGGCTGAATAAGTGCAAAGAACAATACAGAAAACAAAATGCTTGTGTCTTTGTTTGCTTCAATTATCTTTATTTCAGATATACCAAACTCATTTCATTACTGCAAATATGGTATATAGTATACACACGAGGAAAAACGATACCATTACGCATATCAGCAAAGCTAACATATAAAGAGAAAAATATACGTTCAGAAAAGACACTATACAAATGTCAAAAAGAGTATTGGTTGATACAGCTTCTTTATTCTTTTATTCGTCATACTAGTCCAGTAATAAGAGGCGTCATGGTTAACAAACCTCAATTTGCCTCTCAAAATCCTTACAATTTATTTATACCAACACCGGGAACAGAGCAAAACATGTGTGGCGACATGTAAAGAAATATTATCTTATGTTGCATTAAATTGTGTGCAAATTGGGTGAATGAAATATGCAGACATATGACACACGACACATCAACACATTACTAACATTAGATTACTTTCGGATTTTCCCGTGACAGTAAATACATTCAATACATTCTTGATCCATGTTCATTATGCATTATATCGGAAATTCCCATACTAGTAGTAATAGTATAATTGGGAATATCAATTGGTCCACAGATCATATTATATCAGCAATTCACATACTATTTCTACCTGATTACTATTCTTAAAACGTTAACTTTAATGGAAAATGATAACATATCCTTTAGTTATTAATGGAGCGGAGTTGCATTATTAAGAAATTTTTAACTACGGTACAACTGCGGTATTTGTCAAATTATTAATGGCAAACTACATTATGTCCTAGAGTTCTCTCTATACAGCACTCTATACGGCTACCGAACTTGAAGCCTTAGCTATAATAGGAAACATTGGAAAATTCTCTGAATATATAGTTGCTAATAAATTCTTATCAATCCAGTTATTTTGGATATTTATGGTTTACTCTCTTTACAAACCATGGCGGATTATTTTGTTACAAGATTAAAATATTTTGTGTTTTGGTTATAATCTTCATAGGGATATATAAAATACAGTAGGCCAAATATCTATTTCTCTTTTAGACGCCCACAGAAAAACATTCACACAAACAGTTCATATTTATGATATATTAATTATGTTACATATATACATATTTCCTGATGTAATTGACAGATTAAATGAAGCAAATCGGCATTCTCAGAAGACATAGGTGAACTGGACTGACTATTCACATTTCGCGGAATCGTATTGTGTCACTATGAATACTGGGACTATGAAATTGTGATTTCCGTGCTCCGAACATTTCGAAACCAGTTATCTATTTCAGAGGAACATAACAGACTGAATCTAGAAGGAAATACAGTTATTAATTAAATGTATTTAATTTAGGCGCATACTCCATATCAATCATCAGTTCACACATGACATGCATTGCATAATAGTGGAAACGCAAATTACGTCATAACTCAATCATTCATTCAGTTAGGTATATGACACGATCATGCAATCATTAATTTGTTTATTCATTCAGTCATCCATTTGGTGAGTTATTTCATGACGCGATCAGTCATTCATTTATTTATACACATCGCGACATGATCATTCATTCAGTTGTGTACATAATTAATGATACCACTCATACGAAACATAAATGTTGTTACATCATGACGCAATTATCATTCACCTGGTTATTGTAAATCATGATTCATTCATCTCGAAAACGATGAGAGAGTCATGATACTCATCTAGTCACATAATTTTTTTTTAACAGTCCATACATTATCATACATAAATCACGGAGAGAAAGGAAATATAAAGTGATTAACTTTTACACCTCAGATATACAATTACGAATAACAGTACAGACATATACAAAGGATGAATCGCATGTCAGAAAGAAAGATATAAATTATGTATTATATGTTTTCTATTTCAAGTTAGATTAATTGAATAAGTGGTTAAGTTGTTGACGTATTTGCTTGTTTTAATTCCGAATTTCTAGTACACCAGTTTAAACGAGTATGTCAATCTACACAGACCTAATAATAATGAAACAAAAACCAAAAAAAAAACAAAAAAAAATGTCTAATGTACCAGTATCAGTTACATTGATAATGACATAAGCTGCTTATATGATATGATTCGCCAGTCTTTGTGGCTCACATATATAAGGCGTCAGCGACAAAAGCAAAAGACCTCTCGGAACAAATGGGACAAGAACAAGCGTCACATTATAGCCGAATGGGACAGGACAGAGAAGAATGAAGAAATAGTTATATGTCAAAACTAATATAGAAGGATATGATCAAATCAATCACATACATCCCCTTAGTCGGGTTTGGTAAATTTGGATGGCGATACATGCCCATTGGACCATTTGAGGGATTAAACTTATAGTTTATTTAGCCTAGCTTTTTCATGAGCTGGTACTTCACGACATTTACCGTAGTGCGTAAATAGGAAGTGGTGCCCTGTTAAATGTAATTCTAGGGCTGTAGGTGGTTGATAGGAGACCATTTCTTCACAGTAGTAATAGATGATATAAGTATGACACATGAACTCTGTGCTACGTCTTGTCAATCTAATAGATAAGCTAAAATGGTAAGTACCATTTCAAAAAGGAGGGGCATGCTGCCAAGTCGTGAAGTTCATGACGCGAAAAACAGAAGGAGCAGAACTCTCGGTCAGAAACGTAGATATAACTAAGAAACTAGCGGATCACGTCAGTTTCGTTGATCAATAGTTACGGGAGTCGGATCATGGATTCCAACAGGGAAAGGGGACATTGAAATGGTCCAGCCCTTGAAAAGAATATTGAAGAGCAGGGCGACATCATTATGGCCAATATAGATGGCAAAAGACAATGTCCACAGTGAGAAGGATATAGGAACCTGAAAAGAATAGAACAAAGGCAACAGATCCAACCGAGACAGGATATAGTACGGCAAGGTTAACTAAAAAAGGGCTAGTGTTTGACGATTGATTACTCATTATGTTTACGTTTGAAAATTACAAAGAAGAATAAGATATTTCCCGATCTTCAGTCCTTTTGTTTGCTGTTAAGTTTTCCTGCTTCAAGTTTGTTGAAAGAGTGTCACACCCTGGACACCTTATCGGTTAAATGGTTTTGATTGAAGTTCGTTGAGACATTCTTCAGCATGGACATTGTAATAACAGAGATCGTCAAGAAAGGATTCTCTGTGAATATCAAGAAAACAGTAACAATGCTTATGTCAAAAAAATGGCGACAGCTAAATGTGACATCTCATTAGAAAAGAAAATTTTTAACCAAGTGAATATATTTAAATATCTAGGGCAGTTATAACATCACATAGAAGATTCACAACAGATATTAAGAAGAGAATAGGACAAGCAAAATCTGCATTTAAAAAAATGAAAAGTACCTTATGTAATAAGCCCCAATCATTGAATGTAAGAAAGAACGTTCTGAAATGGTATATATAACCCGTTTTGATTTTTGGCAGTGAATTTTTGAATCTAAATGAACAAATTATGAAGAAATTGGAAGCAACGGAGATGTGGTTCCTGAGACAAATGTTGCGAATTTCTTAATTGTCTGAGTATCTAACAACGATTGCCTGAAAGAGGCTAATAAAACTGGAGTATTATATACAACAATAAGAAAGAGACAAACGGCTTTCTTTGGTCATGTGATGAGAAGAGAGGCAAGGGCAGATCAAGAGAAATTATGCTGGATGGACTGAGACAGTTGCATGGAGGAATATCATCAGCAAAGTTGATCCAGTACACAAAAGATCGAGATCTGTGGAGAGACATGTATGCTTACGCCTGCTGTCGATGATGCTACGTAATAATAATAAAATTGAGATGTAGTTCCTGAGATGAATGTTACAAATATCTTGTACAGCCAGTGTAACTAACAATTGTTGCCTGGAAAAGGCTAATGAAAAATTAATATTATATACAACTGCAGGAAAAAGACAAACATCATTCTGTGGTCGTGTAATAAGAAAAGGGACAACAGAAAAAAATCGTGACATCTGGAAAGATCAATCGGAAAAGAGGCAGAGGCAGACCGAGAGAAATTATACTGAATGATCTGAGACGGTGGCATGGAGGATCCATCAGCATAGTCGATCCAGAGCACCAATGGCTCAGATATGTGGAGAGACTTGAACGCCTACCCCAGCTGACAGGGCATGTGATGATAACGCGATTCTTACAACTTCATATTGCTTAGATTACACAACTGTCAGTTACTGCTGACTAGTTTGACATCATGTCATGGAGGAACATCAGTGTTCGAAATGATTGACAGGACACCAAGGTTGTGAACAGACGAACGCCAAACGGCATAGACTCTAAGAAAAAAAGGATAACAGTGTCATGTATTGTATTGTTTGTGTTTTCAGGAATCATGTTTGCAGAAAGAAGCTTTCTTGGCCGAACCCAAAACGAGCGAACTCAGTGACGCAGTCAATACATACCTCCAGAGTCGACCAGGTAGGATCATGTGGCTGATTGAATGGCTTGTCGTACAGACGGAAGCAGACGATGGTAACCAGTGACACTGGCTGACAGACGGACGTGCTAACAAAATGATAAACAGACAGGTGGATGAAGTTCGCATGTGTAATAAGGTGATTGAGCGCATGTGTGAATGAATGATTAAGTGAATGAGTGAGTGAGTGAGTGAGTGAATGAATGAGTGAGTGAGTGAGTGAGTGAGTGAGTGAATGAGTAAGTGAGTGAGTGAGTGAGTGAGTGAGTGAGTGAGTGAGTGAGTGAGTGAGTGCGTGAGTGAGTGAGTGGGTGAGTGCGTGCGAGCGTGGGTGGCGTGAGTGAGTGAGTGAGTGAGTGAGTGAGTGAGTGAGTGAGTGATAGAGTGAGTGAGAGCGTGTGTGGAAGAGAGATTTGATTTATTGAGTGAGGGAGTGAGTGAGTGAGAGAGTGAGTGAGTGAGTGAGCGAGTGGGTTGATTGAGTGAGTGAGTGAGATTATTGATTGAGTCAGTTAGTATGTGAGTGAGCGTATCAGTGAGTGAGTGACTAAGTGAATGAGTGTGAGTGAATGAGTTAGTGCATATGTGAGTGAGTGACTGAGGGAGAGCGTGAGTGAGTGAGTGAGTGAGTGAGTGAATGAGTGAGTTAGTGAGTGAGTGAGTTAGTTAGTTAGTTAGTGAGTGAGTGAGTGAGTGATTGAGTGAGTGAGTGAGTGAGTGAGTGAGCGAGTGGGTTGATTGAGTGAGTGAGTGAGATTATTGATTGAGTCAGTTAGTGTGTGAGTGAGCGTATGAGTGAGTGAGTGACTAAGTGAATGAGTGTGAGTGAATGAGTTAGTGCATATGTGAGTGAGTGACTGATAGAGAGCGTGAGTGAGTGAGTGAGTGAATGGGTGAGTGAGTGAGTGAGTTAGTGAGTGAGTGAGTGAGTGAGTGAGTTAGTGAGTGAGTGAGTGAGTGAGTGAGTGAGTGAGTGAGAGTGAGTGAGTGAGTGGGTGAGTGAGTGAGTGAGTGAGTGAGTGAGTGAGTTGATTGAGTGAGTAAATGAGGTGATGAGTGAGTGAGTTAGTTAGTGGCTGGATGGGTGAGTTAGTAAGTGAGTGGGTGAGTGAGTGAGTGAGTGACTGAGTGACTGAGTGAATGAGTGGGTGGGTGGGTGGGTGAGTGAGTGAGTGAGTGAGTGCGTGAGTGAGTGAGTGAGTGAGTGAGTGAGTGAGTGAGTGAGTGAGTGAGTGAGTGAGTGAGTGAGTGAGTGAAAGAATTAATTACTTAATGTTACTAACGAACGAAAGATTAAACACACTTTAGTTTTACAAGAGGTAAGAATTAGACTGCAGACAAATGTGACAAATACTGCGCTACCACAACTAGCACACTAAGGCAAACCAGGCTAAAGAGATTGAGTTTATGCTCTAGTATTGATAGGAGGACAGAACTAGAGACTAGAGAAGGACATTTGTTCATTACGGTCCGGAGGCCATATGTTCGAATCCTCATCAAGTCGGGAAGTTTTAATTATTAAACTGGGCTCCGAGGCTGAAATTATTTCCAGAGAATGTCTTAGCAATCGAATGATGTAGGCATAGACAAGGCCACATCATCCATCGACTGGTCTATAGATTTCTAGGCTAGCACTTTATACCCTGGAGTCGCGGCAGCGTAGTCCCTAAACTCTCCATCCATATTCAGATTGCCTTCCCCGGGATGGTGGGCTCTACCTGCGAACAGTTTACATTGTGTTGTTTTAGCTTAGACTTTGTTCTTACAGGAACGTTCACAAGGCAGTGGAGGTTAGTATTTGGTGTGTCCTTCACGTAGAGGGAATTCCATTCAGGGTTTATATGCTCCATCAGCCCATTTTTTTTTTGCTCCCATGTTTTATCCTGTGCCAAGGAATAAATTGTACAATCTTTTGTTTGTGTTTGAGTTATTCAAATTCAATACGGGAAAACACTGATTTAAAGTTAACCTTGTTGTCATATATTTTTGAAGGGAGTGGGAAATCACTTTGGTGCATGCCCCATTTCTAATCAAAGAAGTTGGGCCCCATCCTCTTCTGTCTTCAATAACCCCAGAATATGACCCTCGAGTTATCTGCAGGCCTAGTCTTATTTAATTTTGTCTAGGAGATATAGATTATGGCCCTGGTGAAAATAGAAAAGACTAACTGGGATTCTGCCCCTTCTCCAAGGATTCTTATAGCTCTTGAGCCCCTCTTTTGTTTATCAAATCTGAGGAAAGTCTGGAGAAGTTTCTCAGCTTGATTTATATGAAGAAAGCATGGATGTTGAGCAGTTGATAGATCTTGAGTCTCTCCCAATTTAATATTCCTTCATGAGTTAATTTGTTTTTAAACAATTAAACACATAACCAAATCACAATAGATCTGGACAACATGGTGTACACACATAAGATGGTGAATCACAGATAGGTTGAACCAATAATCAACATAAGATCAATGACAGTTAATTATTTATTGAATGGGCCTGTGTCTTCTGGCCTGTCATGTACATTTCTATTGTGGTGTACACAAGATAAATTAGAAACATGCATATAGGACCAATATTACAAACCATCAATAAATAAGCATCAATATACATGATGTCAACAAGTGTGAAAACATGGTAAACAATTGAATGTTGTACATGTTAAGTGTGGTGATAGTGAAATCAACATTTATGTATCAGTTCCTGAAACTGAGTGTTGTGTGTTCCTAAAAGAAAGGTACCCTTGTGATGGGAGATTTGGATAAGCCTGGGTCCATTGACTGATGGATCCACTCCAGTTCTGCCCATGACCAAGTCTTCTTCCATCTCAAGTGTGGGTCATCTCTTTCTCTCTCTGGGATCTGGTTTGGTTGGTTGGTCAGTTGGTTGCCAGCTGGTTGGTTGTGGGTTGCCAACTGGGTTGCCACCAAGATTTCACTGGGATCCAGACATTCTGCCTTCCCTATTTGAAAATCGGTCACACTAGTTTTCACGTCTGTTCATCAGGCAGGTTTTAGGAAGATTGCGGAATTAACATATTCTACGCGGTTTTTCAAATTGAGGCGGTGTCACATGTCTGTTTTGTCCAATGGTCTCCTGAGCTTGGGCTGATGAAATGTTTCCTAGAATTGACGTCATCTTCTGTCAATTGTTCAAGTTTCAGTTTGATGTGATGTTAATTTTGCAGTTCTGGTTTCAGTTTGCTCCTGTAGTCAATTGTTATATATTTTCTCCTTTCTCTTGCGTGCAGTCCTGTAAACTGAATAATGGTGGTTAGCGTTATGCCACATGGCCCCACCCCAGATTGTTCTACGGTATGGAACTATGTTTCCAACATTTTCAGTTATCAAGCTTCCCATTTGGCCTCCCTTGTATTCTCTTCTGCATCTGATTGACCTGGTTCATCCGGCACTGGGTGTCGACTCAGGAAGTCCGCTCCCACATTTATTTTCCCAGGAACGTATTCAACCTGGAACTAGTAAGGTTGAAGAAGCAGCGACCACCTCATAAGTCGGCCATTCAGAGTCTTAGATGCTGCGAGAAACATGAGTGGTTGATGGTTGGATTGCACTGTGAAGTGTTTGCCATATAGGTATGCTTGAAACTTCTGTACACTCCATACGAGCGCAAGACATTCTCTCTCGATAGTACTGTAATTTCTCTCTGCTGCATTTAATTTTCTGCTAGCATACGCTACAGGAAATAGCTCTGATGGTACATCTCCCTTTCTCTGCAACATCGTTGCCTCAATTCCTATATTACTGGCATCGGTGCGCAGCACGAATGGTTGGTCGAGGTCTGGTAGATGTAAGACTGGATGAGAAGTTAATGCCTGCTTTAGTGCTGTGAAAGCTCTCTCACAGTCAGCTGACCAAGTGACTTTCTCTGGTTTCCCCTTTTTGGTAAGATCCGTTAAAGGTGCTGACAGAGTGTTGAAGTCCTTGATGTATTTTTGATAGAATCCACATAAGGATACAAATGATCTTACATCCTTCTTTGTTTTTGGACGAGGTGCTCTCTGGAGTTTGTCCACATTTCCCTCTTGTGGAGTTATCAGTCCATGAGATATCTTATGACCTAGAAAGTCCAATTCTTGGAATCCTATTTGACACTTCTTTGGTCTAGCCGTCAATCCAGTTTCTCTGAGGCGCCTGGACAAAAGATGCAGTGTTTCTACGTGCTCTTCAAATGTTTCAGTTGCGATCAGGATGTCATCCATGAAGTGACTAATGTCTGGATGCTGTAGTGGGTCAAGTAATTTTCTCATCATACGTGTAAAAACGCTGGGAGCATTACTTAATCCGAATGGAAGAACGTTGAACTCATAGTGTCCTCCAGGCGTGCTGAAAGCTAACCATGTTCTAACTTCCGGTTTTACAGGAATCTGATAATATCCGTTATTGAGATCAATCCTAGTAAAGTAATTAGCTCGGTTGAGTGCTGTGAAGAGTTTATTCTGATCACGCAGAGGTTCTGCTTGGAATTCAGTAATAGCATTGAGCTGTCGATAATCGATGCACAATCTATGTTCTCCACTTGGCTTTCTCAATAAGACGATGCTAGCACTGTAAGGTGATTCAGATGGTGAGATTATCCCTGCGGTGAGCAGCTGTTGTATTTCTTCCTCTAAAGTCTTTTGCTTTGCATAAGGAACTGGGTAAGTCTCGACTCGCACAGGCACTGTGTCATTTAACTTCATGTCACATTCCTCCAAATCAGTTCTTCCTGGCTTATCAGTAAGTACTTCTGCATATTTTGCCATAAGTTCCCTAACCTGCTTTTGCTGATGCTTTGTTAAGTTGGGATTGATTTCCACATCCTTAAAGGTCTCTTTGGCTTGCAGTGGGTACTCGACTCCCATTTTTGATCCTTCTTCCACTTCAGTAGCCACACTCATGGCCATCAGATGTGCAGGTTCGGAGGTTGAGGGTCTTTCATGATATTTCTTCAAGAGGTTTATGTGAAATACTTTCATCTTGCCTTTGACTAAAATTCTGTAGTTGGTACGTGAGATCTTCTCCGTCACTACATAAGGTCCTCTCCATCCAATTTGCAGCTTATTCTGAATGGTTGGAAGCAGCAACATCACCTTCTCTTCAACCTCTAACTCTCTATCCTTTGCCTTGCGGTTGAAATTACGAGCAATTCTTCGTCTGGCTTGACATAGATTGACATTCGCTTGTTTCCAACTGTGTTGTAAACGATTTTTCAACTCGGCAACATATGTAGATGCAGTCACGACTGTATCATCTGTAGTATTATCGGTCCAGGTTCGAAGTAACGCCTCAAGTGGTCCTTTGATCGGTCGTCCAAACAACAGTGTGGCTGGAGCAAAACCTGTTGAGTGATGGGGTACTTCCCTGTAAGCGAATAAAGCTGCGCGTAAATACAAGTCCCAATCCTCTGTCTTCTCCTGGGCAATTGTGCGCAGGATACTAATCAATGTACCGTTCCACCTTTCCACAAGTCCATTTGACTGAGGGTGATATGGTGAACTGAAGATATGGTGTGCATGAAAAAGTCTGAAGGTCTCTTCCATGAGCTTACCACGAAACTGTGAACCGTTGTCCGTCAAGATCCTTTGTTGGAATCCTAGACGTGTGAATATTCCTAATAATGCATCAGCGACGTGTTTGGGGTCACAGCTGGGCATAGGGACCGCTTTGGTCCACATGGTTGTTGTGTCCACAAGCGTTAATATGAATCGGTTTCGCCTCTTCGTTGCTGAGAGAGGTCCGACTATGTCTACAGCCACTTTCTCAAATGGAATTCCAGTGATTGGCGATTCACCCAACATTGCCGGTGGTGTCCGGTGTTTTGGTGATACTTTCTGACACTGTGGGCATGATTTTACAAACCGTTGCATGTCTGAATTCATCCCTGGCCAAAAGTAGTGAGTTGCAATCCGCTGTGTAGTAGCGTTGATACCCATATGCCCACTGAATGGTAGACTATGACCCATTTCCAAGATCTGAGTCCTGAATTGAGTTGGTACAACAAGTTGATTAACCTCTTGTCCAGCTCGTCCTGCTTTTCTGTAAAGAAGTGCTGACTTCATGAACAGATCACCTTTACGTAGAGGTAAATGTGATTTTGGCAGTTTTCTGAAGCAGGGATCCAAGGTGCTGTCGGCTTCTTGTGCCCTCATCAGTTCCCCCGTTCGAGGGATTGACGTAGTTGTTTCTGGAGTTTTTGTCGCCTGGGATCGAGTGGTCATGGTCGCCATCGCCACAGGTTGAACAGGTTCTCCTAGATCGATAAATCTACAGCCGAGGATTACAGGATATATTGGATCGTCCAAGACTGCTGCCTTGATTGTCCCAGTGACATAGCGCGAGGCTATGTTCACTTTTGCCACTGGAAGAGACATATTTGTTGAACTCTTCAGTGGTCCCTGTAATTCCACTATTTCCTCTGTCACCTGTTCAGGGTGAACTAAGGATGATGAAACAACACAGTCATATGATAATCCAGTATCATATAAACAGGTCGTTTTGAATCCATTTAGCAAGATGGATTCTGCAACTGGAATACGAGATGATGTGTCTTGATGAGGTGTCTGTTTGGACGTTTCACCAGTGCTCACTTTTTTCTCTTTTCGGTTGGCCAAACAGGCCGCTGTGTGTGGAGGTGGCTTCTTCCTGCAATTCTGAAATGTGTGACCTCTAATTTTGCAATGGGTACAGAATGGTTTGTCCTCCTTCGGCGCTGTTTGGGCTGTGTTTTGAGTGTTTTTCTGGGATTTCCCATTTTTCTTGGTGGCTAAAGTGTTTTCACCCTCCTTTGGCTTTGGAGTTTTATCTTGAGAGGGAGTGTTGTTCGAACGTCCCTTTCCTCCCATCTCCTTCTGAGATTTTTCAAATCTCTCTGCCAGGATGATTATTGTTTCTAGGCGGTCAGCCCCGTTTTGCGTTAAGAATGCTTTCATTTCATTCGACATCTTCCCCTATATCTGATCAATGATGATCATTTCACGGAGTCCCTCAAAACTCTCCTCAAATCCTCCTAAGCAAGCTCATCTTTGTATGTATGACCTCAGTCTTTCAACTAGTTGCGCGTAACTCTCGCCCTGTTCCTTCCTTGCGGCTTTGAATCGAGCTTTGTAAGAATCTCCGTCCACTTCGAATCGGCTCAAGAGTGCCGTCTTTAGTGTTGCGTAGTTCTGCTGCTCCTCACGAGTGAGGCGGGAGAACACGTCATAAGCGGTAGATCTTAAAGCCTGCGCTAACTTCGTTGCCCATCTCCCTTCTTCAAGCCCCCAGCTGACAGCCATTGCCTCGAAGCGTGATAAAAATCCGCCGATGAGGTCAGTCTGTTCATTGAAGGGTTCCAGCGGAAATGACATAGCTCCTGAATTAAGGTGGGAGACGTGAGGATGTGGTTCTGTCACTGGCAATAATGATGAGGTTGAGGGTGTAGGACCACTCCTTTCTCTATTCTCCGGATCTCCAATTCAGTCTCCATTCTCTTCAACTCCAGTTGGTGTTGACGCTCTCTCTCCTTATCTTCCATTTCAGCCTGTAGTCGTTTCTCTTTCTCCTCCAATTCTGCTTGAAATCGTTTTTCCCTCTCAGCTAATTCAGCCTGAAGCTGTATTTCTTTGAGGGCCAATTCCGCTTGCAGTCTTTCTCTTCTGTCGAATGCATCTGAAATATAGTTAGCTAGCTCAGGGCCATCTAACCCGCATTCCCTACCTGTTTCCATTATTTGGGCTCTAAACTTTGCAGTTTCCGCCATGCCTAGAATTTATTGCTTTATTTGCCCTGCCTAAAAAAATATAAATGCAGTGTGGTCTGATCTGCGTAAGCTTGTCAGTCCCTGATCTGCAAGTATACAACAGAGCATGCACAATATTAAAAACACCCTATGTTATGTCTGTCTGTCAATGCTGGAACAGCCAAAGGCAGCAGGCATTGAAGTAACCAGAATTAATCCCTAGTAAAAGAAAAGAATCTGAAATTAGACAGAGGTTTCACTCCGGATAAGATTTTCCGGTGGTTGATGAAATGCTGTAAGATCAGGCTCCTCAGGAAAAGAACACCTTCTCTGGAAGAGAAGTAGTGTTTGAATAGTAGATTCACACTCTATATTTCTCCTGGAGAACCTTTTTCTGAAGTATAAACCTATTTGAAAGATGCCCTCCTTATTCAGAAGAAATTATCAGTCACCTACTCTTATTTATCTATAAATGTCATTCACATCATGTGGCTGTCAATCAATACCCCACATGATGTCTGTTATATCATATCAGAAAATGACAATGTTCAAAATCTAAAGATATTTGTGTTAATGTTTTATGTAATACAATGTTTTATGCAATCATTTAATTACACAAGGTTTTATGTAATGGTTTAATTACACACAATGTATTATGTAATTGTTTAATTTATTTATGGGAACCATCCAGGACGTAGCCATCCCAATGTGTCATATATTTTTGAAGGGAGTGGGAAATCACTTTGGTGCATACCCCATTTCTAATCAAAGAAGTTGGGCCCCATCCTCTTCTGTCTTCAATAACCCCAGAATATGACCCTCGAGTTATCTGCAGGCCTCGTCTTATTTAATTTTGTCTAGGAGATATAGATTATGGCCCTGGTGAAAATAGAAAAGACTAACTGGGATTCTGCCCCTTCTCCAAGGATTCTTATAGCTCTTGAGCCCCCCTTTTGTTTATCAAATTTGAGGAAAGTCTGGAGAAGTCTCTCAGCTTGATTTATATGAAGAAAGCATGGATGTTGAGCAGTTGATAGATCTTGAGTCTCTCCCAATTTAATATTCCTTCATGAGTTAATTTGTTTTTAAACAATTAAACACATAACCAAATCACAATAGATCTGGACAACATGGTGTACACACATAAGATGGTGAATCACAGATAGGTTGAACCAATAATCAACATAAGATCAGTGACAGTTAATTATTTATTGAATGGGCCTGTGTGTTCTGGCCTGTCATGTACATTTCTATTGTGGTGTACACAAGATAAATTAGAAACATGCATATAGGACCAATATTACAAACCATCAATAAATAAGCATCAATATACATGATGTCAACAAGTGTGAAAACATGGTAAACAATTGAATGTTGTACATGTTAAGTGTGGTGATAGTGAAATCAACATTTATGTATCAGTTCCTGAAACTGGGTGTTGTGTGTTCCTAAAAGAAAGGTACCCTTGTGATGGGAGATTTGGATAAGCCTGGGTCCATTGACTGATGGATCCACTCCAGTTCTGCCCATGACCAAGTCTTCTTCCATCTCAAGTGTGGGTCATCTCTTTCTCTCTCTGGGATCTGGTTTGGTTGGTTGGTCAGTTGGTTGCCAGCTGGTTGGTTGTGGGTTGCCAACTTGGTTGCCACCAAGATTTCACTGGGATCCAGACATTCTGCCTTCCCTATTTGAAAATCGGTAACACTAGTTTTCACGTCTGTTCATCAGGCAGGTTTTAGGAAGAGTGCGGAATTAACATTATCTACGCGGGTTTTCAAATTGAGGCGGTGTCACATGTCTGTTTTGTCCAATGGTCTCCTGAGCTTGGGCTGATGAAATGTTTCCTAGAATTGACGTCATCTTCTGTCAATTGTTCAAGTTTCAGTTTGATGTGATGTTAATTTTGCAGTTCTGGTTTCAGTTTGCTCCTGTAGTCAATTGTCTTGTAAACTGAATAATGGTGGTTAGCGTTATGCCACACTTGTCAAACCGGCGATGCAGTGAAGGGGTAACGGACGCAATTCATAATCCCGCAAACCACTTTCGAAACACAGCTACAGGCAATTTGGAAGCAGACCTCCTTGAGTTGGTTGCCATGCAATGGTATCAGTGCGGGTCGTTCAGAAAGCAATGGCAAAGTACTGAACGAAAACAGTCAAATAAACGCTGTAGTTGATATTTACGTCCTGTAAGTATATGCAACTACTACGGTTTATTATTTTTTTAAATTTTGTCAAGACGTCACAGCCAGCTCTTGATCAGTATATTACACATCTGTCTGAGCTATCACCCTCTTGCCACAATAAGATAATCAGTGCAACCCCCATATTTAAGTTTTATGAATGATCGCTTCGATGTTGGTGGTGGTGGTGGTCGTGGTGGTGGTGGTGGTGGTGGTCATGATGATGATGATGATGATGATGACGACGACGACGATGATGATGATGATGATGATAATGATGATGATGATGATGATGATGATGATGATGATGATGATGATGATGATGATGATGATGATGATGATGATGATGATGATGATGATGATGATGATGAAAATGATGATGACGACGACGATGATGATGATGATCATGGTTATATTGAAGATAATGATAATTACTATGAATTTAAAAAATATATGACGGCAACAGCAAATAAATGTATATTAATATAAACTAACATTTAATAACATAAATTAACATTTATTAACATAAATTAGCATTTATTAACATAAATTAATATTTTTTTCAGCTTCTACTGCGTGGATAGGGGGTACTCTTGAGAAGGCAAACGCTTTGAAATGGAATACCACTGGACAAAGCCTGAACTACTCACTTCTGAAAGACGCGCCGTCAAGTTACCTTGACGAAGGCTACCTGGCAGTCAGAAATGGTGACTACTGGACAGTTGAAGAGAAGCATGCGGTTTATCCATTCATTTGTCAAAGAGGTAAAGACTGCAATGCCAATTACATTCTTGGTTACGACCTCATTTACCCTAACCAGGTTCATCATAATTAGTTAGTTAGTTAGTCGACAGATCATCCTCACTACACATCGAACCATTCAGTCCATAAGTGCTCGGATCCCCTCCTCAACAAATCCCGCAGCGTGTAGAGTAGTGGTTCCCAACCGGTGGGGAATCCCCTCCCAGGGGGGAATTTTAGGGTTTCCTGGGGAGGGGGGGGGGGAATTAAGATTATTTCAAGATCGAATTAATACAAGAACCAGTTACTCGATATTGTTTTTCCCTCTAAATTTTACATTCTGTACTTCTCACCCTAAAGAAATTTGTTTTATAACGTAAATAGACCTGTAAATCACGTTTTATGTAGATGTCTAGTCTTGTTCTAGTATGTGTTATTCCCTTTACCATAGGGTACCTATGGTACAATATTATTTCTTTTACCTTCTTTAGGGTGAGAAGTACACAACGTAAAATTTAGAGGGAAAAACAATATCGAGTAACTGGTTCTTGTATTAATTCGATCTTGAAATAATCTTAATAATCCTATTATCTCCAAGGCCAGTGCAGCCTTTGGCAGACTGTACAAGAATGTATGGGACAGAACTGGAATAAGCCTGCAAACAAAGCTAAAAGTCTACAAAGCAGTTGTATTATCCACACTGCTATATGCTTGTGAAACCTGGACTGTTTATCAGCGACACGCTAGGAAATTAAACCACTTCCACACAGTCTGCCTAAGGAAGCTACTGAAGATTAAATGGCAAGACAAGATTCCAGACACTGAAGTCCTAGAAAGAGCATCCATACCCAGTATCCACACTCTACTGATGAAGAATCAGATTCGCTGGGCTGGTCACTTGACTCGCATGCCAGATCACAGGCTCCCTAAACGAATTTTTTACAGCGAACTGCGTTGTGGTAAACGCTCCCAAGGTGGCCAGAGGAAACGTTTTAAAGACACTCTGAAAATTTCACTGAATGCTTTTGGAATTCATCATGACACCTGGGAGGCTGCAGCCAGAGACCGAAATTCGTGGCGTGCATCATTGCGCAAAGGTGCAGTTATATGTGAGGCAACCAGGACTGCAAGAGCTGTGAAGAAAAGGCAGGACAGAAAAACCACTGCAGGAAATCCTCCTCCAGAGACGTCAAGCATTCTTTGTCCACATTGTCAAAGAACATTTCGAGCCAAAATAGGCCTTATCAGCCATCTTAGAACCCACGGCTCCACACCTTCAACCCCACTGGATGAAATGAATGGTCATCATCATTCTTGATGGACAAACAACAACAACAGTATGTGTTATTAAATTTAACTTCCATTGTTATGAATAATGTGTAAGGATTGGGGCGGAGATTTATAAGAAAGAAATTCGAAAAGGGGGGGGGGGCGATGACGTTCTGAAAATATGGTAAAGGGAAGCATGAGCCAAAAAAGGTTGAGAACCACTGGTGCAGCGGCTCACGAAACCAGTTCTGTGTTGGTTTAATACACTTCTTTGGCTTTTAGCGTAGTGTTCTTGTTTGGCCACACGTCTTTTAACTTGCTATTCTCGCAGCCTGACCATGGTTGTAGATTCCCAGTTATCGCTTGGTTCTCGTAAATGACTTACTTCTTGTAGAGCATTCAGAATGTTTGCTTGGTCCATAGTTCGTCTTCCACAGTAGCCCTACCTGCAAGCCTGCTAGCCTGCTCATTCCCTTGCACACCCGCATGCCCTGGCATGAAAATGAAACTAATCTTTGTCAGCCGAGGCCGCTCCAGAGACAGTAGCCACTCTCTTCAGACCCACCCCATCTATCTCCTCCTGGGCATACTCATTGAGTCACTAAGGACACATGCACGATTGAATGTCTGTGTCTCGAGCCATGTTATTGCTTTACTTACTGCCATGACTTCCATAGTCAGGCTGCTTGTGGTTAAAGCAAAAGCGCCAGACCCTTCCTTCACAATTTTCCCCCTGGCCTGAGCCATAAAGGCCCATGAACTTGTCACTCCTCGGACGACCGACCCATCAGTGTAAATCATCCTCTAAATAATTCTCGAAGATCAGAGCCTGTACTTCCGCCTCAACAGCAGCTGGATTTTCTTGTCTGCATTTCCTGTCCAATTAAATGCACACTGAAAAGGATGCACAGAACTCGGTTGGCACTTGTACCCACTCCTCGCCAGGTTCTAAGTCCTCAAGTGAACATACCTGCTGAAGAATGTCTTCGCCTTGACCCATCCACGACTTTCCTCTTTTTAACCTGCTGCCCTTTACCTTCTTAATCTCGCTATGCAGAGTATGTTGTGTGTTTATGTTGACTCTGAGATAGGCAAGTGCTTGACAAATTTGTATTCTGTCCCTCATGTTTGAAAAATCAAGAAGGTAGTGCATCGCCCTGCATGCTGTATCTTTTGTACATCCAAGAATAATGCGCATAGCTCAGTTCCATATCCTTTCCATCCTTTCTATCTGCTTATGGCTGAGAGATAGGATCGCCATTGTATACTAGAAAACAGAAAGGACCATACCCTCGTAGGAAGACACAGATGGCGCAGCTCACAATTTGCTGCCGCCATCACCCGCATCGCAGCCAAACCCCGCTTGGTCTTTGTTATCACCTGGTCTACGTGCTCAGTATAAGCTAGGCTTCGATCAAATCGTATCCCCCGGTAATTAATTGCCTGCGTTCTTTCCACCGTATCTGAACCCAGATTTACAGTTGGCGTTGGAGTGTTGGCAATATGGTTATTCAAAGAGAGCCATGTCACTGTTGCCTTTGTTGTGTTGACCACTGCTCCAGCTTCAACACACCACGTGCTTATGTGATAGAGTTCGGTGTGTAGTTCCACAGCAACCTGACTCTATCCTCCTAAAACATCGTCTGCGTACGACAATGTCCTCCCCGGTCCTATGATTTGCAGGCTGGTGATTCATTGTGTAGGCGTTGAACAGCACTGGAGATAATAGTGATCCCAGTTGTAGGCCAGGATATATTGTTATTGTTTCCGAAGTCCAACTGTCACATCTAAAAATAATTTCCGTTGGAAGAGGGCTGCAGCGATCCAGCTAAGGATAAAAGGACTTAACTTGAGTTCAAGAAGCTGAAGCATTAATATATCCAATGCTTCTCTGTTTTACGCCTCCTCAAGATAAATCGCTGCAGCAAATGTTTCAATGCCCGAGTGCACATCTTCATAGACATCATGGTCAAAAACTGCTGCATTGGTCCAGGTTTCTCTTTTTGGACGGGACCCTCCCAGGGTACTTGGGAAAACACTCTGCCTCTCTAGCTGGCTTGATATTTTTCTGGCAGTTAACTTATCCAGGAGTTTGCCTATTGTATTCTGCATGGTTATTACTCGATATCCCTGAATTTTTGTGTGGTCTTTGCCACGCTTCGGCAAGGGAATCAGATAGCTGTGTAACCACTCCTCCTTGATGCTAACACTCCCTATACTGTTGTTGTACATGGCTGCTAGTTTCTATAGCTCTTTGTCGGTACACCTGTTGGTGTCGTCATATCTTATGTCATCTGGCCCTGGAGCGCTGTTGTTGTTGTTTTTTTTTTTGTTTTTTTTTTTTTTGTTTTTTTTTTTTTTTTTTTTTGATCGTCGATGCACAGCCTTGATTTCCTTCATTGTCACTGTGTCATCATCCGAAATGTTCTGTGCCGTGTATCTATCTGAGGTGACCTCCTTGTCAAGACTTCGGCCTCTCATGTCTGTCTGGTTGCTTTGCTCCAGGTAGCGTTCGAAGAGAGCTTTCCCCTTGTTCTCGTCAGTTCTCTGCCAGATGAGGTCAGCACCTTAGAAGTCAGGAATATTCTTATTCTTGACTACCCCACTCATACTTTTATATAATCGCCAGAACAATTTCAGTTACTTGTCTGTGCCTACTCTTTGACATACCTCTGCCCATTTTTCGCTTTTAACCACCGTAACCAGATTTTTTGAAATAGCTTACTTTTGCATGCATCCCTATTTCTAAGTGCATGCAAGGACTAGTATGGGCAACTCTGTTCTTCTTGGCGTTTTGCCGTTTCCTTACAGCACTACGCTTATCCAACCAGGCTTTTTCCACCTCAAAATTCCACCATTCCCAGCTTTTTTTTCCCTGCCCTGAAGCTTTCTGCGCCTGTCACACCTTATTTTACTCACCACATCTTGCCCTGTACTGTCATACTGGAAAGTCTTGACCGTTTACTTGTGTTGCCTGGTTCTGCCTTTCTCCACCAATATGCTGCGAGGGTGGTGGTCGCTGTCATGGTGCCCTAGGACACCCCCATCTACACACTGTAGTGAGTGAAGTAGAAACTACCGCCAGGCCAATAACACCGTCCTCATCACCTGGACGACTAGCTGTCCTGGTGAAACAGCCACTGTTGATACAAACCAGGTCAATGGTTGCAATTGCAGTCTAGAGCTCCTCCCTTGTGTGTTGGAACAAATGTTTCCCCATGATCTGCCTTTAGCGTTGAAATCGCCACAGAAAATAACAATTCTCTCGTAACCTAATATGTCACTTAAGCACTGCCACTTCTGGGAATCCACACTCGAGTTACGGACATAACCATTAACCAAAATGAATGGCAGGACGGATTGAACGCTAACCACCTGTATTTGTACGTCGTCAATGTCCCAACTCGACATGTCTAGCTCTGAAGCCACCATACTGTCGGGAATAAAAATCGCCATTCCCAGATGTCGCCTCTTGTAGAAACATTTGAGCCGACAATTTAAAGTAACTGATCACCCAGTCTCTTCTCCTGAAGCGTTACAAAGTCGTTCCTGTGTATCAGGTTTTCCAGAATAGGGCCTCGTTGTTTTCGCTGGCACAGTTCCAATATAGAATAAGAGTATTCCTGAGGCCCAGACGGTCATATTTGAGTCTACAACGCCTTGCTCCAACTCGTCTGCCTTGCTGCTTACGGCATCCCCGCCGCCTTGTTAGGTTGACTGCCCTCCAAGCCGAGCACAAACGCTATTCCGTCGTGTTGAAAAACCGAACACCACAGAAACACACACGCTGCGAAATTTCACTCAAGGTTCGCTGTGCTCAGTGCACGAACTCCGTAGCATCGGCGAAGATCTTGAGAAGAAACTCCTGGTTTTACATCCTGGCACACAAATTACACGCAAGAGATGAAAACATCCATCTTCTACGCGAAAAAGGGAACGGTCACAAAACAACACAACTGTCCACCGCCATCATAATTAAAACAATATAAAATAACACACCGTAATGCAGCTTTCATCCTAGCTTTCAAACTGCTTTCAAACTAGCTTTCATCATGAAACAAATACAAGCATAAAACACAACATATAAACACTGTAAAGACACTAATGTGATTAAATTAAGGCGTAAGAACGGGGTGAGAAGAATGAAAAGATAAAACAAAAGAGATGAGAACAATGAAAATAAACTGAAAAATATGAACAAATGTGGTACCTATCTCAGAACCCAAGTTTGTGATATAACACGAATCTTGACGTTGGTACTCTTATATAGACAGCCGTGAGAGACTGTGGTATCATGGAGACAAGGGTAGGGGATGACAACGGTTCAGTAACTATTCCATGTAAATGAGTGGAAGTGCTACATGAAGACGGGAAGGAAGATAAGACGATAAACTGAAAACACTGAATATGTGAGCCGAGAGTGATGAAATGGGTCGAGAATGAAAACTAAGACGGAGTGTCCCTATGATTGTCCATAAAATGTATGAGTGTGTGTCAGTAAAGGGTTGGCTATAGTAGGTGAATGATAAAGAGCAATGGAGTGTGCACCTAAGTATGATTGTGATAATAATGGAACGCATTCTTTGTGCACCTTTAGGTGTGTACGCACACTCATTCTAATGCCTTAATGTAGTCTTCTTCTTCTTTCGTTCGCCAGAAATAAGCCTATAACTGCAATGTTGTCTCTTGTATGAATCCAACAGTCTTTTTTAGTTCATTCAGCGGTCCATAGAGTTTATCTTCCACTGTTGTCTCTCTAGGCCAGAAGGTTCGCCTGGATATGTTGTAGTTTGGGCAATCCTGGAGTATGTGCTCTGCTGTCTGCAACGCCAAACCACATGTGCACATGGCTGAGTCACCAATCTTGAATTTTGTATACATGTGGTTGCGTAATCTATTGTGTCCTGTTCTGAGGCGCAGAAGAATGACCTGTTCTCGTCTGTCCATAACGTGGTAGTCGTCTTGAGTAAGGTTTGGTGGCCTTCTGACTGATTTGATTATTCTTTTCTTTTGGTGGTATGTAATAGGCACATCAGGTTGTTCTTCTTTTGCGCCTTCCTTAGCCAATCGATCAGCTCTGTCGTTTCCGGGGACTCCACAGTGGGATGGTATCCACTGTATGGTGATCTTACGCTGACTGCTAAGTTCAGAAAGTAGTGTCCTCAGAACTGGCAATTTCCCAGACAGGAGCGCCTCTATTACGGATTTTGCATCTGTCAATATCACTGCAGGTTGTGTACCATGGCTGGTATTTTGTAATTTCTCTGTGGCTATCTTGATTGCCTCAATTTCAGCATCATAGTTATGGCAGTACTTTCCTGTTGGAATTCTGGCCGTGTCTCTAGTATTATTTGGGTATTCTATGTACACTCCCGCTCCTCCATTTCGAACAGCATTTTGTGCTGACCCATCTGTGTAAATTCGGATCCATAGGTCCTGTGGGTATTCGTCATCAAGGAAGCTGAGAGTGGCTGTTCTGCGCTGTACACTGTTCTGTTCTTCCTTGTCAAATATTCCTCTCACTTTTGACTGTATTTGTAGCGATATTCTATGTTCATCTTTCCACGGGGTTCGCTCTGGAATGGTTGTCAGGGGGATACCAACTGTGGGAAGATCGATGGTTTCTCTGCAGAGTTGTTTGGCCTGGTGGATGAAACTACTTCTTTTCAACCGCCCCATAGCTAGGTTTTCAAATCGGTTCTTCATAGGGTGGCCTGGCAAGCTGAGAAACTGTTCTGCTTGTATGAGTGTTTTTGTATCTCTGCGTTCTCTTAAAGCTTGTGTCCTCTCCATTTTCTCCATTGCTACTATAGGGGTTGATCTCATCCCTCCTGTGATGACTCTAAGAGTTTGATTTTGCACCTTGTCCAGCTCCTGCAATGTAGTTTTGGATGCTGAACACCACGCAGTTGACCCGTATTCCAAGTGTGGTCGTATGCTCTGTTGATAAACTTTGCTAAGTATTTTCCCACTGTCTCCCCAAGTGGTTCCAGTTAGCTTTCTCAGGATGGCAATTTTCCTTCTGGATTTTGCTACTGCTTTTTTGATGTGTTTTCTCCATGTCAGCCTGTCGTCGAATGTTACACCAAGGTATGTTGGTTCCTTGTCTTCTCTTAGGGGTGTTCCATTTATCTGAATGCTCCCTGCCTTTTGTTTCGGAGAAAGGGTAAATAGAGTGGTGCTGCACTTGTCAGTGTTTATGCTGATACACCATCTATCCGCCCATGCAACAAATGTATCTACAGCTCTCTGTAGCAATATGGTGGCCACTGATGCATGTTCATTTGCGCTCCACAAAACCAGATCATCGGCGTACATTGCCGCTTTAATTCCATCGGGTAGATTAGCAACAAGATCATTGATGAAGATTAGAAAAAGTGTTGGGGACAGGACTCCGCCCTGGGGAACACCGTGACGCAGTAGTACTTTCTTGCTCTTGAGACCGTCTATCTGTACTCGGGCTCTTTTGTTGTGCAAGTATGCTTTTACCCATTTGTACATTCTTCCATTGACTTTACAGTTTCTCAGTTTCTTCATCAGACCTTCTTTCCAGACTTTGTCAAAGGCTTACTTCAGATCTATCCAAGCCGCAAGTACCAGCTTCTTCTCTTGGAATGCATCCTCAACTTCTTGAGAGAGGTAGGTTGTCTGATCTTCCGTAGAGTAGCACTGCCTAAAGGCAGCCTGTTGTGGCACAAGGATGTTTTCACTTTCAATGTACCACTGTAGTCTGTGATTGATGACGCGTTCCATTGTTTTGCAAAGACAACTGGTGAGGCTAATGGGTCTGTAGCTGGAGGCAATGGAACTGTCTTTCCCAGATTTTAGAAGGGGTATCATGATTGCTTCTCTCCAGACTTGTGGAACACTGCCTAAGGTCCATGTATTATTAAAGATCTGTAGCAGCTTTGCTTTGGCCTCTGTTCCTAGGTTCCTGATCATTTCATTGGAGATACCATCAGCTCCTGGTGATTTTCTCATTTTCAGTTTTGATATGGCTAGCTCCAGTTCACTGAATGTGATAGGTGTCTTCATAACCTCATGTACAATTTCCTTCTGTCCTGTATTTTGCCATTTCTCTCGAATCTCCTGTTGTTTCTCTGGACTAATTTCAATATTGTTATCTTGTGCGAATGAGTCCGCAAAATGATCAGCTGCTTGCTTTCCTGTTAAGATGTTTCCGTCTTTATGTAGCGCAATTTTTGAGTTTCTCCCTGTGCCCTCATCGTTAAGCTGTTTTATTAGCCTCCATAACTTCCTTGCGTCTCTTTCAAAGTTCAGTGACTCTGTTTTCTCCTGCCAGCTTTTCCGTCTAGCCTGCAGTTGGGCCCTTTGAAATTTGGCTTTTGTGTGCTGATATTTATTGTGGTGCTCTTGGCTGGGATTGGCCTCTGCTTGTTTTCTACATACATCCACATCATTATGCAACTGTTCCAATTCACTATTCCAGTAGGGTTTATAATGTTTACGGGCTCCTCTTGGTATTGTTTCTCGTGCTGCCTGTAGTATGCATTTCCCAAACTCTTCAACTACTTTATTTATGTCCTTCTCAGTGTTCAGGTTTCTAACCAGTATGCTGGTGCGATGCTTGTACATTGCCCAGTCTGCTTTCTTGTAGTTCCACCTCGAGAGGGTGCTGCTTTCACTTACAAGCTCATTTTCTACAGTTAGAAAGACTGGCCGATGGTCACTGCCACCAAGTTGTTTCCCAACAATTCGTGTAATGTTCCACTCCAGGTCTGGTGAATGAAACGCCAGGTCAGGTGTAGTTGTAGAGTGCCATGATCTCGAGTAGAAGGTATGTGGGTCAGACGGCTCGTTAATCAGGATGAATCTATTCTCATCCTGCCATTCTTCCAATCTCTCTCCTCTCTGGTCCATGTGATCATAGCCCCAGCTCTGCGAATGGCTGTTGAAGTCGCCACACACAATCATTTTTCCTTTTAATGGTAGTGTGTCCAGTGCCTGTGGGCGGTCATTTGGACAGTAGTAATTGATCAGGTGAAAGTGTGTATTGTCTGTCTTAATTTTAAGTGCCTGATACTCATCCCCTTCAATGTGAACTTCAATTTGGGAAGCAGGAATGTTGTTTTTGACAAGAGTCAGTATCCCACCCTTTCTCCTGTCCTTTCGGTCAGATCGGTAACATTGGTAGCCTATGATTTTGAAGGCTATATTTTCGTTCAGGTGAGTTTCTTGCAAGCAGCATACACTTACATTTTCATTAGCCAAGATGTTTTCTAGTTCTATTCTTTTTTTGGTGATACCCTCTGCATTCCAGTGCATTATTTTAAGTCTTTGTTTGGTACGGCCAGGCGGTCTATTGTCAGGCCCTCTGGCTCCGCTGGACATCTGAGAAGGACCTCCATTATTTGTGGTTAGACCCTTACTAGGCATAAGGCCCGGCACTGCACCTGTCTGTGGGACCAGAGCAGGGCGAGCACCATAACATGTAGCAGTTGTCGACATAATTCACGGCGTTATTGCGTGGCAGCCTGATTTATGTGGTGCGCCTCTTGGCTGGCTGCCTCCGTCTTCAGCACCTATCTTTTGCAAGAGTAGACTATGGTCTTACTCGACACACGAACACATAATGCTGTTCTTCCGGTCTGTTATTTATAGATACTCTAGTATCTTTCCCATGGTTATATGTTGTATTTTATGTGAATATTTTTTTTGCCAAATGTTGCGTGTGGATGATCTGTCCTTATTACCAGTGTCCTTCGCCATCAGACAAACCCATTCCAACCTCAGAGGTACTTGTAATTTACGTCACCAAGTCGAGGACAACTCCTCTTCCTATTAACTAGCCATTTATAACATACCCTCCTGCAAAGCAGGCACTGCTAAACTTCTTCTCGTGTTCAACTGTGCTCTATTCTACTCCAGGTGTTGAAACTGTGATATACCCTCGCAGGTCAGTCGTAGCACCATTTCCAAAATTACAGAATGTGAATGACCTGGAAGGATACGTACAGATCACCGGCACGTCTCTGTCCTACCTCGTTATTCTGGTAATCCGTAAATTCATAAACAAACTGCAGCCGGAGACGACAACTGTAACATTTCTACAGCCAAGAACTGTGTTCTCCTACAATTTTGAACCACAACAACTGATGTCGTCGGAAGGTATGCTTGTATGTTGAAGTCTGTTAGTTGCTTATACTTTTAGAGGGCGTCGCACTCACACCCCAGCTATTTTTGTCTGTATCTGTTTTCTTGGTATGTTTTGTAGATTGCCATTGCTTTCTGAACCATCGTTGATCATTGTTTTCTAAACAATAGTTTGCCATCTTTTTCTGAGCTATAGCTTGCCACTGTTTTCTGAACGATAAATTGCTATTGTTTTTTGAAACGATACATGGCAACTGTTTTCTGAACAATAGTTTGTCATTTGATGTCAGGTCTAAGTCAGATATGACTGACCTACCGTATGACAGTAGACGGTACTACCTGCTTCTGTTAGCGCCGAACGTTGGGCTGCACTTACCAAACCTGACACCCCACATTGTGCCAACGGCTTCGGGCGGAAGAGCGCAATTAGGAGGGTACAAGCCTTATCCTGGTGTGAGAAAATTCAACCTAAAGACTAAATGTCATGGCAGGGCAGACCAGGCCCTAAGCCTTGGTTGGTAACTGGCCTAGGATCGATGCTCCGACAGGCGAACTATTAGAGCATTGCTTTGCTGATCCGGTAGCTTCTGCAGCTTGTCTTAATCCAGGCGTATTGGTATCACCTTTCCTCTGGAGTAAACTGGACAAGCCGAGAGAGGGAACATGCTGCATGGGCAACACATGGACTCTAAATTCAGCCCAGGCTTTGTGTTATGGAACGATAACTCCATTTTACAAACTATCGCCTGTCAAGACTGCAATGTGCCAGTTACAGTTTGTCATTGTTTTCTGAACGATAGTTTATCACTGTTTTCTGAACGATAGTTTGTCATTGTTTTCTGAACGATAGTTTGTCATTGTTTTCTGAACGACAGTTTGTCAGTGTTTTCTGAACGATAGTTTGTTTGTCATTGTTTTCTGAACGATAGTTTGTCATTGTTTTCTGAACGATAGTTTGCCACTGTTTTCTGATTAATAGTTTGCCATTGTTTTCTTAACAACATTTTACCATTGTTTTCTGGAGGATAGTTTGTCATTGTTTTCTGAACTATAGTTTTCCAAAGTTATCTGAACGATAGTTTGCGACTGTTTTCTGAACGATAATTTGTCATAGTTTCCTGAACTATAGTATGTCATTGTTTTCTGAACGATAGATTGTCATTGTTTTCTCGGCGATAGTTTGACATTTTGTTTCTGAACGATAGTTTTCCATTGTTTACTGACAGATAGTTTGCCATTTTTTATGAACAATAGATTGCCACAGTTTTCTGAACGATAGTATAGTAGTTATAAATGTTGGAAACGGGTAGTATTTGTGGCAGTTTATGTGGAAGCAGCCGAAATAAATCCTTATATTTGTGTTATCCCGCCCTATCCTTGATCTTGCAAAAACGGACCTTAATTGACCTTCAAATCTACCTCGTTCTGGTACTTCCAAGGGAGCGGTGTGCTGACCGGTGCGAACCGGTGCGAACCGGCCCGAACCGACGAGGCGGACGGTGTGCGGTGATCGATGATCGAACCCCATAAAATATATGTGGTATGAATGGGTAGGTGTTTATTATTATTAATGGAACCGAGGTGGAAAAATCATTTTACGGTCTTGATTGCGGGGCCATCGGGGAGTGGAAAATCAGTCTTTGTGCAAAAGTTTCTGGCTCATCTATCAGATATGATCGATCCGATTCCAGAGGAGATTATATCCTGCTACGGAGAATGGCAATCCATGTATGAGACTATTAAAGATATTCAGTTTAACAAAGGTCTGCCAAATATGGAAAAATGGACAGGTTATAGATAGTGGTAATAGATGACGTAATGTTCGATACAGATGATAGGGTGACTAAGCTACTAAAGATAGTCATCATCGCAACTTCAGCGTCATGTATATAGGTAGACAAGCAAGTGTATCGTTTCAAAACAGTCTAACAAGAACCACCCAGGCGAGGTAGTGGTAAAGAGTATTTATTGAAGTGGTTCGGCTATCCCAAGTCATTCAACAGTTGGAACTCAGACCTAACCAGATACTAATGGAAGAATCCAATGTAGGTACTAACCCACAAAATACAGTGGAACCTCGCTTAACTAGCACCTCTCATAACGAGTAATTCGCATAACGAGCAAAATAAATTGTAAAAAAATTATACACATAACGAGTGACGTTTCGCATAACAAGTGACGAGGGGGGAGGGGGGGGGGTCCCGGATTATGCGCCTGCAATAGCGAGGACCAGCAGGTTATTTCTAACTTTAAGAAGCTCTACACTAAAGCACCGGTCTCTATGGCTAAGGGTTTGCGAACGCGGTTTGTGAGCCTGTATACCTGGGTTCGAAACACATTGGTGCTGGTTTTTTTTCGAAAAAGGTGTAGGAGCCGGTCGTTCAGAAAGCAATGGCAAACTACTGAACGTAAACTTTGCCCAGGAATCACGAACAGCGAAAATGCTGGGGTTGACTGCTACGTCCTTGTGAAGGACATGCAACTTAAATTTTATTCAGAAAGCAATGGCAAACTATTGAACGTAAAATCTGCCCAGGAATTACGAACAGCGAAAATGCTAGAGTTAACTGCTGCGTCCTATGAAGGACATGCAACTTATTTTTTTTTTTAACACTAAAGCGCTCTTCGAGCGTTGTTTTGGGGTGACTGAAGGGACCAATCTCACTCTCAGAGAGTTTTGGAAATATAACCTCCACATCGTTGCCTGCCTCAAGATGATCGAGAGGGCGTGGGAAGGGGTTACTAAGAGAACCCTCACTTCTGCTTGGAAGAAGCTTTGACCGGAGAGCATTGTCGAATGTGACTTTGAGGGGTTTGAGGCAGTACTTGTGGAGCCTGTAGTCAACGAGATTGTGTCTTTGGCCAAGATCATGAGACTGAAGGTGGATAACAAATATATCGATGAGCTTGTGGAAGAGCATAGCGAAGGGCTGACCACCTAAGAGCTTATGGAATTGCATTGTGTTTCACGGCAAGAAGTTGTGAAGGAGAAATTTTCCGAGGAGGAGGAGGAGGAGGAGAAGGTAACAGCAAACCAACAATCTTCTGGCGCAATAAGAGAAATGCTGAAAGCATGGGAAACAGTTGCATCGTACATTGATAACCATCACCCTAGTAAGGCAGTGGCTATGAGAGCTACTAATTTATTTAGTGATAATGCTGTGTCGCATTTCCACCAAATTCTGAAGCGTCGGCAAAAACAAATTTCTCTAGACAGCTTTCAAGTAAAAAAAGAATTAGGTGTGTACTATCAATTGTAAATTAATTATTTCAATTTTTATTTCTACAAATCGAATTCTCATTCCAGGTTCGTTCATTCCGCAATAAAAGAGGAAGATGAATCACGCTCCTTATCAATGTATATATAATTTTCTTTTAATAAACGTTATACAAAATAGTTTGAGTATTTTTTCGGCATAGAACGCATTATCGTATTTTACATTAATTTGTATGGGAAAAACTATTTTGCTTAACGAGTGTTTCGCTATACGAGTAAGATTCTTGAACGAATTATGCTCGTTAAGCGACGTTCCACTGTAACCCAGATGGCGAAAGAACGTGGCCTTTGTTTGGTCAGTGAATACCACGATTAGAGATTGTCTTCTTCTATCAACTGGTCGTTATATACACTGTCATTGGCGTATCACTATTCTCGAGACAGCGAAAGAAAGAAAGAAAGAAAGAAAGAAAGAAGGAAAGAAAGAAAGAAAGAAAGAAAGAAAGAAAGAAAGAAAGAAAGAAAGAAAGAAAGAAAGAAAGAAAGAAAGAAAGAAAGAAAGAAAGAAAGAAAGAAAGAAAGAAAGAAAGTTACTATTATTTGTTACTTCAGGAAAGTAGCAAAGGACAACAATTAATTTTTGTTTGCAAAGGGTATAATTCGCGTTGTTATTATTTTTCTTATATTTCAAATATTATCTTAAAATGTTATTAATTATGTTGTTTCAAGTGAATATTTTTATTTTCAGATTAATAATCTAAGTTACACCTACTAGAAATATAACAATTGTGTATTAATAACCATAATCTGGTCTATTTCCTAAAGTTGAACCATGGCTAATTTATCACCCACTATGGGCACCTTAGGAATGGTAATACTGTGAGGGTCATGGTCAACTGCTTTGGTGGTTGTCTAGTCACGGGACAATCCTTCTGAATCGGTGAAAGATTAATTATCCTAAAGTCCAATTTTGGAATACTCCGGTTTACCCGAGTGATGGCCTAAGACATGTTCCACTGCCTTCAATCCGTCAGATTGACTTCGATCTCATTGAAGGGTTCGAACCCGGGTGCCCCACACCGCACACCCCGCGCCTCACCAGTTCGCGCCGGTTCTCGACGGTCTGCACACCGCTCGCCCGGAAGTACCAGAGCGAGAGAGATTTGAGGGTCAATTGAGGTCCGCTTTTGCAAGGTCGAGCAGGGGGGTGGGATAACAAACATATAAGGATTTATGGCGGCGGCAGCCACATAAACCGCCACAAATACTACCCGTTTCCAACAATTATAACTAATTAGTATGGCATTTTTTTCTGAACTTTAGTTTGTCATTGTTTTCTTATGATAGTTTGCCACTGTTTTCAGAACGACGTACTGAAGCCGAAGTCTTCGTGGCGAAGTGGTCAAGCCGTTTGACTTGAGCTCCGAAGGTTGTGGGTTCGATTCCGGGCCGTGTCCTGCGGTTCACGAGTGAACACTTTCGGAGACTCCTATGCTCGTCGCTAGGGCTACGGAGTTCGTGCTTTGTGCGACGCTTTCCGCGCTGAGGAAAAAGATCGAGCCTTATGGGATGAAAACCCGGTGTAATGAAGTCGACCCTGTTGACTTTTAAGCAATTTTTTTTTCTTTGTTTTGTATTGAAGTAATGGTTTGACTTTAATATTTTCTTATTTTCAAAGCTGAAAATACAAGCCAATTAGATTGCAGAGTTTCGGGTGTGTGGTAGAAGCTCATTCTTAAGCTCAGTGTATTCTCCGTGACATATTCCCATAATGACTATCTTGCCTACTATGGTAATTTTAACTTCATTAACGTGTCGTTTTGTTTACACATGTTTAACTATGTGACCAGCAATTGTCTCATCTATTCTTGGCATACATTTTCGCAGGTTTGTATTCCAGCTACATAGAAGTGATATCAAGCTCACCAGTCACTGCTGTATTGTACATCCGTTCATCAAATACACTTGCTGCTTCAACATTGCTTCTTGGCAGCGACCTGTTCACGAGTGATGGCACTGGGCTCTCTTACTTCCTTGTCTCCGCATGCAAAGACAAGTGTGCAGGTATTGTAATTAGTTTTCTTAGATTATGTGTCTTCTTCTTCTTCTTCTTCTTCTTCTTCTTCTTCTTCTTCTTCTTCTTCTTCTTCTTCTTCTTCTTCTTCTTCTTCTTCTTCTTTTTTTTCTTTTTGTACTTCTCCACCACCACTACCAGCACCACCACCACCTCTACCATCACCACCACCACCACCACCATCACCACCATCACCACCACCACCATCACCACTACCACCACCACCACCACCACCACCACCACCACCACCTCCTCCTCCCCCTTCTCCTCCTCCTCTTCTCCTCCTCCTTCTCCTCCTCCTCTTCTCCTCCTCCTTATCTGCCTCCTCCACCTCATCTTCCTACATCTTCTTCTTCCTCTTCTTCTGCCTTCTGTATGGCAGGAGTATGGATGCAAACTCACTCCAAGCCTGGTGTAGGCTTGTTCATGAATGGTTGCACTTGTTGTGTAGTGTTTCTTGTTTAGCGCGCATTGTCAAGTGCTTTGTGTCTAGTTTCTAATGTTTAGTTTATCCGTTAGTTATTATTTTCACTGAAACCACAAGTAGCCTGACCATGGAAGTCATGGCAGTAAGTAAAGCAATAACATGGCTCGAGACACAGACATTCACTAGGGCTTGTTTCCTTAGCGACTCAATGAACATGATCAAGATGATAGAGGAGGGGTCGATCCGAAGAGAATGGTTGCTGCCTCTGAAGCGGTCTCGGCTGGCAAAGATTAGTTTCATCTTCGTGCCAGGGCATGCGGGAGTACAAGGGAATGAGCGGGCTGACAAGCTCGCAGGTGAGGCTACTGTGGAGGGCGGACGCGCCATGGACCAGGCTGACATTCTGAATGCTCTACGAGAAGTTAGACTTTTGCGAGAACCAAGTGATGACTGTGAATCTACAACAATGGCCAGACTGCGAGAGCAGCAAATTAAAAGAGGGGTGGCCAAACAAGAACACTACGCAGGAAATCAAAGAAGATTGATAAACCAACACAGAACTGGCGTCGTTAGCCGCTACACGCTGCGGGATTTGCTGAGGAGGGGATCCGAGCACTTATGGACTGAATGGTTCGATGTGCAACGAGGATGATCTGTCGACTAACTAACTAACTAACTATTAACGTTAACAATTTATTGTTCAGTGTTTATTGGTTTGTGTGCATTTTTGGCGTTAATATTTAGTGTGAAATGTTTATAGAGTTTAAAGTTTATTGTTTAGTGTTCTGTGTTTATTGTGTAATCTTTAATATTTATTCGTTAGCGCTTTTTGCTCAGAGTGTTTACTTTAGTGATGAACGTTTAGTCATTAATGTTTACTATTAAACGGAAAAAAGGGAATATATCAACAGGATATATTACATTTCTAATTATGTTTGACAATTAGTTCACAATAACACCCGCACTGCCTAGTACACTGAATACTCACAACTAAAGGCCGTGAATCTGACAGAGGGCGGTCGCAGAATGACTCCTCAAACGTTCAGTCAATTCGTGTGGTCCCATGCCCACAAAATACCTATTTCCCACACATAATACCAGCGAATCAATAAGCCAGCAAACAACGCTGGCACCAATTTGGACGCACATTTAAAAAAAACCACTCGTAATACTCGTAGCATGTCCAGACAGTCTTGTTCTTGAGACTCCACAAGGCAGACGAAATATTGGGACCAAACTTACAGAGCAGAGAATAAGGGGACCAAACTTACAGAGCAGAGAATAATGGACCAAACTTACAGAGCAGAGAATAATGGACCAAACTTTTTTTTTTTTTTTTTTTTTAGCATATCCTTTTTTTACAGGACTTAGCTGTCAACACCAGCATCTTTCAGCTGTATGTTGATCTCTTGGCAAGATTACGCTCAGTAGTTTGCCATTGCTTTCTGAGCGGCCGGCTCACATACCCCGTAAGTCACCGATGCGATTCGAACCACTGCTGATTTGAACCGTCATCACGTAACCTGACGAGAGTATACGAGATTACGGAGAAAAGTCATAACCTCTAAGCCACGAAGCCGGCCTAAGGGGTCCAAACCTACAGAGCAGAGAATAAGGAGACCACACTTACAGAGCAGAGAATAAGACACAGAGATGAATAACGGGAGGACTAGGAGGAGATGCAGGAAAGACAAAGAGATAGGACGGCTTGGTGAGACATGGTTGGGGACCTTTGTTCTACTGGAGGACAAAGAGCTGCAGAAGAGGAGATGAATATATTGTATTCACCTGCTTGAAATCTCTCATTCAAATAATTTAATAGTTTCAGTTCCAAACAAAAAGTAGTTTTGGACCAGACATGGTGCACAATCAAATGAACACGTATTATAATGTAAATTTCCGTTCACCGAGCATTACATATTGCGGGAGATACAGAGAAACGAAACAAATAACACGATAACCCTCGTATGGCGATATATCGTCCTTCTGTCGAAATGGGAGGTCATATTTGGCGATGTATTAGCCAAACAGACGCATGACGAGAACACAAAAGAAGATCCATCTGCAAATCTAACCATTAGAGAACTCCTGTTCGCGGACGATCAAGCACTAATAGCAAAATCAGAAGGTGACTTACAAGACCACGTGAATAGCCTAAACGAAATTTCTAGGGAACATAACATGAAAATTAGCACAACTAAAACACAGGTATTGACTATTGCCATACTCGTTATAACAACAGTTCAACAGGCAAACGAATAACAAAACGGTATTACCTGGAAACGTCGTCTGAACAGCGACGAACAGAAATAAACTGACAGCGAATCTTGAGATTGAGAATGTGGCATTTTAATGATGCACTATCATTTGGCGACACTACTCAAAAATGAACATGGAGTGGCCTTAAGACAGGGTCGGGTCTCCATTTAAAGACATCTTTTATTTAGTTCCCAAAATGAATTCCCTTTCTCTGATTCCAGGTTATCTTTTCCTTCCGCTTGTTCACTCGTTCCTGTTCCACATATCGTCTAGGTCCTTTCTGGAATGAATCTCCGTTACCGCCGCAATCCTTGCCTCACAACCACATCGTCCCGATTCTTCCTTCTCCCGAACTCCTGGAAAACCAATCGCTTCTTCTCGTCTCTGAACAGCGTATCCCGTTGCTGTTTTCTGACGCTCCTTTGTTTCCATGGGATTTCCTCTCTTATTCTGTCCACACTAGTGTACGTATGGGGAAAATCCTGTTCACCCTTTTTATGTTTGGTGGCGCGTGCCTTGTATTGGCAACTAGAACTAAAGAAGTAAAAGCAACAACGATTCACCTAAACGAACATCCCTTGAAGAAAGTAAAGAGTTTCAAGTACCTAGGAAGTACAATATCATCAAATGGCAAATCAGAAGACGAGATCGAAAATAGATGCAATAAGGCAAACCAACTCATTGGACACGTTGCACCAATACTAAAGAACAAACATGTATCTATAACTACTAAGAAAGCACTTTACAACACTATCTTCCTACTAACTCTATGTTACCAATGCCAAGCCTGACCACTGACAGAAAAAGAGAAAAGAAAAATCACGACAACAGAAATGAGATTCCATGAGAAGAATACTCAAAGTATCAAGAAGAGATAAGATCAGAAATGAAGAAATCAGGACTAAAGTGGGGGTTATAGCTGCACTAGATTTTATTAGAAGGTAGCAAGTCAATTGGTTTGGCCATGCAAGTAGGTTACTAACTAACAGTATACCCTAACAAGCAATGATGTACAGACGAGAGGGAAGCAGAGGAAGAGGCCGACCACGTAAACGATGGACGCAGGGAATAACAGAGTCCATGGGAATAGCGATAAATGAAGTCCATAAGCGGGCACTCTCCCGCTGTTTATACTTCACCTCGACACCGCAAGGTACAAGAGGAACATGATGAGATGAGATGAGATGAGATGAGATGAGAATATGCCAGGAAGAGGCTAATGAAAGTAGAATATTAGACGCAACTGAGAGAAAACAGAAAATAGCATCTTCCATTCATGTATTAAGAGGGAAAGCATTGGGAAAACTTCATGACGACTGGAATAGATTTGCAGTAGAAGAAGCGGGCACATCGAGAACAACTATGCGGGTTGTCTAAGATGGTGGTATGGAAGAATGTCATCAGAATAATTAACCCCAAACACCAATGACCTATATTTGCAGAGAGACATGAACGCCTGCGTCATTTGTCAATACACTGCTGATGATGATTGTGGTGATGATGATAATAATAATAGAACTATAAGCAATATAACAGAATGTATATCATGTGGATAGTTGATATTTACTTATTAACGTACAATGTGTCATTATTGTGTATGATTGCTTCATGAACAAGGAAATGTGGTGACGGCAATGACACGTAGTGGAGCCTCAGTAGTCAGCGTGTTGTTTCCGAGATCTTCTATCGCTAGTCGCTTGCTCTCTGTTGGAGATATCACCTACAGGTAGGTGGTTATGGTTGTTATTTCATTATAATCACTTCCAGGATCTGTTTTTTTTTTCTGCTTTCATCTTAGCATGCTTTCATATGACCCCTGGGCATTGGATTTGAGTGTGTTAACAATCATCATTCCCATTTTCAACTTTTGCCTTAAAGCATCGTGGGGAGGTACAGCATTAAATTCTACAATTATGATATATTATTCCTTATATTTTCACCTCTTAAATGCATTACCAATTTCACTATAAAATACATCGGTGCTGTCATCACTGCTTGTCAGATATTGGTGCATAAACGTGTATGATGTTGAGATTAAAAGCCCTGACGCTAACTTTTTCCAGCAATATTCTGTCTGACAAATTTCCAATATCCTTTGATCTCTCTCTATCCATAATAAGTGCTACATCACGCTGTTGTTTATCTCCACCAAAATTTATTGTTTTATATTCCTCAGATTTTATCACGCCCATTCTTTTCCATCTGGACACACATAAACCTAAAATGTTAATACTCAGTCTTCTCATTTCTTGCTTGATAACATCCAATTTATCATCCCCACTCATATTTCCAATATTCTTCGTTCCTATTTTAAATTATGTTAATCTTTTGCAATCATATGTTTGCTAATGATCTTGATTCATTTGGTGCACATGACTACCCCAACCGAGTTAGTCTATGGAGCACCCATTTACACCAATTCCTTGTTTCTCTATAAATTGACGAAACAGAATTATCAACTCCATCCACCTCCTGCACCCATGGCTTCACGTAACCTTTATCGGAGCGCTCAACGGGTAGTCCAACTTGTCCAAGGGTGTCCCTTAGGTTAGCGAAGGGACAGAGGCACCTTACTTCTACTTTGATAAGGAACACCCCTATTCCCCCCCCCCCACCCAGAGTGTGATCTTAGACAACTAATTCGTGTCTGCGACAGCAGCGACTAGACCAATGAAATTGTATGATTCTAGACGGAAAATTCACGGCTGTGAATTTCCCCAAAGAATATGCCAGCTACGGTGTGTGATTATCAGTAGCCAAGTCTCGACAATTTCTACTACACAAGTGACTATGTATGACTGTTTGCAACTAATTCACAACAGTGACATTCACAACTATGTCAGTGTCAATCATTGATTGTAGACAACCTCTGTGACAACCACGACCATGTCAGTGACAATGTATGATTATATACAACTTCCGTTGACAGCCACAACTATATCAGTGACAATGTATGATTATATACAACTTCCGTTGACAGCCACAACTAGGTCAGTGACAATGTGTGATTATATACAACTTCCGTTGACAACCACAACTAGGTCAGTGACAATGAATTATTATATACAACTTCCGTTGACAGCCACAACTAGGTCAGTGACAATGTATGATTATATACAACTTCCGTTGACAGCCACAACTATATCAGTGACAATGAATGATTATATACAACTTCCGTTGACAGCCACAACTAGGTCACTGACAATGTATGATTATATACAACTTCCGTTGACAGCCACAACTAGGTCAGTGACAATGAATGATTACAGACAACGATTGTGAGAGTTACAACTATGTCAATGATAATTTATAATTATCGACAACTATTGTGACACAACTTTTTGAATGTCAACGAATGATTATTGACAACCTCTGTGACATATTCAAATATGTCATTGACAATGAATGCGTATAGACAATCTCAATCTCTGTGACAGTCATAAGTATGTCAATGAAATGTAGGAAACCACTACTAACTCCACAATTATACCAATGCCGTTGTACGATTATTTAGAGCTGTGGATAGACTCGCCTACTGGCCCTGTGGTCATGAGTTTGAATCCGACAGAAGCGGAATCTTAAAATGAACTTGGGTTACCATGACGACCCAGAATATAATTAGCTTCAGGAAATGCTCTGCGAAGTAAAGTCAACAGTTCTGATACTGACCAAGTTACCCAACGAGAGTCGATGTTTTGTATAAGTCATTAATTAAGTGCCTAAGTATATCACCTAATATGACCTGCCACATAAACAGAAGGGCGATATATCGAATTACTAGTGTAATCGTGTTATTTGTTCTGTTTCTTGTTATGTTTTCCAATTTCACTTCTCAGTGAACGGAAATTCCCATTATAATAGTTGTTCATTTGATTGTGTACCGCGTTTGGTCCAAACCTACTTTTGGTTTCGCACTGAATCATTAAAAATGTTTCGTTTAGCATACTATTCCCTTCGCGCCGATAGCAGCACAGACGGGTTTTGTTTTAAATGTATAATGTATTATTATTGACAGCCAGTTCACCAGTGTGACAGCAACTATTTCATCCAGTCATGGAAGTGTCTACTTCAATAACAGCATTGACTTCGACGGCTCTTATCTGACCTCCAAGGATACAATTACTGTTTTAATCGGTGGTTCTGGAGTAAGTATTAAAAGCAGTATATTATATATTACCAATACTAAAACAGAAACACATATCAGTTGTTACAAGCTCTCTGATCCGTTAGGCCACGCTAATCCCTTATGTATCGATGTGTGTGTGTGTGTGTGTGTGTGTGTGTGTGTGTGTACGTGCGTGCGTGCGTGCGTGCGTGCGTGCGTGCGTGTGTGCCTGCCTGCCTGTCTGTCTGCCTGCCTGCATGCCTGCCTGCCTGCCTGCCTGTCTATCTCATATCATAGTAATATGCATTATTTATGTTAGCAACATTCACTGACAATGTTTTTTCTTTCTTTGAGAGTGTAACATGCAGAATAGATACGTTCGAAAAAAAATAATTAGTTGGAAAGCTTGAATGTACAGCGTGCCTGCGTGCCCAGTTTGTGACCCTTTGAAAATAAAGTTCGTTCGTTCGTTCGTTCTGTCTTATTGTAGCACATCCCGTGTGTCGCTGGTGAGCCTGATTGTCCTCGGTCCTCTCAGCCAATTTATTTTGATACTGGGGTCCCTCCATGCCACCATGTCAAACTGCCCAGTCTCTTCTGTCTTGAATTCCCCCCCCCCCCCCCCACCGCCTCTCCTTCGCTACATTTATTGCACTTTTTATTCATCTACGATTTTCCCATAATTTCTTCCGGAAAACAACATGTCTGCAGCTTCCACATAATTTCCCACATCTGTGCTGGCTTAATCAAATCAAATCAAATCAAATCAACTTTATTTTAAAAGGGTCAAAAATTGGGCACGCAGGCCCGTCTTACATTCGGCCCTTCCAATCACTCGTCTTTCGTTCATCAAGAGCATTATACATTGACATAGGAAGAAAAATAAACATTGTTAAATGAATGTTGTAAACATAAACAAGGCAAATTACCATGTTATGAGGATCATCTCCCACCTACCCATACATCACCCCACCCACACTCACTTCCACCTACCCACACACACATACACACACACCCAGGGACACATACATACCCCACCAACCGACTCATCCCCTTCCAACACACACTGCCCTCACCTGTTTCCCCAACCAAAACACACTAGCCACCCACAAACAACCCCCACCAACCCACACATCCCACGCCCACCCACATACACATCCTAAACAAACATCCTCTCCCCACCCACACCTCCAACCACCCATCCCCCAGCCACATCTCCATCGACCACATATTCCCCACCCACGCACACACATCCTCCACCAACTCACACATCGCACATCCACTCACACATCCCCAAACCATACACACACATCCCCACCAAATTTACAACTCCCTACTCCCCCCCCCCCCCACACACACACATCCCCTAACCACCTATACATCCCCAATCCACTCACACACACACCCTACCACCCACACATACATCCTACACCCACCCACACATGCCCTAACCCAATTCCCCAACCACACACATCCCCCACCCGCACATCACATACATCCCCTACCACGCAATATTCCCAACCCGCGCACCGCACACACACATATCCCTCACCAATACATCCCACACTCACATACACACCACACACATATCCCCCACCCACATACCACACAATATTCCCACCCACACCCACACATATACCCTTACCCATCCACCCCACATACCCACACCCACACACCACAAAAATCCCCTACCCACGCACACATACCCCACCTACACAATATCCCTAACCAACACACCACACACCTCTTCCCTCCCCCCCCACGCACGCATTCCCCACCCATCCACCAACACACACTCACTCACGCACACGTCCCCCACTCCGCACCCACACACCCCCACCCACCCACCCCAACGAAACATCTCTCGATCGCAATACCCCTACCCACACACATCTTCCACCCACTCATGCATCCCATCCCGACACATACATATCCCTCACCCACCTACACATCCCTAAGCAACTCACACACCCCCACCCACACATTCCCCATCCACGCATACATCTCCCACCCACACACCCCCACCACCCACTTATACTTCCCCCAACCACCACACATCCCCTACTCACCCAAACATATCCCCCCATACACACATTCCCCGCACCCATCACACACATCCCCCACACCACACACTATTCCCCCACCCACACACATATCCTCACCCATACCACCACAAACATACCCCCCCCACCCACACACCATGCACACATCCCCCACCTACACACCGCACACATATCCCAAACCCACACACCATACACTTCTCCCCACCCGCCCTTGCATCCACAATCCACCCACACCATCCCCTACCCACACAACCCCGCCACCCACACATACTTTCCCAAACCATCCACACATCTCCACCCACCCAACCATATCCCCCACACAAAGACACATCCCCCGCACCCGTCCCATACACATATCCTCCACCCATACACACATCCCCCACACCCATTCCCACATCCCTACATTCACCCCCACACATCCATCCACACATCCCACCAACATCCACAAATATCACTACCCACCAACACCCACACACCCCAACCCATCCAAACGCATACCCCCACCCACACATCCCTCACCCACACATCCCCCACCCACACATCCCCCACCCACACATATCCCCACGCTCACACATATCCTCCACACACACTCACACATCCTCACATCTTGACACATACAAAATGTCTCACGTGAGCATATGATTAGCCTCCAAATGTATAGATAGGCTCAATATAGCTCTCACGAACTCTCGTCTTAACTTCGATAGACAAAGATAAACTGCCTAGAATATTCTTAACTAAATCAGTGCCAAATAAATGGTAGGCTTGGACAAACATGGTACACAATCAAATAAGCAAGTATTAAAATGTAAATTTCCGTTCGCTGACATTTGAAATTGTGGAAGATACCACGAACCAAAACAAATAACAGGATGATCCTAGAATGGGATATGTTGTCCTTTGTCCAAAAAAGGGTTCATATTCGGCGATAATATTTTCCTGTGGCACTGGATCAGTTAATCTTGTGAAATTATGCTTTTTCCAGGACTAGTCTACTTTGACTCCTTTCAAACATCTCCCATCTGCTTGATGTTTTGTTTCGTATATAATGAGTCAATACATTTTGTTTCTTAATTCTCTTTATCTTTATTTTTTTTTTCAGGCACCGACAGAAAATGGCCCAGACGATTTCACCCTAGACCAGGTCCTTCCTGTACAGTTCATTGACAAAGTCTACATCACTTTTCCGTCCCTGCAGCCCGGTCTCATGGACATTGTGAAGGTTGTGGCAGTCGAAAGTAATACAATAGTTGAAGTATGACAACCATTTCCTTAATATGATAGATATTTGTTTCAATAGTATTTAGTGATTACTTTCAGCATTGTTGTATATTAGTCCTAATTACAAATTATATTGAAATATATGTATGGGCGGCCTCTCGCATTGAACTCAAACATAGTCCATACACATGCTACACTTTTAGTAGTTGCCATTTCTGGGGAATGCACTGTGATTATTTCTGCATGTGAACTAACTTCCCATAATACCAGTGTCCCTCGCTATCAGAAAAACCCACTCAGACATCTGATATACTTGTAATCTACCTCCCCAAATCAAGGACCAGAAGTCAACTGTAATGCACAACTGACCGGTGTGACGAATGAATCCTCTACCGCGGTCACCATAGAAATTGTAAGAGCAAGTGAGTTCAACACTACGGTCACGTCGACTTCCAATGAGTCTAATGAATCGCTCAAAAACGGATATAATGTTAAAGAATTTTTAAAATTCGACAAAGCGTATTCAAGAAGCATGTATTGGTTTTCGATAAATAAGTGCCATAAGAGAAGAAACGTGATGGATAAAAGAAAAATTACTGATCGAAGAGTTAATAACTATACGTTGGAAAAGTGTGTGTGTGTGTTTTTTTTTTTTTTGATTGCTCGCTTTGAACTCAAGCGCAAAACGCACTAGATTGATTTCTGCGTGTAGGATAGCTTTCCTTATTACCATGACATCAGCCGTCAGACGAACCCTCTCTGAGATCTGAGGTACTTGTAATTGACGTCTCTAAGTCAGGGATGTTTATGTCCAACTGAGCGATATAGGGAGAGAACTCACTGCCTAGCCATCGGAGCCGTTTCTCCAGTTTCTTTCATTGTTCATGGGTAGCGTATGTCTAAGGTCAATTCCTTAAACTGTTAATAGCATTCTTGTTATTTTGTTCATGAGCAGTATTTGTCTAGGTTCACTTCATTAAACACTTAACAGTATTCTTGTTATATTGTTCATGAGCAGTATTTTTCTATGGTAAATTCCTTAAACAGTTAACAGTATTCTTGTTATATTGTTCATGGGCAGGATTTGTCTAGGGTCAATTCCTTAAACAGTTAACAGCATTCTTATTATAATGTGGTCATTATTGCTTTTAGTACCTTTTGGTGTAGGATGGGAGGAGGGGGAGGGGGGTGGGGGGTCATGAGTCTAAAGCATTAAGGCCGTCTGGCTAGTGCAGTCGCAGCGAACTGTGCCAATTAGGGTTTTCTTTTTGCTCCCCCCCCCTCCCCCGACAGAAAACAAATTATTACTTCACCGAGAATCCGAACCCGCGCCTTTAAAATATTAGCCGGACGTTCTAATTGTAACTTAGTGATGTAACAATATGAGATACAACCGCAGCTTACAAAGGGAACAAACTGTGGAAATAAATTCTAGGAGAAATAACTCAGCATTTGAAGATGTAAATATTGACGTGTGACAAGGAGCGTTGCGTCCCTTTCATCATCATATGCCCTGCCAGCTGGCGTACGTGTTCATGTTGCTCCGCAGATCTCGGTCTCAGGTGTTCTAGATCAACTCTGCTGATGATATTCATCCATGCCACCGTCTCAGTCCTTCCAGCATAATTCCTCTTGGTCTGTCCCTACCTATTTCCCCCATTGATCTTACCAGTTGTCACGATGCTTTCTAATGCCTCTCTTCTCATTACATGACCAAAGAAAGCTGTTTGTCTTTTATTTATTTAAACTATGCGACGGGGTAGAGGGTCCGTTCCCTGCATCTGTCATTTGGACTGACGCGTTGACTTCTCGTTCAGAATGCAATGGCAAACTATGAACGTAAAATTGTGTAGCAAATTAACCTAGGGTTGGGAGTCCTTGTGGTGAAGTGGCTGCTTTATCGCGTTCCTTGCGCCACGCAGGTTGTGGGTTCGATTATAGGCTACGTCGTTCGGTTCACAGAGTTTTCTCAGAGACTCCTAGAGGTCGTCGCTGGAACTACGGAGTCCGTGCTCTGTGCGACGCTTTGGGCAGGCCTCCATGCGGAAATAGCCTAAGCCATATGAAATAAAACCCTACGCAATGAAATCGAATCTCCTGCCCTTGTTTTTTTTTTTTTTTTAAAGTAACCTGGTGTTTGGGGGGTGGGGGGATTTATCATCACATAATGTAAAGGACTGCTTAGTGGGTAGACACTCGGCTGTCTGCCCGGTGATCACTGATTCGGATCCACATCACGTGGACATTTAAAACTTGACCATGTAGACCCAGTCTCATATTGGTTTTAAAAAAAAAACCTGTCATTTACTGCCAATATAATACCTTGTGGTGTATGGCGAGGGGAGGGGGAGGGGGGTTGGGCTTGACTAGTGCAGTCGCCGCGAACTGTGCGGGTTAGAGTTTTCTCCCCCCCCCCCCCCCCCCCCCCCCCCCCCGACAGAAAAAAAAATCTCACACCCTACCAAGAATTCGAACCCGTTTCTCCCGAAGGAGAATACGGCATTCTAGCCACTCGGCCAGCCGCTTCTCCTCATGTGGGTACCAGTACATATCTTGAGAAGTAAAGAAGGCCTGAGAGATGCTAAACATATCACCCACAAGGTGTCTATTGGTCATTTAAAATATGGGACAAGCACCGAATGTCCTTTGGGAATTAAGGCATGTAAAGATGCCCAGCACTTTTACTCACAGAAGCGATAGGATGCTGCTGTTGGCGGTTGGCCTACTTATGGGGCTGGTGTCATAGTCTCTGCGACTCGTGCAGTGTAAGGATGTGTAACTGTCTTTTTTATTCTTAATGAACGGAAAATATGGAAAGGAATGCTTTCTGGTAGTAGTAGTAGTAGTAGTAGTAGTAGTAGTAGTAGTAGTAGTAGTAGTAGTAGTAGTAGTAGGAGTAGGAGTAGTAGTAGTAGTAGTAGTAGTAGTAGTAGTAGTAGTAGTAGTAGTAGTAGTAGTAGTAGTAGTAGTAGTAGTAGTAATAGTAATAGTAGTATTAGTAGTAGTAGTAGTAGTAGTAGTTGTTGTTGTTGTTGTTGTTGTTGTTGTTGTTGTTGTTGTTGTTGTTGTTGTTGTTGTTGTTGTTGTTATAATTGCACTGGTGGAAGTAATAATTGCAGTGCTAGTAATAGTGGTAGTAATAAAAGACTTGGAGAACATGGTGACAACTGGCAAGATCGAAGGGAAGAAGAGACCAAGGGGAAGACCGAGACGTAAATATCTGGATGGCTTGGCCGCGCGCATGGTCGAGACAGAAACACGGAGCTGATCCACGACAGTAGTGATCGAGTGAGATGGCAAAACATGACCGCCCACTCTTATCGGCATAGCCCATGATGGATGGATGGAGTTGTAGTTATGTTGTTGTATTAGTTGTTGTTACGGTTGTTATAGTAGCAGTATAAACAGTAGTAGTAAACGTTTTAGTAGTAGTAGTAGTAGTAGTAGTAGTAGTAGTAGTAGTAGTAGTAGTAGTAGTAGTAGTAGTAGTAGTAGTAGTAGTAGTAGTAGTAGTAGTAGTAGTAGTAGTAGTAGTAGTAGTAGTAGTAGTAGTAGTAGGAGGAGGAGGAGTAGGAGTAGTAGTGGTGGTAGTAGTTGCAGCAGCAGTAGTAATAGCAATTGTAGTGATATAATTAACAGCCGCTGCAGTAGTAGTGATGGAAGCAGCGATGACTGTAGCAGAAGCAGCAAGAACAGTTAGTTGCTGCAGTGCAGTTAGTGGCAGTGATGGTGAAAACAACTATCGTGTGGGAGAGTGTTTATTTACAAACCACATGTTCCCTATCTTCCTACAGGTCTACGACTCAAACAACGACAGCCGCAGCCGTCAGGTCCACTTAGACAAGACTGGAGACACTGTGGAGATCCCGCTGCTCAATGATGGGTTTTATTCCTTGAGTGGAAACGCTGCATTTTACGCTTTCAAATACTCAAACGGACTTGGTACAGAACATTGTCAGTTTGTGTGTATGTTAGTTAGTTAGTTAGTTAGTTAGTTAGTTAGTTAGTTAGTTAATTAGTTAGTTAGTTAGTTAGTTAGTTAGTTAGTTAGTGGACAGATCATCCTCATAGCACATCGAACCAATCAGTCCATAAGTGATCAGATCCCCTCCTCAGTAAATCTCGCAGTGTGTAACGGCTTGCAACACCAGTTCTGTGTTGGTTTATTAATCTTCTTTGGCTTCCTGTCGTGTTCTTGTTTGGCCACACCTCTTTTAACTTGCTGTTCTCGCAGCCTGACCATGGTTGTAGATTCACAGCCATCACTTGGTCCTCGCAAAAGTCTTACTTCTCGTAGAGCATTCAGAATGTCAGCTTGATCCATGGCTCGTCCGCCTTCCACGGTAGCCAGTCTCTCAGCCTACTCATTTCCTCCTACACCCGCATGCTCTGGCTTGAAAATCAAACCAATCTATGCCAGCCGAGACCGCTCCAGAAACAACCACCGTCTTCGGATCCAACCTATCTCTATCTTCCTGAGCATATTCATTGGGTCACTAAGGCAGCTTGCCCGAGTGAAGGTCTGTGCCTCGAGCCATGTTATTGCTTTACTTATGTGTATCTGTATTGCCATGAGTGATCATGCCTTTCCACAAATTGCGATCTCCAACGGCATGGACATTTTTTGTGTTGACTCTCTTCCGTGCAATGACACAAGATAGTCAAGAATTATCTGTCTCTGTCTTCATCTTTCTATAATTATTTCCGATTGTCACAACATATTCCAGTTTGTGTCTTCTCATAATGTGGCCAAAAATTATGACTGTTTCTTTCTGATTTTTGCAATAAGTTGTCTTTGAGACTCAGCTTCCCTCAAAATGTCCAGATTGCTCATTTTGGGTGTACAATTAAATTTCAGCATTCTTCTATGAAGCCACATCTGCAAAGTGTCTAGGGATTGTTTCAACTGTTTACTAATTGTCCGGGACTCACAGCTGCATGTTAAAACTGGTTCTATGTAGCATGCAATAACTCATTCTCTAACTTTCAAGGAAAAGGATTTATTGCACAAAATGTTCCTCATTTGATAGAATGCAATTTGTTTCTTTGATATCGCTATAAGTTCTGTCTGTTTATTATGCAAGCCCAGACCCATTTGTTTCACTTTCTACAATCACTGTATCTATCATTTCCTGTAGATCCTTCTGACTTGTTGCTTTCAATGCGGTGTCATCAGCATAACGTAAGTTATTTATGTTAAGTGCAGCAGGATATAATAATAAGAAATAAAAACAGTTGGGCATGAGAGAATCCTGCGAAACAGTGAGAGATACTAAACACAGACATAGTGTACGCACCTTACAACGAACACAAATCCCGCACACAGAAATCACAAGGATGAAAATCAATAAAGATAACCCCAAAATAATAATAATAAGATAAAAATAAGTTACACCACGACTCAGCGAATCAACGTGTCGATCACTATAATCTTCATCAGGAAAACACAACCAGGTCTAAATAAAAACGTGAAATTATAAAATTTAATGAAAAATTGGAACAGAAAAATAAAAACATGTATAGGTATGAAACATTGCTAGGCCATTGCGCTTATTTCACTTATAGATAGATGAGTCTCTGTCAGCGTGTCGCCTTCTTTCTATATCCTACTTTAGGGGTAGTTCCCCAAAACAATTCACTTCCCGCCGCCATCTCCTAGCTATCCCATGCAGCTCCGTCCATATTATTCGTTTCTGTTTCTACTTCTCTTGTCCACGTCTTCTTAGATCTTCCTTTACTTCTTTTGTCCCGTGATTTCACAAACAGAACATTCTTTTTACACTATTCTCTGGTGTTTCTCAGTGTATGACGGCTCCAACGCCATTGTTTTTTCTTCAACTCTTGATTGATTTATACTTGTCCATATAGTCTTAGTTGTTATACTTTTTCTTGTACCTGTGGTTTCCAGATAAAAGACTTTCTTGGTATACTATTCTCAGGTGTTCGCACTGTATGCTGTTGGGATGTTGCAGAATATTGTTGTTTGTTTTTAGGAAAATGTTGAGAAGAGATCACCACGGCCACAAGAATTCGAGCGTTCACTCTTAAACCTCCTGTATGCTGATATCGGTGTAGCGGGTTCATTCTAAAACGTGTATGTTGACTTCTCAATTAAACAGAAATGACAAACTTCTGAACGTGAAATTGTCTGCGGTTGATTGCATGGTCCTGCAAAGTACGTGCAACATTTCCATAGTTCAGAAAATCGTGAACATAGAAGAAAATAACTGTAGATGTATTACTATCTTCATGTATGACTGCGCCACAAATCAGACCAACCAGAAAAATACTCATGAAATGTATTGGTCAATTCAACGGAACAGGCGAAATAAAGTCAAGCTTGTGTGGGAAATATTAGTCAAAGACTGAGACAGTTGTGTGTGGACAAATTAATTGATTCAGAACCGTATGATAATATATCGCCAAATGTGACCTCCAATTTAAACAGAAGGACGACATATCGCCACCGTGTTATTTCTTTAGTTTGGTGATATCTTCCGCAATTTCCATGCTCAGTGAACGGAAATTCACATGATAAAACTTGCTCATGTGATTGTGTACCATGTTTGGTCTAAATCTACTTTTTGCTTGGCACCGAATCTGTTAAAAATATCGAATCATCCTTGTATGAGAAATATTAGTCTAAGACTTAGAAAACCGTATTAGAAAGATAGAAAGACTTAAGCCGTAGACAGCTTAAATGGGTGGGCAACAGACAATTAGTATATGCAATATAAGCTTCAGTAAAATATATTAGATTGACAGCTAGTCATGATCTCCAATGTCTGCTTCATATTAGGGACGTGAAGAGGAAGCAGCAGTTGCATTAGCAGGTCAACTGGAGAAGAATGGGAAGAAGAAACAGTAGTAGTAACAACAGAAGCAGCAGAAGAAGGATGAGAAGAACAAGCAGTAGTTACAGTGGAAATCGAATTAATAGAAGAAACAGTAGTAGTAACAGCAGACGAAGAATGAAAATAAGAAACAGTAGTAGTAACAGCAGAAGCAGCAAATTAAAAATGAGAAGAAGCAACAACAAACAAAACAAGTAACAACAAGTAACAAAACATAAACAACAGTAGTAATAGCAGAAGCAGCTGTAGTAACATCAGTATAACAGAAACAGAAATGGAATAAGAAGAAGAAGAAGCAATAGTTACAGTATTTGTAACAGCTGAAACAGAAAAAGAATGACAAGTTGCAGCAAAATAAAATCTCCGATTTCTTCCTTCTTAACTTACACCACTTTTGTATATACAACAGGACATCCCATGTGTCTGACTTCCCTCTTCCCTTTCGGCCTTTGGAAATACCAGTACCACTTCCAGACTCCTCCAGAACTAACTGGCTACAGCTTCAGCCTTGCTGTGATCGTGTCTCGGCAATCCACATCAGACTTAACCCTGGGCGACTCGGACATTGCCAAATACTGCAGGAATATCCCAGGTGAGGTTCCCAAATGTTGAAGTCAACAGTTCAAAGAATACCTCATCATCTTCATCATTATGTTGTGGATCCTTGTCAGAAGGCCGCTCTTATCATTTGCCCCGAAAAGAATCGCATTGTTACATATTCCCACCCGCCGTTCAGTTTTGTTACCTTCTTCTTTCATCATATGTCTCACATTGGGTCATAAACCTTCAGAGAACTCTCTCCAAGCACTTATCTCTTTAACTATCCAATACAGTTTCGTGCCCATGGATGTCTTTAATATCTCGTGCTCAACTTTGTGTTGGTTGACCTCTACCTCTTCTTCCAGCAACTATCCCTTTCATTAATAGTCTTTCTGAACTACTTCATCATCATCATCATCATCATCATCATCATCATCATCATGTGCCATGCCGGCTGATGTAGCGTTCAAGACTCTCCACAGATTTCGGTCTTTGGTTTTCTGGATCAACTCTGCCGTTGATATTCCTCCATGCCACCGTCGCAATCCATCCAGCATCATTTCTCTGGGTTTGCCTCTGCCTCTCTTCACCTCGAACTTTCCAGTTGTCACGATGTTCTTCAATGCCCTCTTTTCATCACTTTACCAAAGAAAGATGTTTGTCTCTTTCTTATTGTTGTATATAATGTTCTAGTTTCATTAGCCTGTTTCAGACAGTCGTTGTTAGTTTCTTTGTCAGTCCAATATCTTCCCTAATTTGTTCATTTACATTCCAAGATTTACAGCCATACATCAAAATGGGTTCTATATAGCACTTCAGCACTCTCTTTCTTACATTCAATGATAGTGACTTATTGAATAAGATAGTCATCATTTTCTGAAATGCAGCCTTTGCTTGCCCTGTTCTGCTCTTAATCTCTGTTGGTCATCTTCCATCTGATGTTATAAATCTCCCTATGTATTTTAAACTATCCACTTGGTGAAGAACTCTCCCTTCTATCTCTTTCGCAGGTCTTAGTCAGATATATAACAATAGACAGTACTATCGGCCGAATGTTGAACGGCGCTCATCAAACCCGACACCCCGGTTTAGGACGGAGTTGCGCAATTTGCAAGGCACAAGCCTTATGTTACGAAATGCATCCTAAAGATTAAATGTTATGGCAGGGTAGACCAGGCACTAAGCCTTAGTTGGAAACTGGTCTAGGATAGAAGCTCCAACAGGCGGACACTTAAAGCAATGCCTTTTTAATCCGGCAGCGGCTGCGGCTGGTCTTGTTCCAGATTTACTATGAATAGGAAGCCTATTGGCGTTCCTGGCAGCGGATTCTTATCTCCCCTGCTTGTTGAAGTTGTGTCCTTTCACCAACTTTAAGACAATTCCTTACACTCCATATCTGGGTGTTAGGTCAGAAGTCTGATCCTATCACTTGTGTTATGTCTATTCCCAACATTTTCATATTTCGTTTGCACGTATCTTTGAATTCTAGTTTTCAGCCACTTACCGTTTGCCAGCTGCCCCAAGCAATGCCATTTTTTTGCGCTCGCTTTCTTTGAACTCAAGCGTAGTCCATTCAATATTATTTCTAGTAAAGCTGGACTAAATTTTGAGTATGGATCAACTTTACCTATTAACATTGTCCCTCGCCATCAGACGAACTAACTTCGAATTCAGGGGTACTTGTAATTAACGTCCTCAAGTCAAAGACGATAGGTCAACATTTTAGTCTAATTGTTCGGTGTAGGGGTTGAACCCCTCACCTTGCCATCAGCACATCGAATGTTTTTAAGAACACGTGTTCTTATCCATTTGGCCATGCTGACCTATGAAATGTCATTTGGAACATTCTTATCTGCCACTGGGTATACAAGATCTCTACGTTATCTTTGCAATGTCTTTGATGTCGTCAATCCATTTTCTTTTCGGGCCATTTTACTCTCGTACCAGATCTTTGACGTATAACCCAGTGCTGGTTGTTGATGGTGCTGCATTCTAACGAGATGGCCGAACCATTTGATCTTTCCTTTTCAATATATGTGGCACAAAGTTTTGATCTTGCTGTATGTATGATAACATCATATCTTACTCGGTCTCGGATAGTTAAGGTAGCAGCTCTTTTCACGCATCTCATCTCGAAGGTGTGGATTTTGCGTAACTGTGATTTAGATAATGTCAACGTTTGACATTTGTAGCATTGTTAACGTTAGTAGCAAATCCTTGACAGGACGTCGCAATCAACCCCATTATTTGTTTATCTATTTTTAAATTCTTGGAAAGTTTACGTTCAGTAGTTTGCCATTGGTTACGGAACAACCGGCACCTAGGGGGGGCTAAGTGGTCTCGAGGTTAGGTGTCTGCCTCGAGTGCTGGAGGTCTCGGGTTCAAGCCTCGGTGAGAGCCGGGATTTTTTTCACGTGGACTTCTAGTAACAAAATGTCCCCTGGTCTCTGGGCAGTGAGATCGGACGCCCGTGTGTATTGTTGCGCACGTAAAACAATCCCCAACAAAGAGTGGCCTAACGGCGCTGCCCGGGAAACATTTCGAGTTAAACATCTACCCAAAGTATTTCAGGATCCTCGCCAGTGCTACGGAGTTCGTGCACTGAGCTGAGATTCTCCGGACTCAGGCTTGAGTTAGGAGTAGAACGGAGCACTTATGGGTTACCCCGTGTTCCGTGATGTTGATCCGTTGACTAAACTAATCAACCGGCAAAACAAGGTGGTATGATTCCAAATCGCGGTATGCGGGATTGCGAACTGCATGTAACCATGTCACCACATAGCCGGCATAGGGTTGGTGTGAATATGCTATTTATTAGCGCCACTCTAGCAGAACTCACATCACAAACATACTGGACAACAGCAACAGCTTACGTACAAACAGGCCGGAGATTTACATCAGGAGTACCATCCCTATATCAGCCTCACTCCCACAAATACAAGCCCTCTTCATGACTAGTACGTCCTGAATGTTCGCACATGGAACACATGAAGAAGTATCCAGTCTTGCAGAACTCTTCCAACCAACCAAGTTAAAAGTTAAAATTAGTTTACGGACATCGCATTCAACACCAGCATTATTTTATGCTGTTCGTGATCTCTTGGCATGTTTACGGTCAGTAGTTTGCCATTGCGACCAACCAAATATCCAACCAAAATATGTGAATTACGCGGCGTCTTCCTTTTCTGCCGGCGGTGTGGCGAAAGCGTTTCATAAGCAACTCACAATCACGCATACCGCATTCGAAAAGCAGTGTGTGATTTTGAAGCACACCGCAGTGCGCTGGTTTTCAGACTATGGTATAAGTGCCGGACGGTCAGAAAGCAATGGCAAACAACTAAACGTAATCTTGCTAAAAACTCACAAACAGCCAAAAATGCTGGGGTTGACTGTCACGTTCTGTTAAGGTATGCAACTAACTTCCTATTTTGTTTAGGCTGTCTAGCCTGGAAGAGACATTGACGACCATGACCTTCCAACCCTTTGTCATTTGATATTTTATTTAAGCTACGCCACATGTTATCATATGCCACCCAGCTGTCTTAGTTGGTCTCATATAACTTTGTCTATTTTCCTGTGTCTCTATCGCCTATTATATCACCACATATTGCTATTTCATATGTTCCTTCTATTCTATTGATGTGCTTCATGTGGTGTACTGAATAATAATACACACATAATCACTGTCCATCCAAGGGACGGAATTGGCTGGCTGCACATATACTTTACCCTGGAGTAACAGAACCTTCTACCATCTTCACCTCCGGAATTTCAACGAAAGACTTGGTGCTTATCTCATTGCTTGGACAGCCACGTCCATGCTGTGCCACTCTCTGGGCGTCAGAGACAACCCACAGACGACCTATGTAAGTTCCGTGACTCTATGTGTTTAACTTATTGAAATATTGGAGATGATAGTTGTGGAGTGAAGAGTTACTTGGGAAGGCGAAAGAAAGAGTACAAAAACCTCGTAAATGGATTCAAGATGATAATTTACATAGGTGCGGCTAGCTGAGTGTCACATTCTACTTCGGGAGACCAGGTTCAAAACCTCTGCACGGTGTTAGGATTTTTTATTTTATTTTTTCGGATGCATAAATAAATAAAACGCTAACCTGCACAGTTCACCGCGATTGCACTAGCCAGGTGGCCATAATTCCTCAGGTTCGTGTTCAGTATCTGGCTGTTCTCCTTGAAAATGTGAAGCTAAGAACCCGCGTACACAAACTGAAATGTTTAGAGTATATGGTTAGTAAGCTAAGAAAATATGGATGATTGAAGAAATTTTACAGTTGATGGCGAAATGAAAACAGAGTACAAATGATAAACAAGAATATATCGAGATAAATAAAGAAATAATTGTGTGAAGCCAAAAGAATGTTCGTTAAACGAGCAGTGCAAGAAGAATTTAATTCAATTAAAGATACAAAAAACATGCACACACAAACCAGAGAGCTCACAAGAAGAAAAATGAGAATAAATACTGTGTTTAAAATCAAAAACAGGAAAGATATTATTAGAGGAAGATGCTATAATAAAGACGTGGAATGAGTATATAAGAGAATATGATGGGAAAAGGATAGAGTTAACAGAAGAAAGTAACTTAGAATGTCCACCTATTCTAAAAGAAGAAGTCGCTGACGCAATAAAACATATGAAGAAATGAAAATCAGCTGGACCAGATGAAATCACAATAGAAGAATTAGAAGTAATGGGACAATTTGGAGTCGATATATTAACCAAAATGTTGAATATTTACGGCAGTGGATATCTACCAAGCAATATGCTGAAATCTGTATTCACAGCAATACTAATAAGACCAGGAGCAATTGAATGCCAAGATTTTCGTACGATTTAACTCATAATCCACGCCAGTAAGCTCCTACTCAGCATAATAATGAGAAGAACAAAAATAAAATAAAACTGGAAATTGGTGAAGATCAGTATGGATTTGTGGAATGAAAGGGTACAAACAATGCATATATACATTACGGACACTATTAGAAAGATCAATTGAGACACAGAAAGACATATATTTGTTCATCATAGATTATACTAAGGCATTTGAAAAGGTAAAACATGATGACATTATTAAAATGTTGGAAGATATTAACATTCATGGGAAAGATCTCAGAATAATAAAAAAATATTTACTGGAACCAAGTAACAGCAATTATAATGGGAAATAAAGAAGGAAATTATAAACAAATAATGCTGGGTGTATGACAGAGATGTGTTTTTTCACCGGATCTCTTCTGCTTCTATAGCGAAGTAATAATGAGAGAGATCAAAGAGAAGCCAGGAATAATATTCGGAGGTTATAATATAAACTATATATGCTATGCAGATGACACCGTATTGATAGTCGATAATACAAAAGATCTACAACAATTGTTGGACATTGTAGTAGCAGAAAGTGCACATAAAGGACTCTCCTTGAATATCAAGAAAACAGTAACAATGATGATATCAAAGAAAAAGATGACACTCAAATGTGAAATAGAGATAGTAGGGAAAATTCTTCACCAAGCGGAATGTTTTAAATATCAAGGGACATTTATAACATCAGATGGAAGATGCACAAGTGAGATTAAGAGCAGAATAGGGTAAGCAAAGACAGCATTTCAGAAAATTAAGGCTATTTTATGCATTAATTCAAATGTCATTTATTATAAGAAAGTGAGCGCTGAATTCAATTCATTTCAATTCAATTTTATTTTAAAAGGGTTACAAGTTGGGCACGCAGGCACGTCTTACATTCGGCCCTTCCAGTCACTCATCTTTCATTCATTAATAATAATCAGATTGCTACTGGAACTATTATTGTTGGAACTCTTCGCTGGCTGCTGAGGATGGGGACAGAGCGCTTATGGGAATGCCCCGAATGCTGTAATGTCAGTTCCCAAATCAATCAATCAATCAATCATCAATAGGGCATGATACATTCACATAGGAAAATGCATTGTCAAATGAATGTTGTAAACATAAACGATGCATATTACAATGTTATGAGACACATACCTCACCCACCCACACATCCCCCTCCCATCCACATACACCCACACACACACACACATCCCGATCCACCCACACACAACCCTCACTCACCCACACTTCACCCACCCACACATATCACCCACCCATACACACACCCTCCATCCACCCACACACATCCCCCACCCATACATTCCCCCACCCACCCTCACGCTACCACATACCCACCCTACACCACCCACCCACACAACCCTCACCCAGTCATACACATCACCCACCCACTCACACAAACGTCCGATACGCCCATCTAAAGATCGTCTGCCACATCTTCTCTGTGGCCTTCCTCTTCCTCTCTTCCCGGGCATACCCCTCCATGGTCGTTCTCCAAACTTTCATGACGTTTCAAGTGACCAAAATATTTAAATTTTCTTTCTTTTGTTGTCTTCAGTACCCAACCTTCTTCAATATTCAGATCTTGTTGTTTTGATTCATTTGTTCTTTTCTGTATCCAAGGTATTCTTCGAACCCGTCTATAACATTTATATTCAAAGGTATTTCTGCGTTGTTCAGCTTGTTTAGTAAGTGTCCAGGACTCACAGGCATATGTTGCAATGGGAAAGATGCATGCTCTTGAAAATCTAAATTGTGTAGGTCTATTTGTCCCACGCCACAGTTTAGTCCGTTGTTTTAATTTCTAAGGAGCACTAGATATTCGTCTTTTAATTTCTTTCATATGGGAGATTGCTTTACAGAAAATTTCCTATTATTTAATTGTTTATAAGGTACAAGGATTGTTCACAGCATACGGTTAGGAATTTTCTCAAGAACCATTAGTATCGAATGATGTTACACGCCCATTCACTCTGATTTGTTTGGTAGTGAATTCGGATAACTAGCCAACTCGGATAAGGGCGAAAAGTAAGATATACCTTTTGCAAGTTGTATATACTTGAAACCCTACGACGGTTGGAGATCGCAAAGAGTTGGCCATAAGGTTCTAATAACGTTGTCTGGAAAGACAGCCTACCCAGGAGTAGATGGAACCGATGCCTTAGATGGGATCTGTCTGGAGGGTTAAAGCATCCGAAATGGTACCCAGAAATGTATGGGTACTGTAATGTGCGTGTTTTCTTGTAGGAATACCTTTCCCGGTCCCTGCATCCTGTTGCCGTTCTCTGCATCCTTTTGCCGTTCCATACAGAATTTGCCTTCCATGCATACTTTTGCCGTTCCATGCATCCCTTTCCCTCTCCATACATGCCTTTCCCGTTCCATGCATTTTGTTGCAGTTCTTTTGATCAGCCTTCCTCCCAATAGAATGATAATATTTCTTTATGGTACCTGTTGTATGTGTGCGTGCGTGCGTGCGTGAGTGCGTGCGCGCGCGCGTGTGTGTGTGTGTGTGCTGTTTTGTTTTCATTGTCCTGTTGATGAAGACTTCGGTTGAAAGATTTGCCTTTATGTACGTGTGCCTTATCATCCATCCATCTTCTTGTCATAATTAATGTTTATATTCTGTCTCCGATAGCGAGCTGGCCGCGGTCAACTCACATGTTCTAACTTGTTTTGATGCCAGTATTATTGTATTTAACGAGTGAGCTAGCGTAGTTGATCATGTACACAAAATAAAATAACATAAACTAATGTAGCCTTACAGAACATAAATACAAAACATACAGGCCGTTGCGGCGACCAGCCTTCATCAGCAAACAAATACATTCACAAATCACAACATATAATCACGGAGAAGACCCTCCAGTGAATACATTAAGGCATAAGAACGGAGGGTCTTCTCCGTGTGTTGTGTCATTTTATATTCTTTAAATTTTCATGCTTTACCGCAGTTGCACTAATTTTATTCATATCTTAGCGTAGTTGGTAGGGGAATACGCCTATAGTGCCATGAGCGCGGTCGAATGTGGGTTCTAAGCCTGCGCTCGTCGTCTTGCTACGAGTCAGAGAGACCGGCCACCTATTTATCCGTGCTTTCAGATCTTCAAAATGTGATGTCCTTATCATATAATGACCCAACGCAGATTCCTGCTTCGGGACATGTTATTTTATTAATGTGTTTTATTATTACAGACTTTTAACAGTGAAGCTTCTCTTCGTGCATTCAGTGACCCTCCAGAATGTGATGCCTCAACAACCACCACAATCGGTGATACCACCACTGATCCCTTAGAGGTAAACTCCCTTGGCATCAGTACCCCAGCAGAGACTTCTGATGCAGCTACCAGTACTGATCCGACATCGTCTTCGAGCAGCACAACTGCCTTCAGAATCAAGGATTTCAGTTCCAACCGTGAGAACTTCTTTGTGAACACAAAAAAGACCTCAGCGTACAGAAGAAGCAAAACTAGCGTTCCGGATTACAGGGTTTCTTCTGTAACTATTGGCTCTGCTGGAATTATATGTCTCGTGGTTATGTTTGGAACTGTGGTAATTGCAGATATTATGCGATTGTGTAAGTTCGTAGACGATTATCTGCAGAGAAGAAAGAGTCAGTATGTTAGTTATGCAAAGTAGACTTATGACAGTAATATTTTAGTCTCCCAAATGTTACACTCTGGAGTATTTCATTCATGATTTTTTTTTCATTCGTTCTCTTTGAACTCAAACGTGGTTCATACACGTCGTACTACTTCTTGTGCACTTGACGGATTTTTGCGTGTAGATTAGCTTTCCCTATTACCTTTGTCCCTCGCCATCAAGAGAACCCACTCTGACTTCTGACGTACCTGTAATTTACGTCCCCAACTCAAGGATGAAAAGTCAACATTTTAGTCCAACTGACCGGTGTAGGGGTTGAAACCAGTAGCTCAGCATCAGCACACCGGATGTTTAACAGGAGCGCTCTTTTCCATTCGGCCATGCTGACCTCACGCCGGGGTATGATTTATGTGAATCGGAAAGAATCTACTAAATTACAAGAAAAAATATGTGTGTTGATATGGAGAACATCGAAAATGTTTACAAATTATATGACAATTGTCACCATTATAGAGTTCATGGATAGATTAGACACATACCAGTGAACAAAGAGGATAAATTGTGCATTGTGAAAACTTTGGCAGTTAGGTCGGCTTCCATTAAGGTCTTGGCGTGTTTTTGCTTCTGGCTACGCTTTAATTTACGCATTTTCCAAGTTTTCGAACTTATAGTACATGGTTCCGTCGCTCAGCTACTGAACTTAGTGTTTGGAGCGACACTGTAAGGTGTGGATCTCATGTGAAATGTTTTTCATCTGTCCGTAGTGGTTTATATTGTGAACTGCATGTTCAGAAAAATAGCGAGTGGGTGGTTGCTGAACTAAGTTGTTTATCATAAGCACTAATGCGTGTGCAACTGTTGTTTTTTGAACGCCCCTCGTAAATTTAACCCAAGTGAAAATAAGTCATCAAATAAAAGTAAATCACCCAGCTGGGAATAAATCCTCTAAATGCATCATCTAAGTCAGCGTAGTGAAAAAAAAGCATCTTAAAGTTAATTGCGTGTTCTTTTACACGAAGCTGCAATCACCCTCAGCATATATTGAATGTTTGAGATTTTCTAGGCAATCTTACCTTAAGTAGCTTGCCATTGATTTCGGAATGAGCGATACCTGATGCACGTGCTTTCTTTTTACCGCTCGCTAGTTTTGAACTCAAGCGTAATCCATACACACTACTTCTAGTAGCATTGGACTGAATTTTTCGTATGGATTAGCTTGTTCTATTACCAGTGTCCCTCGCCATCAGGCGAACCCACTCCCACTTCAGAGGTACTTTTAATTTACGTCCCTGTGTCAAGGACGATAGGCCAACATTTTAGTCCAACTGTCAGGTGTAGGTTAAACCCCTTACCTCGGCATAGGCCCACGGGATGTTAAAGAATGCGCGTTCTTACCTATTCACACAAAATGCTGAGATCCATCACCTGCTGATGGTTTAGAACCGTCGACTCAGTATGACACGGGATTGTGAAATTGTGTTTTACTGTCACCTAAGCCACAGACGCTGCGTAAATCTAAATAACCCAAATGGGAATAAATAATCTAAGTACATCTAATACATCCACGTGTCCATAGAATGTGGAAGTCTTCTTCTGGTGTTTTCTCTTCCTAAGTTAGCATCTTTCCAGATGCCTCCGTCACGTCAACATTGTATCCATACACTGTTTTCTTATCATTCTTCTTGAAACCAAATCGCAGCAGCATCCACATATTTTCTCTCATATCTGTTAATTGTTGATGATGCTATGCCGTACATTAGGATTGGTGTGGCATAACTTCTAACAACTTTATTTTTCACACCTACTGACAAAGATCTACCAGGCGAGTTTTAGACAAAACAGATCAACAATAGATCAGATATTTATCTTACGACAAATAGCCGAGAAAAATTGGGAATATAAAAGAGATCTCCATAACATTTTTGTGGATTTTAAAAAGGCTTATGATAGTGTCCATAATAATAGTCTATGGAATGCTATGCGGGAATTTGGAATACCAAGGAAGTTAATCAACATGACCAGACTTTGCATGGAAGATACTTATAATATAGTAGCATATAAAGGCAGGAAATCAGACCCCTTCCAAATAACATCTGGCTTGAAACAGGGTGGTGCACTATAGCCGCTACTCTTCAATCTGGCTCTAGAGAAAGTTGTAAGGAGGGTAAAGGAGGAATGTGATATTGGAGGAACATCCAAGCTGCTTGGTTATGCAGATGATATAGATATTATAGGGGAAAATGAACAAAAGACATTGGAAATATTGACTCACTTAAAGGGAAAAGCCCAACAGATGGGGCTGGTTATCAACCAAGATAAGACAGAACATATGGTAATTTCAAGAGAAGGAATGGCTAAAAACTCTGGCCACATCCAAATAGATAATATGACCATTAAAAGAACGGAAACATACAAATACCTGGGTACAATCTTCAACTGCTCCAACATCATAAGGGAAGAAATACAAACATGAATCAATTCTGGAAATAAGATATGCACTACAACATCTACTAAAATCAAAGGCGCTATCTCGTAACACAAAGATCACAATATACAAAACACTGATCAGACCAGTCGTGCTGTATGGCTCTGAAACCTGGAGTACAACGAAAGGAGACGAAGCCTTGTTACTAACCTTTGAGAGCAAAGTCTTAAGACGCATCTTTGGACCCATTAGGGATACACAAAGTGGAGAGTGGAAAAGAAGAAGTAACAAAGACATTTATGATCTGTTTAAGTCCCCGCTAATCACTGGCATCATGAAGGCTAATAGACTACAATGGCTGGGGCATATAGAAAGAATGGAAGATAATAGGGAAACAAAACACGCTTACATTCAGGAAATAAATGACCGTAGACCCCGAGGTAGACCAAGAAGACGGTGGAGAGAAAATATATATATACAGTCTTACAAGCACTTGGAATCAACGACTGGCAAGAGAAGGTCAACCAGAGAGACGAATGGAGACGGATTGTATCTGCAGCAAAGAACCTCAATGGCTCGGAACGCTGAAGAAGAAGAAGAACTGACAAAGATATATTGCACAGATTATTCTAGTACGTTTTAGAAAGTTGTGTAATAGCAGCGCTGGATGTCATTAGACAACAGCAAGTGAAATGGTTCAGCCATATAACTAGCTACCATGTGACAGTATATCACAACAAGCAATGATTTACAGACCAAATGGGACCAAAGGAAGAGACTGACGAAGCCAATAGGGGCGGGCATTCTCCAGCTGTTTATGTTTCACCTTGACACCGCAAAGTACCAGAGGAACAAGATGGGATTAGATACAATGAGATGAGATGATAAGATGAGATGATGATATGAGATGAGAAGAGATGACATGAGATGAGATGAATAGATAACATGAGGTGAGATGAGATTAGATGAAGAGATGAGGTGAGGCGAGATGCGATGAAGTGAGATGAGGTGAGATGAGATAAGTTCAGCTCTTAGAAGAAGCTAGCCACTGGGCTGATGCGGCTTCCGATACAACTCAGTGTTTAATGATTATTTCCTTAACATCTACAGTTAAATTAATTGTGACAGAACTTGATGTTTAACCCAGATGTTCTTTAAACTTCCACGCAACATGAATATGGTGAACCCTGATGTTAAATCATCATTTCGTGAAATTTGTAATAATTATAACGTGTTGTCAAGCCATTATTAGGCTGAAACTTTCGAGTACAAGAATTGTTGAGTTTAGTTGAGTCAAGGACCAATATCACATCATTATGAACATTCCCATACACATATGTCCTTATCTGTAATGGCCAGCGAAGAGTCCCAAACCCAAAAGGTACAGTAGGTCTGATTATGTGTCCGTCTGGCCTTTTCTCGGAGATTTTAGTGCTGACCTGAAACTATGGTCACTCCCTGGAGGACCATTCTCTCCAAGCCGTGATGTTATTTTGCACTATACACACGATTTCAAAGGGCCTGACCATTACTGCCTTATCATGCACCAATACCCCACCAAGGAATGCAGACCCATCCATTCTGTCCTTCCTGTTCGTTTCCCACTACACCAACATGTCCTGAATTAAAAATCCAACAGATGCTTTCTATTTTTGATTGTGGAATGGACACATGCCACTCTGTCCGAAGCATGCCGCCTACACCTTTTTTTCATCATAGTTTGTGAGTCCGTTACAATCACGACATGTGTGTGCTGATCGTCCTCCAGCCAGCGGAACGCCGCCGTGACTCCCCCAACCTCCATTCTCAGACTAGATGTTCTGGTATCATATGCTAGGCTCTCCTGCACAAAATATCTTCCATCAGCTTTCACGATCCCCCAGGTACTTCTTGTACCTCTTAGTAGAGAAATGTAGAAGAGCTGTTAATTGCTTTAATGTTTAGCATACATTTTAATAAAGTCTTCAATTAAAGTGAGATGTGATGTTTTACAACGTTTAACTCGGGCGGTTAAACGTCTGCCTGTAATTGTGACATGGTGGTTGTTGCAAATATAAAAGGATTAGGTAGGTAAGGAACCTACGACAGGTCTAGCAAACCGGTAGGGAATTTACTTGATCCTACAAAACTACTGCTATCGAAAATTTTGAGGAACTTAAAATAATACTCCAATTACTCCTACGTGGAAGACAAAACAAACATCAAACAATTAAACGGAAGTTGGTCTAATTTGATTTTTAACAAATATGTTGTTTAACATTCCTTTAAAATGTATATTTTTATTTTTTTTTTATTTTTAATTTTTAATTTTTAACACACATTAAAACAATCATTTAATTAAAAGATAGGTTATTAACAAGTATGCTTAGTTATTGTGTTTTTATTTGATTGTGTTCATGTTGTTAATATGTTCATTGCAGAGAGGTGGTGTATAACTTGATGTTAACACACTAGAACTGTTCGTTAACTTGATGTTAACACACCAGAACTGCTGCTTAACTTGATATTAACACACCAGAACTGTTCCTTAACTTGATGTTAACACAGCAGACCTGTTCGTTAACTTGATGTTAACACACAAGAACTGTTCGTTAACTTGACGTTAACACATTATAACTGTTCGTTAACTTGATGTTAACACATCAGAATTGTTCGTCAACTTGCCCCAGAACTGTTCGTTAATTTGATGTTAACACAACAGAACTGTTCGTCATCTTGATGTTAACACATCAGAAATGTTCGTTTACTTGATGTTAACACACCGGAACTGTTGGTTAACAAGATGTTAACACAGAGCTGCTAGTTGGTAAACATGACGCTATGGCGAAGGGGTTACGAACTCCAATCGCAATCCCGCATTAACACAGCTGTGGGCGATTTGTAAGCATACCGCCTTGCGCTAGTTTTCATACAGTGGTATGAGTGTCGGCGATTCAGAAAGCAACAGAAAATTACTGAACGTAAACTTGCCAATAAATCACAAACAGCCAAAATTTGCTGGGGTTGACTGCGAAGTCCTGTAAAGGATATGCAACTAACTAGCTCTTCATGAAGCAAATCGGTATATAATGATAGGTAAATTAATAGATGACTTGTATCAGGATTACGTCACAGAAAGTCTATTCACAATATCGTGTAACTGCTTTTGCTTGCGTTCGCTGGCAGTGAACTCCAGCGTGAAGTCCTGTATGTCTGATGATGACATCCTGTTGTCCAACATCAGTGTGATGTCATACAGGACTGAGGTTTTACGTAAGTATCCGTTGTCCCATTTCTGGCTTATTGGTGTGCACGATGATCTACCAGGCGGGATCTTACAGAGTAGTGTAGCGTGGATTAACATTCACAACCTCAGATTTACACTTACTCTTAACTGCATATAAGATCGTCATCATTATGTGCCATTGCAGAGGATGAATTGAAATTTTTCTTTCACAAACGTTTTCCTTCATTTTTTTTTCAATTTTTTAATTCAGAAAATAAATTTTGATCTTCAATTAAATTTTAACAGACATAACTGTTCTAATTCTTTGGCACTGTTTGGCTGACGTGTAGTCCTTTCTGTGGACATTATTTTCGTTTGTTTTAAGTTTAGAAAAAGACGTTATATGGCACTTTTCTTTTCTTTTCTTTTTTCTTTTTTTCCTTTTTTTTTTTTTGGGGGGGGGGGGGGGTAGATATAATTAACTCTTTTAACTCCTTAGCGAGAGTAAAACCGTTCCAAATTCATATCTGATATCTGAAATTTGATTTCTCCACTTATGAATGGATCAAAAATCAGCGTGATGTTTCATCAGCTACTCTGACAGCTGTTTTTTGTTCTTATAATGATTCTATTAAGTGAATGCAACGTGCTGGAATCCCATATATCTCATAATGTTCCACAAATTCTTATATTTCTCAAGTCAAAGACTTTACTATATTTAACAAGTCAATTGTAGAATAGCCTATGCAAAAGCAGTATTTTAAAAGATGAAGTACATTCTTAGTGATATACCTTTGTTAATTGCGCTGATAAAAAGAATTCTTACGAGCTAAAATGAGTCAATCCTGATATAAGGAAGTAGATCATGGACATTCAAAAGTCTAGTTAAGAAGTATTTCGAAGCTGGAGAGATGTGTTTAAGAAGTATTTGGAAGCTGGAGAGATGTATCTAAGAAGTATTTGGAAGCTGGAGAGATGTGTTTAAGAAGTATTTGGAAGCTGGAGCGATGTGTTTAAGAAGTATTTGGAAGCTGGAGAGATGTGGTTTTATAGAAGAATTGAGAACACCTTGGTCGTAACAGAACGCATAATGAAGATATCTTGAAAGAAGTGAACTCATAAAGAGAACTGGTTGCTCGTATCAGAAGTAGGCAGTCCACATTCTTGGGCAAGTCATGAGAAAGGGAAAGCTGGAGTATGTCGTTAGTTGGTTGGTTTGTTGGTTGGTTGGTGGGTGGGTGGATTGGATGGTTGGTTGGTTGGTTGGTGGGTGGGTGGGTTGGTTGGTTGGTTGGTGGATAGGTGGGCGGGTGGGTGGGTTGGTTGGTTGGTTGGTTGGGTAAGGTGGGGTGGGGTGGGTTGGTTGGTTGGTTGGTTGGGTAGGGTGGGGTGGTTGGGGTTTGGCTTTTAAGGTGGGTGGTTGGGTTAGTTGGTTGTTTGTGGGGTTGATGGGTTGGTTGGTTGGTTGGGTTGATTGCTTGGTTGTGTTGGTTTGGTTGGTGGATTGATTAGATGGTTGGGTTGATTGGGGTTTTGAGTTGGTGGGTTGTGGGTTGGTTCGATTTGTTCGGTTGACTGGGTTGGTGGGTTGGTTGCTTGGGTTTGTTAGTTGGATTGGTTGGTTGGTTGGTTGACTAGTTGGTTGGTTGGTTGGTTGGTTGGTTGGTTGGTTGTGTATGGTGGGTGGGTGGGAATTGGATTTTAAGATGGGTGGTTGGGTTGGTTGGTTGTTTGTGCTGTTGATGGGTTGGTTGGTTGGGATGGTTGATTGGGTTGGTTGGACTGGTTGGAATGGTGGGTTGATTAGTTGGTTGGGTTGTTTGGGTTTTTTAGTTGGTGGGTTTGTGGGTTAGTTCAGTTGATTGGGTTGGTGGGTTGGTTGATTAGATTGGTTAGTTGCTTGTTTGGTTGGGTTGATGGGTTGGTTGGGTTGGTTGGTTGGGTTGGCTGGTTGGGTTGGTGTGTTGGTTGGGTTTGTTGGCTGGGTTTGTTAGTTGGATTGGTTGATTGGGTTGGTTGGGTTGTTGGTTTGGTTGGTTAGGTTGGTTGGGTTAGTGGATTTGTGGGTTGGTTGGTTGCTTGGGTTGGTTTGTTGGCTGGGTTAGTTAGGTTGGTTGGGTTGGTTAATTGGTTGGGTTATTGGTGGGGTTTGTTTGTTTGTTTGTTTGTTTGTTTGTTTGTTTGTTTAGCTGGGTTGGTTGGTTGCTTGGTTGGTTGAGGGGTTGGTTGGTTGTGTTGGTTGGTTGCTTGGTTGACTGGTTCGGGGTTGATTTGGTTTAGTTGGTTTAGTTTGTTAGTCGCGGTTGAAACTTCACGTCAAAGGGTCGCCCCATTATGCTCCGTTCCTGTGAATGTGAATATCACACAAACTACCCCATGTGAAAAGTGGAACAGACAGTAGTCTGAACAAACCACAGCCCGCACAACATACCATGCATATGGAGTACGTCGTGACAATAGGAAGTTGTAAGTGGAAAGGCATTGCGAGACTAACAGAGAAGATGGTGTACATTTTCACACAATGTCATGGAGGTTCATCGATATCAGAAATATTGGCAGTACACGAGACAGAAGGCCGTGGAAAGACATTGTCATAGACGCCATACGACATGGACTATGAAGAAGGACTTTCCTTTTGTATATTTTCTAATGTGCTAATGTGTCCTCTAATCTCAGTTTCTATGAGTGACGATTAACACCGTTGATTTTATTTATATTTCGATGGTAGCGCAGTTGATCAACAATTGACAATCACTATCATCAAGCTTCTCTCCGACTGACGTGGTGATTATGCCTCTTAACATCTTGCGATCTCCTGCTGCAAGCAGCAGTTCGAGTGTGAACACATTTTCACGCCATTACAAAGGCTGTTAAGAATCTGCTCTCGTTGTCTTTCTCTACCTCTTTCCCGACAGCAATTTCCATTTATCATAACATGTTCCAGTTGTTCTCTTCTCAATATGTGGCCACAATAAGACTAATGTTTTTTTTTCGGTTTGTGATATGTTCTCTTTATGTTTCAGCTTCTTTTAAATCGTTTAAATTACTCATTTTGGCTGTCCAAAGATTTTCAGCATTCTTCTGTAACACCATATCTCTAATGCATCTATATCTTGGATGTTTTTTCCCGTGTTTGCTTATTGCGCTTATATATCAACAATCAACAAGTGAATCGGTACAATTATCTCGGAACAGTAATAAAATCTGATGGGAGAGAGTTGAAAAGATTAGAACAAGAATCGCCATGGTGAAAGTAGCCTTTTACAAGATGAAAAACATACTGACCAATAAAAAGATGTCAATTTAAACGAGAAAAAAAGGTGTCGAGGTGCTTCATAGAGCCTGTATTTTTGTATGGATGTGAAGCGCTGACAATGAGTAGGCAAGCTGAAAAACATCTTATGGCTGTGGAAATGTGGTTTCTGATGAGAATGCAAAGAATACCATGGACAGATAGAAAAAAAAAAAACAGTGACCAAGTACTACAAGAAACCAATGAAAATCGTTGAGAAATTATACGAAGACAGTCAACAATTTTTGGACATGTTGTGAGAAGAAATGGATTGGATAACTTAGTGACAACTGACAAGATCGAAGGGAACAGACCAAGAGGAAAACCGAGAAGAAAATACCTGGATGGCTTGGCCACATGGCATGGACGAGACAGGAACACTGAGCTGAGCCACGACTCTGGTGATCGAGTGAAATGGCGAGTCATGGCCGCCCACGCTTTCCGGCATGGCACATGATTGGGGTGAGGGGAACCTGCTATCACACTTTAACAACGGGATGCCTTTAGCCCTGGGACATAGGTGACCTCAGTCCACAAAACCCCTCCAGCCCTTGGATCACTATCTCCCTCACTCTCAACCAAGGGACTTTACCCCTTTCAAACCTCGTACTGAACTCATGACACAACTCTGGCAGCTAACTATGTTAACAATATTGTGTATTATACAAGATGAATGGCAATGATAATGATGATTCCGAGATAGGCCTCGCAGTATCTATGAGAGATAAGACGTGGCAAGGTTCGAGTAGCCTCCCGGAGAAAGTGTCATCATCGTTAGGGCCTCAAGTCTCACACTATCGGGTAAGTCGGACACGCTCACCAAGTATATCAGGCCTCCAGCCAGGTATAGGTTTCTCCACTTGGACAGGATGGCTTGCGTGTCGACTCACTGGTACTTGGGACCTCCGGTGGATGACGTCCCTGAAGTCTGGACCACCCTAGGGTAGGGATACATACTGTCTCTCGGGTGGCTCAGGAACTAGGACACTCATCTGAAGCGTCCGGAAGAATGGATGGTACTGCGGGTATAGCGAGAGGGTGATCTCTCACTCAATGGTAGTAGCAGTCCCAACTGTCTATGCAACCCGCGCAGATCATCCGACTCATAACGCAGATATCACACCGCAGATACCTCCCTCGCTGAAACGTGGCACTGTAGATAGAGTTCAAAGTAGAAATTAGTTCTTCCACAATATCATGCCCCACATGGTACCAGGCACTTGGTAATGAAGACATCATAACTAGCTGGCATGAAGGCAGTCAGTCAGGCTCACATTGGGACACTAACAACATCCAAATACTTGCCTGGTGAAGTAACGAACAAGGCAAGATGGTGCGGTCATGGCGAACAACCTGGGATATCAGACGTGGAGTGGGCGATGAGTTAGCCGGAGCCCATACTGAGACGTAACTCTCGAGGGTAAGTACCTCTCGCTGTGGTGGTGGACTTACAAGCTGCTAACACCAGCTCTCGCCATAGTCCGGATCACTGGACTCGTCCCCAGATCGTCGCTCTGCTCTCATCAAGGTAGAACCTGTGGAGGATAACACTCAGTGAGAGAACCATGAATCAGACTTACCCACAGCAGATACACTTAGGTCCCTCTTACTCAGACGGGTGGACCCTTCCTATAAGGGCCTCACTCCATCACTGGCTGCTCGCAGAAGTTGAGGGCAAATAGACCGATGACCAAAGAGGCAGCTGTCCCCCAGTAGCCTCTTTCCCAGATGAACGGAGGCCTGGCCAAGGTAGGTGTCTTAGAGCTGGGTCTATGCTGAAACATTGCTAAATAACATATACGGTTTGTGAGTTAGTTGTACTTATAGATTGAAGGGCCCCGAAGGAGGGCCGATGGCAGTACTTCCTCACACCCTTCCGGTTATCCGCCAAAGCTGATGTCGTACCATGCCGTAGGTACAATCCACTAGATCAAATTAAATATACAGGGTGATGCCCCTGTAGCAGAAATCCACACCCTGTTCCCACCTCCCTGGTCCCAGGTTGGGGCATTTAGAACGGTGTCATGTTCAATATGAACAATTCTGTCGCAACGGTCCCTCCTCCCTTTATCAACCTCTCAGGAATCCACTATATATTAAGCTGGTATTCCATCGAGGGAAACTAATTAAAAGACAGATGTGAAGAAAGCCAAGAAGAAAGCCAGTGGTCGCCCCACTATGTGATCCGAAGTTCGACTCCCGATACGACCTTGAAACGACCTCGGAGGTTTCGGCCGACCGGTGCATTCGATTCGTCGCACTCGCCCGAGTTCATCGATATATCACTTGATACATCCGAAGCGACTCCTTAATCTTCTTCGCTGGTAACGGTTCGGCCACGCTAGCCCCGTGCTAGGTCTCGCTTCCCTGAACCCGATTTTCCCGATCTACAGGGGCTGCAAATAACCCGCGCGCTGCTAACCTACGAAATATCTTAGCAGGAGAATGCTGGTAAACATGCGTTTGCCACAGGCTTAATTTACAGTCGTAAAACATAAGCTTACCAATGTTCACACGTGACCTTCCTCGCGAAGGTCAGTACACGCGTCACCGAAATCTCATAATTCGAATCACCGACACCGCACTAGTTAAGAAAAAAGGTTGTACTCATACCTTCCCACAAACAGCACGACAGTGGATAAGAGAAGCGTTGTCACTGCAACTGGACATGATGTCAAAGGTCTTCAACCCTCATCAAGACACGTTGTCCCGCTCTCTATCACTTAGCACTGGGCCAAAATGTCGCCTGCCTGCCAGCAACCTTCGGACCCAACTGATCCTTTGTCCCGAGACGATCTACTGCGGCTGCGTCAGACATGCGCAGTCCGTAGTGTCCGAAATCCTGTTCCGCCACCCAAGTGTTGGAATCTTCTTAAAGGGCGAGCAACGGCTCTGGTCGGGTTGTGTTAAATTACTAGTTCTTTCCCTTTGATTAGTAAATTTCTTCACCTGACTGCCCGATGTCTCAACGGACATTTCCCGGAAACGACATGCGGCGTACTACAACCGCAGGTCTAAGGAAACATCCCAAGGCGGATCGACTGTGTTCCATGACACGACATCAAAGACATTGTGCAATCACACGGAATGACACCATCTAGTCCACATGCCTGTCTCTGGAACGTCAACTATTCCTCTACACGACGCTAGACGATAAAAGTAGAAGATAATGATGATGATGGGGATTCCTTCTCCAACTTCTTCTTCTTCTTCTGCGTTCATCCGGATTTTTTTTTTCCGGATGTGAATGCGTTGTGCCTGTTTACAGCAGAGCTGCGTTCTTGCGCCGTTAGGCCGACACATCCGACTTCTGCGGGCATTTGTTGACCGGGATAACCTTCCCGGTCTCCGACTTCTGAGTTACTTGTAATTGACTTTCCCAAACCATAGATCAGCCATGTGTTAAAATGTGTTCTATGTAAGAGGCAAGTTAAGACGCAAAGCTTGTTTTGCACACTATAAGATGCACAACTTTCACATCCAGTATCACCAGTTGGTCCCGTTGATGAAAGTGTGGGATTCCCATAGTTCATGATCAGTGCAATACTAACTCCGGAAGATGAGCACAGAATGGCGCAGATTGTGTTGGACCTTCTCTTGTTGACTCTGTACGTTCTATACAAGCACTCCTCGGGCTCCAATTTGGAATTAATCCGTAACGTAATTACAAACCTGCTGTCATAGATGAGCAAGCTTTGAATATGTCGATAATGAGTTAATTGTAAGGGACTTCTTTTTCTCTTACTTTTGTTTTTAGAAGCTTACATTGCAATTATGTAACCTGCAACGATAAAAAAAAGTGTTGAAGTGCTACATAGCTACATAGAACCAGTACTTTTGTGTAGATGTGAAACGTTGAAAATGAGCAGACAAGCTCAAGAAATATCTAATGGCAGTAGAAATGCGGTTTCTGAGGAAAATGCAAAGAATACCATGGACAGAACGAGCAACCAATAAACAGGTACTACACGAAAATAAATGGAAACTGGAAACTGATTAGCGAAATTAGACGTAGACAGTGATGATTTCTGGGCACGTTATTCGAAGAAATGTACTGAAGAACTGTGTGATATCTGGCAAGATTGAGGGGGAAAACAGAAGAGGAAGGCAGAGAGAAGACTTAGCTACGAGACATATAACTGCGACAAAACCACAGTGCTGGGCAACGTTGTGTGAGACGGTGACACATGACCCCTCATGCTTATCGGCATGGCACATGATGATGGTGATATAAAGGTACATTTTCTGCACAGAATTAGTGTAAGGACAGGACCTTTCACAACCCTTAAGGAAAACGTGGTCCTTTGGTGTTATAGCCATTAGGCCATCTAATATTGATACCAGCCAGTGTCCTGGGAAGTAAAGCCGGCCCATGTGACGTTAACCACATTACCCATCTAGTGCCTATTGGTTTATACAGGGTGTATTTTAATGACTGTGGGGTATTTTGATAATATTGCCGTTCCAAGTTTTGCATTCGCCTTCTGTGGAGTTTAAGCTACATAACAAGTAAATACAAAACTTGGAACGGCCATATTTTCAAATACCACAGTCATTAAAAATACACCCTATACAAGTATGGTGTCTATAAAACATGCTTAGTCGGATATCACTCGTCTACCGTATAACAGTAGATTGTACTATATAGTGTATTTTTAATGACTGTGCAGTGTTTGACAATATTGCCGGTTAAAGTTGTGTATTCATCCACTATAAAGTTTATGCAACATAATGGGTAAATACAAAACTTGGACCGGCAATATTTTCAAACATCAAATATACACCCTGTACCTACTTTCTGTTAGTGCCGAATGTTGGGCCATCCATCCATCCATCATGTGACATGCCGGTAAGCGTGGGCGGTCATGTTCTGCCATCTCACTCGATCACCAGAGTCGTGGATCAGCTCCGTGTTTCTGTCTCGACCATGCCACAAGGCCAAGCCATCCAGGTACTTGCTTCTAGGTCTTCCCCTTGGTCTGTTCCCCTCGATCTTACCAGTTGTCACCAATTTCTCCAATCCATTTCTTCTCATAACATGCTCAAAAAATTTTGACTGTCTACGTCTAATTTCTCTAATCAATTTACGATCTTCATTTGTTTCTTGAAGGACTTGTTCATTGGTCTTTCTGGCTGTCCATGGTATTCTTTGCATTTTCCTCAGAAACCACATCTCTACAGCCATCAGATGTTTTTCAGCCTGACTGCTCATTGTCCACGCTTCACATCCATACAAAAGTACAGGTTCAATGTAGCATCTCAACACTCTTTTTCTCGTTTCAATTGACATCTTTTTATTGGTCAATATGTTTTTCATCTTGCTAAAGGCTACTTTTGCCATGGCGATTCTTGTTCTAATCTCTTCAAGGCATCTCCCATCAGATGTTATTACTGTTCCGAGATAATTGTACCTGCTTACTTGTTGAAGAATATTCCCATTTACTTGTATATTACATTGTGGTATTTCTTCCTTCCTAGTGACGACCATAATCTGTGTCTTTTTACAATTTAATTCTAACCCTAGTTGTTCACTGTGTGTAACAATCGCATCTACTAAATTTTGCAGGTCCTGTTCATTGTCTGCAATCAATACTGTATCATCTGCATATCTAATGTTATTGATGCATCGTCCCCCAATGTTGATTCCTTCCATATCTTCAATATTTCTGAAAATACTTTCATTGTACAGGGAAAACAGATCTGGAGACATTACACATCCCTGTCTCACACCCCTTTTAATAGGCTGATATTGGCTTACTTCATTATCAACTCTTATGTCAGCTTGTTGTTTCCAATATATGTTTTTTACAAGTCTAAGATCTTTTCCATCAATTTGTAGATCTTCAAGCATCCTTATCATGTTGACATGTCTCACTTTATCAAAAGCCTTTGTGTAGTCAATAAAGCAAAGGTGTAGATCTTTGTTTACTTCTATAGAACGTTCGATTATGTTTCTCAGTATATACACAGCATTTACTGTACCCTTGCCTTCCACAAACCCACATTGTTCTTCTCCTATTTCAGGTTGTATTTGCCTCCTAACTCTTTGCATGATAATTCTTAGCAAAATCTTCGTGATGTGACTCATTATACTAATTGTTCGATGTTGATCACATTCCAAGGCTCCTGATTTCTTTGGGATTGCAATAAATACAGAATTACATAACTCCTGAGGTATATTTCCAGTATCATATATTGTATTAAGCAGACTGGTAACTTGATCTATTCCATATTCTTCTAAAGCATTAATCATTTCTGTTGTGACGCTGTCTGAACCGGGGGTCTTGCCAGATTTCATATGGTTAAGAGCATTCTGAACCTCCATCTTCAAAATTGCTGGTCCTTCATTATTATTTTGAACATCATACTGTTCGTCTCTGTTATCGTCATACAGGTTTTTCACGTAATCTGACCATTCATGTAATATCTGATCTTTTTCTATTATGACTCTTCCATCTTTTGTCTTTAGGCAGCCTGCTGATGTACGTGTTCTTTGATTAGTAAGCTCCTGAATTCTTTTGTGCATTAGTTTCGCATTGTTACTGTTGTGTTGTTTTTCAATTTCTCTGCAATTTTTCTCAAGCCATGTTTCTTTTGCCTCCTTACATAAGGTTCTCACTTTTCTGTGAATTTCTTCATATTTGGCAGGATTATTTTTGTTCTGTCTTCTTGTTTCCATTAGTTGTAAAATTTCTTCAGTCATCCATGTCTTACGGCCCACTTTCTTTACTTTTGGAATAGTTTTTTCTGCTGCGCAACTGATTGAATTCTTCATCGTTTCCCATTGATCATCAACATCTTGAAACAGGATCTCTAGATCAGACAATATATCAAATTTGTTCTTTACTTCTATGTTAAAATTATCTTGTGTTTCTTTGTCAGTTTTCAATTTGCACAAGTCATATTTAGGGTTTCCTGCTGTATACTTGACTTTCTTTAACTTTACCCTCAATGTGCCTGTAATTAATCTGTGATCACTGTAACAGTCTGCATTTGGAACTGTTTTTACGACTGTTAACGCATTTCGAAACCTTTTGCTAATCAGGATGTAATCTATCTGGTTTTTAATCCTGCTGTCTGGACTCCTCCATGTCCATAATCTTCTAGGATGCTGTTTAAACCAGGTGTTTCCTACAACCATTTCTTGTTCTTTTGCCCATTCTACAAGTCTGTATCCTCTTTCATTTCTCTCTCCCAAACCATGGTTGCCTACACTGCATCCATCGCCTTGCTGTCCTATTTTTGCGTTGAAATCACCCATTATGATATTTATTTCTGATTTTTTGCAGTTCTTCAAAGCAGACTCCACGTCATTATAAAATTCCTCTATGCTTTCTTCACTGCTTTCACTTGTTGGGGCATATACTTGAATGACATTTATTTTAAAAGGTCTTCCGTTTAATTTTACTAATAGGACACAGCATGACACAGCATGATATCCTTTGACAGAATTTGATGTTTGCTTATCTAATATAATGGCTACACCTCTTTGCTGTTCTTCTCCCCCAGAGTAAATAATCTTACAATCCTCTCCTGTCGTTATCCCTGCTCCTTTCCATCTTGTTTCCGATACTCCTAATATGTTAATCTTCTCTCTCCCCATTTCTTTTTTGATGTTTTCTAATTTTCCATCTGCATTCATTGTTCTAACGTTCCAAGTTCCTACTTTCAATGATATTAATCTGTTGCACCTAGTAGCCTGTTGACGGTCTGGAGTCACCTGGTGCGCATGACTATCCCTACCGGGCGAGGCTGCTCTTATGGAGCACCCATTTACGCCGTTTCTCTGATTATCGATGATTTCACACAACATGATTTTCTTGGCATCTGTAAAGAAGGTAGTTTGCCATTGCTTTCCTTCCTAGCAGTGACCATACTGGTCAGTGACCGTAGCCATTGTCTCCTCAAAATAGAGATCCTTTGCCTACCGTCGTGAAGGTGGAGACCATAACCTACAACTATCTGTTGGCTGCTCTCCATCTTCATCCACCACCTGCACCCATGGCTTCACGTAACCCTGATCGGGGGGCTAAACGGGTACTCCACCTTGCCCAAGGGTGTCCCGTAGGCTAGCGGAGGGAAGGAGGCGCCTTACTTCTCCTTTGATAGGGGATACCCCTATCCCGCTACCCTTAATGTTGGGCCACGCTCCCCAAACCTGACACCCCACATTGTGGCAACGTCTTCGGGCGGGGAAGCGCAGTTGGGAGGGGACAAGCCTTAATCTGGTGCGAGGAAATGCAACCTAAAGAATAAATGTCATGGCAGGGCAGACTAGGCCTTAAGCCTTGGTCGGCAACTGGTCTAGGATCGAAGCTCAGGGGGATAGTTAGAGCGTAGCTTTGCTGATCCGGCATCTTCTGCAGCTTGTCATGTTCCAGATGTATTCGTGTTGCCTTTCCCCTGGAGAAAACTAGGCAGGCAGAGAGAAGGATCATGGTGCATGAACAACACATGGTCGCTTTGTTATGGAGAGATATAACTGCATTTTACACGCTTTCGTCTGTAAATACACAAAGGTTGCACTCAGTGTGTGTATATGAAAATGTGTGTGTTGTGTGTTGTTTGTCCATCAAGAATGATGATGACCATTCATTTCATCCAGTGGGGTCGAAAGTATGGAGCCTTGAGTTCTAAGATGGCTGATAAGGCCTATTTTGGCTCGAAATGTTCTTTGACAATGTGGACAAAGAATGCTTGATGTTTCTAGAGGAGAAATTTCTGCAGTGGTTTTTCTGTTCTGTCTTTTCTTCACAGCTTTTGCAGTCCTGGTTGCCTCACAAGTGATTGCACACTTGCGTAATAATGCACGCCCATGTTCTCAATAAGCCTCAAAGCGGGTACAGTGGTCTTTCACTTAAGCTATCCAGCCTCATAAAATTAGTCATTAATCATTTTCAGATTTTCCTGGGGATTTATCTGTGAAGGAAAGGTGGTAAAAAGGGAACTTCATTCCACCCCATTATGTCGTGGTCTAGACTATGCGAGTGGCTAACATTCCACACCGGCTCTGTGAAGGCGTTTGCTGTGATGTTAACCGCATTACCCATCCAGTGCAGATTGGTTAGCGCTGGATAGCTCTGTCGCTGGCTCACTAGTCTGGTGGCCCGGCGGTGATCAACGAGGCGGGACTCACAAGTCGAGCCAATCTGAGATGGGTGCTGGATTTACTTGGAAATAGCGGCGGCGGATGTCACCCATGTAGTGCTAATTTTTTTTTCTGAAATATGTTGGCTGCGTTATATACACAGTATGCCTGTTGGCGTGAAAAAGCATCCGCTGGACTAGATTTTCTTGTAGATGAGAACACATTACTGTACGGTTTGGATTCCGAGAAGAGTCAGTCACATATCACATGTTGCGAGTTAGTAATATATGAATGTTGAGAATCATTCACAAATTACAACTGCGAATCACGGTAATATGTAGCTAATTCGAAATATGTGACATGTGAATGACTGGTACATGAGTCCAGAACGAAACCCAAGAATTACGAAGTGCGAGGCACGAGGTTCACGTTCACGGGGAAGTTCTTTTGGAGACGCCTGGGGTTCTTCCCTGGCGCTACACAATTCGTGATCAGCTGCTACGCTTTCGGCAGGCCATTCTACAGAAGGAAATAAAGGAACAACCCCAGTCATTTTGCTTTTAAACCCACTTTATATGTTGCAAGGCATTCACATACGACATCTCGCGAGACAATCACATTTCACATGCTCCGTGAAACTAAACGAGCTAATGCTTAGTTAGTTGCATATCCTTTACAGGAAGTCGCAGCCAACACCATCATTTTTTTTTTTTTTTTTTTTTTTGCTGTTTGTGATTTCTTGGCAAGTTTACGTTCGGTAGTTTGCCATTGCTTTCTGAACGACCGGCACTCATACCACTGTATAAAATACCAGTGCAAGACCTCCCGCTTCCAAATAATCCGTGTTTCAACTTCAGTATGCGGGTTACGAACTGCATTTGTAATCCCTTCGCCACAGAGTCATAACCAGTTCTTAAACGATGTCTTTTCTTTTTTCTTTTTCTTTTGATCACCGATAGAACTACTCTGCTCGCATCTGCCAGCGTGCTGGAATTTGCATTCTCTTGATATTACGTCTATTGAAGAACTAGAAGGTCAAAGACAAACTGCAACCATGTCTCTGAACGCTGTTTTGGAGTTCAACAAACCCGAGAAGATGAAAACCAACAATATACTATTGGAGATCGCTCGGAAAGTTGTCAACAGCAGCCCCGAGCCGAGATACAAGATCAAGCTCCGCGACGATGTGCTGGCAATGAAGGAGAAGGAGAGGCTTGGCTTCAATTTTAACAGGTGAGACAGAAATGTGATCGTGGTTGTCTTATTAACATAATGTAGCGGGTTCTTTGTAGATCGTCGCTCACATCACGGCCGCCCGAAAATCCTCCCGATCTCTTAGCATGTCTCCAGCCTCACGAATCCTTATACCGAAGGTGTCTGCAATTTCTTGTGTCCGTCTGCAATGTCTTGTCTTGTCTTGTCTTTCCTCTCGTGCCTAAGATGGCGCATAGGGCAGAAATCGTGGTTCTCTTGTGTTTGCTTGAAGCGTCAAACATTTGGAGCCAGAAATCTGTTTCTGTAACAGTTGGGAGTTTTATGATGACGGATTGTTAGTCCGCCGATCAACCGTCTTTAGTCGAATTTGGGGAAAACATATCCCGCCAACTCGACCCAAGTCGGAGACTCTGAAATATCATGACTCTTTATAAAACAGATGGTAGCCTGAGTCTCGTGTATAAAGTGTACTCATTCCAATTACGGGGCCTCGATAGAGTCCCGTATTGTTATTTTTCGTCACTACCTCCCCGTGCCGGGTGGGTAAGTTGTCCGTCTGCAATGTCTTGAGTCCGTCTGCAATGTCTTGTGTCCGTCTGCAATGTCTTGTGTCCGCCTGCAATGTCTTGTGCCAGTCTGCAATGTCTTGTGTCCTTCTGCAATATCTTCTGTTCGTCTGCAATGTCTTGTGTCCGTCTGCATTGTCTTGTGTCCGTCTGCAATGTCTTGTGTTCGTCTTTCTACTGGTCGCCTTCTGACTCTTCTTCTTCCAGGAACTATGTCTTTCACCATTTGCGGCATGGTTCTTTTCAGTTATTGTATCACCTCCCTATTTATTGATAGTTTAACCCGTTATAGTATTATCTCTCTATGTTATTGATTGTTTCCCTAGTTATAGAATCATCCCTCTATGTTAATGATAGTCTCCCCAGTTATTGAATCATCTCTCTAGGTTATTGATAGTCTTTCCAGTTATTGTATCATCTCTCTAGGTTATTGATAGTCTTTCCAGTTATTGTATCATGTCTCTAGGTTAATGATAGTCTCCCCAGTTATTGAATCATACCTCTATGTTAATGATAGTCTCCCCAGTTATTGAATCATCTCTCTAGGTTATTGATAGTCTTTCCAGTTATTGTATCATCTCTCTAGGTTATTGATAGTCTTTCCAGTTATTGTATCATGTCTCTAGTTAATGATAGTCTCCATAGTTATTGAATCATCCCTCTATGTTAATGATAGTCTTACCAGTTATTGTATCATCCCTCTAGGTTATTGATAGTCTCTCCAGTTATTGTATCATGTCTCTAGGTTATTGATAGATAGTCTCCCCAGTTATTGAATCATCTCGCTAATTTATTGATAGTCTCCCCAATTATTGTATCAACTGAGTATTCTATTGATATTCTCCCAGTTATTGTATCATCTCTCTAGTTTATTAATAGTCTCCCCTGTTATTGAATCAAATCTCTTGTTTATTGATATTCTCCCAGTTATTGTATCATCTCTCTAGTTTATTGATTTTTTTTTTTTCGCATATCCTTTACAGGACATCGCTGTCTACATCAGCATCTTTCAGCTGACTGTTGATTTCTTGGCAAGACCACGCTCAGTAGTTTGCCATTGCTTTCTGAGCGACCGGCTCAATACCCCGCAGGTCACCAATGCGTAGAGAACCGCCACCAATTCTCGCGCAACATCACGTTATTTACGAGAGTATACGAGATTACGGAGAAAGACGTGTCACCTCTAGATCAAAGAGACCGAGTTTATTGATAGTCTCCAGTTATTTAATCATCTCCCTAATTTATTGATAGTCTCCCCAGTTATTGAATCAACTCCCTAATGTATTCATAGTCTCCCCAGTTATTGAATCAACTATCTAGTATTTTTTTGTAGCCTCCCCAGTTGTTGAATCAACTCTATAGTTTATTGATAGTGTCCCAGTTATTGAATCATTTCCTTAATGTATCGATAGTCTCCCCAGTTATTGAATCAACTATTCAGTTTATTGATAGTCTTCCATTTATTGAATCATCTTCCTAATTTATTGATAGTCTCCCCAGTTACTGAATCAACTCTCTAGTTTATTGGTAGTCTCCCAATTATTGAATTATCTCCCCAATATATTAATAGTCTTCCCAGTAATTAAATCAATTCTCTAGTTGTTGTTATTGTATCAACTCTCTCATTTATTGAGTCTCCCCAGTTATTGTAACAACTCTCTATTTTATTGATATTCCCCAAGTTATTGTATCATCTCACTAGTTTATTGATAATCTCCCCATATTGTGTATCATCTTAATAGGTCATTGGAATTCTCCACAGTTGTTGTATCATTTTCTCAAGTAGTGAGTTAATCATACCACCATTCAAGCTCAATAACAGCCACTCAATGGACTATGTCATCTCTTCAGATCGGTGACTGCCTCGCTCAAATCCCGCTGGGATGTGGTGGAGAAAGCTACCAAGGACTACCTACAGGAGATCTTTGATATGAACGATCAGATTGAAGAAGATGGCCGGAAGTACGAGAACCAGCTCATCAACCTCATAGTCACTCGGACCACAAATCTGGGTCTCAATTCCAGGTACTATTTGTGTGCACAAATATCCGTTTCTTTCTTTATCTTGTTTATGACATTGGTATGATTGCTTGTGTTCGTGTAGTCATTTTATCTTCCAAGGCTAAGGGGTCAACATCGCTTGCCAAAGCGGTGGCTCCCTGGTGTACAGACTAGGTACGGTGAAATGGTAAAGTGGTAAAGCAAAGTCGTAAAGTAAAGTAGTCAAGTACAGTTAACGTAAAATGGTAAAGAAACGAAAAGTAGTAAAACAAAGTAAGATTAAAGGAACTTTTTAACCGCCTTGACACCCACAGGGCACATGGTGCTAGACTCATAGTTGTATAGAAATCCGCATTCGCTGGCTGATGTGGTCAGTATCGCCTCAGCCACCTTTACTCTCCAAGACATTCCTGGTACCTATTTTAGGCTGTGTCGACCAAGGAGCTCAGATCATTTTTAAAAAAAAATCGAGTTCACCCAGCTACGGATCGAATCCATGACTTTGAGCTCGGCAGGTGAGTGTCCAGCCAAAACGCAACAGAGGTTACCTGTATAGGCTAGGACTTTCATCTAAAACATTGAACTTTACCGAATATATATATATAAGTGAATCGGTTCAATTATCTCGGAACAGTCATAACATCTGATGGCAGATGCCTTAAAGAGATTAGAACAAGAATCGCCATTGCGAAGGTAGCCTTTAGCAAGATGAAAAACATTCTGACCAATAAAATGATGTCAATTGAAACGAGAAAAAGAGTGTTGAGGGGATACATAGAGCCTGTTCTTTTGTATGGATGTGAAACTTGGACAATGTGCAGTCAAGCTGAAAAACATCTGATGGCTGCAGAAATGTGGTTTCTGAGGAAAATGCAAAGAATACCATGGACAGATAGAAAAACCAATGACCAAGTACTACAAGAGACAAATGAAAATCGTAGATTGATTAGAGAAATTAGACGTAGACAGTCAAAAATTTTTGGACATGTTATGAGAAGAAATGGACTGGAGAACTTGGTGACAGCTGGCAAGATCGAGGGGAACAGACCAAGAGGAAGACCGAGAGGAAAATACCTGGATGGCTTGGCCACATGGCATGGACGAGACAGGAACACTGAGCTGATCCACGACTCTGGTGATCGAGTGAAATGGCGAATCATGACCGCCCACGCTTTCCGGCATGGCACATGATTGATTGATTGATATATATATATACCATGTCTGAGGTTAACGTTCTAACTCCTCAGCCACAAGATCCTCTGTATATGTTTCCTTTACGTTTCATTACTTGGCAATCTAGTTTACTTTCTTCCAATGCTCAGAGGGGAGGAACTGGATTCTCCACCTTATTATGTTATCGCCTAGAATATGTGAAAAAGTGTCTAACACTTCACACCCTAACAGCAGTATGTGCCGTTGTGCTTCCTTTACTTCTTCTAATTTGTATTCATTGTTTATGAGTTTATTTCTTGCGTAAAATAATGTGGGTATTAAACATATTGAGAGCATTTGACACAACACTACAAAACACATTTTAGCAACTTTTTTGAGAATATACATCTTTACTGAGGTTTGGTGTGGTGTGATGGGTTAGTGTTTCGTATAACGTCGATTCTTCTTGGAATTATACAGAATAGCAACCTGCACAAGCGCTAGGTTTTTATTTTATTTAGTTTTTTGTTTGTTTGCTTGCTTGCTTGCTTTAAAAACTAAAATTCCAAATTCGGCCTCATTGAACCTGCTTCTTTCAGCTTGGTTATTGAGGTCTGTGGTTTTTGTGGGTGTATTCATCCTGATTCTTGTCTTGCGCGCTCTTACGAGTGAATCCTATCTCGGGCTGGCTATGTAAGCGTTTGTGTCTGTGACGTCAGCTGGGGAGTTAGACGGCGAATTGTCCTTTTGTTTTACATTGGTCCGTGTTTTATATGACAAAACGCAAGCTTACATCACAACATACAGAATCATATTGATTCCAGACAGCCTATAATTACCGTCATATAAATACACCTGACAATATTACGACATAATCTAATCGGATGCGAGTAAACAGTTCTGACACTTGCTGTGATCAAAATATGACAAATCAGCCAGTAGAATGTTAAACGACATGTCTGCCATCAACCAACGACTGATATGATGTCTCAGAGGCATACAACATTTCAACATTCTCAACATTCTCTGGACGCGGAGACGCCTGATATTTCCGTATACCAAAGTGAGTGGTAGACGGGATTAAAACACAGGGCTGGGTGTGGCGACCGTTTCCATTTGGCAAACTGTGGCCAAGCTAGTGATACCAAATGTGTTATTAATTAAGTTAGTACACACATTGGCGTTGTAGTGAGTGCAGATTTAAATATTCATGAAATCAGTCAATTCTTTAGATGTCAGAGGATCAGATGGACAATCCAACACGGAAATGTCTTAATAGAAGTTGAGTTCAAAAATATAACATAACTATGGTCTAGCGTGTTTATTCACAAGTAAATCGTATTCTGGACAGGTTCGGACAAGAGCGAGATGTTATCATACATCGTAAGGAGTTTTGATGCTTAAGTTGTAAATGTCTACTTGGTGACGGAGTCGTTATATATCAGGGATGGGAGATTGTCAGGGATTTAAGTTATCCTTCCCACTCCTTAGTGATACCGAGACCAGCCACATTTACTTTTCTAAAAGAGTCATTTGTCCCGAGGTTGTTTCCTTGAACTGGGAACGGCCGGCTTTTGAACCAGTACCCACTATAAGGCCAGTGTGAACACTAACTTAATTTATGACCAAGTTTATATTAATACCTGGATACAGAATCCAGAACGAACTCAATTTCTGACACGTGGCAGCCTACGGATGTGAGCCTATGATCATTTCGTAATCTCTAAGGGAACAATTCTGGAGTTTTGAGCTTAAATGTTACAAAATAGCTCTTAGAATACCGTGGACAAAGAAGATATATATATATATATATATATATATATATATTTTTTTTTTTTTTTTTTTTTTTAAGCATATCCTTTACAGGACTTAGCTGTCAACACCGGCATCTTTCAGCTGTATGTTGATCTCTTGGCAAGATTACGCTCAGTAGTTTGCCATTGCTTTCTGAGCGGCCGGCTCAGTATCCCGCAAGTCACGAGCGGGGGTCGAACCGCCTCAGCTCTCGCTCCGCTACGAGACTCTGCGTGATAAACGGGATTACAGAGAGAAAGTGTCGTTACCCCACAGCCAGAGAGACCGGCTTATATATATATATACATATATTATATAAATGGCGTAGAACTTACGGACAGAATTCGTAATCCTGCATACCGCGATGGAAATACAGCTGTGGACGATTTGACAACAGACCGCCTTGCGTTGGTTTTCAGACAATGGTATATGTGTCGGCCGTCCAGAAAGCAATGGCAAACTACTGAACGCAAACTTACTAAGAAATCTCAAATAGCAAACAAATTTTGGAGTTGACTGCGAAGACCTGTAAAGGATATGAAAAAAAAAATAATAATATTAATAAATCGTAAGAAAACTAGCCCATAAACAGCGTCATATCTCGAAAAATTACTGAGCAACCAAAATAGTGTACGTGATTTGAGCCGCAGGCATGATTATCATAGGCGTTGAATAAAAGGGTGTCTTATAAATGCATAATCTGGATAAACATGAGTAACTGAAGTTTTCTTTTGTGTCTTCAGAATCGAGCAAATGGCTGGCCTGTTTATGCACATGAATTTCTACTGCACCGTGTTGAAATTCAAAATTCAGCATCTAGAGCCAACCCGAGCTTTCATGTTTACCTGCAGCGACCTCATGGGCTTCTCGCGGCCATCGCAGATAATTGATCGCTACGCGGCGCTGCAGCATGTCTTTACGGTTGAGTATCTTGTCATTGTTCCCGGTATAATTCAGTTGTTTGCGTTGTTTATGTACTTTGATCATAGTTGATGGTAGATTATTATACTTCATGCCGTGGGTTGTTGGTGATCCTGTCTGCCCACAGCCTTCTGTTTCGTGTACTGCTAGTCATTTCTGATACTCGTGGCCCTCTATGTCATGACGTCAATCAGTCCAGAGTCTTTTCTCCTGATTTCCCTCTGACTAGCCTCCCTTGCATGTTTCCCGTTGTCACGACATACTTTAGCTTTCCCATTTTCCTGACATACACACAGATTTTGGACTGTCTTCTTTTTATACCACGTACCAGTTCTTTTTGTGAGTTAAGTTTACAGTTTTCAAGATCTTCATTACGCTTTTTATCCGTCGACGATATTCTTATAATTGTTCTATAAAACCACATCTCTTGCAACTTCCACATAATTTCCCACTTATCAGATAAATGCCCATGATTCGCGTTCGTACATCAGAATTGGCTTCATATAGCTCTTAATCATCATCATTCACTGTTTTGCCGTCTGGCGTGGGCGATCATGCCTCTTAACAATTTACGATCTCCGACATAATGGATCAATTCGTGTGTTGACTCCCTCCCGTGCCATGACACAAAACTGTCAAGAATCTTATCACTCTGTCTTCCTCTGCCTATCTTTCCGCAAATCTTTCCAGTTGTCACAACATGTTCCAGTTGTTGTCTCTCGTATAACCTTAATAGAATAGCCTTAACGAAAGTAGTATCTTTGTGGAAAAGATTACTCCATGAAATATGTCTATGTCAGTCGATGCTACTCTGTCTGGCTCGGCCTGTCTCTACAGAAAGGGTAGCCCCTGCAGAGAACATCACAGAAACCTAGATTTCCGTAGATCAAGTTATTATCACTCTTCACCTCCCCTCCCTCAATCCCGGGGGAACTCTAGAAAAAATGGTACGTGTTGTCCGAATGACGCAGTTCGACAGCTAACTTCGGTGCTCTAGACAGACGGATTGACAATTCGCCACCCTGTAATGTCTTCTAATAAAACAGTATCAACAGAAAACTACTGCCTTAACTACGATACAGAAATCCAGGCAATGACGATAACAACAGAGACATTACTGAGTCATATGCCTTAGGTTCGTACCAGAATACGATCAGCGTTGCCAGTAGTGGGTTGTGCTCAATATTTAAATTTTAAATCCCGAAATAACCAAATAAATCAACATTACTGAGTACCAACCTGTGGTGCTATTGACAGATTCAAAATCTGTACGTCAGGCGCTTCAGTCTGGGAAATTGCCAGTAGTACGGACACACCTATCTGAGCCTGGCAGCCAGTGTAAGGTCACCATACAGTGGCTACCATCTCACTATGGAGTACCTGGAAACAAGAGAACTGACCGACTAGCTAAGGGAGGAGCAATAGTAGAAAAACCTGAAGTACCTGCTAAGTTCAGTTCAGTCGCGGTTCCAACATCACAGCAATGGGTCGTCGCCATTATGCTTCGTCCTGTGCTAGTGAATATCCCATAAAATGTTCCTCACTGTCCCATGTGAAAAGTGGAAAAGACAGGAGTCTCAACAAACAACAGCCCGCTCAGGCACACTGTGCATAATGCCGCCACCAGAATGTCACCACAACAGTCCTCCACGAAACATTCATCCTTGATGGAAGTGGCAGTCACTTTCCCAACCAGATGTTCACCTACAAAGTCTCGATCTTTCTAGATGTTGTTGCTCCGTTTCTAGATGTTTTCTAGCCAGCCACGCCATTTTTTGAGCGTGCAGTTCACGCCACAACACCTCAGACAGATGTTAAAAACAACATTTCACTATACATAAAGCAGTCTCCAGAATGCCAAAAACAAGAGTCTTCCACGAAACACAGTTCATCGTCAAAGGAAGCGTCAGTCAACCAGAATACCAGCAGTCACACATTTCTACATAAGGCACACAAACCGGTCAATTCTGGGACATAGCCAGCCGCCATTGCTCTGAAATGCAGATCACGCTCCACAAACTCGGGCAGATTTAAAAGCACTTCACACGAAATTCATAACTCACAGCGTCGCGCCACGCACTCATCTCAGTAGCAGGGCGACGGAACCATAAACTACCAGTCCAACGTGAGGAAAATGCGAATGCGAACGGTGACCACCAGCACAAACACTCCAGAGGCCTTAACCGTTTCACTGCTCATCCTCTATGTTCGTGACAGGAAGTCTGATGTAAATGCTACATACCACAACAGAAAAGCAGGATCAAATCAGTCAGAAAGCCACCAACACCAGCTTAAGACGATTATCATCTTATGGAATGACCAGAAAAAGTGATTATTCTGCTCCTCAGAACAGGACACAATAGATTACGCAACCACTTGTATATAACATTCAAGATTGGCGAATCAGCTATGTGATCATGTGGATTGGCGCCGCAGACAGCAGATTACATACTACAAGCACAGCTATGAAAATAAGAAGAATAAATATAGTTATGTTCCTTAGTATTGTTTTATCCTTGTGTCGGCAGGAACTATACGTTGACTACGAGGCCAGGCAAAATCTACTCAACCATTTGACCGAGACCCTAAGCGAAGTCAAAGCGGAGACGAACCACCGAAACATGCTCATGCACAACCAGATGGCAGAGATGCACAGCAGAATTAAACAACTTCAAACAGAAGTAAGTTCTGACCCTGCGAACTCATATTTCAACACTCTTGTTTCTCTTTAAAGTTATGTTGTCACTCAGTCGTAGTCCTTACCTAAGTTACCGCTTCTAGTGCACTATACTGATTTTTGGCCTGTGGATTAGTTCTCCTTATTATATGGTGTATTTTTAATGACTGTGCAGTGTTTGAAAATATTGTCGGTCCAATTTTGTATTCACCCTCTGTAAAGTTCATACAACATAATAGGTAAATACAAAACTTGGACCGGCAATATATTCAAACACTGCACAGTCATTAAAAATATACCCTGTACCAGCGTCCACCGCCTTCAGGTAAATCAACTCCGACTTCTGGGGTACTTGTAATTTACGTCTCCAAGTCAAGGATCAAGAAGATGACCGTTGTGGGAGTTTAAGAACTTCCTTTTCTTTACTTACTAAGTCGCCTGAACACGGGAATGATTGTCTGGCGCTACGAGGCAGAATTTTCTATCGCCATCCTAATACGGAGTGGCGTTAGTATATTGGCTGGACGCTTGCCTTCCCTTGGGAATATTTAAAATTAATCGAGATTCCCAGGTCTACCTAGCCTTAAATGAGTACCAGTAGATACGATGGGTAGTAAAGGCCACTGAAGTGATATTGTTTGCATCAGTCACCGAGTTCCGATTGGTCAATAATAATATGTGTTTAGCATCATATATTCAACCGCGTGCGACAGAGCTCTTGACTTATTTTACTGTCTGGACAAGTTTGAGTTTCAGTTGACGAAATGATCAGTCAATCCTTCAATCAGACACCGTCTCCACAATGAAGGTTGGCTGCAATGGATCTCCAACACTCTCTCCCTCGCCTCAGTAGTACATTCTGTCATCTCTTGATGCTATCCTCCGATTTATATCGTTGTCTACCTCTTTCTCGCTTGCCTTCGACCTTACTCTCTAGTATGATTTTTATAGGAGTGATATGTCTTAAACGTGGCCGAAATAGTTCACTTGCCTTTATTTTTTTTATTAATTTTATCAACTCTCTTTTCATTTCCAGTGTTTCTAGAACCTATATATATATATATATATATATATATATATATATATATATATATATATATATATATATATATAAATATATATATATATTTGTTTGTTTGTTTTTGTTTCCATGAAATACGACATATTTTTTTCTGTATATCCACATCTCCAGGGCTCCAATTTCTAATTGCTTGCTCATTGTCCAGACTTCCGCGCAATATAGTAGTGTTGAATATACATAATTTGACAATTCTTATTTTTAATACGTTGTTAATTTCTCTAGATGTTAATGTTGATTTCGTGATGTTAAAATATGAGGAAATGATATTTTATTTAATACCTTTGTTGTTCGGGTGGACACGAACTGCAGTAACATGTCATAAAAAGGAAATCAAGTATGTATGTCGTAATTTAAACAACTAACAAACAGAACAATTAACAATTTAAAAATAAGCCATGCTTTAACCCCAGATATGTGAACAAAGAGGCGGAATCCTAATATATTGAATATCTTTCCTTGGTGTTATATATCTATAAAACAGAATGTATGTATGTGGGTGGGTGGGTGGGGATGTATTGGATGCATTCGATAACGGTCCATCCGATTGAGATGAAATTTTCTACACGTCTTCTTTTCATTCCCGTGCAACCAACTGTCATAGTTTTTGTGTGTAAAATCAGCTATTTACTTACTAAAATTTAATAATTAAATTACATGACTTAACATAAGAAAAAATATATAAAGGGACATAACTTTTAGTAGCATTGCTATATCTTAGGTTAAGTCCCCTGGCTATAGATAGATAGACAGACAGACAGACAGACAGACAGACAGACAGACAGACAGACAGATAGATAGATAGATAGATAGATAGATAGATAGATAGATAGATAGATAGATAGATAGATAGATAGATAGATAGATAGATAGATAGATAGATAGATAGATAGATAGATAGATAGATAGAGAGGGTGGGATAGACGGAGGGAGAGACGGACGGACGGGCAGGCAGACAGACAGACAGACCGACCGACCGATAGATAGATAGATAGATAGATAGATAGATAGATAGATAGATAGATAGATAGATAGATAGATAGATAGATAGATAGATAGATAGATAGATAGATAGATAGATAGATAGATAGATAGACAGACAGCCGGGCCGGGTCGTCAGACAGACAGACAGACAGACAGACAGACAGACAGACAGACAGTCGACAACGGGAACTTATATGACTACTTATATGAATTAAATGAGATGCTCCCCATCAGGGCCTGGGCGAAGCCGGGCCGGGTCAGACAGACAGACAGACAGACAGACAGACAGACAGTCGGGAACGGGAACGGGAGCTTATATGACTACTTATATGAATTAAATGAGATGCTCCCCACCAGGAGCTGGGCGAAGCCGGGCCGGGTCAGACAGACAGACAGACAGACAGATAGACATACAGACAGACAGGTAGATAGGTAGATAGGTAGATAGGTAGATAGATAGATAGGTAGATAGGTAGATAGATAGATATATAGATAGATAGATAGAACGAACGAACGAACAAATTTTATTTTCAAAGGGTTAAGAATTGGGCACGCAGGCCCGTCTAACATTCTGACCTTCCATCACTCTCTTTCATACATTATTTCATTCACACATCATTCAAGGCTAACAGAGAACAACAACAATATAAAGGATATGCATTATAAAGGCATGGGCAAAATGGGAACATCAAAACTATACGACACAGTAATATTAGATAATGGTCTGACACTTGTTGTTAGCCATGTGGAATATACTGGCCTACCAAAAGGGGACTGGCTGTTATACTAGGGTTTTGTTATTATTATTATTATCTCTATTATTAAGGGGGAAGGTAATCCATATTGAGATAGTGTTCGAATAATTTGCGATTATATGAAAAGGGATTGGTGATGTCTTTGATTTCTTGTGGAAGATTGTTCCACAGCTGAGCTGCAGAGTACGTTAAGCTTGTTTTGTATAAGTCAATCCTAGGCTTCGGAATGTGTAATATATTTAAACGTTTACTGTGTCTAGCATTATGTTTAAACAATGGCCAAAGGTAATTTGGGGCATTCCGATGCAGGATTTTGTGAATTAGTTTAGCTTTATTGAAAAGCAGGCGTTTACGGAGTGGTAGTAACTGAAGGCGTTTATACAGGCTAGGATTGTCAGATAAATGTTTGTTATAAATTAGACTCATGGCCCGTTTCTGGAGTGAGTAAAGTCGCTTGGTGTTTGAATTAGAACAACCGTCCCAGATTGTAGAGCAGTAGTCAAAGTGTGTCTGTATATGAGAAGTATAGAATAGTTTCCTTGTGTCCTCATCAAGGAAGTTTTTAATTTTGGCGAGTTGGTAGACTTTTTTCGCTGTTTGTTTAATGAGCACTTGAACGTGGGAATTAAAGGTTAGGTTTCTATCAATGATTAGGCCTAGTGTTTTGTGCTCAATTACACTTTCTACTGGCATGTTATCGATGTGAAGTTGAAGTGTTGTGTGTGAGCTTAGAGTCTGAAGTCTTTGTCTGGTTGTTAATAACATTGATTTTGTTTTAGTGATGTTAATTTGCATACGGTTTGAATAGCTCCACCTAACTACATTATTTAATTCTTGTTGTAAAGACGACTCAAGTAAAATACAGTTTTCAGCGTTTGTGTACACTGTACAGTCGTCTGCAAATAGATCGCAGGACGACGAAAGATGCAAAGGTAGATCGTTAATATATATGGCAAATAGTAGAGGGCCAAGAATAGAGCTTTGCAGTACTCCAATATTGAAGGTAGTGGTTTGAGACAGAGATTTATTATGTGATACTACTTGCTTTCTGTTTGATAGAAAAGATGATATTAGAGTGACTACATTAGGGCCAATTTTCATTGTCTCAAGTTTTTTAATTAAAATAAGATGATCTATCATATCAAATGCTTTCTTGAAATCAATAAACACAGTTCCACATAGACTGTTGTTGTTTATATTCTGGTGCAAATTTTCTATCATGTTTGTTAGGGCCGTATGGCAAGAATATTTTGGTCGAAATCCTCATTGGCTGTCAACATAGATAGATAGATAGATAGATAGATAGATAGATAGATAGATAGATAGATAGATAGATAGATAGATAGATAGATAGATAGATAGATAGATAGATAGATAGATAGATAGATAGATAGATAGATAGATAGATAGATAGATAGATAGATAGATAAATAGATAGATAGATAGATAGATAGATAGATAGATAGATAGATAGATAGATAGATAGATAGATAGATAGATAGATAGATAGGATAGATAGATAGGATAGATAGGATAGATAGGATAGATAGGATAGATAGGATAGATAGATAGATAGATAGATAGATAGATAGATAGATAGATAGATAGATAGATAGATAGATAGATAGATAGATAGATAGATAGATAGATAGATAGATAGATAGATAGATAGATAGATAGATAGATAGATAGATAGATAGATAGATAGATAGATAGATAGATAGATAGATAGATAGATAGATAGATAGATAGATAGATCCCCGCCAGGGCCTGGGCGAAGCCGGGCCAGGTCAGCTAGTAAGTCAATAAACGTAATGGTTTTCTCCTCTGTGTATTTTTTGTCTGACTTATTTGACTGTGTGATCAGTTAATGGTGAGTTACTAAATGGTCGTCGCCTTCCTTGTTTCAGTCAGCACAGCTGGAGAGAGCCATAATTGACCAGATGGAAACTTCTACCGGCGCTAGCCTTGAGATCTACAAGATCAAGAACGCGGTTTACAACATCTATATAACCATGATGAATTATAGGTAAGTTGTATATCAACATGATGACCTATAGGTGAGTTCTATATCACCATGATGAACTATAGGTGAGTTATACATCAACATGATGAACTATAGGTGAGTTCTATATCACCAAGGTTAACTATAGGTGAGTTATATATCATCATGATGAACTATAGGTGAGTTCCATATCACCATGATGAACTATAGGTGAGTTCTATATCACCATGATGAACTATAGGTGAGTTATACATCACAATGGCGAACTATAAGTGAGTTCTATATCATCATGATGAACTATAGGTGAGTTATATATCATCATGATTAACTATAGGTGAGTTATACATCATCATGATGAACTATAGGTGAGTTATATATCATCATGATTAACTATAGGTGAGTTATACATCATCATGATGAACTATAGGTGAGTTATATATCATCATGATGAACTATAGGTGAGTTCTATATCATCATGATGAACTATAGGTGAGTTATATATCACAATGATGAACTATAGGTGAGTTCTATATCACCATGGCGAACTATAGGTGAGTTCTGTATCATCATGATGAACTATAGGTGAGTTATATATCTCCATGATGAACTATAGGTGAGTTATATATCACCATGATGAACTATAGGTGAGTTATATATCACCATGATGAACTATAGGTAAGTTCTATATCACCATGATGAACTATAGGTGAGTTCTATATCACCATGATGAACTATAGGTGAGTTATAAATCATTATGATAAACTATAGGTGAGTTCTATATCACTATGATGAACTATAGATGAGTTCTATATCACCATGATGAACTATGGGTGAGTTGTATATCATCATGGCGAACTATAGGTGAGTTCTATATCACCATGATTACCTATAGGTGAGTTATCATCATGATGAACTATAGGTGAGTTCTATATCACCATGATGAACTATAGGTGAGTTATATATCACAATGATGAACTATAGGTGAGTTATATATCACCATGATGAACTATAGGTGAGTTCTATATCACAATGATGAACTATAGTTGAGATCTGTGTAACCATGATGAACTATGGCCGATATTTCTGCATAAAGATATCTACAGGTGAGTTCTATATCACCATGATAAGTATTTCCTATATCATTTTGTGATCTCTATATCACAGTGATGAATTATTACTTGGTTATTTATCACCAATATAAAGTATAGATGTGTTATGTATCACCATGACGATGTATCCGTGAGTTCTATATCACCTTAATAAACCATAAGTGAGTTCTACATCAAAATGATAAGGGGTTACAGATACAATTCGTAATCCCGCATACCATGTTCGAAACACACCTGCGAGATATTTGGAAGCAGACCGCCTTGCGTTGGTTTTCATACAATGGTATGGATGCGTGTCGGTCGTTCGGTAAGCAATGAAAAACTACTGAACGTAATCTTACCCAGGAATCACAAAAAGGGAAAAATTCTGGGGTTGACTGCTACGTTCCGTAAAAGATATGCAATTAATCAGTTCCCCATTTTTTGTCCACATTGTTTCCAACATAGGTATATTATTCTGTCGTTTGGAGTGGGGTACCAGCAAGGGAGATCGGGTTGTTGCTTGCTTGGGTTAATCTTATTATTAACTTAATTCACCTGGTTGTCATCGACTTTGGAAATAGAGAAAACTAATCCACACGCAAAGTTTGCTCCTTTGTACTCACTAATAGTATCATCATCATCATCATCATCATCATCATCATCATCATCATCATCATCATCATCATCATCATCATCATCATCGTTATCATCATCATCATCATCATCATCATCATCATCATTATCATCCTCATCATTATCATCATCATCATCATGCAACTCCTATTAACGAAGGCGGTCGTGTTTCGCCATCTTACACGATCATCAGAATTGTGGATTAATTCTTTGTTCTTGTCCCGACCATAGCACGTGGTCAAGACATTCATACATGTTCTTCTCTGCCTTTCCCTTGTTCTTTCCCCCATCAATCTTGCCAGTTGTCACCGAATTGTCCTATTTATGTCTTCTCATAACGTGTTCTCAGGGAATTGATGAAGCATTATTTTCTACGCAAATGTAGAGAAGGTAGTTTGCCATTGCTTTCCTTCTTAGCAATGTCGATGGCTGTAGCCATTGTTGCCACACATCCACACAAAAATAAAAAACACAGACACAGAAATCCTCTGCCTACAGTCGTAAAATTGGAGATCATAAACTACAATTATCTGTCGGCTGATCTTTAACTTCATCCACCACTTGCACCCATGGCTAGTAGTATCACTTGTATGGAATACGCTTGAGTTCAAAGCATGTGAGCACATTAACAAACCGCAATAACTTACCAGATATTATTTTATTGTGTGGTAAGTTATAGCAGAAGCTGTCATTTTATCCACAGAGGTCTAGAGGCTACGCATGGCGACTCCTTTGGGCAGCTCGAGGAGCTGGAGGTACGTGTCAGTCACACCCAAGCAGCAATCAAGATGCTTCAACTGGAGGAGATAAGACGGCAGAACAAAAACAAACTACGCAAAAAGACAGAGCTAGCCGAAACTGCATTCAGCGGCGACGCTTTCTCAGACAGGAGCAGCGAAGATTTCAGTGAAACCAGAAGTCATACAGGTGTGAATGCGAAAGTCAGCTTCAATGAAAATGTCAATGTTTCTGCCAATGAATCCGGCTCCAGAAGGGGTAGATTGGCTGTAAGAGTTGTCCCCAAGTTGTCAAAGATGTCTAATACACTTATATCTCGAACTCTACCCTTGGGTGCTGCACTGTCGCCGCAACGGCATTTGTCGTTACCGCCGATCTGCAGCGCAGGATCGGGAATGGTTGCCAATCAGAAGGACACCCTGCAGCCGGGTGGTAATTTGTTGCTTCCACAGCTGGACTCTAACTCAAATAAAACAGTCGAACGAATGCCGAGTCTTAGATTGAAGCCAAAACATGTTGCCGTGCCCAAGTATAAAGGAAGATCATGTGTGCAGGAAACAGGGATTTCTACTGTACTCGTACCTGATGTGCCGTCTTTATCTAATGGAAGTGAATCCAGTGACAAATTACACGTGCAAGATGTCAGCAATCGTCAGTCACAGGTCACAAAACATATTACCAATGCTAATGGAGCTGTACACACAAAGAATGTACATGTGGTATACCCTCGAAGTAAAATTCAAAAGCAATCTTCATATGCGGGTCTTGGGGTCAAACGTGAAGTGAAATACTACGACAAGAAAGATATAAACAGTTCCCATCTTGCAACAGACCTGCCCTGTTCTGAATCTACTACAATTACAGATAGGTTGGACGAAAATACCGAAGAAATCGTAAGTGCATCAATGGAGAGGAAATCTCAGTCTAACAACATCACAATTCGAGCAAAGAATGACACACGGGTATGTTCCAAAACTAGGACATACAGATCATGCAGCTTGAAAGACGTAAATGCCAAACGGGCACAGGTTCTCTCGGAAACCGCTACAAGGCGAAACTTGAAAGATAATTGTTTGAATATCCTGGCCAAAGTGAAGCTTTGAAATAATGTTTTGCTTCCAAAATGTATGAATTCCCACACCGTGTATAATAATTTTATGAACAATTAAGAGAAACGAAAAACTGTATTTGATACCTCTGGGCCGTGGCAGTATTTTATAATTCAAAAGCAGGCTGAGTTGAGTTGAGTTGTGTTAAGAACGGATATCATAGGACTCGGGACATTCCCACACATGCTGCGTCCTCATCTCCAACAGTCAGCGAAGATTCCCAATACTGATGGTACCAGTTACAGTCTGATAGGCAAGAGACTCTTGTGTCAGGTTTTTGTTTTTCATTTGCGCTCGCTCGCTTGTTACTCGAGCCTAGTCCATACACACTACTTCTTGTAGCACTGGATTGAATTTTGGGTGTGGATTAGCTTTCCCTATTACCAGTGTCCCTCGCCATCAGGCGAACCCACTCCGACTTTTGAGGTACTCGTGATTTACGTCCCCTAGTCAAGGAAGAGAGATTTTAGTCCAGCTGACGGGTGTAAGGGTTGAACTCAGCATGTCGGATGTCTGAGAACAAGCCCTCTCATCCATTCGGCAATGCTGACCTCTTGTCAGGGGTATAAGTCAGACACTCTTGGGAGGTTCTTTAAATTACCAACAACAATAATAATCATGACAACATCAACAACAACAGCAACAACAAACCTCTCGTACATGAACATGCCGTGGGTACGTCTGGTATCATCACCGTTTGGTGGGCTTGCGGACACGGAGGAATCTTGTGGCAAATCTTCCACTCCTGTAGCGAACGAAGTGAGCTGCCATGCAACCCTTGCCCGACCGCACTCATGCTATTACCATTGTACCGTCTTGATCGTTACAACAACGCGTCCGCTCCGTATGATATCCCGTGGAAATAACAATAGATGTGTAGTTGTGCATCAATTAATTCTTGCCACTTTAAAGTAGTGGGCTGTCTAATTTTAACACACACTGTCGTGAAAGATCTCATCATCTCATCATGTTCCTCTTGTACCTTGCGGTGTCGAGGATGTGCATGTAAAATATTCTACGGTGTGCAATTTATCCACATGTTTTAAATTTACCACCAAATCAGTTATCAGTTATCAGTTGGGGTATCTTCATTGCACTTCGGACAGGTCCATACCACCAAATATCACGGCCTACGCTTAGTGATTTCCAACTGTTGAAGGATTGATTAGCAGTGCAGTTCACAAAGGACCCCATCACTGTACGTGCTTATCTGAGAGGACTTTGCAGTTATCTACTACCCTGGGTTTGTTGAAGGAATTTTACTTCCGCAAAATCCTTATTTGGGTATGATATTAACAGATTCAACATATAACAGATAACAAACCTGGACAATGACAGAAACAGAGAAGAGAAAAATCACAACAACAGAAATGAGATTCCTGAGAAGAATACTCAACGTATCAAGAAGAGATAAGATCAGACATCAAGAAATCAGGACTAAAGTGGGGGTTATAGCAGCACTAGATTTTATTAGAAAGCAGCAAGTCAAATGGTTTGGCCATGCAAGAAGGTTACCATTCAACAAGCAATAATGTACAGACCAGATGGAAATAGAGGAAGAGGCCGACCACGTAAACGTTGGGCGGAGGGAATAGCATGTCCATTGAAATATCGATACATGAAGCCAAAATAAGGCACTCTCACCATGTTTATACTTCACCTCGACACCGCAAGGTACAAGAGGAACATGATGAGATGAGATGAGATTAACAGATTCTGTACTCAAAAAAGTAGATGTGTACTTAACAAAAATGGATAGCGGAAAATGGGAAGTGGGGATGTGTTACAGTTATGACTTAAAAGTTAACATGGTTGCAGACATGTTAAATTATATATCAAATTAAAGGAGGTTGCATAAGAAAAACTACTGTATATAAGCCATGCAGATATAGGAAGTAGCTTGAGACGAGTAATCATTATTAACTTAATCAGTTAAACAACAAGATTCGAACTCTGTTCTATATGCAATGTGTGTCCGTTCTATGTGCAATGTGTGTCCGTTCTATGTGCAATGTGTGTCTGTTCTATGTGTAATGTGTGTCTGTTCTATGTGTAATGTGTGTCTGTTCTATGTGCAATGTGTGTCTGTTCTATGTGCAATGTGTGTCTGTTCTATGTGCAATGTGTGTCGGTTCTATATGCAATGTGTGTTTCTTCTATATGCAATGTGTAGGCTTTGGAAATGTGTAGGCTTTGCCAATACTTGGTTTGATTTCCATCAGTGTTTATGTTCTAGCCGATATACAGCTTTGAATGCCCGCATAAAAACATTTGATTTTTTTTTATCTTATTAATAGAATTCGCATACTATAAATGTTAAATATTACTCTATTAATAATTGACTATTGTTAGCTGAATAAAGCATTCTACCCTCATGATGTTTATAACATTGTTTCTTTCTTGTCAGAAGTAATCATAAACTCATTTATTGAGAGAGTTTTCAGAATACTTGATATAGTACTTAGGTACAACCCAATATAGATATTGAAGGCAGGGCTGTAGACTGTTTCCGAAGCGCATTGTTTTTGAATACATCTTGGTTGTTCCTGATTGTGCTCTAGCGTGCTACTTACACACTCTTATCTCTATGAGCTGGACGCCTAAACAGTTTGTATTTTTAATTTTTAGTTATAAATATTTACATTATAGCATTACGGGCAAAATTATAGATGCTCCATATGCCTCAGAGAATGTGGTAAGATGCACATATCCTGATCGTCCCAGTTAGACTCTGGTTATAAACATGCAGGATATGCTCCTTCATATTTCGCTTCATGATGGAATCACACTTAAATACAGAGTAAGTTTGCAGCGTGCACGAAAGGAGAAGAGATCTCGCTCTTAAACTTCCAGTGCGCTGATGACCAGCTCTACCCTACACAGATCAGATGGACTAAAATGGTGTCTTTCGTATTTTACATAAGGGCATAAATTACAAGTACCTCAGAAGGCGTGGGCGGTCATGCTTCTCCACAATTTGCGAACAGCTTGGATCAGTTCTTGAGTTGACCCCCTTAAATGCCATGACACAACACTGTCAAGAATTTTCTTACGCTGTCTTCCTCTAATTATCTTTTCGCAAATCTTTCCGTTTGTCACAACACGTTCCAGTTCTTCTCTTAATATACCCCCCCTCCCCCAAAAAAAAAAAAAAAAGACTGCTTCTTTCTGATGTTTGTGATAAGTTGTCTTTGCGACTCAGCTTCCATCAAAATATCCATATTGCTGATTTTGGCTATTCAATACATTTCCAACATTCTTCTATACAATCACATCTCCAAGGCTTCTGGGGATTTTCTTCACATGTTTACAAATTGTCCAGGATTCGCAGCCATATTTTTAAATTAGTTATAGGTAACATGCAAGAACTCTTTTTCTAACTTTCAAGGACAAAGACGTATTGCACAACATGTTCTTGATTTGATAGAATACAGTTGTTAATTTCCCTATGCTACTCTTTATCTCTGTGATGCATCTTCCATCTGATGTTATCCATATGCCCAGATATCTGAATTTCTGCACTTGCACCCACAGCTTGCCGGTCTCCCTGGTCTAGAATCTGTTGCGGTTCTCTCCGCATCGGTAACTTACAGGGTATGTGAGCCGGTCGCTCGGAAAGCAATGGCAAACTACTGAGCGTAATCTTGCCAAGAAATCAACAATCAGCTGAAAGAAGCTGATATAGAAACCGATGTCCTGTAAAGGATAAGAGAACCAACACACACAAAAACACACACACACAGCTTTAGAGCTGTCTAACCAACTTGATGCATGCAATGATATTTTGCACAGTACTGACAGGTTGAGATTTCGGTCAGGTCGGAAATAAACCTGAATGAAACAAAATGTGATGTTAAGGCCTAATTGATAAACAACAAGCACAACACCTGTTCGCAAGTACTTTTTTCTTATAGTCATTGCGTATGGCGTTGGTGATCATGTCTGTCCACACCCTTCTGTTTCCTACCATTTCTGATATCGACTTCCACAATGTCATGATGTCAGACTGTCCAGCATCTTCTTTCTTTGTATCTCCATGACGCTGTTTCACTCCATGCTTCCCGTTATGACGACATACTCCAGCATTCCTCTTCTCAAGACATGCTCAAAGAATGCGGACTGTCTACTTCTGATGCTAGTAATCAGTTCTCTTTGTGAGTTAACTTCTTTCCTGATACCTTCATTGCTCTTTCTATCCGTCCACGGTGTTCTCATCATTCTTCTTTAACACCACATCGGCTCAGCTTCCACATAATTCCTCAATTGTCAGCTAATTGTCCATGATTCACTAATGGTACATCAATTGATTTAATATAGCTCTTGGGGACTCTTTTCCTCAAGCCAGTTGACAAAGGTCAATTACAGAGAATATTCTTAATGTACTACAACACAGAAGATGGAGAAGATGAAGCAGTAGGCAGCAGCGGTAGCAGTGACAGCAGCAGCAGCAGCAGCAGCAGCAGAAGAAGAAGAAGAAGAAGAAGAAGAAGAAGAAGAAGAAGAAGAAGAAGAAGAAGAAGAAGAAGAAGAAGAAGAAGAAGAAGAAGAAGAAGAAGAAGAAGAAGAAGAAGAAGAAAGAAGACAGACAGACAGACAGACAGACACACAGACACACACACACACACACACAGAAAGACAGACAGACAGAAAGACAGACAGACAGACAGACAGACAGACAGACAGACAGACAGACAGACAGACAGACAGACAGGCAGGCAGGCAGGCAGGCAGGCAGGCAGACAAAAGAAAGAAGGAAAGAAAGAGACTAAAATTATGGAAGTACACGTATTAAGTATATCTGCTTCAGAGACACAATGAGCATATTACAGTATGATAAAATAGATACAACATGCATTCAGGTATGAAAGGCCAAACACCAAACACAAACACAAACAGATACCCTAAATCATGTTATTATTTTGTATTCTTTATTTTTCTTTCGAGTGTTCATACAATGCTTTATATGCTTAAACTGTCATTACTATCGTACATATCTTTCTATATCTCCGGATCATCTTGTATGCCCGTTGAAGGTACATTTAAAAAAACAAAACTGCTCAGCTATGCTCTCAGAGTCATTAGTGGCAATACCCTGAATTTCATCCGCATTTGCAGTAGGTGACCCGACACACTCAGTGACAAGCTGAAATCAGATATTACATTTATAAGTGCTAATAATGTAAGACACGAGGGTAGGTCATACATGTATGCAGCACAATTATTATCTCTTTAACCGTTAATAACACAAATGAAATTTAGTCACACTATTCATGAATGTGTTAGGCAAACATTTCTACTTCGCAATATAATCCCCATCAACTTTAACAGCTTTACACTATCTTGAAATAAGAGCATGTATCCCAGATCTGTCCCACTGTGGGCCCACATTTTGTCCTGTTCTCGTAGACATTTCTTCACTGCATTAATCACTCCCTCGTTGTCTTCAAACTTTGTCCAGCAGATACCATATTTAAGGGGACCGAAAAGATGGAAAACATATGGTGCCAGGTCTGGACTGTAAGGTGGATAGGGCAGTACAATCCACCACATTTTGTCGATTGCCGTCCCTGTGTGCAAACTTGCGATGTCGTGAAGGAGAAGCAGTTGCTCTTGATTCTTGTGAGGCCTAACCATGCAATAACGACGATTGAGTCTTTTGAGTGTTTTGGCGTAAATTTCCGAAATGATGGATTCACATTTTGGCAGCACATTCACGAGAATAACCCCATCAATGCCCCGAAAAACAGTGGGCATGACTTTATCGGCTGATAGAGTTGTTTTAAATGTTTTCCTCGCTGGTTATTGAGGATAATGCAACTCCATTTTCTATCTTTTCGTCTCCGGCTCATAATGATGAACCCAAGTTTCGTCTCCTGTCACAATGTTTGACCAAAAATAACATATGCCCATCTGTCTCGAACCACCGCAACAAATCCGAACAAACTGTTTTCCTTTGGGCCTTATTGTCCTATGTGAGAGCTCGAGAAACTCATCTTGCATAAATCTTTTAATATCCCAGGATTTTGAAATTGGAATCCCACTAACTTTGCTTATTGAAAGCTGCATGGACAATTGTTGACATGTGATTTTCCTATCTCTTCGAATCATGACGTCAGCACGTTCCAACATGCTCTGGCTGGTGGCTGTGGCAGGACGTCCAGTGCGCGGCTTATCAGCCAGCTCTACATCTCCACTTGCAGAAACCAAAACTCTCTGCGCCCAGTGACTAATCCTGCTTCTATCGATTTCAAAAGTGCTATAAACAGCGCACAAATGTTTGTGAGTGTTAACAACAGTTTCTCTACAATCAAAAATTCTATAACAATCCTCTGCTTGTAACGTACTCCGTTAATATCTGCCATTTCAACGGTTTTCTTTTGCCGTAGGAATTGGTTTATAGAGGTCCAATTTCGATTAAACATTCAAGAGAATATTCACTTAAACTGGTGCAAATTTAATGCTTCTATATGTATTATTGCCGGCCCCATGGCCAAGGGTTTAGCGACTTTCTCCGTAATCCCATATACTCTCGTGAGTAACGTGAAGACGGCGAGAATCGGTAGCGCTTCGCACCGCGTCGGTAACTTACGGGGTATGTGAGCCGGTCGCTCTGAAAGCAATAGCAAACTACTGAGCGTAAAAGAAGTCAACAATCAGCTGAAAGATGGTGACAGCGATGTCCTGTAAAAGATATGCAAACATTTTAATTTAATAAGTATTATTGACTGAGATAATAATTGTGGTGCATAACTTCTGATCTACCATCGTAAATTGCTCAGAAGCAGTTTCCTGCCATGGTTTGTAATGTGATAACACTAACACATTGTGCTGGTTTGAGAGCAATGAGGAATAGGTGGCCAATCTTTCCTTCACTTTGACAAGCGACCAGCCCTGCCGTCGAAACCTAATCCGTCAGTGCTCATGTCATTATCAGTGCAGTTCGCTATCAACTTCGTTAGCGGGCCTGTCTTTATAAAGATTACTTTTGTACAATAGCATCTACCAAGGGTTAGTCAAGACATCTGAGACAGTATACATTATCATATATTATCTCTTGTAAGATTTGAGAACGGATACGTTATCTTATATTATCTCCTGCAAGATCTGAGACAGCATAATTATGTTACAGTATCTCCTTCAAGATCTGAGACAAAATGAAATAACTTATAAATTTGAGCCAATAAAGCAAGTATTCAACAACTGGGCGAAAAATCTACAGGACTGCTCTGTTCCGTCGTGCAATGTTACAATTGATGAGCAATTGGTTACGTTTAGAGGAAGATGCCCTTTCTAGCAATATATTTCCTCAAGACCTGGCAAATATGGCATTAACATTTTGTGCTGTTGTGACAGTGACACTTTATGTGTTTTCAATATTCAAACTTATACCGGCAGAGAACCTGTGCAACCACAAGAAAAAAAAAACAAGGACAAAGAGTTGTACTGGACATGATGAAAGGCTTGGAAATTAGTGGAAGGAATACTACTTGCGATAACTTTTTTATAATCTTGAAATTGGGACAGATATTGAAGGGGAAAAGATTACGATTTTAGGAACAATAAATAAACACACAGATGAACTTCCAAAAGAGCTAGTTTCAGTAAAAGATCGTGTTCAATTTTCATTGATGGTGAATACCATGGACAGCCAGAAAGACCAATGAACAGGTCGTTCAAGACACAAACGAAGATCGTTAACTGATTAGAGACATTAGACGCAAAGTCAAGATCTTTTGGGCATGTTTGAGAAGTAATGGATTGGAGAACTTGGTGACAACTGGTAAGATCGAAGGGAACAGACCAAGAGGAAGACCTAGAAGCAAATACCTGGATGGCTTGGCCACATGGCATGGTCAAGACATTAACACGGAGCTGATCCACGACTCTGGTGATCGAGTGAGATGGCAAAACATGACAGCCCACGCTTACCGGCATGGCACATGATGGATGGATGGATGGATGGATGGTGCCACACTGACTTCCTATTGCCAAAGAAAGGAAAAGTGGTTGTACTTCTTAGTACAATGCATGATCAGCCAAATGTGGATCAAAATTCTGATTCCAAACAAAACAATAGCAATTGATGATCCTTGACTACAATCACACGAAGGGTGAAGTCGACACAGCCATTCAAATGTTGCGCTGTTATTCAGTCAAACGCAAGACAAACAGATGGCCTATTGTTATTTTCTACAACATGTTAGATGTTTCTTCAATGAATGTATTTGTTCTGTGGATGCACCTCAATCCTGAATGGAACAATCACAAATCACATAAACGCTGACTGTGTTTGGATCATCTTGCAGAAGGACTCATCGTAACTGGCCTAACATGTCAGCCTGGGAACCTTCCATCTAAACTAGCAGAGAATCTTTGTGGATCAAGAAATCGTGGTCGCTGTCACCTTTGCTCAAGCGAGATTGACAACCATGCAGATATGTTTGTTGTACTTGTAATAACTTTGTTTGTGGCCAACATAAGAGCATTATTTGTGACCGCTGCATCTTATAACTTTCAAGATTTTATGCTGGCTTCATGTGTGTAAATAAAATATTAAAGCGTTCATTTACCTAAACACTTTGTAATGATTAATACATCTAAATTTTTAAAACAAAACAACATTGGATTAACAACGGTCTACTATATTAAGTGTCAGGGTCCGTATGAAGCCCATTGGTAACCAGTGTTACTAACAAATCATTGTAACTTTAGGATTAAGACGAATTCAGATTATATCGTAAACAGGTGGTATGTGCTGTACGTGTTACATGATATGTAATGCAAAAAACATGGAAAGACATATGCAAGTTACAGATAATATCGACATAAGAGGCGGAATAGAGATTTTTGTCTTCCATTGGCACCTTGCCGTCTTGACAGACGATAGTTTGTGCTTTAAAAAGGCATAATAACTTTTAACTATGGCGGTAGCGAGTGTGACTGATAAGGCCAATTTGCGCTGTAAATGTCCGTTCACAGTGGGTGCATCTGAACACGTGGTCATTTCCACCATCATGCACCATCTCTCCATAGCACAAAGCCTGGGCTAAAATATAGAGATCATGTGTTGCCCATGCAGCATGATCCCTCTCTCGGCCTGCCTAGTTCACTCCAGAGGAAAGGTAACACCCCTACATCTGGAACAAGACAAGCTGCAGAAGCTGCCGGATCAGCAAAGCAATGCTCTAACTGTCCGCCTGTCGGAGCTTCGATCCTAGACCAGTCGCCAACCAAGGCTTAGGGCCTGGTCTGCCCTGCCATGACAATTTTGTCTTTAGGGAAGAGAGACAGAAGGGAACAATAAAAGATATTTATGGACGGTTTAAACGACTGTTGAATAAATAATTATATAAACAATGCCAACTTCATGAAAGTATTAAATAACAGAAGGGAGGTGGGAGTCATGACAGCCGATACTTGCTTTACAACAGGCACTTCAAGAAGAAGAAGAAGAAGAAGAAGAAGAAGAAGAAGAAGAAGAAGAAGAAGAAGAAGAAGAAGAAGAAGAAGAAGAAGAAGAAGAAGAAGAAGAAGAAGAAGAAGAAGAAGAAGAAGAAGAAGAAGAAGAAGAAGAAGAAGAAGAATGAGGAGGAGGATGAGGAGGGGAGGAGGAGGACGACGACGATGACAAGGAGGATGAGGAAGGAGGAGGAGGAAGAGAAGGAGGAAGAAGAGGAGAAGAAGAGAGAGGATGGGGAGGAGAAGGAGGAATAGGAAGAGAAGAAGAAGACAAGAAGGGGGAGAATGAGAAGGAGGAGAGAGAGAAGGAGAAGAAGGAGAAGGGAAGGAGAAGAAGATAACTATAAGTAAACTTAAACAAGATTTACCTGATTCTGTAACAAATACTCAACTCCAGTGGCGCACGTGCAACTAAACACTAAAGCGGAGTATCATTTATGTAACATTAAGCGGGTCATGAACTATAGTATGTCCACATTTGTTTGCCTTCATTCACGATCATTTATTTTGAAAACTGTCTGTTGCATCGTTATGAAATTTTTCCAGCCGTCTTATATTTACCCCCACCCAAGGAATATGTCTTTGATAGGTCCAAAAACAAATTAAATCATTGAAAGCGGCGACATTCCTTTGATGTTTTGCTTAACAACTAGTGATTTCTCGCTAACAAAGTTATTTTTACGGTAATGTGAGACCTGCCAATTCTGATGACACACAAAGGCGTATCCGGATTCGTATGGGAGTGGGTGCTATGAAAGAACTAGCTTAAAATCGACAGGGTCTGCTGCATTGCACCGGGTTTTTATCCCATATGGCTCAGTTTCTTTCCGCAGCGTGGAAAGCGTCGCACAAAGCACGAACTCCGTAGCTCCAGCGACGACCCTCGGGAGTCTCCAAAAAAATGCACTCGTGAAATGAAGGACGCGGCCCGGAATCGAACATACAACCTTCGGAGCCCGAGTCAGACGGCTTGACCACTTCACCACGGAGAATCCCGAGAGGGGTGCAATGTGTAATATTAGTAAAGACAGAGAATTTACAGAGGCACGGGGTAAATAATTTGTAAATTAACAGGAAAGTAGAAGGAATATATTTCTTACTTTATTTTTCATTTCCTTCTTGTTTCTTCAGCTGATGCTGATTCTGTAATGTTTAGGGCCTGCAATTCGTCTGAATAGTTGGAGCAAAATATCCCAGTAAGTGTGTACGTAGATTAAGGTCTGCGATCTGCTCAGACCTTAATCTGTGTCGGACGATTCCAGTAGGTTGATGATTGCTCTCGGTTGCATAACATTCAATCCATCCTTTCTCCAATAGTCCTCTTCCTCTTTCAACACATGGTCCTGACGTTTTTTCCAGTAACTTTTATCAATATTTAATAGCGCGGACAGACAGACAGACAGACAGACAGACAGACAGACAGGCAGACAGAAAGGTAGGTAGGTAAGTAGGTAGGTAGGCAGAAAGGTAGGTGGGTGGGTGGGTGGATGGCTGGCTGGCTGGCTGGCTGACTGGGTGGGTGGGTCGGTCGATCGGTCGGTCGGTGGGTGGGTGGGTGGGTGGGTTGGCAGCCAGGCAGGCAGGCATGCAGGCAGGCAGGCAGACAGACAGACAGATAGATTAGATAGATAGATAGATAGATAGATAGATAGATAGATAGATAGATAGATAGATAGATAGATAGATAGATAGGTACATAGATAGATAGATAGATAGATAGATAGATAGATAGATAGATAGATAGATAGATAGATAGATAGATAGATAGATAGATAGATAGATAGATAGATAGGAGGATGGAAGAGGAGGGCGAGGAGGTAGGAGGAGGGAGGAGGAGGAGGAAGAGGGAGGAGGAGGGAGGAGGAAGAGAGTGGAGGAGGGAGGAGGAGGGAGGAAGAGATAGGCGGAAAGAGGAGGAGGGAGGAGGAGGAGTAGGGAGGAATAGGAGGGAGGAGGATGGAGGAGGAGGGATTAAGAGAAGAAGGGGGGAAAGGGGAGAAGGAGGAGGGAGGAAGAGGGAGGAGGAGGAAGAGGGAGGAGGAGGGAGGAGGAGGAGGAGGAGGGAGGAGGAGGGAGTAGGAGGGAGGAGGGTGAAGGAGGAGAAGGAGGAGAAGGAGGAGGAAGAGGGAGGAGGGAGGGGGAGGAGGAGGGAGAAGGAGGAGGAGGGAGGAGGGAAGAGGAGAACGCAGGTGGGGGAGGAGGAGGAGGGAGGAGGGAGAGGGAGGAGGAGGGAGGAGGAGGAGAGAGGAGGAGGTGGAGGGAGAAGGAGGAGGGAGGAAGACGTAGAAGGAAGAGGGAGAAGGAGGAGGGGGAGGAGGAGGAGGAGGAGGAGGAGGAATGATGAGGAGGGAGGAGGAGGAAGAGAGATGTGGAAGAAGGAGGAGGTGGGAGGAGGAGGGAGGAGGTAGAGGGAGGAAAGATAGATAGATAGATAGATAGATAGATAGATAGATAGATAGATAGATAGATAGATAGATAGATAGATAGATAGATAGATAGATAGATAGATAGATAGATAGATAGATAGATAGATAGATAGATAGATAGATAGATAGATAGATAGATAGATAGATAGATAGATAGATAGATAGATAGATAGATAGATAGATAGATAGATAGATAGATAGATAGATAGATAGATAGATAGATAGATAGATAGATAGATAGATAGATAGATAGATAGATAGATAGATAGATAGATAGATAGATAGATAGATAGATAGATAGATAGATAGATAGATAGATAGATAGATAGATAGATAGATAGATAGATAGATAGATAGATAGATAGATAGATAGATAGATAGATAGATAGATCCCCGCCAGGAGCCGGGCCGAGCCAGCTAGTTTATTTACATGATCACGTTTCATGAAAGAATCCACAGTTTGACGACACCTCTGAACTATCCCATATAAATTCCCTCAGTCTGCCAAAAACCGTGCAGACAAATTTCCAAAACAGCGGGGGGGGGGGGGTGTCTTGTTGAAGCGATAATACTCTTACAATGATGGAATGAATGCGGGGGAAATAAAATATATACCGCATATAAACAAACATTGAAATCTGCTATACAATCTCCAGAACAAATATTTTTTGTTGGGTGGACATAATTATAAGGTTATATGCTACATCTCATAATGTTCCCTCAGTTGGTTACTGAGATATTGAATTTTATATTGAGGCAACAAAAAAAAAAAAACTATAAGTGCGACACTAAAAGAAAACTAGAGACGAGAATACTCACTAAGAGAGCTCCAAGAAAACACAAAACTGCAGCCTTGTTCATGACTGTAGATTAAGATGTTACACATTAAGATGGCACACATAACACAAGGTCCAATTTATTTGCTTCACTTCGTTTCAAAAGAGGCACATCTGTTAGCCGGCCAGAATACATTGTTTCCCTTTTATAAATCACACCACCGAACTTCTTGTCAGTATTAGAATGAGAATAACATGAAGGACAATACAGATGGCCATTAGTGAACAGAAGGTATAGAAACAAATAATACATTTGGAATCCTAAAGGAGAGTTTAGTTAAGGCACAGAAATATCCATAATTGTGCTTTCTATGGTACGACCAAACCATTTGATAAAATGTAGTATGTAGAAGTGATCAAAACATTCTTAGATGTGAAAATTGTACGGGAAGATACAATATAAAAATATATTTGCTTACTACAAGCAGCATAATTGAACGTGGGCACTAGATTAAACTGACATTATAGTGGGTATTACAGCTTTTAAACTGTCCTTATAACATCACCTTGTTGGTCTGCACCGTGATGTCACAAGATGACACGCTTGACACCCTTTACAACAATTTTGACAGGTTACAAGACAATGGCATTGGTATTGTTATTTCTATCACAGTTTTAAGGTTTTCATTTGAAGCCCCATCGTACAATTACAAGGAAGAAACAAGCATCGCTCTTTTGGCCACATAGTGATAAACCAGGCAATGGAGTGCATTGTGATAAATGGAGAGATCAGCCTTAGACGAGACAGAGGAGACCGAGAGAAACGACGCTTGCTGGTTTAAGATGAGTCATTTAGGAGTTTCTTCAATAGAATTGATCGCAAACACCATGAACCGAAATGAATGGATAGACGCGAAAGCCAACGCTACTTTGCAAGGCACACGATGCTGATGATAACTTATTGTCTGAGCTATGCTTGCGTCTTAGTCACATAATTCTTTCTCTCATCAGAAGTGCTTGAATGTAATTTATAATCTCCATTGTGGCTGTATATTTGTAATCAATTCCCCCAGCTACTCCGTATATCATTTACAGCCAGATGTTGGTGCATAGTTTATACTACTAGGATCCTATGAATAGATGTAGACGTGTCTCATAAACACATAAGCATCTGTAACATTCTTTACTTATTTCTCTTGTCTGTATTCTAACACCTATTCTCACAAGCCGCTTATGTAAGCAGTGATAATAATAATAATATTAACTAATTCAGTGCCAAACAAAATGAACGTTTCGACAAGACAAGGTACAGAATCAGGTGAATAAGTACTCGTAGTGTAAATGTATGTTCACGGAGCAATGAAATCACAGAAGATACACGAAATGAAACAAATAACACAATGACCGTAGTATGGCGATATATCGTCCGTCTGTCAAAGTTGGTTGTCACATTTGGCGATAAATTATTCTTTGCCACTGAATCAATCAACGTTATTTTGATTGCCCCAACATAATGCCGTTATCAGAACATCTGTGACATTGCAATATCTCAACTACAATATACTGCTATGTAGATATTGTCTACAAGCGTTTACGTCTTCTTGTTATCATCAGTATTAATAGTTTTCTATTATCATATACTTCATTTTTATCATCATCATCAATTGTCCTGCCAGCTAGCGAAGGCGTTCATGTCTCTCCACATATCTCGGTCTTTGGTGTTGTGGATCAACTCTACTGATAATATTTCTCTATGACACTGTCTCAGTCCATCCAGCATCATTTCTCTTGGTTTGCCTCTGCCTCTCTTTCCACTGATCTTTTCAGTTGTCACGGTATTCTCTAATGTCTCTCTTCCGATAACTTGAACAAAGAAAGCTGTGTGTCTCTTTCTTAATGTTCCATATAATGTTCCAGTTTCACTAGGCTCTCTCAGGCAATCGTTCTTAGTTACTCTGACTGGCAGTCCACCATTATTTGCCTTTAAGTTCTTCCTAATTTGTTCATTTACATTTCAAGAGTTACTGCCATAAAGCAAAACATGTTCCATATAGTATTTCAGCACCCTCTTTTTATTCACAGATTATATTAAGTGGGGAACCCTTTGAGGTAACTAAGATAGCTCATAAATAAACTCATTTGTATTGTTTGGCACACATAGAAGTAGAAGAAAGAAGTAGAGAGTAGAGGACACACTAGACAACATAACAATTGATATGAAGAAGAAAGAAGTAGAGAGTAGAGGACACACTAGACAACATAACATTTGATATGAAGAAGAAAGAAATAGAGAGTAGAGGACACACTAGACAACATAACAATTTATATGAATAAGAAAGAAGTAGAAAGTAGAGGACACACTAGACAACATAACATTTGATATGAAGAAGAAAGAAGTAGAGAGTAGAGGACACACTAGACAACATAACAATTGATATGAAGAAGAAAGAAGTAGAGAGTAGAGGACACACTAGACAACATAACAATTGATATGAAGAAGAAAGAAATAGAGAGTAGAGGACACACTAGACAACATAACAATTGATATGAAGAAGAAAGAAGTAGAGAGTAGAGGTCACACTAGACAACATAACAATTGATATGAAGAGGAAAGAAGTAGAGAGTAGAGGACACACTAGATAACATAACAATAGATATGAAGAAGAAAGAAGTAGAGAGTAGAGGACACACTAGACAACATAACAATTGATATGAAGAAGAAAGAAATAGAGAGTAGAGGACACACTAGACAAAATAACAATTGATATGAAGAGGAAAGAAGTAGAGAGTAGAGGACACACTAGACAACATAACAATTGATATGAAGAAGAAAGAACGAACGAACGAACGAACAAACTTTATTTTCAAAGGGTTAAGAATTGGGCACGCAGGCCCGTCTAACATTCTGCCCTTCTATCACTCTCTTTCATACATTATTTCATTCACACATCATTCAAGGCTAACAAAGAACAGTAACAATATAAAAGATATGCATTATAAAGGCATGGGCAAAATGCAAACATCAAAAGTACACGACACAGTAATATTAGATAATGGTCTGACATTATTAGCCATGTGGAATATACTGGCCTACAAAAAGGTGATTTGCTGTTATACTAGGGTTTTGTTATTATTATTATTATCTCAATTATTAAGGGGGAAGGTAATCCGTATTGAGATAGTGTTCGAATAATTTGCGATTATATGAATAGGGATTGGTGATGTCTTTGATTTCTTGTGGAAGATTGTTCCACAGCTGAGATGCAGAGTACGTTAAGCTTGTTTTGTATAAGTCAATCCTAGGCTTCGGAATGTGTAGTATATTTAAACGTTTACTGTGTCTAGCATTATATTTAAACAAAGGCCAAAGGTAATTTGGGGCATTCCGATGCAGGATTTTGTGAATTAGTTTAGCTTTATTGAAAAGCAGGCGTTTGCGGAATGGTAGTAACTGAAGGCGTTTATACAGGCTAGGATTGTCAGATAAATGTTTGCTATAAATTAGACTCATGGCCCGTTTCTGTAGTGAGTAAAGTCGCTTGGTGTTTGAATTAGAACAACCGTCCCAGATTGTAGAGCAGTAGTCAAAGTGTGTCTGTATATGAGAAGTATAGAATAGTTTCCTTGTGTCCTCATCAAGGAAGTTTTTAATCTTGGCGAGTTGATAGACTTTTTTCGCTGTTTGTTTAATGAGCGCTTGAACATGGGAATTAAAGGTTAGATTTCTAACAATGATTATGCCTAATGTTTTGTGCTCAATTACACTTTCTACTGGCATGTTATTGATGTGAAGTTGAAGTGATATGTGTGGGCTTAGAGTTTGAAGTCTTTGTCTGGTTGTTAATAACATTGCTTTTGTTTTAGTGATGTTAATTTGCATACGGTTTGAATAGCTCCACTTAACTACATTATTTAATTCTTGTTGTAAAGACGACTCCAGTAAAATACAGTTTTCAGCGTTTGTGTACACCGTACAGTCATCTGCAAATAGATCGCAGGACGACGAAAGATGCAAAGGTAGATCGTTAATATATATGGCAAATAATAGAGGGCCAAGAATAGAGCCTTGCGGTACTCCAATATTGAAGGTAGTGGTTTGAGACAGAGATTTATTGTGTGATACTACTTGCTTTCTGATTGATAGAAAAGATGATATTAGAGTGACTACATTAAGGCCAATTTTCATTGTCTCGAGTTTTTTAATTAAAATAACATGGTCTATCATATCAAATGCTTTCTTGAAATCAATAAACACAGTTCCACATAGACTGTTGTTGTTTATATTCTGGTGCCAATTTTCTATCATGTTTGTTAGGGCCGTATGGCAAGAATATTTTGGTCGAAATCCTGATTGGCTGTCAACAATAAGCTTGTTGCGAACTAGATACTGTAATGTTACTTTATGGATGTGTTTTTCTAGTGGCTTAGATAGTGATGATAGTAAGGAAATGGGTCTGTAATTGTTCGGGAGACCATTGTCCAATGAGCCAGATTTAAGAAGAGGGTACACTTTAGCGATTTTGAGAGCTGATGGAAAGTGGCCTTTGGTTAGACACTGATTATATATATAGGTTAGTGATGTACAAATCACTGGCGCAGCACAACGGAGAATCTGGTTGCTGATTCCATCTAACCCAGATGAGGTTGTGTTTTTTAGGTTACTGAGGTAAGTGAATACTTCAGTGATTGTCATTAGCGGTATGTCGGAAAGAATATCGCGGGAGCATCTATTCTCGCAAAACGATGACAATAAAGATAAGTTGCAAGGAGAATTAGGTATTGAAGCCTTCAACTGGTCTATGTCAGTTTGAAAAAAATTACTGAATTGGTCGCATGTAATATGATTTGATGGTAAAGAATTTCGGAAGTTATACTTGTTTGTCAAGGTGTTAATTGCCTAACATATATCCTTACTATTTGTTTTATCCATTACTAAGTTCTTAAAGTAACTTTTCTTTTCCTGTCGTATGCTATATTGAACTTTGTTTCTAAGAGTACGGTATGCACTGATATCCCGCTTTTTATGTGCTTTATCTCTGTCTCTCATAATTTCAAGTATTTCCTGGGTGATCCAAGGTGGCTTGACGTGGTGTTTTACTCGAACTTCCTTGACTGGCACATGTCTATCAAAAACATCAATAAAGGTTTTCATCTAGAATTCCAGAGCACCATCCGGGTCAGGAAGCTGATAAACATTGTCTAGAGGTGAACTGAGCAAGTCCTGTAAAAATGCGTTTTGGTTGAAATTTTTGTAACTTCTATATTTTACACTTATGTGTTTATGTTTATGAGTTTTAATTCCTTTTTTAGACCACGTGCAGCATATTGGGTAGTGATCGCTCATTGCACAATTTGGTACGGTGCATTCTATGATGTTGTCTGAGCAAGTTACATAAATGTGATCTATGACTGTTGAAGATGACTTTGTTACTCTAGTAGCTTGTTGTACTATTTGTTGGAAATTGTATGATGCAATTATATTTCCCCATATTATGTTGGATGTGTTGGTGTCAATGTTAAAGTCTCCGAGTAGTATAATTTCCTTCCCAGAAGCGAAAACCACATCCATCGTGGTAGTGAAGTTTTCGTACCAGACGTGTCCAGCACTGGGATTTCTATAAAGGTAGCCAATTATCAGGGGAGTGCGGTTTTGAAGTTTTAGCTCTAGCCAGATGCATTCTATTTCGCAAGTTTCAAAGTCTAGCCTACGGCGAGCATTTAGTAAATTAGAAACATAGGTTATTATGCCTGTCTCTTGTTTCCTACAGGGATCCCTTCTAAAAACTTTGTACCCTTTAATAGAGATGTCCTCATCTGAAATTGTATCATTAAGCCTACTTTCACTAAGGCGGAATAAATGAAAATTTTGATTAAGAATAGAAGATAACTCTGGTAGCTTGTTAAATAAGCTGCAAATGTTTAAGTGTCCAAGGCGTATTCCTGGCTTATTGAGCCAGTGTTGCCACTTCTCAGACATTTCATCCATGAAGAAAGTGTAAATTCGTCAAAGTTAAACTAAAATACAAGATCATAAAACAAAATCACAATTACATTAACTTACAAAATGTCAGTAATACAAATCAATAAGTAAATGACAATATTATAACGATATAACTAATTAGACCAACGAATATAATATAACAAGGAACAAAACGAATTAAAGAACATACAACAAATAATTAACTTGAAAAAAAACTACTTCACAAGCTAAGTACCAACTGTTATCCAAAAGAATCAATAAATGACTATACAAGTCAATGTCTCTGTTTAAAGCGGGGAGTGAAGACCCCCTCACTCAGGGTATTAAGACGATAAAAAGTATTCTAAAAGATATCTAAGTGTCAATCTCTGTGACTTCAATACGAGTCAATGTTTACAGCCACGTACAATCTAATACGTTGCTATATAAATCAATAACCAAGTATGCGCATAAACTTTATAGGAGAGGCCCTTTCTTGTACCGAGATCCGGTGTTGCTTTGTGCTGAATTGTTAGTAAATACCAGGCTGTGTTGGTCCTTGGTACAGCGACATCATAAATGCCTGCCGAAGTGAAGTTGGGCTAAACCGTGTGAGGTATAACAACTCTGGGTTACAATGGAGTGGATACTGTTGATTTCTCACGGGTGTGTAACGACTTCCAACTACAGGCTCTGATTCGTGGCTAACAGGAGGCTGTGGTGGCACGTTGTTGTTACTACTGGATTGATCCTTGCTGTGGAGAAGAGGGAACGTATCTTCATAATTATCATCCTCCTGCGTGAAAGAGGGCGTATTGTACGGATTTGGTGTGATGGAAATGTTCCGTCTGGCTTGGATATCAGGTGCCGTGGTTATGAGTGGTCTGCTCTCTTCTGGCTTATTGGTACTTGATGTGGCGGCAGTATGTCATCTGGCTTGAGTTTGAGGTGGTGTAGCTAAAAGTGTCCTACGCGATCCAGTATTGGATGTAGGTTGTAGTTCAGGGTACTTAAGATTTTTGGCGAGCAAGCTGGTGCCCAATGTAGACAAATGTACTTGATCTTTATAAAGTCACTTTTTAGGTGCTCCTGACTGTGAAGTAAACACCGGTGTGTTGTTGATGAACTGTATGTTGTTGTGAGAGCAAAACTTCTGCAATATGTTGTTATTTATGTCAGCTAGACGACGCTGGAATCCATAACTCGGTGATATGATGGAGGAGAAGAAGATGGACGAGTTAGGAAAAATGTGACGTAATCCGTTCAAGAGCGCCAGCAGTTGAGATGTTGTGATTTGCTGGTTGTTCATGGTGTCATTGATACCAATATGGACGCTTGCCCTTTTTACTTTAAGATTTACAGCCAACCTCCTAATCTTGTCTGTTAGCCGGTCAACACCAGCCCCAGGCAGTGGAATTATGGAAACAATGTCTTTGTCTGTAGTAGCCATCCGGTCGCTATAAAGACCTTTCATTAGAGAGTCGCCTATTATAATGTGTGTACAGTCGGTTCGTGCTGTCTGCAGAAGTAGAGAGTAGAGGACACACTAGACAACATAACAATTGATATGAAGAGGAAAGAAATAGAGAGTAGAGGACACACTAGACAACATAACAATTGATATGAAGAAGAAAGAAATAGAGAGTAGAGGACACACTAGACAACATAACAATTGATATGAAGAGGAAAGAAGTAGAGAGTAGAGGACACACTAGACAACATAACAATTGATATGAAGAAGAAAGAAGTAGAGAGTAGAGGACACACTAGACAACATAATAATTGATATGAAGAGGAAAGACGTAGAGAGTAGAGAACACACTAGACAACATAACAATTGATATGAAGAGGAAAGAAGTAGAGAGTAGAAGACACACTAGACAACATAACAATTGATATGAAGAAGAAAGAAGTAGAGAGTAGAAGACACACTAGACAACATAACAATTGATATGACGAGGAAAGAAGTAGAGGGTAGAAGACGCACTAGACAACATAACAATTGATATGAAGAGGAAAGAAGTAGAGAGTAGAAGACACACTAGACAACATAACAATTGATATGAAGAGGACAGAAGTAGAGAGTAGAAGACACACTAGACAACATAACAATTGATATGAAGAATAAAGAAGTAGAGAGTAGAAGACACACTAGACAACGTAAAATTGATATGAAGAAGAAAGAAGTAGAGAGTAGAGGACACACTTGACAACATAACAATTGATATGAAGAGGAAAGAAGTAGAGAGTAGAAGACACACTAGACAACATAACAATTGATATGAAGAATAAAGAAGTAGAGAGTAGAGGACACACTAGACAACATAACAATTGATATGAAGAAGAAAGAAGTAGAGAGTAGAGGACACACTAGACAACATAACAATTGATATGAAGAGGAAAGAAGTAGAGAGTAGAGGACACACTAGACAACATAATAATTGATATGAAGAAGAAAGAAGTAGAGAGTAGAGGACACACTAGACAACATAACAATTGATATGATAAACTAACACATATAGTGTCTAGTTGGTCATGCGTGGAAGTGTACTTTTACCTGCAGCGAGGCTCTGTGGTCATTTGAAGGTGACAGGTTTGAATTCTGGTTGGGTAACTGTAGATGTGTATGTTCTCTGGTATATCCTCTACTCTCTACTTCTTTCTTCTACTTCCATAAGTGCCACACATCTGTTGTTGCAATAATGTAGGACTACGGTATTTCTGATATTTTCTCAATTCCTTCCTCTTTCTACAGTACACATTACACATAAAAATGTTGATAATAAATTATGCACTATGACAACACAATTTTCTGTTAATAATCAACAAATGAGACAATGATATGTTCAGTTGTTACTGATTTTACGTTTGTTGCAATAATGCAAGATTTTCTGTAATCTTTCCTCAAATTCCTCCCTCCTTCTCCAGTAACATTTACCTTATTGCAGTAACGTAGGTTTATGTTTAATCTTTCCTCTTTACCTTCCTCTTTCTTCTCTACCTTCCTCTTTCCTCTCTACCTTCCTCTTTCCACATGTGTTACTGTATCCTAAAACGACCGTAAGAAGGAAACATTTACTGTTGACGCAATATTTGACCAATGTTATTGCCTGTGTAAACTTATCTGACCCGTCTACGGAATTTAAAAGCACAAACGTAAATGTCTCTTTTACATGCCTAAAGCGCATTGGGAATATGGTGCTAGGCCCACATTTTCACAGACCAATCGACACTCGCTGTGTGAAACGCTTATTGCCAAGCCGGTGGCCTTTACTTCGCAACATGTTTCCTTGCACCCATTTTAGGCTGGGAGCACACGTCTATTTTACACATTTCAATTCGCCCCAATGTGGATGGGACCCATGTCCTTCGGACCGATAAGCGAGCGTCTAGTCCCTACGCTTTCGTCAGTTCCTCTACCGACTGTACTTGTATGAAAATTGAATATAACATTGAGAGGGACAATGCGTTTCGTATGTTGTTTAACACACAAATTGGTCGCATAGTGAAGCTGGCAGAAGCAATTGTCATCCTTTACAGAAGACAACGTTGTTCAAACAAAATGACATTATAGTCAGTTTACAATTACCGTGGTAGACAATTCAAATTATTGTGTGAACATGTGTGTTGTATATTTCAGCTTGAAGGATTTTCTAATTAGTTTATGCTGCGTGATTTTTGCAGTATGTAATTGACAAGATGCAACGAAATACGCTAGGCAATAAATAGTGCAATCTATTTTTAATGTCTGCGTTATTCAAATTCACTAAGGGAAAATATTGTTATGAATTGAATATTGTTGGAAATATGGTTTGACAAACATATCAAGAAGTATGTTAGCTGGCACGTTTCTTTTTGATGAGAACACATTACATATACAATTGCTGATGGTATAGTTTTTCTTCACAATTCTGTTTTAATAATCATCAAGGATACACGGCGACATTTCAGTTTGTTACTACTTTTAATTATTATAGCTCCTTCGTCCTCTAATCAGTGGCGTCACTGGAGTTGGTGTCACCCAGTGCGGTAAACTCTTGGTGTCACCCCTCTAGACTTTCACCATGGTCTTTTTCCGAGTGTTCCTGTGCCATATATAATCGCATATAGTAATGTTTGTTAAATAAGTCAAAAAGTTAATAAGGACATAAGAAAGAAAACAAATTGAACAATATAACTTCAATACTTCAGGTAAAACATAAATAAAGAACTTCGACAAACTCGGACAAAGTTAAATTTTTGTTATTTTGTTATGTCTGCTCTGTCAAATTTGCAATTTTTTTATTTTGGTGTCACCCCTTGATGGTGTCACCCGGTGCGGCCCGCACCCCCCGCACCCCCCTAGTGACGCCCCTTGTCCTCTTCATCTTCCTGACACATAAGAAAACATTCTTGTCAGTTAACCATGCTTTCATTCTATCAATTTATCTACGCTTCATTCTTTCCAATCGTATGTAATACACGCATGTATTTAAGCACAATTTAAAATACGTAGTTATACGTCTATCTAAAGCAAGACCGTTCCATCCGTAATATTGCTGTCTTTAGATGCGTGTTCGCTATGGCAACATACACCACCAGTACGCTGATCCCGAATGGTCTCGTACTTTAACATATAGTGGTTTCTGAACTCTCCCTATCATTATCATCATCATCATCATCATCATCATCATCATCATCATCATCATCATCATCATCATCATCATCATCATCATCATCATCAAGTGCCCTGCCAGCTGGCGTAGGCGTTCATAGCTCTTCACAGATCTCGGTCTATCGCTGCAAAACTGGTTCTATATAACTGTGAGTCTTGGAATGTAAATTAACAAATTAAGAAAACAATAGAAGCTCCCTATTACAAGTGTCAAATTTCAACCAACCCGTAACATTGTATGAAAACCAACGCAAACTGTCTCTTCCAAATCACTAGAAGCAGTGTTTCGAACACGGTATGCTCAACACTTTACTTCTACTGAAAGAATTTGCAGCGCCACTACCCATGCCGGAGTGCACCTTATGATAGTCATCGTTGAACTTTAAGATTCATCCAGCATTTACACGGTATAATACAAAGAAGCTGCCATGATTTCACTATTTATAGATGTTTACTGTAATGAGAAGTCGTCCGGCAGGTGTTAGCTGGCAGGCCGTTCACTTGCCATTCAAATAGAAAATTAACAAAGAAAGAGGCCCGCAGAGAATTCACGTTTTCTTTTTTATAATCAGTTTAATGAATGGGAACGTTCGCTGCTATAAAACTCGGCGTACATTTCGGTTAAAGATTTATTTAAATGAATCTTTATTTGCTATGTGCAGACTACGTGGGATGATGATGAATACTGTTAATTCTCAAACACAAGCAATGGATATATGTTTGGGGTTCATTTAGTTACAAACTTTCGAGTTCGTCCGACCACCTAAGGATAGGTAAATTCGTTATGAACAGTTGTTGTTGTTATCTGTCCAGCGAATATAAGGTTTGCTCCGTGTACCCCCATGTGCTTATTTGACTTAGATATGCATTTCCGTTAATGTAGTGTTAAACGTAATGTTTTCCTTGTATACGACGCTAGAATGTCTTGAGTGTGTATAAAGGGTAATAGCTAGACGGTTGCCTGGCAGTTTGGTAGCCGTGTGTTCGGTTCCACCCGAAAGCGGATTTTATTTATTTATCTATTTATTCTTTGTACATTAACCTGGGTTGCTGGGTCGACCCAACCTACAGTGGGTGCCAGGAAATGTCTTGGGAAGTGAAGGTAGCTGATGTAATATTCACCGTATTACCTGCCGAGGTCGCTTAGAATATACAGATATGTATCTAGCACCATATGTCAAATACGCTTGAAGGCGCGCAAAAGTCCTGTACTTACCTTATTTACACACTCACTCACATTGTAACCTATTTACCCACTTTCTCACTTACTTATGTAATTACTTAATTATTTACCTATTTACTTACGTATTTACTTAATTCCTTGCGTATGCACCTATTTACTTACCTACTTACTTACTTATATATTTACTTGCGTATGTACCTACTTATTTACCTACTTACTCACTTATATATTTACTTGCGTATGTACCTACTTATTTACCTACCTACTCGCACACTCACATATTTACTTACTTACTTACTCACATACTTACTTACTGATGTACCTAAATACATAGGTATTTTACTACTCATATATTTACGTATTTACTTATTTATTTGTTTATTTACATACTTATTCACATACTTACTCACACACTTAATTATTTACTTACTTATTTCTTACATGCTTACTTTTCAATCTACTTCATTATCTGCTTACTCACACACTTACTTACTTACTTACTTACTTATTTACTTACTAACTTACTTACTTACTTACTTACTTACTTACTTACTTACTTACTCACATGCTTACTTACTTACTTACTAACTTACTTACTTACTTACTGACTCACATGCTTACTTACTTATTTACTTACTTACTTACTCACACACTTACTTACTTACTTACTTACTTATTTACTTACTAACTTACTTACTTACTTACTTACTTACTTACTTACTTACTTACTTACTTACTCACATGCTTACTACTTGTGTACCTACTTATGCAGCTACTTATTTACCTACTTATTCACACATTTACTTATTTATTTGTTTCTTCTTCTTCTGCGTTCATCCGGGGTCTTTTTTCAGATGTGATTGCCTTGTGCCTGTTTACAGCGGAGCTGCGATACTGCGCGTTTAGGCCGACACATCCGACTTCTGCGCATGTTTGTTGACCGGGTTAACATTCCCGGGTATTCGGACTTTCAACGTTATGGCTTTGTTATCCAAGCAATATTCCAATTCCTGCCACTGGGACGCTTTTGCCACCTAAATATCTGTGGCAAGAATAGTGGCAGGCTAAGAACTTCTTGTAGCACCTTTGGATGTCAGCCTGAATATAGTTAAAGAAAGCTGCAGTCAACTTGAGCTTGTTGACATCTCCATAGAGCTTGTCCTCAAATGAAGCAGGTGTGGGCCAAAATATATTTCTCTGTTCTGCATATATTGGGCACTCCTACAGCAAATGTTTTGCTGTCATTTTACCAGTTCTACAATTACATTCATCCGTATCTCCTATCTTTAGTTTACTAAACAAGTGGTAATTCGGCCTGTTATGTCATGTGCGGAGTCTGAAGATTGCTACTTGTTGACTTCGGTCGAGTTTGTAATATGCATCATCCTTCTGGTGACCTGGATGCTCTGATTCCCATTTGGTTCTATGAGAGCTTTTAATAAACCTCTTTGCCTCATTATAGTTTATGTCTATGTCAGGCTGGGGTAGTCGTCCGCCCTCTTTTGCCTGTCTGTCAGCCTCTTCATTACCAGGTGTGCTGCAATGTGATGGGATCCACTGTATTACAACTTTTTTGGGGTTTCTGACATAATCCATGGAGTACTGCTCTTAGGTCTGCTAGTTCTGTGCTGATTTTGTTCTTCAGTATTGAGACAGATGACTTTGCATTTGTGAAGATAGTTATTTGCTTCTCTTTATTTTCCTCCATCAAGAGCATTTCTGCTGCAGTTTTCAAAGCATCTGTCACTGCTTTGAAGTTACTTGAAAATGTTCCAATTGCCACTGACTTTTTTATTTTTCACTCCATTTTTTTTTTTTAAATTGAGAAGAATTCCTCCTCCTCCATTTTCTATTGAATTTTTGGCTGATCCATCTGTATATGTATGGGTCCAATTGCTACTTGGATAATGTTCTTTTATTTAGTTCAGAGCAATTTTTCTTCTGTCTGTTTCATTCTGTGTTCTTTTTCTCGATACCAGAAATGTTTCCTATCATCTCAGGCAATTGCTGCTGTCTCCAAGCTGGGGACTTGTGTGCATTGTAAATGGGTTTGATATGTTAAGTATAGAATCTGCCCTAAGCTTTCGTTTTGCAGTTTTCTACAAAGTTGCTACGCTTCAGTCTCCCCTTTCCAAAACCATTAAACCTCTTTTACATGGGGTGGTCTTTCAATCTTCTAAATTTGTCTGCTTGTTGCTGGGCTCTACTATCTCTTCTATCCTGCATTGGTTGTAAACAAGTGATCTTTTCTAGTTCATTTATAGGCGTTGTCTTCAGGATTCCAGTTATGATTCGCATACCTTGATTTTGGATTTTGTTAACGTCTGACTTAGCTGCTGTTGCTTAAGCTGCGATACCATATTCCAGTACTGGCCTCACCCGTCACGTATATAACTTCTTGAGAACTTTCTCATCTGCTTTCCACGTTGTACCAGCAAGCTTTTTTCATGATTGCCATTCTTTGCCTTGCTCTTTTTTCGATTTTTCTCAACCTGTATCTTCCATACTCTCGTACGAAACACAGCTGCACGAGATTCGGCAGCGGATCGTGTCTCTCTGGTTACTTACGGGAGTATGTTCAGAAAGCACACACTACAAACTACTGAACGTAACACTTGCCAAGATATCAACAGCAGTTGAAACAAAGATGGTGTTAACTGCAATGTCCTGTAAAGGATATGCGAAAATAAATGTGTCTTCTATGTCAGGCAACGATCAAATGTGACTTCTAGATAGTTTGGATTTTCTTCATGGCGCATTATTGTTCCATTCAATACCAGCTTATGGTGCTGAATTTTATCTGAGAGGGAGAACACTGTGCATGTTGTTTTCTCCTCACTTATCTTCACTAGCCATGATTATGACCAGTCCTCTAGTGCTAATAGGGCTTGCTGTATTCTGATGCTAGCTGTACTGATATATTCTTCAGATGTTCATATGGCTAGGTCATCTGCAAAGGAGGATATACTCTGGCTGGAAAATTTTATGTGATGTCATTTATGTATGCTAGGAATAATGTTAGTGAAAGAACTCCAGTTTGGGGGACACCTTGGTCCAACAGCATCTTTTTACTGGTTTGTCCTTGTACTTTTGTCCTGACAGTTCTGTTCTCAAGGTAGTGGCTGATCCATTTGTACATTTTCCCACAAACATGTATTTTTTTGCAGTTTTACTTTCAGTCCTTACTTCCATACTTTATCAAATACTTTTTATAAATCAAACCAGACTGCTAGTGTGTGCTTTTTCTATTGGAGGGCATCCTCTATTTCCTGAGCTATATATGTTATTTTATTTGATCTTCAGTGTACTACTGAATCCTGTTTGTACCAGTAGTACTTTCTGAATCCTGCTTGGTGTGGTGTTAAGAGCTGGTTTTCTTCTTACATTGTTAGCCTGCAATTGATAATGCGTTCCATAAATTTTTCTACACAGCTAGGTAAACTGATAGATTGATTTGATTCTTCCAGGTCTTTTCCTTTCTTTGGGACTGGTTTCAGCAAAGCTTCCTTCCATGCCTGTGAGACTATTCCTCTCTTCCAACTGTAATTTAGGACTGCTAGTAGTTTTTTTTTCTCTTTGTTTGTTGTTGTTGTTGTTTTTTTTATTTTTGCTTTAGTGCCCAATCCTATTAGCATTTCATGTGTGATTCCATCCTTTCCTGGTGATTTTTTTCTTTTTTAGGGTATTCATTGCCCTTCCATTTCTTCCATTTTTAGATTTGCCATCATATATTCTGCTGCTGTCTCTATATTACTATGATGTATCTGTTTATCTTTGATTGCTTTCTTCTGTTCGGTTGTAATATCAATGTGGTTTGCTCTAGCGTAGTGTTCCATTAGTGCATTTGCAGCCTTTTTTCCTGCAAGAAAAGCATTTCCTTGTTTAATTGTTCTTTGTTTGTTTCTGGTTCCTTCATTGTCCATGGCTTTCACTAGTGTCCATAGTTTGTTTCCATCCCTGTTAAAGTTCACGTTTTCTGATTTTTTTCTTCTTCAAAAATCTCTTGTTGTTTGATTTATTGTTCTTTTATATTTTGCTGAGATGGCTTTGAGAGAGATGTTTGCTTCAGTTGTTTGTTCTCTCTCTCTCTCTCTCTCTCTCTCTCTCTCTCTCTCTCTCTCTCTCTCTCTCTCTCTCTCTCTCTCTCTCTCTCTCTCTCTCTGTGTGTGCTGTCTTTCTGGCATCTTCAACTTTGATCTCCAAAATTTGTAGTTCTTCAGTCCAGTATGGTTTGTAATTTTTCCTCTCTCCTTTTGGAACGGACTCAGTGGCCGCCTTATTATTGCTTTGTTTATCCTGTCCACCATTTGTTTCATGTTGCCATGTCGTGTATGTATGTTTTCACAATACGTGTCTGTTATTATGGCAAATCTATCCCAATCAGCTCATTTGTAATTCCGGTGAGGCAAAGGCTTTTGCTCCTGTGGGACATACTCCATACTTACACGTTTCATGTAAGTATTAATAGGCCTCCTGTGTGAACTTCGCAGTCGAAACGTGTGCTTGATATCCTCTGACCGAGAATATGTGATGAGTGTTGAGGTGCGTCTCTTGAATGCATAACTCATCTATTCTGTCTTTATGAAGAAGATTTATTAAGGGTCTTTCTTGTTAGAAAGTCCTTCGGTATTCCACTGTAGTATGTTGAGTGTCTGGGGGTTTGGTCAATAGTTCTTACCCTACTCCTCTTTGCCTTGACTCCACGAAACAGGGGAAGGTAACCACCAATAGTATTGGGTGAATCTCTCGAGGCGGGGGGGGGGGGGGGGGAGGGGCCGGCGTCACTATGACCTCCTGATGGAACTTTTAATTTGTATCATTATGGATTGATTAAGTCATGTTGCACTCTTTTGTCAAGCCTGTGGCTCAGTACATCCGATTTCGACAAGCATTTTTCGGGTGTGCTCTTCCTATCCTTTAACTGTCCCCAGTCTACCTACAAGTCAGCAAGTGCGTGTCTCTCTTCGTCTGTTTCCTATCCCTTGACCTGTCTGATATGGGAGACCCTAACATTAGCTGTGCTACCGTTGGCATAGCTCTTGAGGTCCGTGGAACACGCAAGCCCCTCTACCTCTTCAAGGTGGAGACACATCAGAGGGGTATTTATTTATTTGTTTGTTTACTTACTTACTTACTAACTCACTCACTCACTCACTCACTCACTCACTCACTCACTCACTCACTCACTCACTCACTCACTCACTCACTCACTTACTTACTTACTTACTTACTTACTTACTTACTTACTTACTTGCTTGCTTGCTTGCTTACTTACTTACTTACTTACTTACTTACTTACTTGCTTGCTTGCTTGCTTACTTACTTATTTAATTACTTACTTATTACTTACTCATATACTTACTTGCTTATGCTTATGAAACTACTTATCTACATACTTACTCCCACACTTACTTGTGTACGTACTTACTCACACATTTACTTATTGACGTACTTATATACTTACTTTCTTACTTACCTACTGACTTAATTATTTACCTGTTTACTTACTTACTTACTTAGGTACTTACTCACTTACTCTACTCTTAAACGCTTGCCTGCAGCCTGTCTTTGCAGCATAGTTTTATTCTACGTCTGACTCCTTAAATCCTCCATTAGTGCACAGGTCCACTGCAAACTTACGCTAAGCCCTCTTATCTTTATTTACCCCATGGATCTCCGCCAATATCCTCATCATACTATTCATGTTTGTGTATCTATTTCTCTTCTTCGTGTGTTTTGAAGTCTTCCTCTATTTATTTTATCTCGGGGTTTCCATACAACGACATTCTAGTCTAGTTATACTATTTTTAATTTTTCTTAATGTGTCCTATCCAACGCCATTGTCTGTTCTTCACCTGTTGATTCACTTGTATTTGTTTAGTTCTTTCCAAGAGCTCTACGTTGGTGATTATGTACACCCATAGGGTGCTGGACTGTCAGCTATTCCCAATCGGAAGTGGCGTTTCACATTCCTCACGTAGAAGTTTGCACCGAGACATGCTAAAGGTAATGAATGCGCAGACCAGCAAACACATCATGAAAACTTACACACTGGAAGAAGCGCGGACAAGGCTGATATCATTAATGCAGAACGGACTCGATTGGCGGATACTGCCGACACCCCGGGACCAGCCCGAATACATACAATTGGAGGTGAAGCCTGGTCAGGCAGATCAATGTCGCATTCGAGGGAAAGAGACTAGGTACCATAACCTATTCTTTCTTAAAACAGTGAGCAGAAATACTATGGGATGGCTACTGCATCGGAAAACCTGGCACGTTTGGGGAATACCAGATGTGTAGTGACGTCGTTCGACTTATCATAACCTGAACATGGTCGTATGGATAAGTGCGCGCGTTATTAATCATCCGGTGTGCTGATGACAAGGTAGCGGGTTAAATTCCTAAACAGGCCACTTGGTCTAAATTGTTGACATCTCGTCCTTGACATTTTTTTTTTTTGCATATACCTTACAGTACGTTGCAGTCAACATCAGCATTTTTCAGCTGCTGTTGATGTACTAGGCAAGATTATGCTGAGTAGTTTGCCGTTGCTTTTTGAACGACCGGCTCACATACCCCGTAAGTTACCAACGCAACAAGAACCGCTACCGATTCTCACGGAAGTTTCGTTACTCACGAGAATATACGGGATTGCGGAGAAAGACGATAAATCTGGGCCACGGAGCCCGCTATAAGTCCTTGACTTAGGGACGTAAATTACAAGTACCTCAGACGTCGGAGTTGGTTCACCTGATGGCAAGTGACATTGGTAATATTGAAAACTAATTCACACGAGGTGGTGGAAGATTTTTGATATCTTGGTTCATTTATTACCAACAATGGTGACACAATGAAAGAAATTAAAAGACGATTATATATTGCTCTTCAAAGACTAAAATAACTGAATAAATTGTAGAGAGGGACAGATAGAACTTCAAAAATTAGATTTTAAGAGCTTGCATATTTCCCATTGCAACATACGCCTGTGAGACCTGGACACTTACTAAATAAGCTGAACAACGCATAAATGCCTTTGAATATAAATGTTATAGGCGAGTTCTAAGAATATCTTGGATAAAGAAAAGAACAAATGCATCCAAACTTTAAGAGCTGAATATTGAAGAAGGTTGGCTATTAAAGACGATAAAACAAAGAAAATTGAAATATTTTGGTCACTTGAACCGTCACGAAAGTTTGGAGAGAACAATAATGGAAGGGTATATGCCTGGGAAGAGAGGAAGAGGAAGGCCTGAGAGAAGATTGGTGCAGGATGTGGCGGATGATCTCCAGATGGGTGTATTGGACGCGGGACATCTCGCTTATTATCTAGAGGTTTTCCGGAAGGTTGTTATGGTAGCAAGATTCTGCAAAGGACATGCTACTGAATGAATGAATGAATCCACACGCAATAATCAGTCCAGTGGACTATAGTCTGTTTACTTTTGTCTACCCCAATATAAAATTCCATATCTCAGTAACCAACTGAGGGAAAATGGTGAGATTTAGCACATAACCTTATCATTATGTCCACCCAACAAAAACATGTTTATTCTGGAAATTGTACATCAGATTTCAAAGTTTGTTTATATGCGGTATATTTTTTATATTTACGGGTCAGAGATGAAGTGCAGATTATTAAATGTATTACGCCTTCACACCGAAACCTTAGCGGTTTTTTTTTTTGGTGGGGGGGGGGGGGGGGGCCATGGGATTAATCTGATGACAAGAGCCTCGCGTAGTGAAACGGAGCATTACTGTAAAACAAGTTTGTTAGCGAGAAATCACTAGTTTTTCACCAAGACATCAAAGAAATGTCGCCACTTTCCATGATTTAAGTTGCTTTTGGACCCCATGGCACATCAAAGACATATTCCTAGGGTGTGGGTAAATATAAGGCGGCAGGAAAAATTTCATAACGATGCAACCGACAGTTTTCAAAATAATTAATCGTGAATGAATGCATTCATTTCTGGACAGACTAAAGAAGTAGTAGCACCTTTATGAACTACGCTTGAATGCAAAGCGAGCAAACACAGACACATACACACACATGCACACACACACACAGATCATAACATAACGTATATTTGCAATGTATAACTGCATATATTCACCTAGGAAAGAACTTAACGGCGATTTAAGGCCCTTATTTAAACCGCCCACTGCCAACCATCGATTTTCGGCGCTAGGTCAGGACAGGCAAAATTGCATAGCCCTGTTTTAACTTAGTCACTGTAGCGATAATCGATTGATTCAATTACACGTGATGAAATTACACGTTGTTTAAACACCAGGGTTGATGTGGGAATCTGTAGAAAAAGAAGAACTACTGGTGCATGGAGTAGGGCATTCACTGCGTGTCATATTGTATATTCTTTAACACTCTTTTCATAGTCAATAACGTCTGGCGTTGCTGATCGTGTCTGTTTACAGCCTTCTGTGTCGTTTACTGCCAATTTTCTTATAGTCCATGCCGTGTGACGTCGGTGATCATGTCTGTCTACAGCTTTCTGTGTCGTGTGCTGCCAGTCTTCTTATAATCCGTGCCGTCTGGCGTTGGTGACCATGTCTGTCTATAGCTTCTGTGTCGTTAACTGCTATTTTTCATATTGTCCATGCTGTTTGGCGTGTCTGATCATGTCTGTCTATAGCTTTCTGTCTCGTGTACTGCCAGTCTTCTTATAGTCCGTGCCGTGTGGTGTTGGTGATCATGTCTGTCCATAGCCTTCAGTCTCTCGTACTTCCAATCATTTTTGATACCGAAGTTCCTCCGTGCCATAATGTCAAACTGGCCAACATCTTCTCTCTTGATCACCCCCTGCGTCTCTTCGCCTCCAACTTTCCGGTTGTCACGACATACTCCAGCTTTCCCACTTCTCGGGACAAGCCCAAAGAATGTGGACTATCTTCTTCTGAAACGAGTAAACAGTTTTCTTTGTGAGTTAATTTCTTTCAAGATTTCCTCATTGCCCTTTCTATCCGTCCACAGTCATACGTCCTTCATTCTTCTATGAAACCACATGTTCAAAGCTTTCACATAATTTCTCGTGTGTCTGCTAACTGTCCACGATTCGCTTCTGTAGATCTTTCTTTAGTTGCATGTTCTTTACGTGGCGTGGCAGTCAACCCCAGCGCTTTTATTTTCTTCGGCTGTTTGTGATTTTTTGGCAAGTTTACGTTTGGTAGTTTGCCATCGCTTTCTGAACGACCGGCACTCATACATTTGTATGGAAATCAACACAATGCCGTCTGCTTCCAAATCACGCACAGCTGTGTTTCGAACGCGGTATGCAAGATTACGAATTGCATGCCTAACTCCTTCGACACAGGACGGGCTTCCATACATTAGGTTGTTTCTCAGTATAGCTCTTAAGAGCTCTTTTCCTCATCTTGACAAAGATAAATTTTCGCAGATATACTATGGACCTCAAAAGATCTTAATCCGGCCCCGCTAACACTCTGTCGTTATCTGTAATTACTTGGATTAAATCATAGCGACCGAACCACACTCAACCCATAGGGGAGAATGCAGATGGACGCTCAGTCAAGCTGTCTCTCGTACCATCAGCTGAAGTAGAAGAGGGGGCACGTGTGGAAAAGCCCGGGGTGCAATGGTGTTTATTCTTGATTTCATATTTCATGTTTTATATTTCAAATTTCATATTTCAACCACAATGGCTGGGGCATATAGAAAGAATGGAAGATAATAGGGAAACAAAACTCGCTTACACTCAGGAAATAAATGACCGTAGACCCCGAGGTAGACCAAGAAGACGGTGGAGAGATAATACATATACAGACCTACAAGTACTTGGAATCAACGACTGGCAAGAGAAGGTCCACCAGAGAGATGAATGGAGACGGATTGTATCTGCAGCAAAGAACCTCAATGGCTCGGAACGCTGAAGAAGAAGAAGAAGATATTTCAACCACATGCATTTCTCAAACATCAGGTTATAAGCTGTCGAAGAGATTATTGTGCGGTATGAGCGTGTTCCGCAACTGAGCTCGTCGCTTGTTAAAATGAGGAAAAAACTGGCCACCTCTTCCTCATTGCTCACGGCCTACAAAATATGATGGCGCTATCACACCAAAGACACATACACATATATTGTCTGGAAGGATACAACTTCCGGACAATTTACTGTTTTTGAATAACGAAGACACAAAAAATAGATTACACGATTTATTGCCTGGCATATTTCGCTGCATCTCGTTAGGTACATACTGCAGAAATCACACATCGTAAACTAAAGAGATTAGAGAAATCCTTCAAGCTGAAATATGTGATAATTCCTGGCGAGGTGAAGCGAAATATGCCAAGCAATAAATCGTGCAATTTATTCTTTGTATCTTCGTTATTCAAATTCCCTACGGGAAAACAATGTATAGTTATGTTTTATGTGTGTGGAGAAGGGGTTGGAGCTGTGGTAGTGTAGTAGCTAGACGCTCGCCTGCTAGTCGTGGGTTCCATCCCCATCGAGGTTCATTTGAATTTTTACACCATACCTGGGATCCCAGGTCGGCAAAGCCTAAAATGGGTTTCAGAAAATGCCGTGGGAAGTAAAGGCGGATGTCGTGATACCGACCACATCAGTCATCCAGTGACGGTTGGACTATACAATATGGGTCTAGCACCATATGCCCAATGCGAATTAAGGCGTGGAAAATGGTCGTTTACTTACTATGTTAAACATCTTCTTTTGCATCCACTCGCTTTAAACTCAAGCGTAGTCCATATACGTTACTTGTAATAGCACTGGAGTGAATTTTGCTTGTGGATTAGCTGTCCATTTTACCACTGTCCCTCGCCATCAGGCGAACATTCCCCCATTTCAGAGGTACTTGTAATTTATGTCCCCAAGTTAAAGATGAGAAGTCAACATGTTAGTCCAACTGACCGGTGTAGGGGTTGAACCCGCTACCTCAGCATCAGCACACATGTGCATTTTAAGAACGAGTTGAAAATTTTATTCCAGCATTCGCACTAGACAACCTGTCTTAACAGTATCTCTTCTAATTTCTACTTAACTCCCCGCCCCATTTCTGACTCTCAATCATTACTTTTCCATTACAAACTATAAACAGTGAGTATTATTTCTACATTACAAATAACACTACCTTACAATTTTCGAAATCACGGCCTTCCGTTGTTATGAGCAACGGATAATATTGATCCTGTAAAATATTGATTGTAGACATCAATATTCCAGGCAGGTTTAATCGCTGCCAACTGGAACAATCTTATCATCATTGCTGCTGGTAAATGAGGTCAGAAAACACGGATGGTTGTTAGTGGAGTGTGTATTTAATAGTGTTTTCCCACATAACTAGTTATTTAGATGAATTTTAGCGGAGTGTGTAAAGTCTATATTTATTACAGCTTTTTTTTAACATATCCCACAATTTAATTGCTTTTTAAATGCGGCGTGTAAAGACTATATGTAATACACTATTTTAATACATGTGTTGGTTAGTTAGTTAGTTAGTTAGTTAGTTAGTTAGTTAGTTAGTTAGTTAGTCGTGGTTCCAACTTCGCGGCAATATGTCGTCCTCATTATGATCCGTTCCGGTGCCAGTGAATATCACACAAAATGCTCATCACTGCCCAATATGAAAAGTGGAACAGACAGGAGTCTCGGGAAGCCAACAGCCCGCACAGGTACACTGCATAATGCCGCCGCAAGAATGCCAACACAAAAGTCCTCCACGAAAAATACAATTCATCGTCGATGGAATCGGCAGTCACCAAAAAGACTTCCATTGACCCGGGTTTTATCCCACATGTTTTCCCACATATCTGGCTATTTAGTAGAGTTTGTAAAGTATAAATTTAATATAGGGATTATCTACATATGTAGCTATTTTATTTTGTTTTAGTTAAGTATGTAAATTATATAATTAATACAGTGTTTTTCTAAATATCTGGCTGTTTAGATGTATTTTAGAAGAGTGTGTAAAGTCTATATTTAATATAATGTTTATCCACATACGTAACAATTTTATTGTGTTCTAGTGAAGTGTGTAAATAAATAATGTTTTCATATCCTTTAAAGGACATCGCTGTCAACATCAGCATATTTCAGCTTATTGTCTATTTCTTGGCAAGATTACGCTCAGTAGTTTGCCATTGCTCTCTGAGCGGCCGGCTCACATACCCCGTAAGTTACCGACGCAGAGAGAACCACTGCTGATTCTCACCGTCGTCACGTTACTTACGAGAGTATACGAGATTACGGAGAAATGTCGCTAACCTCTAGGCCAGGAAGACTGCGAAGTGTGTAAAGTCTATAATTAATACAGTGTTTCCCAACATATCTGGCTATTTAGATGTTTTTCAGTGAAGTGTGTAAAGTCTATATTAACTATAACGTGTGTATATATATATATATATAGCAATTTTATTGTGTTTTAGTGACGTGTTTAAAGTTTATATTTAATACAGTGCTTGTCTACATATCTGGCTATTTAGATCTGTGTTAGTGGAATGTGTACTCTATATTTAATACAGTTCCTTAACATATGTGGCTAATTAGATATGTTTTAGTGGAGTGTGTAAAGACTAATTACCTACAATATTTTTCTATATATCTGGCAAGTTCTTTTTTTTATTCAATTGGATTATGTAAAGTCCATCTTACTACAATAATCGATTCTTTATATCTGGTGGCAGTTTGGTCTTAGTTTATTAGAGTGTGTCAAGTCTAAGTGCAATGTTTGTCTACAAATATGGCTATTCTGTGGATTGTGTAAAGTCTGAGTACAATGTTATTCTACATATGTGTCTATTTGGTGGATTGTGTAATCTAACTACAAAATGTTTTTTTTTCTATATTTCTGGATTGGAGTGTGTAAAGTACATCTAAGAGAACGTTTTTTCTATATATCTGTATTGGAGTGTGTAATGTCCTTCTAAGACAATGTTTTTCTATATTTCTGGATTGGAGTGTGTAATGTCCTTTTAAGACAATGTTTTTTCTATATTTCTGGATTGGAGTGTGTAATGTCCGTCTAAGACAACGTTTTTCTATATTTCTGGATTGGAGTGTGTAATGTCCTTTTAAGACAATGTTTTTTCTATATTTCTGGATTGGAGTGTGTAATGCCCTTTTAAGACAATGTTTTTTCTATATTTCTGGATTGGAGTGTGTAATGTCCTTCTAAGACAATGTTTTTCTATATTTCTGGATTGGAGTGTGTATTGTCTTTCTAACTACGATGTTTCACCGTTGTAAACATTTAACTTTAATAAGGTTAACGAACGATGTAAGATCGACTTCATTGCACCAGGTAAATATTTTGTTAGAATTTTAATTTAAACCCACACCCACAATTGTGGACCAGAACACTCATCCTAGTGAAACGTAGAAGGCTGTGAACATTGAGTCTGGCGCCTTAGGTCACTTGGCCTTCCTATTTATCAGTACCTGTGCATTTACTTCACATATTATTTCATTAATTTCAGTTATCAGTCATTGATTTGGTAGGATTAATCTGCCCAGCAAGGTTTCGGATTCCGTTCTTCGGTGCAATAGAACTGTGGTGTGTTTGGTTGGTTGATTTGTTGGATGGCTGGTTGTTTGCTTGATTGTTTAGTTGGTTGTTTGGTTGGTTAGTGGGTTGCTTGTTTGGTTAGTTGGCTGGTTCGTTTGTAGGTTAGTTATTTGTTTGGTTGGCTAGATGTCTGGCATATTTGTTGGTTGTTTGGTTGAATTGTTGGTTGACTGTCTGGTTGGTTGATTGTTTGGATGGTTGGCTGGGTTGTTGGTTGATTAGTTGGTTGTTTCGCTGGCTAGTTTGCTGGCATGTTTTTTTGGTTGTGTGATTGATTGGTTGGCTGGCTTGATTGGTTGGTTGTTTTATTGGCTTGGTGTCTAGCTAGTTGGTTAGTTGCATCATTTGTTGGTTGATATCTAGGTTTGTTGATTAGTTTGTTGGTTGACTGATTGACAGGCTGGTTTATTAGTTAAATATTTGGTTGATTTGTTTGGCTGGGTGGCTAGTTACTTGGTTAGTTGCTTCATTTGTTGGTTGGTTGGTTGGTTGATTGGCTGTGTGGTTTGTTGGATGTTTTACTGGCTGGCTGGTTGATTGACTGATTGGCTGACAGGCTGGTTGGTTAGTTGGTCGTTTCTGCCACGTCGACTTCTCCCCTTGTAATAATGATCAATGATAGACTAAGACTTGTGCACTGACGTAAGTTAAACAGTTTCCCAGCCTTGTTACTATCGCTCGACTACGTTTCCATAGAAGTGAAAGATCAAAGCAGCCCACTCCCACAAACTCAATACCGTGACGGCATTTGGCTTTCGGTAGAGAGTACAAGCGTGACACTCGAAATCCAGAAGCTTCTGAATAGAATCATGAGTGTCATTTTCTTAAGTATTGGGAACTATACAGGAAGTCTCCAAGTTATGATGTAAGGTGAAATTTTTTGTAAATTGAAGTCAGTAGTAAGATGATATCCATCTTAAGGTGAAATCCGTTTTATGATAAAATTCATTGTATGGTGGAGTTAGTCGTAAAGTATAATCTTTCGTAAGTTTGAATTCTTCGAAAGGTAACATCCGTCGTAATGTGAGATTCGGCATATGGTGCAATTCGTCGTACATTTAAATTCTTTGCAAGTTGAATTATGTCGATGGTTGAAATTCGTCATAAAGTAAATTCCGTCGTGGGTTAAACGTCGTCGTAACTCGAAACACGCCATATACCAGAATATATAGGGTCATATAGCGGTAGTTTCGAAGAAGGAGAAGAGGAAGAAAGAAGGAGAAGAAGAAGAGGAGGGAGAAGAAGAGGATGGGTAGGGAGAAAGAGAAAGAGGAAAACTAGCAGCAGCTTCAAGGGACTGATCCCATCCATCCATCCATCATGCGTCAAGCCGATAAGCGTGGGCGGTCATGTTTTGCCATCTCACTCGATCACCAGAGTCGTGGATCAGCTCCGTGTTTCTGTCTCGACCATGCCACGTGGCCAAGCCATCCACGTATTTGCTTCCCCTTTGTCTCTTCCCTTCGATCTTGCCAGTCGTCACCAAGTTCTTCAATTTATTTTTTCTCATAACGTGCCCAAAATATTTTGACTGTCTACGTTAATGTGGTAGTTCCGAAAGGGGGGTTCTAGCCTAGGTCGAGGGTACCATGAACGACGTCATTCATGGTAGCGACGTAGCATCCAAACATGAGCCCCAGCGCACATTTGATTAGCCGTAGTCCCTGGGTTCTAGCCGTAGGCCAGGGGGTACCATGAACGACGCCAACATGGTAGCTACGTACCACGCGCCCCAGCACACGTTTTATTAGGCCCGGGGTAGCAACATGGCAGCGACAGTGCTCCGTCACACTTTTGATTAGCTGTAGCCTCCGGGATAGCGACGTGGCAGAGACGTGGGTTCGAGGTGTAGCCCAACTGCAGTAATTAGATTTTACGTGTACCAATGCTGAGTTTACGGGGCAAATCTACAGCGGTGATACCGGCGTTTTAGAGATGTGCCCACACTTTACCAAAGTGAAGACCCACGGGTGTGAGTGGCTGAAGCTCGGCTCAGAAATGCGCTGTGGTCGCCCATGCTTCGGCCTTTATTGTTTTCGTCACACCTCGAGAAGCGGGGTGAGGTGTTGGAAGAGTGCATATTATATGAGATTGGTATGAGAAAGACACACGAGCTGTGTGAGCGCTGCACGTTATATGTGCTCCATAACATGATCTGGAAATTTGAAAAGGAGGCCGGCATCAAGCTACCACTCTACAAAAGGATGAAGTTAGACTCCCAATTTGAACCAGAGCCTGAATTAATCAATGAGTTCATGCTAGTGGTTAATGAAGCTGAAGACCCGCTGCGGGAAAAGCTGCAGGAGTCGCTTCTGCCACAAATATCTACGGAAACACTTGCAAGGCAAGGATTTATTTTAGTGCGTTTGGTGTGGTGCTAACACCAAGCAGCCAGAATACCTCTGTATACCTTGCAAGTTCAAAGAGGACTGGGAGGAATTAGAGAGTAGCACTTCAAACTAAAATGACGAACTGTATGTGGCTCGTGAGCTCTGGTGCTAGGTGTGAGAAGACGTGCCGAGGCTGATGCTGCAACAAGCATTTGCAACGACTAGCTAAGGTTAGTAACCAAACCGTGTGTGTGGTGTGTGGTGCCAGCTCTATACACCCCGAAAAGTTGTGTATACCATGCCGCAACACCCTCGTGGTGCGTCTTAACCTCGATAAGTCATACAAAAAAATGAAAGAGGCTATGACCGTCGAAAAAGCCGTAAAGAAGCTTGCCGCGGCGGATAACGTTAGTGAGACTGATGCTCGGGAGTGGCTTCAGAAGGGAGTTGCTTCATCTGGCAAATCTACCTGCCGAGGCCTCGTTATATTCCGTGGCCCCACATTGATGAGACCACACTGAATGCTGCCCATCAAGCCGATCTCTTGTTTCTCCCACATGATCGCGTTGGCCGAAAGACCTGTAGGTATGCCTTGACAGTGGTCGATGCCACCTCACGTTATAAACAGGCTGAGCCACTAACCGACAAGGGCAGCAAGGTGGTCTCATCAGAGCTTGGTCGGATCTATAAAGGGGGGGGGGGGCGCTAAAACTGCCTAATCTTTTGTAGATTGACCCCGGGCGGGAGTTTATGGGTACAGTCAGGTCAGCTGGTCGCTACGCATAAGACACAGGTACGCCGTGGGCAGGCTGGGAACCACCCCCAGCAGGCGATCGTCGATCGGTTCAACCGCACTCTGGCAGAGAGACTGTTCGGATCAAAATATGCCCAGGAGTTGTTGCTCGCCTCCCGATGCTCAGATAAACGATCAGTCTAATGGGTGAGGGCTCAACCCCAGGTAGTCGCTGCGATCAACAATGAGGTGACTCGTTTGACGGGCAGAAAGCCGAAAAAAGCGATTAAGGGTTCTTCAGGGTCCCATGCTCAGGCCTCTCCTGCCCGCCATGCTATCGGGCTTAAGTAACCTGTGATTACAGCCGACTCTCTGGTCAGGCATCTCTATTCAGCGGGCGAGTTCGAAGGAGGTCGGCGTCGGGCGACTGATCTTACATGGTAACTGACTTTGCATAGGATTCACCATGCCACCCAGCAAGAGGGTCAGCCCACTCTTTCTTTACTACCTGATTGATGGGAAGGCTCGTGGACGCGAGGAACTGCTTGTCGTGCCTCCTAACACACAGCTACCCTCTAGCCGGATTCTAGTACAAAGAGCTTGATGAACATGCGCTTTATTTCACGCTCCGTCGTGATTTGCCCATGGGCCCTTGTGGTAACGCCGTCGGCGCAAATCCATTTTTTTTTTTCTGTGTCCATGGGTCTCATGGATGTTTTTTTTTTTCCTGTTCATAGAACCCGATCTGGTAACCCTTGTTTCGTATAGCTATCTGCGTGTGCTTGTATTCTCGCCGGCCGAACAGGCTGTCCAGATACAGTTCATGCCCGATGTCCTTTTTTACGACTACTCTGGAGATTCCTTTGGCTTTCTTGATGTCGTTGGCTTCTAGGATTGAGTACATCTTTGGTATAAGGCCGATGGACTCGGCTATGGGGCGGCCACAGCAATCGTCTTTGAATTTGCCGACACCTTTTTATTGCTGTCGAATAGTTGGTGGGATCTCGTGGGTAATCCGAGAAGTCGTATCAGTCAAGATGGGCTTTCATGTCATCGTCGGTCAACACCTGGAGCAGAAGAGAGTCTTTATCGGTGTAGCAGAGCTTACTCTATTACCGTATTGCGGTATAAGCTTGTTGTACCAGAAGCTGTACATAAGATGTTTGGACAGGTCCAGGATGGCTTGCCTGCAATAGATGGGTTTATTAAACTGGACTCTGATCTTGTTGCAATGTATCGCAATCAGTCCGCCCTCGAAGATGGTGCGTGATTCGAAATTGGGGCTGGCTATTAGCCGCCGGGGTCGGTCGGTCTCTGGGGTCCTGAATAGGTCGACTCTGATACGTTTGCGGATGTTCTCCATACTCTTCCCGAAGACCGTGTTGTTCATCAGTTTGAGGAAGTCCTTCTCGATTTCCGACTTGGCCTGGGCTCGCAGAGCTGTGTTCATTTCCATGTATGGTTTCATCCACAGGGATTGATTGAACTTGATGGCTCCATGGATCTTTGTAATCTGTCGGCCGAGGCTTTGATAGAGCTTGAGATTGCGGTAGTGGACGATGTACCGCTCCGTTTTGCGGAGGCTGGGACTAGCTTTGTTTGGTCTGTGAACTTACCCCCCCCCCCCGCCACACCCGTGCACGTGCTTGAGCTTACGCTGATAGTCACTTAGTCACTGGGTGAACATCGTTTTTGGTGCTAGCGGGTAATCGATGTGGGCTTCATGCAGATGCGCTGAGTACTTCATATCCACCTCGACGAGCCAGCCCTCAGGTGGGTCGTCTGGCGTATTCAGTACCTCCTCGAGAGTCGGGTTGGCCCATTGGAACCCACCGGTGGGGAGGTATTCCATCATCGCCGAGCCGTAGAGATTACTCGCATCGAGATACATGATCCACGTTTTTAGTGCCTCGGGAGTGTAGTCCGGGGACATGGGGTTGTTGGCCTTCGCATGTCGCTTCGAAACCATGGCAACGCCCCGTCGCAGGCTCTTCTCAACGAAGAGATACATGTCCTGGTCGGTCAGGAGCTCGAGCTGCACCTTCGTCTTTTTCATATGTGCGTCCCACGCCAGGACGGACCCACTGATGTAATGGGTGGGATCAAGCCTATACGCTCGCTTACAAGTGTCCCGGAACATCTCAAAGACATCGGCCAGCAAGAGGACGTCCGTTTCCAGGTACAAGTCGTGGTAGTCTCAGGGCGTTTTATAGTCAAACGACTGCCACACGTTTTGCGCATGGGTGTAGTCTGCATCGCTGATGCCTTCTCGGGTGAGCTTGCTGTAGAAGGTCTCTTTGGGCGGTAGGCGGTCATCATCAAATCGCTTGACGCTCTCCATGTATTCATAGGGGTATACACCCTTACGGAGAAGAAGATGGCCCTGGCTAAATGTTGCCCTGAACTTGCCCTCCAGTACTGCACATGGGGTGCGTTTCTGTGTGCTGGAAGTACACACCTTGCATCTGCCGATCGAGATCATGTCGCCGTCGCGTTCAAGACTCTAAGGCTGCCGGTTTGCCACAGCAGAGTGGTGCCAGCTCGCTTAGATTCCCAACCAGGGTCTCTAGGGAGCTGTTCAAGAATTTAAGGCTATCAATGTATTATAATAGCCCGATCGTGAACGAGGCGTACTTCTCCATGTTGTTCGGTATACAGGTAATCTTAGCATCATTCTCCTCTTTCTCCCGTAACTCATCGTTTTTCGTCTTGAATATCAGTTCTCGTTCCCCAGTCCAAGTCTCCCGCCACATGCATAATGAGGTGAGAGTTGTATCCTCTTAGATTGTGGAATATTACACGCAGTGGCAGGTTGTTTTTGGAGATGCGCCATGTCAGATTACAGGTGTTATGGGCTGCGCCTCGGTTTGTGCCGGTAATGTGGCAGTGATCTCTCACTTTATCCTCCCCCAGTGGATCTTCACAGATATGGCAGGGCGTGGCCGTGGTGAAGTCTTCGCGGTCTTTTTCACCCAGCACCACAAGAGCCGGTCGACACAACTGACTGCGGATGGCGGCCAGCTCTCGCCTCATACATACTGCCGATTCCATCAGAGATAAACTGGATGTTTCGTGGGGGACTATTGTGTTGACATTCTGGCGGCGGCATTATCCACAGTGTATCTGTGCGGGCACAGTGTATCTGTGTATTGTCGAGACTCCTGTCTTTTCCACTTTTCACATTGGGCAGTGGGGAGCGTTTTATGTGATATTCACTGGCACAGGAAAGGAGCATAATGGGGACAACCCGTTACTGTGAAGTCGGAACCGCGACTAACTAACTAACATCGAAGGAATTCCGCGGTGGCATCCTCTCCCCGATATATGACAGGATCCATGAGGAGGCCACACGAAGCCACACGATGGTTGCTCGGCGAGTAGATTTGTGTTGCTCTAACTTGGGTCCATCACTGCTCCCTATACAGGAACGTTCAACGTCTCAAAGTCTGCGTATATAATATATGGCGCCCTCATTTGCCTTTGGTAGGACTTGAATTTTATTTCCCCCTCTTTTGGCATGACATTCACTTGGCACGCGGCGTTGATGCCTTGGCAGAGTGGCTCATGCTGGTTCAAAAGATATAGGGTGGAATATACGTCGAGGCAGCTGAGACATGGGTACTTCTTCTTCTTATGTTTGCTGTTTGCGTATAACAGACGCTCCATGCTCTTGATCCAGACATAGTGCCTATTCTCGCCCTCACTCAGGAGCATGAGGAAGATTTGATGCCGCCGATGTTTTTGGTCGGATTTGTGTTGTACTATGGGCCCGCTGTCCCACCCGAGGACGTTGACAGATATCGGGGTTCTGTTTCTCAAATTTGCTGATGCTAGTGAGTTGCACCAGGAACTCGATTCCTTCAAAGTATAGCTCGCCCAGGTGGTTTCTATGACAGTACAGTTCGTCTACATGGTCGAGCGCTGGGTAGAGGGCTGAGAGAATGGCCCATTCGAAACAGCGATTGTCGCGCTTCTTTACATTCACAACACATTTCTTTTTGGCGATGGACTTGGGGGTCTCAAAGTAACTAGAGCCACGGAATGGTTGGGATCGCGAGAGGCGGAGGTCTAGCTGTAAGCAATTCTCAAAGTTCCAGCCCAAACCTTCTTTCATGAATTCTTCAACGTCTTGAAGTATCTTGGCTCTGGCCAGTTCCAGCCCTTTTTTTAATATCGCTTAAATGTCGCTTAAAAGTCGACAGGGTCGATTTCATTGCACCGGGTTTTATCCCATATGGCTCGGTCTCTTTCTGCAGCACGGAAAGCGTCGCACAAAGCACGAACTTCGTAGCTTTTAGCGACGACCCACAGGATTCTCCGAAACATTTAGCTCGTAAACCAAAGGACGCGGCCTGGAATCGAATCCACAACCTTTGGAGCACGAGTCAAACGGCTTGACCACTCCGCCACAGAGACTTGTTAATATCACCGACGTGAAATTTCTCCTAGTTGTTACTACCGTGGTATGCGTACGCATGTTCAATCTCACCATCTTTATTTTTGCTCCAATACCGAGCGTGTAGACGCATATACATTTTTAAACCATCATACCTCTCCAATGCTTTCTCTATTGGTGCCTTGGTGGGTGGGAACATAAGATCAAGGAAACCTCCTTTTTAATATCACCGACGTGAAATGTCTCGAAGTTGTTACTACCGTGGTATGCGTACGCATGTTCAATCTCACCATCTTTATTTTTGCTCCAATACCGAGCGTGTAGACGCATATACATTTTTAAACCACCATACCCCTCCAATGCTTTCTCTATTGGTGCCTTGGTGGGTGGGAACATAAGATCGAGGAATGCTCCAGGGTCTGGATATATGTGCAATTCAGGTACGGTCGCCCGGTAGACTATCAAGCCCCAAGCAACCTCACTCTCGAGTCTATATTTCAGCGGCTCATCCCAACGTGCACGGCCCAAGGGGAGAGGGCGCTCTTCGGCCTCTGGGCGCTGGTGCCCTGGTAGTGGGATGGGCCTTTGGCGTGGTATGGGCTTCGTTGTACGTGGCTTTGGACGAGACGGCTGGATGGATGTGCGTGGCTTTGGGCGGGGTGGCTCGCGCGGTGGCTCGATGATTGGCTCGCACAGTGGCTCGGCGGCCGGTCGTGAGGCGGCCCCATTTACATAATGTATGGCCGCAGTACCATACTCACGCGCTTGCTTCTGTAGCTACTTCAACGTTAGCATAATTGGTCTGTATTATACGGTGTACTACAATATGCACACTTCTCTAATAGGGATGATGCGGTACACCCATATATGTATACGTCTCTAATAGGTTGGTTACGTTGCTTTGGATCCCCCCCTCCCCCCATTCGGCGTACTTCAGATCTGTACGGCTTTACCTTTTGATGGTACCTGTCTTTAAAATATTCACGGCTGAACCCACAACTCCCACAGAACGTCAAGTAGTTGGTGACTCTCTTCTCACACTCGCGGCATAGCTTTGTGTGTGTCCGACCCCGCTGCATCTGCTTTAGGTGGAGCTTACAGTGTTCTCCAACACACCGCCGACCACAAAGCTCCGTCGAACTCAGCATAAGCCACTTGCAGGTGTTCATTGCGATACGCATCCTGATATAATATGGTTGGTTTCACTCTAATATAGTATATCGGAGTGTGCACGCCCGCCCCTCTTTGCTTGGGATTCGCCGCGCCGACTACACGGATGTAATGCCATCATGTGGTGATCCCCCGAAAAACGAGTAGCGCAGCAAATCGCTCGTTCAGCTCGCGTACAAACTGTCTCATTCATAAAAATCGGTCACTGGGGAAATATTTGGTCACGTTTTGTATTAACATCTGTTCCCAAAGGAGACAAACTTATACTCCTTGGGGATATCAATGCCAGAGTAGGCACGGACACCACCTCTTGGAGTGGCATTATATGGAAAGCACGGAGTCGGAAATTGTAACAGCAATGGACTCCTCCTTCTTCAGACATGTGCCGAACACGATCTCCTGATTACCAACACAATTTTCCGTCTCCCCATGAGAAACAGGACATCGTGGATGCACCCTCGATCGAAACACTAGCACCTCATTGACTATGCCATCGTCAGGAAGAGTAACAGACAGGACGTTCGGGTGACAAAATCCATGTGTGGTGCCGAATGTTGGACAGACCATCGTCTCATTATCTCGAAAATAAACATTCACATCAAACCACCACGGCGTCCTCAAGGGGTGAAAATGCAAAAAAAAACTAAATGTCACCTGCCTAAACAGCAAGAAAATGCTGCTGTCGCTTGAAAATATGCTGGAAGACCGCCTCAAGCCCAATGCTGCAGCTAAACAGGATACAGAAACAGAGTGGAGAGCCCTAAAGGACATAATTTACAACACTCCTATGGAAATCCTAGGTCCAACCCCCCCCCCCCCCCCCCCCGAAAGCATAAAGACTGGTTTGATGAAAATTCCGAAGACATCAACCAATTGCTGGCCGAGAAACATCTTCTCCTCAGGGCATATTTGAATGACTCGAAGTCAACATCAAAAAACGATGCCTTCAAGAACATTCAGAGAGTAGTGCAGCAGAAACTTCGGCACATGCGGGACTCCTGGCTGAGCAGCAAAGCTGATGATATTCAAGGCTTTGCTGACAGATATGATATGAAAAACTTCTACGACTCACTGAAAGCGGTCTATGGTCCTACATCACCTGGCACAGCTCCCCTCCTCAGTGCAGATGGGGTAGCATTGGTCACCGATAAGAATGACATCCTTCAGCGCTGGGCAGAACATTTCAGCAACATCTTAAATGCAACCTCCTTCTTCGATGATGAAACCATCAACTGCCTTCCTCAAGTTCCCATCAATGATACACTTGATAACCTGCCAACCATAGTGGAAGTAAACAAAGCCATCCAGCAACTCTCCAGCGGCAAAGCACCTGGACCGGACTCCATCCCGGCAGAGATATACAAGGCATGTGGGCCGGTCCTAACAGAGCAGCTTCACCAAGTCTTTACAAACATATGAGTGAACGAGGCCATGCCACAAGATTTCAAGGACGCGTCAATAGTCCACCTTTACAAACGAAAAGGAAACCGCCAATCCTGTGACAACCACCGAGGCATCTCCTTGCTTTCAATTGCAGGGAAGATACTCGCCAGAATTCTTCTCAATCGCCTCAGGGCCCATCTCGATCAAGGTCTTCTTCCTGAGAGTCAATGTGGCTTCAGAAAAGAACGTGGAACTGTTGACATGATTTTCGCTGCAAGGCAGCTGCAAGAGAAATGTCAGGAACAGAACTGCGAAATGTTCTCCACTTTCATTGTGCTTACCAAGGCTTTTAATACAGTCAGCAGAGAAGGACTGTGGAAGATTATGGCAAAATATGGCTGTCCACGAAAGTTTGTCCAAATAGTGCGGCTATTTCATGATGGCATGCAGGCAAGAGTACAGGAAAATGGTGAACTTTCTGAGCCCTTTCCTGTCACCAATGGAGTGAAACAAGGATGTGTCCTGGCACCAACACTGTTCAGTCTCATGTTTTCAGCTATGTTGACGAATGCCTTCGAGAGCAACGACATTGGAATAGACATCAACTACCGCATGGATGGAAAGTTATTCAATCTCAGAAGGCTGAAAGCTAAAACCAAAATTGACAGCGACACCGTCAGAGAGCTCCTGTTTGCTGATGATTGCGCTCTATACGCCAACTCAGAGGCGGACATGCAACATAATGTTTCAGCTTTCTCACATGCCTGTGCCAACTTTGGGCTCAATATCAATTTGGAGAAAACTGTAGTTATGTACCAGCCAGCTCCAGGGAATAATCACACTGTGCCGAATATCACAGTGAATGGTCATAGTCTAAGTGTTGTGGACAAATTTACCTATCTTTGCAGCACTGTGTCACAAGCTGCCATAATTGATGATGAAGAGAATGCCAGAATCCCCAAGGCCAGCGCGGCCTTTGGCAGACTGTACAAGAATGTATGGGACAGAAATGGAATCAGCCTGCAAACAAAGCTGAAAGTCTACAAAGCAGTTGTATTATCCACACTGCTATATGCTTGTGAAACCTGGAATGTTTATCAGCGACACGCTAGGAAATTAAACCACTTCCACACAGTCTGCCTTAGGAAGTTACTGAAGATTAAATGGCAAGACAAGATCCCAGACACTGAAGTCCTAGAAAGAGCGTCCATGCCCAGTATCAACACTTTCCTAATGAAGAATCAGATTCGCTGGGCTGGTCACTTGACTCGCATGCCAGATCACAGGCTCCCTAAATGATTTTTTTACGGCGAGTTGCGTTGTGGTAAACGCTCCCAAGGCGGCCAGAGGAAACGCTTTAAAGACACTCTGAAAATCTCACTGAATGCTTTTCGAATTCATCATGACACATGGGAGACTGCAGCCAGAGACCGAAATTCGTGGCGTACATCATTACGCAAGGGTGAAGTCACTTGTGAAGCAACCAGGACTGCAAGAACTGTGAAGAAAAGACAGAACAGAAAAACCACTGCAGAAAATCCTCCTCCAGAACCGTCAAGCATTCTCTGTCCACATTGTCAAAGAACATTTCGAGCCAAAATAGGCCTTATCAGCCATCTTAGACCTCACGGCTCCATACTTTCAACCCCACTGGATGAAATTAATGGTCATCATCATTCTTGATGGACAAACAACAGCAACATTTGGTCACGTTTCACATTTTCTGTCCCGCTATTTCCGGGGTGACAAATTTTGGCGGAAATGGTGTCGACTGGCAAAAAATTGTGAATAGCCTTCTCGAGATGTGCTGGGACGCCGTCGCTGCCATGTTGCTACCCCGGGACTAATCAAAAGTATGCTGGGGCGCGTGCTGCGTCGCTACCATGTTGGCGTCGTTCATGGTACCCTGTGGCCGACGGCTAGAACCCCGGGACTGTGGCTAGTCAAATGTGTGCTGAGGGGCGTGTTTGGGTGCTACGTCGCTACCATGAACTAGAACCCCCCTTTTGGAACTACTAATGTCTCTAATCAGTTTACGATCTTTATTTGTTTCTTGAAGGACTTGTTCATTGGTTTTTCTTTCGGACTGATTGTCGGGATAATATTATAACATATATTTCACTGTTTATAATAGCTATGAAGTATGTATGCTGTCATTGGCAAAGCTTTACACATGCATATATAGCGTTGGGTTTATTTTGTCTTCCAGGTAAAGACAAGCAAAAGTTACGACAATTGTAGACGGGATTATACAAACCACATAGCATGTCCACTTTTAATGGATGGTTTGCTGGTGGTAGCTGCCCATTTTTGCTAGCGATAGTGACGTTACTAATAAACGACCGAGGTAGCGCAGTCGCTGTCAGTACAGGGGTCATGAATTAGAATCTCCATCTAGGCGGAGACATTTTTTTATTATATACGTCTCATCGTTATCACGTGCCATGATATCGAATACTAGGTAAGGTGTGGATATTTTTTTTTCTGTCCGGGGCAAACAGAAAACTCTAACCTGCACAGTTCGCCGCAACTGCACTAGCCAGCGGCCTAAATACCTCAGGATCAAAACACCGCACTTACACCGCAAGGTACTATAGGCAGTAGATGACAGTTTTAATGCGGCCAAGCCCGACCAAATAGAACTACACACTAGTACAATTACTTGCCAATGTTAATTTTTGTGTGTTTTAGGTTATATTAACTGATTCAGTGGCAAGCAGAAAGTAGGTCTGGGCCAAACATGGTACAAAATCACATGAACCAGAATTATAATCTAAGTTTTCGTTCACTGAGCATTGAAATTGCGGAAAATACTACGATATAAACCAAAACAAAACAACATCCTAGTACGGCGATATACCGTCCTTCTGTCCAAATGGATGGTCATGTCTGGCGATAAGTATTCTTCAGCACTGAATCGGTTAATTTTACTATTATTCATGACTTGTCTAGTAGTTCTTGACGAAGGTCTTATTTACCGAAACGTCAGATAGGTGTTTTTTGTGATTAATCTTACTTATTGTTACCCATTCTAATTACTACTGTATTATTATATTTGTATCGTCCATTTTGCCCGCGACGATTCCTGTTCTGTTCACCTGGTTACAGGTACTAGCCAGGTATTTGCATGTGTTTGTTTGTATTGTTATTTTCCACAGGAACTGTACATTCCTGTTATTCCCGTTATATATGTTTCACGAATACATCAACGCCATTTGTACATTTCTTCTTTGTCTTCTTTGTTCATTTTTCGATGTGAACACGTTACACCTAGTTATGCAACCCAAAGTTCAGTGTATCAGCATCATCATCATCTAGTGCCTTGCCTGCTGGCGTGGGCGATCATGTCTCTCGACATATTGCGATCTACGACGTCGTGTGTTGACTCCTTTCGGTGCCATGACACAAGACTGTCAAGAATATTCTCACACCGTCTTTCTCTATCTCTCTTTCTGCAAATCTTTCCGGTTGTCACATCATGTGTTTAATGTTTGCTCCCTCTAGCTGTTATTCGAGGTAAAGGCTGTACCTGTCTGTGGATATGTTTTCTTTCCTAACAATTTTGCCAGGCGGGTGGTTCTGAGGTCTGCTCTTTGCGATTTTCAGCTACTGTGGGATTTTTAATGTGCACAGTTTACCACACGAAACCTCGTTTATTTTCGTTTGTATCCGAGAAAACTAGTTGTCCCATATTGTTCCCCAAGAGGTCAGTGGGGCGCGTAATATCATTAGATACTACAGATTCTCGGTCAAGTGTCCAGCCCCATGCTGGGATCGAACCCAATATGTACTTTCTGAACTTAATGCGGATATGTGGTCTCCGTTACATATTACCTGTTGTGTTGATGTATTCACGGTTATTAAGGCGAAGGATAAATTACTGCGAGCTTCAGATGTTGAGGTCGTCAGATCGCGAGCTTGAGATGCTGAGGTCGTTAGCCGTTCCTACCTGGGACACTTAAGGATTCGGGTATACATACTTTACTGCGTCATCTCACATTCTGAAGTGTTCATTAATTTCCCTTCACAAAAAAAGATATAAACAGATGGAGGCGGGTATTCGATGATACACTACATGGCGTAGATATTCAAGAGCTGTATACACAGGACGTTGCAGTCAACTCAAGCAGTGTTGGCTGTTTGCGATTTATTGGCAAGTTTAAGTTCAGTAGTTTGCCATTGTTTTCTGAACGACCAGAACTCTTACCATTATATGAAAACCAACGCAAGACACTCTGCTTCCAAATCGCCCGAAGCTGTGTTCCGAACATGGTATGCGGGATTGCTAGTCGCATTCATAACCTCTTTGCCACAAAGCCCGAATATATAGATACAGGCATTTAGGTACACGATTAGCTAACTTGCAAGCGACACTCTGAACAATGTGTTCCCTTAGTGAATTTACATATAGAAGCCACAAGCGATATGTTGCATGATTTAGTGCCTGGCATTTTTCACTACATTTTGTCAGGTGCATACTGCAGACTTTCACATGAAGTGAATAAATGAATAATACTTTAGATGAAATATTGAGGTAAGCATGGTCACATGGATAAGAGCGTTCGTTCTTAAACTTCCGATGTGCTGATGCCGAGGTATCGGGTTCAACCCATACACCGGTCAGTTGAACTAACATGTTGACTTCTCGTCCTTGAATGGGGACGTAAATTACAAGTACCTCAGACGTAGGAGTGGATTCGTCTGATGGTGAGGGACATTGATAATAGAGAAAGGCTAATCCACAATAAAAATCAGACTAGACTACGTGGACTAGACGTAGTAGCACTGCGCTTGAGTTTAAAACGAGCGAACAACACAAGATGAAATACTTAAAACACATAGTCACAGGTATTGCAGGCGAGACAGTCAGAGCATGTCTCTAACTGTTCTGAATTTACCGTACCGAAGGTAGCCGTCCGACTTTTTATTTTTTTTTTTTTGCTTGTTTGACCCGTGTCTGTTTACTGGAGCCGTGGTGGCAGAATGGTTAGTGAGCTTGCCTGTCAATGCTGTGGTCAGGGCTCGATCCTTCGAGAAATGACAGGGATTTTGTTTCCGACAAGTAATGCATTGGGGTTTACCCAGCTTTACAAACATTGGTATCAAATTATGTTCAGGCTTTTTGGTAATTGTCTTGGAAAGAGAGATACTAAGGAAGGTAACTAGTCACTCCACTTCATATATCAAGTTAAAGTTAGTTGTATATTCTTTACTGGGCGTAGCAGTCAACCCCATCATTTTTTGTCTGTTAGTGATTCCTGGACAAGTTTACGTTCAGTAGTTTGTCATTTCTTTCTGAACAAACAGCACCCATACCATTTCATCACACACACAAAACAACGTAAGGCGGACTTCTGCCAAATATCTAACCTAATATGTTTCGAACGCGGTATGTGGGATTGCGAACTGCGACCGTCATCCCTTCACCAGGGAGCAGGTTATCGAGCACTAGACTAAATGCCCAACATATCACACCCCAAGCACAATATATGCCGCAGGACCACATTTACCTCACTATTTCGTGTTCGTTGTGCGTTCCAGAGAACGGACTTTCTAGTTAAACTATTGTCAGGTTCTCTCAGCGTGTGTCCCATCCAGCGCTAGCGTTATTTCCTCACCAAATGATTCTCTACAATCTCGGCATTAGTGATTCAATCACCAAATGATTCTCTACAATCTCTGCATTAGTTATTCAATCATGCCGTTCGGGTTTGCACAAGCACGAATTAATTAATGTTTGTAGTTTACTAGTAATTGATGAAATTGTTCTCCAGCAGTATTGATATGGCGTTAGAGTTAATTATTCTAAGTTTGACGACATTCTAAAGCGATGTTAACCAATGAAGTGTGATAACAGAAGATGGCAGAATAGACAGAGAAATGTAGATCAGATGTCAAAATCACACTTACACAAAATCATCACCTGTGATATGAAATGCTTGAGAAGAGCTGCAAACTTTACTATCCGAGACGAATAAGAAATTATGTTATCAGACAGACAGTGGGATCAACGCTTTGTGTTAAATATATTTAAAGGCAGAAGATCAAATGATTCGGCCATCTCGTTAGAATGCGACACCATCAACTATCAGTACTGATGCTACGTCAAAGAAGATCTGATACGAGACCTTGGGGTAGGAGAAATTAGATTAACAACATCAAAGACATTGTACAATCATGCGGAATGACACTATCCAGTGTCACCCAGTAGACTCAGGATGTCTCCGGCAGCCCCAGCATTTATTGGCTGTTTATAATTTTACAGGCAATGTTACGTTCTGCAATCTGTCATTGCTTTCGAAAAGGCCGACGCCGTTAACATTGTAAAATATCAACGCCAAGCGATCTACTCGCAAATCTTTTTTGCGGCTAAATTCGAACCCGTTATATCTGGATTGTGACATTTCGTTCACTATCACAAAGCCACACGCGCTGGCTGATTGAGTGTTGTTGAATATAAAACTGTATATATAACAACGTATTAGAGGAAAGAGAGAAGAAAGTCAGAATGTCAGACGGGCGTGCGTACACAATTCTTAACCCGTTGAAAATAACGTTTGTTTTTTCGTTCGTTCATATATTATATTTTTATTTTTTTGCGCTCGCTCGATTTGAACTCAAGTTTAGTCCATACACACAACTTCTAGTACTGCTGGATTGAATTTTGCGTGTGGATTAGCTTTCTCTATTAGCAGTTTCCCTCGCCATCAGGCAAACCCACTCCGACTTCAGAGGTACTTGTAATTAATTAACATCCCCAAGTCAAGGACGAATATTATAATAAATTATATCACATTGATTACTTTCAGATGACCCTGAGCTGACCTCAGACGTGTAATTTACAAGACATTCACTTGTGTGTGGACAAATAACAACAAGTCAACAACAATAACATTTATGATGATGTGCTGCAGCCAGAAAGCCATTTTTGTGTCTAACTAATGACATAGAATGGATATTCACAGAAAACCAGATTCCAATGAAGAAATGAGCCAAAGTCTGACATTACCAAACGGCTGGCCGAAACATGACCCAAGCGTGGATAATCCTGCCTTTCGGGCCCCGGATCTGTACACTATCTCATCACCTTCTTTTCCCGACAGCTACTCAGCGAACCACTTGATATACCGTCGAAGTGTCAAAGATAACACTGATGCCATTAGAAACTTGTACAGTAGCAGTGGGAAAAGTAGCATATACATACAGCACTTCTCATCACTAGAGCATTCATTGGATTTAAACTCAAGTTTACCACAGAATATTGGATCCGGATTTCGTAAAGACCATATCCCGAATGGAAATCTCGCTTTCTCGCAGACTATTGGTAGACAATCAGAAGTACCGGCGTTCATGAAGAAGACAAATGTTGGCACGACAGCAAGACTTCCATACAGGAGATTCGGCAAATCATCAAAGTTCCGCTACGCCTCTGTAAAACACGATTGTATTTCTTACTTTGATATTGAAACCGACCAGGTGTCCAATTATTATTACCGCCCAGGGGAAAACATCACGGGAACCATAAATATTATTGTACTTCGGAATTTAGAGATCCGATTTGTGGAGTTGGTGGTGATAGGTCAGGGACAGTTTACCAAAAGAAAATCCAGTAATGGATTTCCACAAACTATCCGAGAGACTTACTTGTATAAAGAAAAGTGCCTCATTGGAGCCAGTGATTCACATGTTGGTTCTGTGCTGACTCCCGGCCAGTATACATCAAAGTTTCGGTATGTTTGTATGTATATATGTATCTTTGCAGGCTGCAGTTTCGTTATCTCTTTCTCACTCTGGTAATTCTTGCTTTAAATGTCTAAATGTGTGTGAAATAATAGATTACACTGAAAACTATGCGACATCGCATTTATAATTACACATATTTGACATAACTTATATAGTAAGCACTCTTAAAAATTGTAATGCATGTATAATATGTGTGTGTGTGTGTGCGCGCGCGCGCGCGTGTGTGTGTGTGTGTGTGTGTGTGTAAGGAAGTGCGTGTGGGTGTGTGATTGTGCGGATGTACTACTGTTAGTATTTGTGTATTTGCGTTTGAAAGTGTGTGTGTGCATGTAAGTGTGTGTGGCCCGGGGGGGGGGGCGGTATATGTATATGTGTGTGTGTGTATGTCGATTATGTGTGTATGGGAAGGAGCGTATGTGTGTGCTGTGCTGTATGTATGAATGAGAATATGAGAGAGAGAGAGAGAGAGAGAGAGAGAGAGAGAGAGAGAGAGAGAAAGCGAGAGAGAGAGAGAGACAGACACAGAGAGAGACACAGAGAGAGAGAGAGAAAGCGAGAGAGAGGCAGCGAGAGAGAGACACACAGAGAGAGACACACACACAGAGAGAGAGAGAGAGAGAGAGAGAGAGAGAGAGATGGAGAACAACGAGAGAGAATATGTATATATGTATAAGTAAATATTTGTTAGTGAGTTTGTGATTGTTCGGGAGTATGTTTGTATGCGAGGAAGTATGTATGTGTGTGCTAATGAGTGGGTGGTCTTCAAATGATGTAAGTATGCTGGTATGTTTTTATGAATATGTGTGTGTATGTGTGTCTGCCTGCCTGTCTCAAAACATGGTAATGTTTATGTTCAAAACATTCATTTGACAATGTATTTTTTTCTTATGTGAATGTAACACGCACAATAGATCATTTATGTATGAAAGATGAGTTATTGGAAGGGTCGAATGTAAGGCGGGCCTGTAAGTCCAATTTGTGACTCTGACAATAAAGTTCGTTCGTTTGTTTGTTCGTTCTCTCTATATCGAAGTAATGATAAGAGAAATAAAAGTGAAGCCAATAATACTAATTAGAGGTTATAATATAAACAATCTACGTTATGCAGATGACACTGTATTGATGGTGAAAAATGCAAAAGATCTGAAACAATTGTTAGACATCTTAGTACATGAGAGTGCAAAGGAAAGACGATCCTTGAATGTCAAGAAAACAGAAACAATCGTGATATCACAGAAAAAGGTGACACCAAAAGTGATATAGAAATAGAAGGGAACATTCTTAGTCAAACTGATAATTTTTAGATACCTAGGAGCAATTATAACACCTGATGAAAGATGCACAACATTGATTAAGTGCAGAATAGGGTAAGCAAAAGCTGCATTTCAGAAAATGAAAGGTATCTTATGCAATAAGTCACTATCATTAAATGTAAGAAAGAGGGTGCTGAAATGCTATATAGAACCTGTTTTTATGTATGGTAGTGAATCTTAGAATGTAAATGAACAAATTAGGAAGAACGTGGAAGCTACAGAGATGTGGTTCTTGAGACTAATGTTGGAATTCCTTGGACTGCCAGAGTAACTAACAACGATTGTCTCAAAGAGGCTAATGAAACTAGAACATTACTCATCTCATCTCTCATCTCATTGTGTTCATCTCTTGTACCTTGCGGTGCCGAGGTGAAGTATAAACAGTGGGAAAGTACCCGCTTACGGGCTTCATGTATCGATATTGCCATGGACTCTGCTATTCCCTCCGTCCATCGTTTACGTGGTCAGCTTCTTCCCCTGCTTCCATCTGGTCTGTACATCAGTGCTTGTTGTGGTGTACTGTTAGTTGGTAACCTAGTTGCATGACCAAACCATTTGATTTGCTGCCTTCTAATAAATCCAGTGCTGCTATAACCCCCACTTTACTCCTGATTTATTCATTTCTGATCTTATCTAGAACATTACATACAATTTTAAAATAAAGCGGCAAAGAGACTTTCATTTGATGAGACGAGAGGCTTTGGAGAATATCATATTTATATATTTGTTTATTTGTGTTCTTCAATGGCCAACATTGAACTTATTCTTCCTGCAATATGTCCCTGCCGAGATACAGAGAAATATACTGTCGAAAGTATAGGTCTCTTTTGCACGCCTTAACTAGCATCGGGGATACGGTACTAGACCATCGCGCACTCGGTGGGTGATGGAGTAAGTTTAAAACCAGCCTCCTTGAGATCCCAAGACATTCTTGGTACTCATTTTTGGCTGAGTCGGCCTTAAAACGGAATATGTCAGGCAAGAAACTGTGCAACATATCCGTTCTGTCTTCTTTATTCAATGAAATTGAATTTGGTGAATATATTCTGAAAAAGTAGTAAACAAATGCATCATTTTTCGATTTTGTCACCACTGCGTTCAATGCAAGTCATCCAGCACCGATAAAGTGCTTGGATTCCTGCAGAAAAATCAACTCTGGGGTCACTATTCGGTGTGGCTGACGCGGTCGTGAACCGTCTGTCACAGAAGTCACGCCGTTTTAAAACTTCCTACTCCACTCATACACTTGCTGGACTGATAGGCATGCATCACCATACTGGACCTTCATTCGCCGATTAATTTCAATAGGTTTCACCCGTCCACTGATCAAACCACGGATAACAATATGCTGCGGCCATCAATAAACTTTTCCTATGACGTCACCTTATTCGTCTGTAACGTGATGTTAAGTGCTTAACACTCTTGACATCCTTAACAACAATATTGACAGGTTACAAGGCAATAGCATGGTTATTTCATTTTCTATCACACTTTTAAGGTTGCATGTGAAGCTCCCTCGTATTTATGTTTGTTTTTGATCCCCCATGGCTACCACTGTACATGTATTTCGTGCAGGGTCCGCCTGCCCAGGGACCTGCCATCCACCATTCACCACGACGACAGCGCTAACGAGTTCAAGTTCCACATTTGGTATGCTCTTAAGGTCCGACTGTGTGACGATGCAGGTCCCATTTGGTCACACAGAGCGGCAATGCATTACCGCAGGACTCGGGTGTTTCTGGAAAAACAGGTTTGGTTATGTTGTAGGTTTCTTTGTCAAACTCTTTCTGTTAGACACAGTTATTGCTTTAAAATACTTCATCGTCGTTATTGTGATCATTCTCATCATCATCATAAAAGTCTAGAATATTAATCATTATAGAGAGAAGTGTGCCTGTGAGGTGGAAAAGAGGAAGTCAGGTAGCGTAGTTGCTAGACGCTCGCCTGTCTATCCGGTGGGCATGATTTCCGTTATCAATGAGGCAGATTAGTATTTTTTAAAATAATCCTGCTTCTTCTTCTTCATTTCTATTTCTTCTTCTTTTCTATTTCTTCTTCTTTTCTATTTCTTCTTCTTCTTCTTCTTCTTCTTCTTCTTCTTCTTCTTCTTCTTCTTCTTCTTCTTCTTCTTCTTCTTCTTCTTCTTCTCCTCCTCCTCCTCCTCCTTCTACTTCTTCTTCCTCCTCCTCCTCCTCCTCCTCCTTCTACTTCTTCTTCCTCCTCCTCCTCATCCTCCTCCTCCTCCTCCTCCTTCATTTTCAAGGTATACTTCTCCATAGCACAACACCTGGACTGAGTTTAAAGACCATATGTTGCCCGTGCAGCATGATCCCTCTCTCGACCTACCTTGTTTACTCCAGGGGAAATGTAACACCAATACCTCTGGAACAACTCCAGCTATAAAAGCTGTCGGATCATCTCTATCTGTACTTCTGTCGGAGCTTCGATCCCAAAGCAGTTGCTTTAGGGCCTGGTCTGCCTTGCCATGACATTTCGTTCTTAGGTTGCATTTCTTATGACTAGGATAAGGCAAGAATCCTCACAGTTGCGCTTCTCCTCCCGAAGTCGTTGGCACAATGTGGGGTGTCGGGATTAGTGAACGCTGCCCAATATTCGACTCTAACAGAAAGCATGTAGTACTGTCAACTGTCAATCTGAAGCTCAGTCATATCTGCATAAGACTGACTAACTTCATTCTAAATTACTATCTTAATCTAACAAAACAGGCGATGCTGTTTCTATCAGAACAGGAAACATCTTTCTGATCAGTCATTGACATAAAACTTAAATTGGCCTGCCACTCACGCATACATGCACACAGATAAAGAAAGTTAGTTGCATACCCTTTACAGGACGTCGCTTTCAACCCCAATGTGTTTTGGCTGTTTGTGATTTCTTGGCAAGTTTACGTTTAGTAGTTTGAAATTGCTTTCTAAACGATCGGCACCCATACCATTTTATAAAAACACCAACGCAAGGCGGTCTGCTACAATATCACCCTCCGCAGTGTTTCTAACGCGGCATGCAGGATTACCTACTTCGCCCTTAACGCCTTCGGCGTGGAGACAGACACGGCAAACAGTTAAATCACCATAGTCTGGAGAGAAAGAACCTCCAGGGAGTTACCACAGGATCTGGTCCACAATCAGTGCTGCAAGGAGAGGCCAGACAAGCACATAACAAGAGCCAGCTGCTACCACTAGTACTTGGTCTGTTCACTGGCTGTTGAAGATTAGAACGGAACATATTTTGGAATATGATGTCGGTTCTTGACTCAACTCAACCCAACCCAAGCCGACTCTACCCACATCAGCTCAATTCAACCCAATCCAACTTAACTCACCTCAACACAACCTAACCCAACCCAGCGCAATCCAACTCACCAAACCCAACTCAACCCAACCCAACTAAATTTAACTCACCTCAATCCAACCCAACTTAACTCAGCTCAGTCCAATTCAACTCAATCCAACCTAACTCAACTCACCTCAACCCAACCCAACAAAACCCAGCCCAACCTAACCCAGTCCAACTCACCTCAGCTCAATTCAGCCCAAGTCTACTCAACTCAACCCAACCCAGCTCAACAAACAACGCAGACAGCTGAGCTTATTCTTAAATTGTTGTTGTTGCTATCTTCCATTTGCACCGTTAGACGTCGCGGGTACTGTCTATTATTTTGCCACGTGTAACCCGATCAGTGCATAAAAGAGACGAACAACGACACAAAATAACGTGGGAGGATCAAATAGCACTCAGGTACTAGCCGCATATATCAAACTTCACCTTCTGTGTAGACGTTGTAAGACCAACCGTGGTCGAGAACAACTCTGTCTGTCTGTCTGTCTGTCTGCCTGCCTGCCTGCCTGTCTGTCTGTCTGTCTGTCTGTCTGTCTGTCTACCTGCCTGCCTGTCTGTCTGTCTGTCTGTCTGTCTGCCGTCCATCCGTCCCTCTATCTGTTAGTCCCCTTCTTCGTCCGCCCGCATGCGCGTCTAACTGTCTGTCTGTATGTATATATGTCCGTCAGTCACTCTGTCCGTGTGCTTGCCTGCCTGTCTGTCTACATCTATGTACCCCATGCTGTACATACCAACCTTTTTTTTTATAAGACTTCGCGGTTCCCCCAGGGGCCAGAGCTGCCCTATGCATGTGGCAGTGGCACAATCAAGTGCAGTTACTACACTTTGATTTTAGCCAAAAAGGCCGCCAACTATCACATCAGAACATTGCCCTAAACACTACAGTAAACATATAATTCACACGTCATGATCTGCCGGTGTCTAGTCCTTGTCCACAGACTAGAGCTTACCCATTCTCCCACCTGAACACGTCACACAAAAATGGTTTTCAGATCTCGGTGTCAAGACCCACTGACAAGCCTTCCTGTGACGCGACTTAACTTACCTTAGTTGCACTACACACTGAATGGCACAAATTTGTCACGTGTATGCTCTTCTGAATATGTTAATTAACATAATAGTGTCACAAGTTGCAGGCTGGTTAGGCTAGTTGAATTAATGTGTTGTGTTATGTCAGTTACGTTACCATGAACACAGGTGGGTGTGTTGTTGTTTGTGTTACTGCCTGCTGTTTGTTGATCCCAATGATTTTGCGTTGCTTGCCTCTGTGTTTTTCAAGCCTGGGCCGTTAGTAAGCAATGAAACAAATTACATGAGATCTCAAAAAGGGTCTTTTTTAAAGGCAATAGTATCGACTTCAATTCACCGGGTTTTGTCCTATATGACTCAATTTCTTTCCACAGATCAACCCGCCTAAAGCGTCGCACAAAGCACGAACTCTGTAGCTCCAGCGACGACCCCCAGGAGGCTCCGAGAAAATTGCACTCGTGAATCGAAGGTCGTAGCTCAGAATCGAACCCACTACCTTCGGCCCGTGAGGCTGGCGGTGTAGCCACTTCGCCATTTAGATGTGGTTTCATAGAAGAAAGAAAATTCTTTGGACGGATACAATCAAAATTTGCTGGACAGATACAATGAAAATTCTTTGAACGGATACAATCAAAATTTGCTGGACAGATACAATGAAAATTCTTTGCACGGATACAATCAAAATTTGCTGGACAGATACAATGAAAATTCTTTGAACGGATACAATCAAAATTTGCTGGACAGATACAATGAAAATTCTTTGAACGGATACAATCAAAATTTGCTGGACAGATACAATGAAAATTCTTTGAACGGATACAATCAAAATTTGCTGGACAGATACAATGAAAATTCTTTGCACGGATACAATCAAAATTTGCTGGACAGATACAATGAAAATTCTTTGAACGGATACAATCAAAATTTGCTGGACAGATACAATGAAAATTCTTTGAACGGATACAATCAAAATTTGCTGGACAGATACAATGAAAATTCTTTGAACGGATACAATCAAAATTTGCTGGACAGATATAATGAAAATTCATTGGTCAGATGCAATGAAATTTCTTTGGACAGATACAATGAACATTCCTTGGACATATACAATGAAAATTCTTTGAACATATACAATGGAAATTCATAGGACAGAAACTATGAAAATTCTTTAGACAGTATCTTTGAACATATACAATAGCAATTCTTTAGACAGATACATTGAAAATTCTTTGGACAGATACAATGAAAATTCTTTGGACAGATACATTGAAAATTCTTTGGACAGATACAATGAAAATTCTTTGGACAGATACAATGAAAATTCTTTAGACAGATACATTGAAAATTCTTTGGACAGATACAATGAAAATTCTTTGGACAGATTTAATGAAAATTCTTTAGAAATATACACTGAAAATTCTTTGGACATATACAATGAAACTTCTGTACACATATACAATGACAATTCTTTAGACAGATTCAATGAAAATTCCTTGAACATATACAATTAAAATTCTTTTGGCAGATACAGTCAAAATTCTATGGGCAGATACAATGAAAATTCTTTGGGCAGATTCAATGAAAATTATTAAAAAGGGTTAGAGAAACAGATAACTTATCATTAACATCAGAAGAGGCCTGCATGACCAAATGGATAAGAACCTTCGTTCTTACACTTCCGATGTGTGATTCCGAGGTAGCGCGTTCAATCACTACACCGGTCAGTTGGACTAAAATGTTAACTTCTCGTCCTTAACTTGGGGATTGTAACTAACAAGTATCTCAGAAGTCAGAGTGGGTGAGCCTGATGGCAAGGGACACTGGTATTAGGGAAAGCTAAACCACACGACAAAATCAATCAGTACACAAGAAGTAGTATAACTTGTATGGACCACGCTGGAGTTGAAAGCCAACCACCGAATGCCGAAAACAAGAAAGAAAACTAACATCAGAAAACAGCATTCGTTACATAACTTGCTGGCGCCATTCAGAAACTGGTACTGCACGTTACCTGCCGTCTCCATAGGATCTGGTTGACACTCAGGACTCCGAAGAAAGGCCAGACGAACACATAATCAGATTACAACAGTTATCATTAGTATTGGAACTCTTCGCTGGCTGTTGAAGATAAAGACGGATCACTTATGGGGATGCTCCGAATTATAGTATCGGTTCTTGACTCAATTTAATTCGGTGACCAAGGAGCAATGAAAGCGTTTCGCTATTCCCTGACACGCCAAGTCGGTGATTCGAAATCAGCGGCAGACGATTTGATAAAAGACCACCATGCGCTGATTTCGATGATATGGGCGTCGTTCAGAAAGCAATGACAAGCTACTGAACGTAACAAAAATGCCTAGTAAATTCAAACAGCTCCAAATGCTGTAAAGTCATGTACAGGACACGCAACTAACGTGTAATTGGAAAGCAAATGACCTATAGTTGTGTTTAATCCATGTCTACTCTTTTCGCAGATTACTTTCAACGTTCAGAGAAGTTTTGATCTGAGTTTGATACCACAGGCCATGTCTCCAATTGTGCACACAGAACAGGTAACATGTGCACCTGTGTAATTATATTTTATATGTCTCCAATTGTGCACACAGAACAGGTAACATGTGCACCTGTGTAACTATATTTTATGTCTCCAATTGTGCACACAGAACAGGTAATATGTGCACCTGTGTAATTATATTTTATGTCTCCAATTGTGCACACAGAACAGGTAACATGTACACCTGTGTAACTATATTTTATGTCTCCAATTGTGCACACAGAACAGGTAATATGTGCACCTGTGTAACTATATTTTATGTCTCCAATTGTGCAAACAGAACAGGTAACATGTACACCTGTGTAACTATATTTTATGTCTCCAATTGTGCACACAGAACAGGTAACATGTACACCTGTGTAACTATATTTTATGTCTCCAATTGTGCACACAGAACAGGTAACATGTGCACCTGTGTAACTATATTTTATGTCTCCAATTGTGCACACAGAACAGGTAACATGTACACCTGTATATCTATACTATTATCACCCTCATCAAGTGCCATGCCGAAAGGCGTGGGCGGTAATTGTTCGCCATCTCACACTATCACCAGTCTCGAAATCAGGTCTGTATTCTTGTCCCGATCAGGCCACGCTGCCAAACCATCAAGGAATTTATCTTTTTGTCTTCCTCTTGTTCTTTTCCCTTCAAGCTTGCCAGGCTGTCACTAAATTTTCAAGTCTATTTCTCCTCATAACATCTTGCTTCAAGAGAACTCACTCTCTGATTAAACCAGAAAATAGTTATGAGCAGTGTCGATTTGAAGAGGGAAAGGGTACAATCTACTTTATTTGTTCTACTATATATATATATATATATATATATATATATATATATATATATATATATATATATATATATATATATATATATATATATATAAACAGAGAATGTTTCTTTGTGTGTGTGTCCTTTATGCGTTCCCAAACGGTCCATCCGATTGAGATGAAATTTTGTACAGATGTTGTTCTCACTTGGGCATGGGCATGTTATGAGAAGAAATGATTTGGAGAACTTGGTGACAACTGGTAAGATCGAGGGGAACAGACCAAGGGGAAGACCTAGAAACAAGTATCTGGATGGCTTGGCCTTGTGGCATGGTCGAGACAGAAACACGGAACTGATCCACGACTCTGTTGATCGAATGAGATGGCAGAACATGACCGCCCACGCTTACCGGCATGGCACATGATGGATGGATGGATGTTCTCACTTCCGCGGATCCAACTGAAACTGAAATAGTTAGTTAGTTTAAAATCAGTTGTTATTTTTCACACGAAAGAAGAAAAGCATTACGAGCTTCAGAAACAGACGAGCAACGGGAACGGGAATGGGAGCATCAGAAACAGACGAGCAATGGGAGCATGGGCCGAACGCGTACTCTGTGCGCTTAGAGAAATGTATTTGAATGTATTATGACTACTTATATGAATTAAATGAGACGCTCTTCGCCAGGTATTAGGCGACGCCGGGCCGGGTCGTCTAGTGTCTAATAAGTTTTGATTGTTTGCATCTAATTTCTAAATTCAGTCTCCGTTGATCATTTGTCTCTTGAAGGGCCCTCTCATTAGATTTTCTGTCCATCTACGGTGTTTTTTGCATTTGTCTAAAAGACCACATTTCCACCGCCATGAACTGTTTCTCAGCTTGTTTGCTAAATGTCCATGTTTCATAACGCACACAACAATATGGTTTCAATATAACACGTCAGCAATATTTTTCTCACAGCAATTGTGTATAGTATAGTTTTTTTTTTCTCTCTCTCTCCATCTCTCCCTCTCTCTCTCTCTCTCTCTCTCTTTCTCTCTCTCTCTCCATCTCATCATCTCTCTTCATCTCTATCTCTCTCTCCATCTCGCCCTCACTCTCCATATTTCCCTTTCTCTCCTTCTCTCCCTCTCTCTCCATTTCTCCTTATCTCTCCATCTCTCCCTCTCTCTTACTCTCTCCCTCTCTCTCCGTCTCTCTATCTCTCCCCATTTCTCATTCTCTCTCACCATCTCTATCTCTCTCTCTTTCCATCAGTCCCCCTCCCTCCATTTCTCTCTCCCTCCATCTCTCCCTCTCTCTATCTCTCTCTGTCTCTCTCCCTGGTGGTATGCTGTTATATATATATATATATATGTATGTGTGTGTGTGTGTGTGTGTACGTGTCCAAGTGCTCTAGAAGCAGTAGCTCGTGTGTGGACTACGCTTGTGTTCAAAGTGTGTGAACGAACAAGAACTACACTGTGTATGTAGAACACATTTGAAGAATGAAGTACATGATGTCATCAACAAATTTGCTCCAACGTCCCTCATGAAGCAATCTGCAGCGAATACCTGTCGTCTGCTGGAGTATTTCTTTGCACTCTGAACAGAATGGTGTTATCAACGGAGGAAAGCATTTTTCAGATTTGTTCTACATTCAAAGTGTAGTGAGACTTTACAATCACATGTGTATATACTTTCAGTATAAGATACATAGACAAGTACACTGAAATAACTGGCATATAGGGACAATAAAACGTCGCTTTAGCATGGTTGATAGGGAGCTACGCTGTTAATGGTATGAGTGTGGTCGGACGAGAGGTCGACGCCTGTGTTCGTCGTCTCGCTAAGTGAGGGAAATACTGGCCAACTACTCCTCGTGCATTAAGACCTACAAAATGTGTTGGCCCTATCATGTCACAGATCCATAACAGAAAACTGCTTTAGAAAATATTTTAGAATTATATAAGCTAAAGAGGAGTCTGCGTGGCCGCTGGGTTTGCAGTAAACTTATGTGGTTTGGAATATGAAGACACAAACTGGATCTGTGAGAGGGAGAGTGGGGAAGAGAGAGAGAGATGTGGATATCAAGAGAGAGAGAGAGAGAGAGAGAGAGAGAGAGAGAGAGAGAGAGAGAGAGAGAGAGAGAGAGAACGAGCGAGAACGAGCGAGAACGTGCGAACTTTATTTTCAAAGGGTCAAAAATTGGGCGGGAGGGAGAGAGAGAGAGAATCGATTATTTTGCATGTTAAACCAGCTAATGTTGGTGACAACTGGCAAGATCGATGGGAAGGCAAATAGGTAAATATCTAGATGGCTTGACCACATGGCATATTCGAGACTATAACAAGATCTGATCCAAGATTTTGGTGATCATGTAAGATGGCGCGAAACATGACTGCCCACGCTTATCGGATTATCACATGATGATAATGAGGATGATGGTTATTGTGATGATGATGATGATGATGATGATGATGATGATGATGATGATGATGATGATGATGATGATGATGATGATGATAGTTTACATTCCTCAGGTCTACCTGTCCTGCACCCGTCAAGAAGCAGCTGAAGTGACTCTCAGCATCGACCGATCCGTCTTTCTTGCAGGCGACGATATCCGGCTGAATCTACAGGTGACGTTGCCCAGTTCTCAGAGCGTCAAGGTAGATAACATAGGATAAAGTCACAGTCATTTAGATTGTTACTTCCCTTATAGTGTAACTACTCTTTGTTTCTTCATCTGTTTTATAAAGGAAAACAGAGAGAGAGAGAGAGAGAGAGAGAGAGAGAGAGAGAGAGAGAGAGAGAGAGAGACTGGGACTGGGACAGACAGACAGACAGACAGACAGACAGACAGACAGACAGACAGACAGACAGATAGCGTATGAGAGAGAGAGAGTTTAGATAGTGAGAGTGAGAGCGATAGAAAGTGAGAGACAGCGAGAGACAGCGAGAGAGAGAGAGAGAGAGAGAGAGAGAGAGAGAGAGTTTATGTCGTGTTTTGTTTGTGTCTTCCTTTGTATTGTGCCTTCCTGTATTCGTGTCTCTCTTTTGTTTTCGTGTTTTTATAGGAAATCACGTGTAGTCTATTGTCTGTGCCTTACTTTGTTTGTGTTTTTCTGTGTTTGTGTCTTCCTATATTGGTGTCTTCCTGTGTTTGTGTCGTCCTGTGTTTATTTCTTCATGTGTTTGTGTCTTCCTTTGTTTATGTCTTCCCGTGTTAGTGTATTCCTGTATCTGTGTGTTCCTGTGATTATGTCTTCCTGTTTTTGTGTCTTCCTGTGTTTATGTCTTCCTGTGTTTGTGTCTTCCTGTATTTGTGTCTTCCTTTATTTGTGTTTTCCTGTGTTTGTCTCTTCCTGTGATTCTATCTCCCTGTGTTTGTGTCTTCCTGTGTTTCTGTCTCCCTTTGTTTGTATCTTCTGTCTTTGTATCTTTCTGTGTTTGTATCTGCCTGTCTTTTTATCATCTTGTGTTAATGTCTTCCTGTATTGATGTCGTCCTGTATTTATGTCTTCCTGTGTTTGTGTCTTCCTGTTTTTGTGTCTTCCTGTGTTTTTGTCTCCCTGTGTTTCTGTCTTCCTTTGTTTTTGTCTTCCTTTGTTCGTGTCTTTCTGTGTTTGTGTCTTCATTTGTTGGTGTCTTCCTTTGTTGGTGTCTTCATTTGTGGGTGTTTTTATTTGTTGGTGTCTTCATTTGTTGCTCTCTTCCTTTGTTGGCGTCTTCCCTTTTGTGTTCTCCTTTGCTTTCCCAGGATACCACATGCAGTCTACACTGTATGTGTTTTCATTGTTTTCCCAGGATATCACGTGCAGTCTTCAAGAACATATAACCAGTAACCCAAAATTTGAAACAATGATCTTCACATTGTCGAAGATACATCACAAAGATCTGTCATCACAGGAGAGAAGGCAATCAAACCCCGGGCAACCACACAAGTTTGCGTTGACCATCCCCACTCACACACGGATGCTCTCTCCTTACGGTTTAGGAAGCAGCCAGATAAAGATTGAGTATTTCCTGTCAGTTGATCTACGTTTTACTCCTGCAGGGGGTAAACTCTCTTTCAAGGTGAGGACTGATTGTTTGAGTTTGTTTTTTTTTTTTTTTTTTTTTTGAAGTTCATGTTTGGGGTGGAAATCTAGGTCTGCTATCTTGTAGAGGTGGATGTATAGGTTTGTTATCTTGTAGAGGTGGATGTTTCGGTCTGTTATCTTGTAGAGGTGGATTTATAGGTCGGTTACCTTGTAGAGGTGGATGTTTAGGTTTGTTATCTTGTAGAGGTGGATGTTAATATCTGTTATCTTGTAGAGGTGGATGTATAGGTCTGTTATCTTGTAGAGGTGGATGTTTCGGTCTGTTCTCTTGTAGAGGTGGATATATAGGTCTGTTATCCTGTAGAGGTGGATGTTTAGGTCTGTTATCTTGTAGAGGTGGATGTATAGGTTTGTTATCTTGTAGAGGTGCATGTATAGGTTTGTTATCTTGTAGAGGTGGATGTATAGTTGGTTATCCTGTAGAGGTGGATGTATAGGTCTGTTATCCTGTAGAGGTGGATGTTTAGGTCTGTTATCTTGTAGAGGTGGATGTATAGGTTTGTTATCTTGTAGAGGTGGATGTTTCAGTCTGTTATCTTGTAGAGGTGGATTTATAAGTCTGTTACTTTGTAGAGGTGGATGTTTAGGTTTGGTATCTTGGAGAGGTGGATGTTAATGTCTGTTATCTTGTAGAGGTGGATGTATAGGTCTGTTATCTTGTAGAGGTGGATGTTTCGGTCTGTTATCTTGTAGAGGTGGATGTTTAGGTCTGTTATCTTGCAGGGGTGGATGTATAGGTCTGTTATCTTGTAGAGGTGGATGTATAGGTTTGTTATCTTGTAGAGGTGGATGTATAGGTCTGTTATCTTGTAGAGGTGGATGTTTAGGTCTTTTATCTTGTAGAGGTGGATGTATAGGTCTGTTATCTTGTAGAGGTGGATGTATAGGTGTGTTATCTTGTAGAGGTGGATGTATAGGTCTGTTATCTTGTAGAGGTGGATGTATATGTCTGTTATCTTGTAGAGGTGGATTTATAGGTCGTTATCTTGTAGAGGTGGATGCTTAGGTCTGTTATCTTGTAGAGGTGGATGTTTAGGTTTCTTATCTTGTAAAGGTGGATGTATAGGTCTGTTATCTTGTAAAGGTGGATGTTTCGGTCTGTTATCTTGTAGAGGTGGATGTATAGGTGTGTTATCTTGTAGAGGTGAATGCATAGGTCTGTTATCTTGTAGAGGTAGATTTATAGGTCTGTTATCTTGTAGAGTTGGATGTATAGGTCTGTTATCTTGTAGAGGTGGATGTATAGGTCTGTTATCTTGTAGAGGTGGATGTATAGGTCTGTTATCTTGTAGAGGTGGATGTATAGGTCTGTTATCTTGTAGAGTTGGATGTATAGGTCTGTTCTGTTATCTTGTAGAGGTGGATGTATAGGTGTGTTATCTTGTAAAGGTGGATGTTTCGGTCTGTTATCTTGTAGAGGTGGATGTATAGGTGTGTTATCTTGTAGAGGTGAATGCATAGGTCTGTTATCTTGTAGAGGTAGATTTATAGGTCTGTTATCTTGTAGAGTTGGATGTATAGGTCTGTTATCTTGTAGAGGTGGATGTATAGGTCTGTTATCTTGTAGAGGTGGATGTATAGGTCTGTTATCTTGTAGAGGTGGATGTATAGGTCTGTTATCTTGTAGAGGTGGATGTATAGGTCTGTTATCTTGTAGAGGTGGATGTATATGTCTGTTATCTTGTAGAGGTGGATGTTTAGGTCTTTTATCTTGTAGAGGTGGATGTATAGGTCTGTTATCTTGTAGAGGTGGATGTATAGGTGTGTTATCTTGTAGAGGTGGATGTATAGGTCTGTTATCTTGTAGAGGTGGATGTATATGTCTGTTATCTTGTAGAGGTGGATTTATAGGTCGTTATCTTGTAGAGGTGGATGCTTAGGTCTGTTATCTTGTAGAGGTGGATGTTTAGGTTTCTTATCTTGTAAAGGTGGATGTATAGGTCTGTTATCTTGTAAAGGTGGATGTTTCGGTCTGTTATCTTGTAGAGGTGGATGTATAGGTGTGTTATCTTGTAGAGGTGAATGCATAGGTCTGTTATCTTGTAGAGGTAGATTTATAGGTCTGTTATCTTGTAGAGTTGGATGTATAGGTCTGTTATCTTGTAGAGGTGGATGTATAGGTCTGTTATCTTGTAGAGGTGGATGTATAGGTCTGTTATCTTGTAGAGGTGGATGTATAGGTCTGTTATCTTGTAGAGTTGGATGTATAGGTCTGTTCTGTTATCTTGTAGAGGTGGATGTATAGGTGTGTTATCTTGTAAAGGTGGATGTTTCGGTCTGTTATCTTGTAGAGGTGGATGTATAGGTGTGTTATCTTGTAGAGGTGAATGCATAGGTCTGTTATCTTGTAGAGGTAGATTTATAGGTCTGTTATCTTGTAGAGTTGGATGTATAGGTCTGTTATCTTGTAGAGGTGGATGTATAGGTCTGTTATCTTGTAGAGGTGGATGTATAGGTCTGTTATCTTGTAGAGGTGGATGTATAGGTCTGTTATCTTGTAGAGGTGGATGTATAGGTCTGTTATCTTGTAGAGGTGGATTTATAGGTCGTTATCTTGTAGAGGTGGATGCTTAGGTCTGTTATCTTATAGAGGTGGATGTTTAGGTTTCTTATCTTGTAGAGGTGGATGTATAGGTCTGTTATCTTGTAAAGGTGGATGTTTCGGTCTGTTATCTTGTAAAGGTGGATGTTTAGGTCTGTTATCTTTTAGAGGTGGATGCATAGGTCTGTTATCATGTAGAGGTGGATGTTTCGGTCTGTTATCTTGTAGAGGTGGATTTATAGGTCTGTTATCTTGTAGAGGTTGATGTATAGGTTTGTTATCTTGTAGAGGTTAACGTTTCGGTCTGTTATCTTGTATAGTTGGATGTTTAGGTCTGTTATCTTGTAGAGGTGGATGTATTAGTCTGTTATTTTGTAGAGGTAGATGTATAGGTTTGTTATCTTGTATCTGAAAAGATTGCAATTCTTGCTGAAAGAATCTACCCCGAATCGCAGTGCGGATTTAGACCTAACAGGTCCACCATCGATATGTTTTCTCACCCCGGCAGCTCCAAGAGAAGTGCAGAGAACAGAGGAAGCCATTATATATTGCCTTCATCGACCTCACAAAGGCATTTGACCTCGTGAGCAGAAGCGGCCTTTTTAAGGTCCTTGAAAAGGTTGGATGTCCACCCACCCTTCTTAGTCTCGTGTGAAATCATTCCACGACAACATGCAGGGGACCATTTTATTTGACGGCTCAACATCCCAGTCATTCAGCATCAGCAGCGGAGTAAAGCAGGGCTGCGTGCTTGCTCCTACACTCTTTGGTATCTTCTTCGCTGTTCTCTTAAGGCAGGCATTTGGGACTGCCACTGAAGGCATATACCTCCACACAAGATCTGATGGCAAATTTTTTAACCCATCAAGACTCAAGGCAAATACCAAAATAAGATCAAGATGCGTAAGAGAACTACTTTTTGCAGATAATGCAGCACTGACTACTCATACAGCAGAAGATCTCCAAAGGCTCATAGATCGTTTAGCAGCCGCCTGCAAAGACTTTGGGCTCACCATTAGCCTAAATAAAACACAGGTGATGGAACAAGGCGCTGGTGTGCCCCCGTCAATTAAAATTTCTAATTACGAATTGAAGGTCGTCCACGATTTTGTGAATTTGGGGTCGACAATATCAGATAATCTTTTATTAGAGACAGAAATCGACAGACGCATTGGAAAGGCAGCCACAACATGTTCCAGGCTAGCTAAAAGAGTTTGGGAGAATAATAGACTAACAGAGCGTACAAAAGCTCAAGTATATAAAGCTTGTGTTGTTAGCACACTACTCTATGGGTCTGAATCCTGGACCTTGTACTCAAGACAGGAAAGGAAGTTGAATTCCTTCCACATGAGATGTCTGAGACGTATCCTGGGCATAACATGGAAAGACCACATAACAAACAAACAGGTGCTTGAAAGAGCAGATATTACCACAGTGCACACCCTCCTCAAGCAGAGACGCCTCCGGTGGCTGGGCCACGTATCTCGAATGGAGGATGAACGTATTCCCAAAGATCTTCTTTACGGAGAACTAGCCACAGGAAAGAGGCCAACCGGAAGACCCCAAATATAGGGATGTGTGTAAACAAGATATAAAAACCACTGGAATAGATCCAGACACATGGGAGAGAGTTGCAACAGACAGATGCTCCTGGAGAAGAGATGTACGAAACAGACTGGTGCTCTTTGGGCGCAATCTGATCCAACAAACTGAGGATAGGCGGCACAGGCTCAAAGCGCAGTCACTTACTGCGAGACTTGCCTCGTCTTACAAATGCGGAAACTGTGACAGGGATTGTCACTCTCGCATTGGACTATACAGTCACCAGCGGTGCTGCCAGGCACCTCCCAAGCGGCACAACTCTATAGTCCTTCAGGACTGAAAGAGACCTACTACTATCTTGTAGAGGTGGATGTATAGGTGTATTATCTTGTAGAGGTGGATGTTTCGGTCTGTTATCTTGTAGACGTGGATATATAGGTCTGTTATCTTGTAGAGGTGGATGTTTAGGTCTGTTATCTTGAAGAGGTGGATGTTTAGGTCTGTTATCTTGTAGAGGTGAATTTATAGGTCTGTTATCTTGTAGAGGTGGATGTTTAGGTCTGTTATCTTGTAGAGGTGGATGTTTAGGTCTGTTATCTTTTAGAGGTGGATTTGTAGGTCTATTATCTTGTAGAGATGGATGTATAGGTCTGTTATCTTGTAGAGGTGGATGTTTAGGTCTTTTATCTTGTAGAGGTGGATTTATATGTCTGTTATCTTGTAGATAGTGATGTCGCTTTACAGAGGAATGATTAGATCTGTATATGTGAATAAAAAGCTTATCGAAAATATATTGAAATAAATTAATTCACAAAGAGAACTGGTTTTTCGCATCCAAAAAAGACAATCAACATTCAGTGGGCATATCATGAGAAGGAGAATGCTGGTGTATGTGTTAGAGGAAAGGAGAACGGACAAAGAACCAGGAAAAAAAATTTAGATATCATATCATGGAGAAATACCGTATCACAAATGATTAGCGGTACACGAGACAGAAGGCTGTAGACAGACATGATCACCAACGCCTTATGGCATGGTCTATATGAAGAAGACATTCATATTTTATTAAACGTACATTATAGGACTTAATATCTTCAGACTGCTTGCTATGCTTTAACGTGTATTATCACCTGTTGCGTGTATTTTGCAGATTCCTGTGGGTATTGGACCATGCACAGACCCTATCGATGTGGAGAAGATCACATCTAGAAAGGCGATCCCATTGTTCAACAGGACCATCAGGTTCCCTTGTTTCTCTACGAGATCGTTTCCTGACTCCTCTTCCTCCCAGCCATCAAATTCAAGAAGCTCTGCATCTGTTGTAGTCAGAACTAAATATTCCAATGGATTGTTTGCACGATGTTTTCTTTGTTGTTTAGGTGCTGTTGACTAATGATATTGTTTACTGGTCATGAAGAAGTTCTACACGAAACAAATGAAAACCGTCAATTGGTTAGAGAAAGTATACATAGACAGTCAGGATTGTTTTGGCCGTTATAAGAAGTTATAAACCAGAAAACAATTCAAAAACAATGTATTGCCTTCAATCAATCAGGTGCCGTCTCCATAAATGAAGGTTCGCAGCAATGGATCTTCAGAACTGTCTGTCTCTCGCCCTGACTATCCATTATGTCATAGTGAATTTGAATAATGACGCCATAAACATTATTTTGCACTATTTCTTGCCAGGATATTTCACAGTATCTCGTCAGGTGCATACTATGGGCTATATATCACATAAAGTAAATATATGAATAATACATTTCTTGAAATATTACGTGCATAGTCACTGATATTGTTAGAATGTGGAGTACGATAACTCAACGGAAGTCTACTATTTAATATGCCAGGCAATAAATAGTGAAATATATTGTTTATGGTGCCTTTGTTTAGTGCCAGTTGGCATAGTTGATATTAAAAGGGCCAGAGAAATACAGAGAGATAAATGCCTGGATGACAGGGCCACATGAAATAATCAGGAGAAGCGCCCAGACCTGATCCACGATCCTAGTAATCATGTGAGATTAGATCCAAGATTCTGGTGATCATGTGAAATGGGATCCAAGGTTATAGTGATCATGTGAGATGGGATGCCAGATTCTGGTAGTCATGTGAGATGGCATCTTGAAGATTTACAACACGAAACTAAGACATAAATACAGAGAAAGGGGAAGACCACCTAAAAGATGGAATAATGATATCAAGAACAATCTTAGAAAGAGCACATAAAAGTTCTTTACTTCTGCCCCTGACACTTCACTGGGGTAAATGGAGGAAGGAAAGAAGATGTGCGGTGGCGAACCATGAACGCCCATGCTTATCGGCAAGGTATGGCCATAGTAAGGGTGAACAAGGTAACAAATAGGAGAGATTGAGATGTGTATAAAAACAAAGAACGCAAGGGTTACACACTTGACAACTCAGAAGAAGATATTGGTTGTCTACCTTTTTTGGCTTGACGGCATCTTTTTTTTTTTTTCAAATTACGTCTACCTCGTTCATTCAATCTCAGAAGAGAAGTTATAATTAGGGCCTATCCCAGGCCTAGATTAATAATCCTGTGACCGAATGATCAACATTTCGGTCATTAAGAGATCTTTACGGTATTTAACTGTGTGTTTAATTGTACTTGTTTAACTGTACTGTGTTAATCTTTACTAGTTTAACTTTACTGTGTTTAACTATACTGTGTTGAACTTCGCTGTGTTTAATTGTTTTTGTTTAACTTTACTGTGTATAACTTTGCTGTCTTTAACTTTACCGTGTTTAACTTTACTGTGTTTAGCTGTACTTGTTTATGTTTACTGTGTTTAACTTTACTGTGTTTAACTTTACAGTGTTTAACTTTACAGTGTTTATCTTTAGAGTGTTTAACTTTATTGTGTTTAACTTTACTGTATTTAATGTTACTGTGTATGCCCGTCACCATGTTGATTTAAGAAGAAAGTATGTCAAGTTATTTTGATAACTGGTTTCTCGGTGTACCATTAGCACTGGGACTCTTCACTGGCTGTTGAAAATGAGAACGGAGCACGGATGGGAATGTCCCGATGGCTGTAATGTCTGTTCTTAATTCAACTCAATTCGATGTTTGCTCTGCTGCCTTTTCGTCGTGTCCATCTGATTCACTAGAATGTGTCTCTTGCTCTTTATGAGCTCTGTCATATTGTCTCAGTCACACTATTGACCGCGTCACACACCGAGTGCCCACTGGCGCATACAAATATAGGTCTAGCACCATTTGTCCAATGTGCCCTCAGACGTGCAGTGCAAAAGGGTAATTATATTTACGTGCCAATAAATGTCTGTGGAATTTTTGTGCTGGTCATCTTACTGTTGTCGGCGCAGCGGCGAGTGGGTTATGAATGCAATTTGCAATCCCGCGTACCGCGTTCGAAATACAGCTGCGGGCGATTTGGAAGCAGACTGCCTTGCATTGGTTTTAATATAATTATATCAGTACCGGTCTCCGTGGCGATGGCATTGCGCAGGCGATTCGTAATGCCGCTTGTCAGAGCCTAACATGGGATAGCTATGCAGCAACATCGTTACGACACCCGGCGGACAAGAATTGTCGGCTGGCAAGATTGTTACCTGACACGCGACCAGCGGTCAGGCTGACAAGACGCACGCATGCCACGTGACGCCACTAGAGGCGGTCAGCAAGTTGCGCGCTAGCGACAGACCGAGCTGGGACTTGAGACTGGAAGGACGTGTGCGGTGAAAGCAAGGCGTTTGTGTGGATCTCTGTGGGTGAAAGCCGAACGACTGTCATCTTGAGCGTCAGACTTGTGAGCTGTATTGTGGTTGTGAGCGTCGTGAGTTATATATTGTATATTGTTGTAATCATCGTTCTGTATTTAATATGGCAATAAATCCATAAAACGTTGTGTCGTTGAGTCTTACGTCGAATCATGTTATACTTGTACTGTCTCACACGTGTTAGCCCAACGAGCCAATTCTAAGGTCCTGACATGTGTGGACGTGGGTTGCTCGTCCTTGTTTAAGAACCTAATATATGTAGACGTGTGTTGCTCGTCTTTGTTTAAACCATACGTCATTAACGATTTAAAACTATAATTCTTGAACTTGTAAAATTTGTCAAGGTTATAGTTATGTAAATGTGATCGTAAAAGTCTCATTGTGATCCATTACTACATTGTTTAAATATGTGTAAAACCATTTGTAAACGTACAGTACATATTGTTTGATCCTGTAAGCGTGTAAAACATTTGTGATTTGTGAAACTTGTCACCGTTTGACCTTGTCGACATTGTGATTTTGTCGCCATTTTGACCTTGTCGCCATCTTGTAAACTTGATGTCTATGTCCTTACTGAATGTCATCGTGATGTAAGTGATGTGTCATCAATGTTATTGAGTGTTCAAATACAGATAAATTGTCTTTGTGCATTGAGTTTGTGGAACGCAAAGAGTTTTGGAAAGAGTGTAACTTCTGTTGAGAAAAACACTGTTGACGGACAAACTTACGACATACAATTATACTTGACGCCATCCAAACCTAATCAACACTTAGTGACTTGCAGGCACACACCAACAAATAGACGCTAACTTATTTTCTTCCAAAAACAAAGCAGGTTTTTCCGTACCATCCATAACCTTGCCGTAGAGGTCATTAGTGGTTCCGAAGTAACGACCCTACAGTTTTCTAGCCCGATTGTCCAACCATTCTTCACCGTATCCAGGGCACTTGAGTATATTTTTCTATACTTTAACTTTACGTATGCAATAGTAGGCACGCATCGTATAGTAAAATAAATTGTAAATTGTTTATTACTAACCATTTATAACATATTTTGTGTGGCTGATTTTCATTGACGTATTTTCCCCATCATGTCGTCATTATTTGATTTCATCGATATGGGTATTAAATTGCATCTAACAGGTGATGAATTAACAAAATGGAGCGAGAACAAATACGCTGAATACCTGCTGGTACAGGAGAAAAATAATGAACGCGAAGAAAGAGCAGCGGAGAGAGCTCTAAAACAAGCAGAAATGGCTGCCAAGCAAGCAGAGGCAGAAACAGCCTTAAAACAGGCAGAGATTGAAACAGCCTTAAAACAGGCAGAGATTGAAACAGCCTTAAAACAGGCAGAGATTGAAACAGCATTAAAGCAAGCCGAAGTAGAAATGGCTGCAAAGACAAAGCAAGCTGAGATAGACAGTGAACTTAAGAAAGCAGAAATAGCAGCTCAGAGTAAGAAAGAAGAACTAGAGTTACAGTTGGAAATGAAACAACTTGACACTGAGACTGCGATGAATAAAGAGTCAAAGAAATCTGAAAGACTGGAAAAAGAAAACCAGTATAAGAAGTATCAAGGTATCGTACGTAACTATACCTCGGGTGACTGCATAGCAGCCTTTACTCAAAATTTTGAGACTTTAATGTGACATTACCAAGTTCCACTTTCTGAATGGAATATTCTATATATGAGGAGTCTATCTGGGGAACCTCTTAAAGTCATTGAAACCATCCCCAAAGACCTCAGAAAAGAGTACGATTATATTAAATCTAAGATAATGGCACATTTCATGTTAGACGAGGCAGGTTACAGAGAACAATTCAGTAAATTGAGTCCAAAATCAACTCAAACGTTCTCTGACTACCTCTGTTTAGTCCGAGATGTTTTCAGCAAATGGACTTCAGCAGCCAAAATTAACAAAAGTTATGATAGATTAGAAGATCTCATCATTCGAGATAAAATCATTTCTTCTATCCCATCATCGTTTTCTAAGTTCTTACAGGAGAATGAATGCACAAGTGTGGAAGAAATTGAAAGACGTGGGTCGGCCTATTACACGGCCAACAAACAGTGCTTTGCCACTGAAGCTACTGACAGTAACTGGGTAGCAGCGGCCAACTATGAGAAAAACTATAGTAGGCAAAAACCAAACAGGTCTACCTCTGAGAAATTTAGACATTGCATTCACTGTAAATTTTCTCACCATTTGAACGAGATGTGCGATAAAAACCCAGGGTACCAAACATACTTGCAAAATATGGTAAACAGACAAGACAAAGAGCGTAAATCGTTCAAAAGTTTACGTAAATGTTTTCTCTGCAAGGCTTACGGGCACCATCGCATGGATTGTAGAGGCAGGCATATGACCAACAAAGCCAATGCCGCCTTGTTCGATAGCTCAGCGTCAGAAGACGAAAATCCAGAGAAACATCCTGTGAATGCAGCACAGGCTTGTGATGTATTTAGTGCTAACAAATGCACTGTCTGTAACACCTTCTATGAAGATGGTATCTTAACATGCGGGCACGCCATCCCTATTGCCAATGAGGAAGCTAACTTGGTAATAGACTCAAAAGGCAGATTAGACATCCATCACGGGTATGTTAATGGCAAGTTTGCTACAGTACTTCGCGACACCGGAAGTACACTTATTGGCCTGAAAACAACATTCATAACGCCTACAGACTATACAGGCAGGCACATTACATGTAGAACATTTTCAGGCAATATTGAGAAATATCCATTAGCATGGGCATACATTGAAACACCTTTCCTCACCGGGAAAGTAAAGTGCGCCGCACTTACAAACCCAGTGTGCGATATAATCATAGGAAACTTACCTGAGGTGAATGACAAACCTCATAATCATGACATAACATCACTATGTATTGATGATAACACGACATCACCACCAAATGTCATATCACCTATTGAATGTATGTTAGCTAATGCAGCACTAAGTTCTCATCACATCATTAACGATATCATTCCATCATCATCTGATATCATTGAGTGTGTGAACGCAGTAACAAGAGCTACTGCTAGAGTGCAAGATGAAAGTAACCAAACTGAGGCTATACAAATGCTTAGCCCAGAATTACCACCTAGTGACTCTATGAAGGAAGCATTCATAACAGCTCAAAAAGCTGATCCTTCACTGTCAAAGTACTTTGACCTGATCGGCAAAAAGGCAAGAATAACCAAGAATGCGAAATGGCATTTTGCTTTACACAATGATATACTCACCAGGTATTACACCAGAGGTGACATTACAACGAAGCAAACTGTTTTGCCAACTACTTATCGCAAGCAAGCTTTACATCTTGCTCACGATATACCTTTTGCAGGTCATATGGCATATGTTAAAACCAGGTCAAGGTTATTGACACAGTTTCATTGGCCAAAATTTTGCAATGACATAAAAACATATTGCAGAAGTTGTGATACATGCCAGAAACTGGTAAAAAAAGGTAAACACCCACAGGCAAAGTTACAAGTCACTGACTTAGCCAGTCGACCCTTTGAAAAATTATCAGTTGACATTGTGGGCCCTCTTAGTCATACAACAACTAGAGGGAATAAATATATTCTAACTTTTATTGATCAATGTAGTCGCTGGCCAGAAGCGATTCCTCTAAAGAACATTACTGCCAACGACATCATGGAAGTGTTCTTCCATATCTTCTCCCGAATTGGGTTTCCAGATACTATCCAGTCTGATAGAGGCACTCAGTTTATTGCCGCATCGACCCAAGCTTTCACCAAAATGTTAGGAGTGAAGCAAGTCTTCAATAGCCCCTATCATCCTCACTCGAGCGGGATTATAGAAAAGCTTAACGGGGATCTGAAGCACATGCTTGCAAAAGTAACTCAAGATCACCCCAATAACTGGGATGTATACCTACCAGCTGTCCTTTTTGCTTATCGCGAGGTACCACATTCTAGTACCGGTTTCTCTCCTTTTGAATTAATCTATGGTGCCAAACCACGAGGCCCATTAACAATTTATCACCAAATGTTAACTGACTCTACTCCAGTACTTAAACCCATATCATCATTCTTGTATGTAACATCATTGCGTGAAAGGATTATTAAATCATGTGAAATTGCTAAAAATGCACTAAAACTATCTGGTGCTACTTACAGACAGTACGCAGACAAAGGTAACAGGACTATAACATTGACACCTGGACAGGACGTTCTACTACTACTACCTAGTGACAGACAGATACTGACTGATTCTTGGCAGGGACCTTTTAAAGTGACAAGACAAATCTCACCTGTAGACTACGAAATCCTAATAAAAGACAAACACAAAATATTTCACATAAATATGCTAAGACCATACCACAACAGAGACAACGAACAAGACGATACGACAGCTTGCACCGTGATAATAGATCACGAAGATGACGATTCTAGCGACGAGATTCCAACACCTACATTAGACACGACAAACTGCTTGAATGAGATCAAGATCAATCCAAACTTAAGTCAAGCAGAGACAAACAGTTGCAAACAGTTGATACAACAGTACAACACCATCTTTTCCGACAACCCAGGACAAACAGAATTAGTACAGCATCACATCACACTCACATCAAACACACCCATAAGATGCAGACCATACACAATACCATTACATTACAAAGAACAATTACATCAAGAAATCATCAACTTAGAAAAAAACAACATCATCAGACGATCCTTATCAGACTTCTCTTCACCCATGGTCATTGTACGCAAAAAGGACAACACAATACGACTTTGCATCGACTACAGAAAACTGAACAAAATAACTGTTTTAGATCTTGAACCAATGGCAAACACTGACGATCTTCTGACAGAACTGACTGACGCTAAGTTCTTTACGACGCTTGACATGTCTAAAGGTTACTGGCAGATAGCTGTACATGAAGACAGCAGACATCTAACAGCTTTTGCCACGCCTTGGGGACTGTACGAATGGTGCAAACTTCCATTTGGGCTAGTCAATGCCCCAGCCACATTCGTACGCATGACACGACTCCTCCTAGCTGACATTCCTAATATTATTTGCTATATCGACGACATCTGTGTCCATACAGAGACAATGACGGAACATATAAAGACACTAGAACAGACACTAGAACGTATCAGACAGCACGGACTGACAGTGAAGCCTTCAAAGGTGAGCATGGCTTACCAAGAGATATCATTTTTGGGGTACAGAATATCCAATGGCTTTGTCAGGACAGACAACAAAATTGTCTCCAAAATTCTAAGACTGTCACTCCCGACTAATAAGAAACAAGTCCGGAGTTTGTTGGGACTGATCAATTATTACAGGCAATTCATTCCTGATTTTTCAGAACTGACCGAGGTTTTTACTAATTTACTAACTAAGGAAAAGCCTGAAAAAGTTGTACACGATGAATGCCTACGAAATGCATTTCATAAAGTTTTGGCATACTTTTCTGATAAGAACTCGAATAATCTCATCCTTAAATTGCCCAACATCCATTTACCTTTCAGATTGAGAACAGATGCTAGCTCCGTTGCGATTGGGGCAGTCCTGTTGCAGGAATACAACAACATCCTGCATCCCGTTTGTTTTATATCAAGAAAACTAAGGCCTCGAGAGCGTGCATGGTCCATTCCACAATTAGAGGCACTTGCCTTAGTAGAAAGTGTGACGAAACTATCCAGATACCTTCTAGGACGTCACTTTATCATCGAAACTGACAACAGTCCATTACGGTATATAAATGCCGGAGTACCATCCAACAATATGATTGCTCGCTGGTCCTTGAAGCTTCAAAATTACAGTTTCGAGGTTCGACATATTCCAGGCAGAATCAATACAATTGCCGATCTTTTGTCCCGTTGTCCGACCGACCCAGTAAGCAATGTCTGAGTGCAGAGTGTACTAATACACTCAGACCAACACAGCCACCAATGAGTGAATTTTGTTTCTATTCACCTACTGTGTAAGGTCTATAATTGTAATTGTGATACGGGTAAAAAAAACCGACATGTATAATATACTTATTTTAATTAAGTCTTGTAATGAGTGTAGTATAATTGTGTAGTGTGTGTTAGAAAGAGAACATTATTAACTGTAAATATACAACAAGAACAGTGTCACAGACGCTTAACCACTTACCAGAAGCGAACTTTGCGGGTTAACAGTGACAGCTGTGTGTGGATTTCTTCACCGTGATATTTTAACGACGTGTGCAAATGTGGACTGAACAGTGACTTCTACAAGCGAACTTAATCCAAAAGGTTCGACACTCAAACATCAGAAATAAGAACAGTCGATCATTATCCATAAGTTGTGAACACATCGGAAATAAGAACATTCCATCATAATCCGAAAGTTGTGATACTATAACATCAGACACGAACTTTGAGAACATTTTACTATCCGTTATAAAATAACACCTGAGCAGTTGTGTTCAGACAGTGTAACAGCAACTAAATTTTGAGTTTCGTGTGTACTTCCTGTGTAATTTAAAAAGTACACCAAAATTAGCAGACAATATACAAATATTCAAAAACTTATGACGATTGTAAAATCCTTGTGAATCTATAAAACATAATACACCAATTGGGTACTTATTTATTTTGATTAGTGTAATCTTAGAATCATATCTTGATTAATGTATTCATATTACCGACTTTTTCTCGTTAATATGAAGAAACGTCAAGCAATGACGCTAAGAAATTAAATAATTATTGTAATTTATTGTATTGCTTGAATGTCAAAATTACTTCCCTTGCATTTATGAATTACACCAAGGGCCATAATTTGAAACATATTCAATAGTGTGTATTGTATAAATAGACATTTTGTTGCTCAAATGGCTAACACACCGGGTAGGCGTCCACCAAGCATGGCAGAGAGCTGCCAACATTGCAAACCAACATAAGAGCTCCTGGCCAAATGAGGTCAGAGTTTGAGTGTTTAATACGACTCATATAAAGCCGTATTTCAGTCTGGCTAGATGGCTGTTGCAAAACAACCATATTATTACGTTTTTTTTTCAAATTGCTGCGAGGTAGATGCGAGAAGCTGGTCCTACTGATCTGACTGGGTATTATTGCAATTGAGGTAACCAGCCATCAGGGGGATGAAACCTGATTTGTGTTAAAAGTTGAACTTCATTTGTCATTTCAATGCAACTTACATTTATCGTATATATTTCTATGCCATATATGTATTTTCATGCATAACACAGGGAAAGGGTAGACTCTGACATGAAGTTAACACTACCCCAGTATATACATACATCATGAATGAAAGATGGCATCTTTCATTGAGGTACCCGGGGAGGATGTCAGAGCCTAACATGGGATAGCTATGCAGCAACATCGTTACGACACCCGGCGGACAAGAATTGTCGGCTGGCAAGATTGTTACCTGACACGCGTCCAGCGGTCAGGCTGACAAGACGCACGCATGCCACGTGACGCCACTAGAGGCGGTCAGCAAGTTGCGCGCTAGCGACAGACCGAGCTGGGACTTGAGACTGGAAGGACGTGTGCGGTGAAAGCAAGGCGTTTGTGTGGATCTCTGTGGGTGAAAGCCGAACGACTGTCATCTTGAGCGTCAGACTTGTGAGCTGTATTGTGGTTGTGAGCGTCGTGAGTTATATATTGTATATTGTTGTAATCATCGTTCTGTATTTAATATGGCAATAAATCCATAAAACGTTGTGTCGTTGAGTCTTACGTCGAATCATGTTATACTTGTACTGTCTCACACGTGTTAGCCCAACGAGCCAATTCTAAGGTCCTGACACCGCTTACCCACGTTCGAAACACAGACGGCGACCGATTTGGCAGCAGACCATGTAGCGCTGGATTTAGTGTGTTGGTATGGGAGCCGGTCGTTCAGAAAATAATAGCAAACTACTGAACGTCAACTTGCCAAGAAATCACAAATAGCCAAAAAAAAACTTTGATGGGATTGACTGCCACGTTCTGTAAAGGAGATGCAACTACCTTACTGGTAGATACCCGTATTTTGAGGTTTGTTCGACCCCAGAAATAAGAAAGTGTCATTTATATATATAGGATTTGAATCGAGAAACATTAGGCTGGCAAGCGTGTGCTTTAATCTCTATGCTACGTTGGCTAAGCCAGTGTATAGATTACAGACATGGACTCATTTAAATACTGCTGCGCATATAAACTGTGATATTTTTCTTGTTTAATTGTTATATTTTAGAATACTTCTTTACCGGTTACTAGGGCGTCTCTATGAGTGCCCATCATCCTCTGTGGATTTTTTTTCTCATCTTGATTTAATGGCCTCAAAGATTCAGATACTAATATTTACGTAACTATTTTATTCATTTATTATGTTTCTATATTAAATCCAGCTAGTTAATTTGTGTTTATACTCATGGGGATATATATATATATATATATATATATATATATATATATATATATATATATATATATATATATATGTATATATGTATATATATGTATATATATATGAAGCGTTCATTTGAAATCCGTTCGTGCAGCACCGCGCGTAATTGCGTACGTTGAACATGATCATGTCATAGTCATGTGAAAAGTACTGACCAATGAATAAAAGAGCAACTGCAATATGGGAAGGTGTGTTCACAATGGGTGGCACGGATGTTGATCGAAAACCATAAAAAGGAACGTGTGGGATGGTGTTTGAACCACTTGCTGCGTTACAGAGTGGAGGGTGATGCATTTCTCTTCCGCATAGTGGCAGGCAATGAATAATAGTGTCACCACTTTGAGCCTAGCAGCAAAAGAGAGAGCATGCAATGGAAGTATGCGGGATCACCAAAAGCCAAAAAAATCAAGTTACAGGTTTCCGCTGGTAAGGCTATGCTGAGAGCATTTTTTGACCATGAAGGGGCATTGTTGGCCGACTTTAAAGAACCTGGTGTCAACATCAACTCTACCCACTGCTTGCAAACACTAGACAAGCTGCAAAAAGCCATCAAGAATAAACGACCTGGCATGCTTTCTCGCGGTGTGATTTTGTTGCACGATAATGCTCGTCCGCATGTCGCAAAGATTGTGCAGGAAGCATTAGCAAAGAGGAAGGGAGAAATTCTGCAACATCCAGCCTATAGTCCTGATTTGTCGCCGTGTGAATTTTATTTTTCGGACCTCTAAAAATAAAGCTCTCAATGTGCAACGATTTCACAGAGAGGCAGACGTAATGAACGCAGTAAACACTTGGTTCAGTGAGCAACCACAATCCTTTTCTGCGGACGGCATTCACACCCTACCTAAGCAATGGGATGCTTGCCTGAATGCCTTCGGCGACTTCTTCTGACAAACCCATGGTGCATAATTCATTCAAAATGAATGCTTTATTAATTCTACCACACCTGTTAATGTTTCTTTCATGCTTTTGTAATAAAGCCATTGGAACGGGTTTCAAATGAACGCCCATATATATATATATATATATATATATATATATATATATATATATATATATATATATATGTGTGTGTGTGTGTGTGTGTGTGTTTATATATATATATATATATATATATATATATATATATATATATATATATATATATATATATATATATATACTCTTTTTTTAAAACAAAAGAGATGCATAAGGTCACATGGAAACATCCAAGATCCGGCCATTGGCACCAGCTGGACTTCATCATCACACGGAGACAACATCTGAACCATATATCATTGACTCGTAGTTACCACAGTGCTGACTGTGATACGGATCATTCTTTGGTTGTTGCAAGAGTTAGACTGAGACCAAAGAGAATCTACACAGCTAAACACAAATCTAGCCCCAGGATTAATATTATTAACACTCATGATCCTGAAAAGTGCTTTCAACAGCAACTTGAAGACGCTTTCACTGATACACCAGAAAATTGTACAGTAAATGATAAATGGAATAAACTTAAGGAAACTCTTTGTAAAACTGCCGTAAAGGTTTACGGCACTGTGGATCATAAGAGGCAGGACTGGTTTGCGGCCAACAGCGAGACTCTGCAGCCCTTGATTGATAAGAAGAAGAAAGCTCTCTTAAGAAACAAGGAAAGACCAACGCGTAACACTCTGAGTGAGCTAAGGCAAGCTAGGAAGGATGTGCAAAAGGCTGCCAGGCAGTGTGCAAATGATTATTGGATCAAGTTATGTGAGTCCATTCAAATCGCAAGTGATAAGGGAGACATAAGAAGCATGTATGAAGGAATAAAGAAAGCCTGTGGTCCAGTGATCAAAAGAAGTGCACCATTGAAAACCTTGACTGGAGAAGTCATCACTGATAAGAAACAGCAGATGGACAGATGGGTAGAGCACTATTTGGAGCTTTACTCAAGTGAGACCAAACTAGCGGATAATGCCCTCAACGCCATAGAGGCTCTACCAACTCTTGACCACCTGGACACACTTCCCACCATAACAGAAGTTAAGTGTGCTATAAATGAACTTGCATCTGGCAAGGCTCCAGGTAAGGATGGGATTCCAATAGAGGTTATCAGGAGTGGGCAAGACACACTCACTATACAGATCCACCAGCTAATAGAGCTATGCTGGCGTGAAGGACAAGTCCCACAGGATTTCAAAGATTCAAGCATCATAACACTGTACAAGAACAAGGGCGATCGGAGCGACTGCAACAACTATAGGGGTATCTCACTTCTGTGTATTGTTGGAAAAGTATTTGCCAGAATTGTTCTGCGCAGACTTCAAGTCCTAGGAGATCAGGTCTACCCCGAATCACAGTGTGGCTTTCGACAGAACCGGTCTACCACTGATATGATATTCTCATTGCGACAAATGCAAGAAAAATGCCGTGAACAGAATCAACCACTGTTTATTGCCTTCATCGACCTCACAAAGGCATTTGATTTGGTCAGTCGTGAGGGTCTGTTCAAGGCACTAAAGAAGATTGGCTGCCCACCAACTCTTCTGTCCATTGTGGAATCGTTCCACACAGGCATGAAGGGTATAATCAAGTTTGATGGTGCAACTTCTGAAGAATTTGAAATCAAGAGTGGAGTTAAGCAAGGTTGTGTACTAGCTCCCACCCTCTTTGGAATATACTTTTCACTTCTACTGAAATATGCATTTCGTGATCAGGATGGTGGTATATACATTCACTCACGCTCAGATGGCGGCCTCTACAATGCTCAGAGATTGAAGGCTAAGACCAAAATTAGGAGGGTACTGATCAGAGAGTTGCTTTTTGCAGATGATGCTGCAGTTACGACCCACTCTGAGGAAGAATTGCAATGTCTACTATCTGCATTCTCCAATGCTTGTTCTGAATTTGGTTTAACAATTAGCAAAAAGAAGACACAGATTATGTCACAAGGTGCACATGGGGTACCATCAATCTTTATTGACGACGCCGAACTAGAGATAGTAGACCATTTTACATATCTAGGATCGGTGGTAAATAGCAAATTATCCCTAGATCAGGAAATCAACATCCGGATTGGTAAGGCAGCAACAACAATGAACTGGTTAAGAAAAAGAGTCTGGGAGAACAGGAAGCTTACTGCCAAAACAAAAGTCCTTGTCTATCAAGCCTGTGTCCTTAGTACTCTTCTCTATGGCAGTGAAACCTGGACAACTTACTCACACCAAGAGAACAATTTAAACAGCTTTCATATGCGGTGTCTGCGAAGAATTCTTGGTATTAAGTGGCAAGACAAAATCACAAATACTGAAGTATTGGAAAGATCAGGTTGTGTGACAGTTTATTCCATGCTCAGTCTTCGTAGACTTAGATGGATAGGACATCTTAGGCGGATGGATGATGGTAGAATACCAAAGGATATCTTTTTTGGTGAATTACAGATGGGTAAGAGATCTCAGGGTCGGCCTCTACTACGATACAAAGATGTGTGTAAGCGGGACATGATTGATACAGGCATTGATAATGCACATTGGGAGCAAGTCGCCGCTGAACGTGTTGCATGGAGGGCAAATATCAGAAATGGAATAAAGTCAAAGGAGAAAATTATTGCAGAAAAGTCACACACCAAGCGTTTGAGACGTAAGATGGTGCATGATGGTGGAAATGACCACGTGTTCACATGCACCCACTGTGAACGGACATTTACAGCGCAAATTGGCCTAATCAGTCACACTCGCTACCGCCATAGTTAAAAGTTATTATGCCTTTTTAAAGCACAAACTATCGTCTGTCAAGACGGCAAGGTGCCAATGTGTGTCATATATATATTCATAAACAACTGGACTGCTTTCTATTTGACACTATAAATGGTAAATACATTGTGAGTTACTTTATACAAACAAATGAAATGAACATTGTTTGAAACTATTTCTTTTTGTCAATTAATGTTACTTATTTGTATCATCAATTCTGCACTTGTGGTTTCTAATGTTTTATTGCAAAATTAGATGATTGTTGTTCAGCAGTCTTCTTCTTCTTCTTCTTCTTCTTCTTCTTCTTCTTCTTCTTCTTCTTCTTCTTCTTCTTCTTCTTCTTCTTCTTCTTCTTCTTCTTCTACTTCTTCTGCTGCTGCTGCTGCTGCTGCAGCTTCTTCTTCTTCTTCTTCTTCTTCTTCTTCTTCTTCTTCTTCTTCTTCTTCTTCTTCTTCTGCTGCTGCTGCTGCTGCAGCTTCTTCTTCTTCTTCTTCTTCTTCTTCTTCTTCTTCTTCTTCTTCTTCTTCTTCTTCTTCTTCTTCTTCTTCTTCTTCTTCTTCTTCTTCTCTTTTTCCTTCGTTTTCTTCCTCATCTCTTCATGTGATCGCTTCTGTCTTGGTTATATCATCACGCGGGTTTTCGTGATGAACTCGACCATTTTGTGAATCTCTTCTTAGCACATCAGTTTGGAGATTAGTACTACTTCAGTGGATCAGTATGTCTTTCTGGATCTGTCTGGATCTAAGTAATAGATGGATGATCTGTCTGTTTGCGTCTAAGTAACACGTATGTTATACATTCGTCTATTTTATGCAGAGCATTTTTTTTTTTTTTTACAGACAGTACACTGTACATTTTGTGTACAGACTGAAAATGCAGCACTTCTAAGGGTATGCATTATAGGCAATTTCAAAATCTCTAATTATAAAGATATATGCTTATAAAAGTTATTTTAAAATAATTATTCGTTGGTTTTTTCTTGCTTCCCGCAGGTCTATGAATAGTTTGACTAAAATTAACATTTGTCAAGAAAGACAGTCCTTGCAAAGCAGCAGACAGGAGAGCAGCATATGGTTCTACAGGGTGTATTTTTGATGACTGTGCAGTGCTTGAAAATATTGCCGGTCCAAGTTTTGTATTTACCTATTATGCTGCATTGAACTATACAGAGGGTGAACACAAAACTTGGACCGGCAATATTTTCAAACATTGCACAATCATTAAAAATACACCCTAGCATATTTGTAATAGACCAATAGCTCGCGTTGGTGATGTGGTTATATTCATGCCGGCCGCTTTTACTTTCAAAGACAATTCTTAGTTCATATTTAGTGCCATGGGGCAGGTACCCGCTATTGACGTCAACAAAAACATGGAGAGAATCCTGGAACCCAAAAGCGTACGGAATCTAGGATACAAGTTGTGAACGCAGAAACGTAACTCTGACGTCACTAGACTACAAGGGAGTCTTTTGCTGGAGTTCGCAATGGCAAGTTGTGTGTACACATTCGCATCAATTGTGGCAAGGACAAGTGGATAACAGTGGTTTGATAGAAGATCAGTGGATGGATGACACGGGCAGGGAAAGGGATGAAGCACCAATGATGTCACGGAATGTCGCCGTCGACTGAAAACCCGTTGGGCACAGATTATCTAGACGGATTGATCGGACAGCGTCACAAGTGATGGAGAGATGAAAGGGAAGAATGAAGGTGACTAATGACTGAGAAGGAAATAGGGTTAGTATGTTAACATGTTAGATATTTATTAATTAACTCTATCTTACCCTGGTGCGAGGAAATGCAACCCAAAGACAAAGTGTCATGGCAGGGCAGACCAGGCCCTAAGCCTTGGTTGGCGGCTGGTCTAGGATCGCAGCTCCGACAGGCAGACAATTAGAGCATTGCTTTGCTGATCCGGCAGCTTCTACAGCTTGTCTTGTTCCAGATGTAGATGTGTTACCTTTCTTCTGAAGTGAACTAGGAAGGCCGAGAGAGGGATCATGCTGCATGGGCAACACATGATCTCTATATTTTAGCCCAGGCTTTGTGCTATGGAGAGGCAATAACTCCATCCCTTACAAACTATCGTCTGTCAAGACGGCAAGATGCCAATGGAACTCTATCGCCGGCTTGGCAACACAGGCTCCTTAGAGAAAATATCAAGATGGTGACTGTAACCTTGGGCTGTGAAATAAAGCAGCGATTTATTTCTGATGTTCAGCAAGAGTCTACATTGTCATTCATTACCCGTTCCGGCTCCAGTTCATTTACAATTATTTGCTATTGATCCTTTGAGCCGTGAAATTGACTTACCGTTGATTCTTTCATGTTAAGCTGCAGAATCGCGGTCTGGCATTTAGGCTGATTCGACCTGGGAATCCAGATCTATATGGATTGGATCCCATGACCGCAGGGCTGGCGGGCGAGCTTCTATCTACTACGCTACCCCGACTTCTATTATAGAGAGTTAGTTGCATATCCTTTACAGGACGTCGCAGTCAATACCAGCTGATGCGATCTCTTGGCAAGTTTACTTTGAGTAGTTTGCCATTATTTTCTGAGCGACCGGCACCCATACAATTTCGTAAAATAACAACGCAAGGCAGTCTGCTGCCAAATCTCCTGCAGCTGTGTTTCGAACGCGGGTATGTGGGATTACGAACCGCGTTAGTAACACCTTCGCCACTTAGCCGGAATCATAGAGAGAACAAAGAAAATCATCTCAAAATATAATAACGAGGAAAAACATCAATAATGAGACACTCTATAGCAACTGTAATAACAAAAGCAAATATTTATTGTCAACTTAAATTGTGGTCTGGTTAAACATGCATATAAAGGCTTCATTTTTTTCCACAATAAAAAATAATAATACTGTATCTGACTGACTTATAATTTAAAAGATCTGATAAAGCAATGTAACACTATCAACATTGGCACTCCATAAAAGAAGATCTGATACGAGAGCAAGAGGACACAAATGAAGAAAATGGACTGACGACAACAAAGTCATTGTACAATCACATGGAATGACACTATACAGTGCCACCAATTTGGATAGTGAACAATTTATTCTCACGACGCTTGAGGGCTAACGTGGCTGATGATGATGATGATAATGATAATGTTCATGATGATGATGATGACGATGATGTTCATGATGATGATGATGATGATGATGATGATGATGATGATGATGATGATGATGATGATGATGATGATGATGATGATGATGATGATGATGATGATGATGATGATGATGGTGATGGTGATGATGATGATGATGATGTTTATGACGATGATGATATTCATTATGATGATGATGATCACGATCATGATGATCATGTTAAAACAAAACAAACATAATTGCACATTTATGTTGTTTCAACAGAAAATGCTATAGACACATCAAATGTATAACTATTATGCAGGATAAATAAACTAAGAGATATTTATATGCATTTATAGATATATATAAATAGAAACTCTGGTCATTTGACCACAACGTAAACAAGGCACAGATGTTAATACGTGTAATGTTTAGATGTAAAAGGAGTTGAAAGGCATGTAGAAAGACTTCATCCCACCCGGATTTGTCCCATATTGCTTAGTATCTCTACGTAAAGCAGCTTGCCGCCTGCTGAAACCTTATATAGAGGAAGACCTAACACATATTGAGAAGAGAAGTAGAAACAGCAAAGGAAGAATAATACAGCTACATTACAAACCTACCCAATGTGGTACTTAGCTGCAAAACTTGGACTCTGCAGTCCACTCTTTGGAAGTTTCAGAATGTGTGGTTGTGGCATGAGTGGCTTTCTAACCTTAAGGTACTTGTGTGGCACTATTGTCAGAGTCATGTGGGAGTGTTGGGGAACTAAAGATGTGATAAGCTAGCTTCCAGAGCTCCTATTAGTTAGTTGCATATCCTTTACAGGACTTTACAGGACATTTTCGTGTCAGGGCATGCGGCAGTACAAGGCTGACAGGCTTGCAGGTTAGGCTACTGTGGACGGCGGACCGGGCTGATATACTGAATGCTCTACGAGAAGTAAGTCGTTTCCGAGAATCAAGCGATGGCTGGGAATCTACAACCATGGTCAGACTGCAAGAACTGCAATTTAAAAGAAGCGTGGCCAAACAAGAACACTACGCGGGAAGCCACAGAAGATTGATAAACCAACACAGAACCGGTGTCGTGGGCGCTACACGCTGCGAGATTTACTGAGGAGGGGATCCGAGCACTTATGGGGTAAATTGTTCGATGTGCGATGAGAATGATCTGTCGACTAACTAACTAACTAACTAACTAACTAACTAACTAACTAACTAACTAACTAAACAAACAAATACGTCATACATAACATAAAGGCCAACTAGGATAGAAAATAGAAAACATAGATTGAACAGAGGATACACACTTCACCACGTCAATTTCTTGAAACACAAAATGAAGCAACTTAACTAGCTCACGCCAAGGACTTCAAACAAGTCAATCATACGACACAACCGGTCATCCACATTTGGTTAAATTGTTCTAATTTACGCTGCAGGTAATTTTATATTTTCCTTTTTTCAAAAGATTTTCCATGATCTGTATGCATTATTTATCATGAGGATTTCCCTTAACAGTGGGGAACATTATCATGAGGATTTTCGTAAAAGTGAGCAACATTATTATGGGTATTTCTAACATTATTATAGGAATGTCCCCGTGTGCAACATTTATGATAGGGTTTTCCGACATTATCACGGAGATTTACACGAGCTGTGTGCAACATCTATCTTCGGGATTTCCCTAATCTGTATTCAACAATTATCATGGAGATCAACTGATCAATTAAAATCCGTCAGGAATTCCTCCTTTTCTGTAGTCACTAACTGGATATATAATTCCTTCTCTGACCTCAATACCCTGCACGATGGACTGTCCAGGCTTGTACTCTGTCACATTGTGGCCTAGTTTCTGCAGACCCTGGATGAGCGTCTGATTGACAGGAAGAAATATAATGTTAGTTTATTTATAAAATTAGATAAAGAAAATGGAATTGTCAAAACTGTTGAAAGAGCCAACGGACCCTGACCACATCTGCCTTAGCATGCACCAATACCCCCACCCAACGTTGCAGATCCAGCTAATTTATCCACCTGCCCGTTTCCCAACACACCAGCATGTCCTGGGGGAAAGATCCAACGGATGCTCCCAATCTTAGATTGTGTTTTAATTGAAGTATATTATTCTGCACGAAGCATACCTGTCTTCAACATACTCATCATTCCCCCATGCACTTCTTTGCCTCTTAGCACAGAGCCTCCGTGTAGATGATTACGTCGCCTGGGCGCGAAATATCGTGTATCGAGTGTTGCAACTCCCATTCAGTACTCTCTGCTGGACAATGCCTACACTCCCGATAATGTTTTTTTTTTTCGTTCGCTCACTTTGAACTCAAACGTAGTTCATTCACGTACTACTACTTCTAGTGCACTGGACTGATTTGAGAGTGTGGATTAGCTTTCTCTATTACCAGTGCCCCTCGCCATCAGACGCACCCACTCCTACTTCAGAGGAATTAGTAATGTACGCCAAGGGCGAGATGTCTACATTTTAGTCCAACTGACCGGTGTAGGGGTTGAACCCGTTACCACGGCATCAGCACACCGGATGTTAAATACGCTCGCTCTTATCCACTGGGCCATGCCGAACCCCTCTCCCGATAATTGAGAAGTCAATACCAAAAAGCACCACGAAATTTCAACCAGAAGAGACATGATGGGACTTACATTTGTAATCATAATTTAAGATGTCATTTCTGTGACGTTTCTCGCCCTTTTATTCGTTTAATCAGGAGGATATCTCCCTCTCTCGGCTACCTAGTTTACTCCAGAGGAAAGGAAACAACAACACATCTGGAACAAGCCAAGCTGCAGAAGCTGCTGGATCAGCAAAGCAATGCTCTAACTGTCCGCCTGTCTGAGCTTCGATCTTAGACCAGTTGCCGACAAAGGCTTAGTCACACAAGGTGTTTGTAAAGTCTCGCTACACTTTGTATATGGAACAAATTCGAAAAGAAAATTATTTCTTCCCTTGATAACATCATTCTGTTTGTAGTGCAAAGAATCACCCATCATTCTGTTTGTAGTGAAAGAATCACTCCATCAGACAAAAGCCATTCGCTGCATATTGCATCACGATGGGATGTGGGGCCCATTTTTTGATGACGTCATGTACTACATATTTCAAATTTGTTCTACATACAATGTAGTGAGACTTTACAAACACTCGGAGTAATATTCAGAGACAGCATCTAAATATACATATCATCATGTGACAGGTCTTTTTCAGAACGTCGCTCTCGTCAGGATCAGCTGAAAAGTGTCTCGATCTCTTGTCAGCTCCCCAGCCTTGTGCCCAGGGTGTCTACAGTGTCCCGTTGCCATAGTCGTACTGGTGGACGGCTGCCTCTTCTTCTAGCAACCATGCCATTCGTCATCACTGTTCCATTCAAGCTACTGTGACGTTTATTATGACCGCAGTATGTTAATTTCCCATACCTAATACTGTTTATGAGATAGGTGCCTTCAATGTTCGCATGTTGTAGAATGTCTGTGCTAAAAATAAGGTACCCGAGAAGCAAAACATCTAATCATCTCAGCTCATCTTGTACCTTTAGTATGTTTGATCTTTATCTTGTAGAATTTATTTTGCATATCCTTTTTACAGGACATCGCTGTCAACACCAGCATTTTTCTGCTTTGTTGATATCTTTGCAAGTATTTACGTTCAGTAGTTTGCCATTGCTTTCTGAATGACTGGCTCCCATACCAATTCGTTTAAAACCCTGGGCAACGCGGTCTGCTGACAAATCGGTCGCAGCTGTGTTTCAAACGCGGGTAAGCGGGCGTACGAATCGCCTTCGAAAACCCTTTACCACGGAGACTAACATCCCGTAGAATGCCTGTGTTAAAAATAAGGTACTCGAGAAGCAAATAATCTCATCATCTCAACTCATCGTGTTCCTCTAGCATGTTTGATCTTTATCCTGTAGAATACATGTGTTAAAAATAAAGTACACGAGAAGGAAAACTCTCATCATCTCATGTCATCTTGTTCCTCTAGTATGTTTGAATTTATCCTGTGCGAACTGTTGGTTTTATGAGACTCCTGTCTGTTTCACATTTCACATGGGGCGAAGAGGAGCATTTTGTGTGATATTGACTGGCACAGGAACGGAGCATTTTTTTGGGACAACTCTTTGCCATGAAGCTGGAAAAGCGACTAACTAACATGGTATTTCTTATAATTATTTTGCGAGCGAGAGAGAGAGAGAGAGAGAGAGAGAGAGAGAGAGAGAGAGAGAGAGAGAGAGAGAGAGAGAGAGAGAGAGAGAGAATCTCATCTCTTCTCATCTCATCTTGTTCCTCTTGTACCTCGCGATGTCGAGGTGAAGCATAAACAGCGGAAGAGTGCCCGTTTATGGGCTTCATATATCGAGATTCCCGTGGACTCTGTTATTCCCTCTGTCCATCATTTCCATGGTCGGCCTCTTCTCTTGGTTCCATTTGGTCTGTACACCATCGCTTGTTGTGGTAGCAAAAAAAAATATTGGTAGAAAATAGAAATGTGCCTTACAATGTACAGCAGAATGGTCTCCCAATGAGAATATAGGTGAAGAAAGAAGGTGATAGTTACTTGCATATCCTTTACATGACGTAGCAGTCAAATGCAGCATTTTTTGGCTGATTGTGATTCCTAGGCAATTGTACGTTTAGTAGTTTGCCATTGCTTTCTGAACGACCGGCACTCATACCATTGTATGGAAACCAAGCAAGACGGTCTGCTTCCAAATAGCCCGCAGCATTTGTAACCCTTCGACACAGAGCCGATGTATGAAGGTGGGGCAATTAAAAATGCATGGTTACAACAGAAGTGTTAGCAGATACCTGTTTGAAACCGGACTCGTAATCAATCCAAGGGGGAAGTAATTGATGATGGAGTCGCGGTCCATCGATGGCTTCCTTAATCTTCTGTCCCAGCATTAATGTATGTGCCGCAACCTGCGAGATATAAATAAACTGTTACATTATTTTTGTTTATCATGCAAGTCAATACGAATATAAAAACTGATAGCTTTAATAAGATGCGGACAGGGAGTGAGACCAAGTCTGTATTTAGAAATAAGGCAAAGACTACTCGTACAATTGCCTTACATGCGGAGTGCACAACCTGGAAACGCGGGAAACAGTTGCCCATCAAACTTTATAAACACTCTGAGTTAGGAGGTGACAAGAAGAACAAGAGGCAGATGATCATGTCTGAGACCATCTGAATAAAATATTGCTGAAAGCTGGGAAGAAAACATTAATGGCGTCTTTTATTCCCAAATAACCACCTATATGTCTCTTAAATTAAGATTTATGTGGGACACGACATCAGCTCAAAATAAACTTTAAAACTTAGTGACAACAGGCAAATTTGATGGGAAGCGAACAAAGGGAAGACAAAGCGATAAGTGTCTGGATTGCTTGACCATATGGAACTATGGGTACAAGAACACAGAGTTGATACAAGGCCCGGCGATTGTATGAGAGAGTATGAGATCAAGAACTTGCTGAGAAAAGAGTATGATATAGAGAGATTGCTTAGAAAAGAGTATGAGATAGAGAACTTGCTAAGAAAAGAATATGAGACAGAGAGTTTGCTTAGAAAATAGTGTGATATAGAGAACTGGCTGAGAAAAGAGTATGACATAGATAACTTGCTGAGAAAAAGGTATGAGATAGAGAACTGGCTGGGAAAAGAGTATGAGATAGAGAACTTGCCGAGACAAGAGTAAGAGATAGAGAACTTGCTGAGAAAAGAGTATGGGATAGAGAACTTGCTGAGAAAAGAGTATGAGATCGAGGACTTGCTGAGAAAAGAGTATGAGATAGAGAAATAGCTAAGGAGAGAGTATGAGAAACACACAGATCAACACCTGCATATCTAGGCCACATGGTATAATCGCGACAAGAGCACCGACCTGCTCAAAGATCTTGGTGATCATGCCAGATTGCTAACGACGCCAATCGGCAAGGCATTTATATATATATATATATATATGGTGTGTGTGTGTGTGTGTGTGTGTGTATGTGTGTTTCTGCTGATGATCTCTCTTCACTTTCGCAACTGCGAGCGCTATCAAGAACAAGTTACCTGAACAGTTCAAGAATCCTGATAAGGAGTAGGAAACTGGCACGTGGCAAGACCAACACCAAGAAACAACAGACTCACAAGATGTGCAGCGTGGGAGCCTCCAAAACTGTAAAGAAGACTAGCGGGGGGAACCTGCCTGCGAGCTGCAGTAAAGTATCTGAACCTACAGATACTACTGAAGCTACCACGAGGACGATCGACGACAGCCCGCCACAGACAAGGAAGGGCCAAGACAGCTGAGAAGAAAGAGGAGAAAGACACTAGAGTCGGAAACACCGACTCAAAAACAGTCTGATGGGTTGTCAAACGTATTCAAGTGGAGCTGTCAGACGAAGAAATCATGAAGCAGCTACAATAAGAGAATCTCCACATCCGAATCTTGAGGCGGAGCAGATTCTAACGTACTCCTAACGTATTCTAACGTAAGATCCTTACGACGCTGGTGGTAATGACGATTGAGGGCAGCGAGATACCAAACCAAGTATCGATGAACCAGAAAGCACAACAACGTGAAAGTTTCATACCAAGAATCACTCAATATTCAAGATGCGAGAGAGCCGGCCTCAGCAGAACAACATGTCGTAGTAAGACAGAGATCTGCCGATACTGCGCCGATCATCACGCCTTCAAGGAGTGTCAGCTGGCCAAACAGGACACGGACTTCCTAACACCCAACAACAAGAGAAAGTGTGCCAACTGCCTGGGCAAGCATGGAGCAAGATACTTGGGCTGTCCGTACCTCCAAAGACAGAAACGTCTTAAAGATCGCCATTACCACAAAGACACCATACAATGAAGCAATGCGGAGGTGCGAGACAGCCACGTGCATGTCACAAACTGAAAGAAATCAACTGCAAAACCAGACAGACGAGCTGAAGAAGCAAGTCAAGGCACTGCTGACACCGGCACCATCCAGCGACAATGGAAAACTGCTTGCTAAAATAAAGGAGATCCAGCAAAACATCAAACAAGAGGTGGAGCACATGGTGCAGACGACGAAGAAGAATGAAGAGATTCTACGAGACATCACAGCGGAGAGAGAAATGCTAAAAACTGAAAGGGAACTAACCCAAAACAAACCAACAGAAGCCACGGAAAAGACAACAAAGAAGCCGCAAGATAACACCCAACAAGAAAACGTCGAAAAGCTTCTAAAGACAATACACACAAAAGGAGGCAAAAAGACGCAAGCTGGAGCCAAACCACAGATCAATCAGAAACCGCAAGCTAAAGCCAGTAGAACACCCACGAGGGCCAAGAAACCCAAGGGGAAATCACCATCCCGCCAGACACCTGAAGAAAGCACAGAGGAGGAATCCGACACATCTGAAGATAACTGGAGCTCAGACGAGATGGACGAACTCACCTTAACTCTCGAAGAGATGAATGCAATACGGGAAGCTAAATTCAATTAGAGGAACAGACAAGCTAGACTACGATGCAAGGAGTACGAAGATGACATGGTCACATGGCGCAAAAAATATCACATGGAAATGAAACTCAGCAGAGAATAAGAGCAAGAATAACACATACGACAACTCCAAGAAGATGACACAAGACCAGAGCAAGAGGAAAGCTAACCAATAGTCATACAAGGAGACCTTATAAGTACTGCAACATCAAAAACGACGAGCCAGAATCCAACACTGACAAAAGAAATCATCAGAGGAGACGGACTCACAGTAAAACTTTGCCGGCCAACCAATCCCCCAGCTGACGTAACAGGCACAAACTCTGCAAATCGATAAGCCAGCTAACAATGGTGCAGAAAACTAGACTAACTTATCCCGCACCATGAACCACCACGATTATAACCAATGCCGCTGAGGCCGTTTGACAGGTGGTGGAAAGTATTTTTTGTTTTTAATTTTCGCAAAATGGATCTCTTTTCAAATGTTGCAAAGTTTGTCATAGATTTGTCTCATCGCCTTCGTTTTCTATTTCCTTGATGGTGAGTTGCATGTCCTTTACAGGACGTCTCTGTCAACCTCAGCATGTGTTGGCTGTTCGTGATTTCTTGGCAAGTTTACGTTCAGTAGTTTGGCATTGCTTTCTGAATGATTGGCACCCATCCAATTGTATGAAAACCAGCGCAAGGCGGTCTGCTTCCAAATGGATCACAGCTGTGTTTCGAACGCGGTGTGCGGGATTGCGAATTATGTTCGTAACCCTTCGCTACATGGCAGGATGTTTCCTATATATATATATATATATGCTTTATAGTTTTTCTCTTTTCTGCGTAATATATACTGCTTTACTTTCATTAACCTTTTCCAAACAGTACTTACGTAATGCTTTCTACTGTAGCAACTTGTTCGCTGAAGGCATGTTATCCCAAGCTATTTTGTAATTAAGTCATTCTGACACAAACTGTTATTACTTTAAATAATTATATCCCATATTATTGATACTTTAAGTAATTCTGTCGAAAGTTATTGTTATTTTAGGTAAATCTATTCCAAGCTATTGTTAAGTAACTTTAATTACTTTAAGTAATAATATCCATATTATTGTTACTTCAAGTAATTGTATGCCAATTTATCGTTACTTTAAGAAATTATATCCGAAGTTACTGTTATTATAAGTAATTCTATCTCAAGGTATTGTTTCCATAAGCAATTTTATCTCAAACTATTGTTACTTATGTAATTCTATACCAGGTTACTGGTATTTCAAATAATTATATCCCGTGTTATTGCCACTTTAAGTAATTATACCCCAAGTTATCGATGACGAAATACAACTTACCCAAGCTGTCGCTGTTGTTATCTTAGAACCGCCGGCCGCCCCTAGAACCTGAATGACGCTTCCCCTGGCGTCGATGAACAGGGCCGGACACATTGAAGACAAGGGTCGCTTGCCTGGAACAATAAAGTTGGCTGGGCTTGGTAAAATACCGTATTCGTTGGTGATGTTCGGGGATGCAAAATCGTCCATCTCATTATTGAAGATGATGCCTGTTTTCAAGCCTCGCCGCTCACAGCCAAACCTACAAAATAAACATCAACAAGCAAATATGAGATCAGGAAAAGCATGCCGTGAGAACGCCGCCATGGCAATCTTTCGAATTTAGAAATTCTAGGTCCGCTTTGCTTATAGCGTTTGAACTTCTGATAAACTGAAAGTGGCAAAAGGGTTTCTTTCTTATGCCGGTCAGTTGGATTTCATTGTTTACTTCTCGTTCAGAAATCAATGGTAAGCTACTGAGCGTAAATTTGCCAAGAAAGTCAACGTAGAGTCGGGGTTGTTTGCAACTTCCTGCAAAGGATATGCACAATTTGCAACTAACAACAGAGGGAGCTGCAATAACGTGGTGGCTAGACCGTTACCTAGCCGCCTGGTGGCCTTGGGTTCTAATTCGCATGTTTAGGTCAGCGTGGCCGAGAGGTGTAATACGCTGAAACTGTCTCTGGTGACGGCAACATATGGCGGGTTCATTTCCCCCACCGGTCAGTTGGACTTCAATGCTGACCTGTCGTCCTTGACTCGGGGATGTAAATTACAAGTACCTCAGAAGTCGGAGTGAGTTCGCCTGATGGCGAGGGGCATTGGTAATACGGAAAACTAATACTTGCGTTAGGTTGTCTATATCACCCACTGATGGCAGATTAGTCTATACACATTTAAACAAATAAATTTACTTCACAATCTGTTATTGGAAATCAGGAACTTTATAACACCATTCCGTGGGGGAACTGGTGGTTGGAGAGAGAGAGCAAGGCTCCAAGGTAACCAAAGAGCGGTTTCTTCTCAGGGTTCTTACAAATAACATCCAGAATCTGGCCATCAACTACAGCCTGGTCCTCCTTGCACTCTTGATTCACGGTCTAAACCTCTTTTTTAGTATTGAAAATATCACCCTCGGCATGCGTATGCTTCCTTAGCTTCTGTCTGCGGAAATAATCATCAGTGACACGCTCGGGAACCTTGACATCCTTAATGTCCTTTTTTTTTTTTTTTTGGCAATCATGTAGCACTGATTTATTATTCTTCGCAGAGGACAACCATTGAAGTGGTATGGACCTGTGACAAGGAGGAGGCCAGAACGCAGCTGTCTCAGAAAGACGACCCTCTTGCCCTTGTGTTTCTCAGGGAGAAGAATGAGAACGGTGCCTGGTGTGATGGATGCCCTCGGGATTCTCTTGTGCTGGCTGAAAGGTTTCTTCCAGCTGATCAGCTTCCTGGGCTTGTCTTTAGTTGGATAAAAGCGGGACAATCTCTTATCGCGAACTTTCCTTTCTCAACCATTTTTGTCACCACCGATTTGGTAGGTGACAACCCTGGCGAAGGGGTTAACGACTTTCTCTGTAATCCCGTATATCCATGTGAGGAACACAGCTGCGCGAGATTCGGTAGCGGATCGCGACGCTTTGGTTACTTACGGAATATGTGAGCCGGTCGCTCAGAAAGCAATGGCAAACTACTGAGCGTAATCTTGCCAAGAACGTCAACAACAGCTGAAAAATGCTGTTGTTGACTGCAACGTCCTGTAAGGGATATGCAACTTTAAAAAAAAATAATTTTTGGTTGTCTTTCTGCTGGCGGCATCTTGATGGAAGTCTTGTAAGTGGTGAATCTTAGTCACGGTGTCTTTATTTATATGTGCAGCATGTATGTTATCATGGTCCTTAAGGGAAGCACAGAATAATAACTCAGTAACATACCAATCATGTCACATGAGACAATTAAGGTGGCTTGCTCAACAATGTGTTTTCTGTTTCTTGTAATTGTTCTATTTGGTTACATCAACTTACTCTCCAGGTATTGCACTGTTCACATTTGCTTACAGCAACTTACCTCCCATTATTGTATGTGTCACATTTTACTACATCAATTTACCTCCTATTTATTGTACGTGTTGCATTCGCTTATATTAACTTTTATCTCTCATTTATTGTACTTGTTGCATATACTTATATTCACTTATCACCCATTCATTGGTCTTGTTGCATTTGCTTATATTAACTTTTATCTCTCATTTATTGTACTTGTTGCATATACTTATATTAACTTATCTCCCATTTATTCGACGTGTTGCATTAGCTTGTATTGACTTAACTCCCATTCATTGTACTTGTTGCATTTGCTTACATGGACTTATCTCCCATATGTTGTACTTGATACATTAGCTTGTATTGATTAATCTCCCATTTAATGTACTTGTTGCATTTGCTTACATGGACTTACCTCCCATTTATTGTACATGTTGGATATACTTATATTGACTTATCACCCTTTTATTGTACTTGTTGCATTTGATTATATTGACTTATCTCCCATTTATTGTATTTGTTGCATTTGCTTACATGTATTTATCTCACATTTATTGTACTTGTTGCATTAACTTGTATTGACTTATCTCCAATTTATTGTACTTGTTACATTTGCTTACATGGTTTTATTTCCCATTTATTGTACATGTTGCATATACTTGTATTGACTTATCTCCCATTTATTGTACATGTTGCATTTGCGTATATTGACGTATCTCCCATGTTTTGTACATGACACATCAGATTATACAGATACAAATCAGTAATCGACCCTTTTCTGCACATATTGAGTCTCAGATTTGTGTATACCAATCAGCATTCGAGGGGGTGTTGTCCTCACTATCATGGCAGTCGCCTTCATTTCCCAAACATCATCTGGTGCCCAGATTAGGCAAATATCAACTTACCCTCCATTGATTGTACTTGTCACATTTCTTTACATCAACAACCTCCCATTAATTGTACTGCGACATCCGTTTCCATCAACTTACCCCCCCCCCCCCCCCATTGATTGTACTTGTCATATTTTTTTAGATTAATTCACCTCCCACTGAGTGTACTGTGACATCTGTTTCCACCAAATTATCTCCCATTGATTGTACTACGACATCCGTTTCCACCACCCTACTTCCCATTGATTGTACTACCAGTCATATTTCCTACATCAACGGACCTCCCATTTATTGAACTGTGACATCCGTCTCCACCAACTTACCTCCCATTGTACTGCGACATCCGTTTCCAACATCCGTTTACACCAACTTACCTCCCATTGATTGTACTGTGACATCCGTTTCCACCAACTTACCTCCCTTTTATTGTACTGCGACATTCATTTCCACCAACTTACCTCCCATTGATTGTACTCGTCACGGACACAGCATTTCCGTACTGGTCGAGCACGGACAGGTGTGACGTGCCGGTTGTGGCTCGGTCGTAGTAAGTTGGCCCATAGTAATCATACCCGTGTGTTGTGTTGTCTGTGATGAGCTGCCGAATGCTGTCAGCGTACTCTCGCGACGTTAGATTGCGCACCAGCTGTCGAAATAGCAGATTTTATTAGTGCAGAATGGCATGCATCGATTCAGAGGTCGCGAGTTGTGGTCACTCGCTGGGTCATTTCTCCAGGACAATCAGGTGTGGTTAGCAATGAAAAGGCAGACAGATTGGCTGGTGCCGCATTGTTAAGAGAGGATTTGATGCATGACAAGGCAGATGTGGTGAAGGCCCTCTGATAGAATGTGATTAATGCAGAAGAACATATAGACTATCATGATCTAGAGAGTACGCAACAGCAACTGGTGATCAGCGGATCTGGTCAACAGTCGTCATTCAGTAGTAAAATAAGACGGACATATAATCAGATAGCAACAGGCACCATCAATATTGGAACACTTCGTTGGCTGTTAAAGATGAGAACTGAGCTCTTATGGAAATGCCCCGAGCGCAGTGACGTCGGTTCTTGATTCAACTCAACTCATCTCACCAGGAATTTTATCACAACCCAGGCCTCTGTTTTCCCCTTTGTTCTGACAAATAACTGAAGCAGCATTGGCATCTTGCCAACAGACGATAGTTTGTTACAGTGTGCGTCCACAGTGTATGCATGTGAACACATAGTCATTTCCACCACCATGCACCGTCTTACGTCTCACACGCTCGGTGTGTGACTTATCTGCAATAATTTTCTCCTTTGTCTTTATTCCATTTCTGATATTTGCCTTCCATGCAACACGTTCAGAGGCGACTTGCTCCCAATGTGCATTATCAATGCCTGTATCAGTCATGTCCCGCTTACACACATCTTTGTATCGTAGTAGATGCCGACCCTGAGATCTCCTACCCGTCTGTAATTCACCAAAAAAGATGTCCTTTGGTATTCTACCATCATCCATCCTCCTAACGTGTCCTATCCATCTAAGTCTACGAAGACTGAGCATGGAATACACCGTCACACAATCTGATCTTTCCAATACTTCAGTATTTGTGATTTTGTCTTGCCACTTAATGCCAAGTATCCTTCGCAGACACCGCATATGAAAGCTGTTTAAACGTTTCACTTGGTGTGAATAAGTTGTCCAGGCTTCACTGCCATAAAGAAGAGTACTAAGGACACAGGCTTGATAGACAATGACTTTTGTTTTGGCAGTAAGCTTCGTGTTCTCCCAGACTCTTTATGTTAACCTGTTCATTGTTGTTGCTGCCTTACCAATCCTGATGTTGATTTCCTGATCTAGGGATAATTTGCTATTTACCACTGATCCTAGATATGTAAAATGGTCTACTAACTCTAGTTCGGAGTCGTCAATAAAGATTGATGGTACCCCATGTGATCCTTGTGACATAGTCTGTGTCTTATATTTAACCAAACTCAGAACAAGCATTGGAGAATGCAGATAGTAGACGTTGTAATTCTTCCTCAGAGTAGGTCGTAATCACAGCATCACCTGCAAAAAGCAACTCTCTGATCAGTATCCTCCTAATTTTGGTCTTGGATTTAAATCTCTGAGCATTGTAGAGGCCGACATCTGAGCGTGAGTGAATGTATATACCACCATCCTCATCACGAAAGGCATATTTCAGTAGAAGTTAAAAGTATATTCCAAGGAGGGTGGGAGCTAGTACACAACCTTGCTTAACACCACTCTTGATTTCAAGCTCTTCTGAAATCAAACTTGATTATACCCTTCATGCCTGTGTGGAACGATTCCATATTGGACAGAAGAGTTGGTGGGCAGCCTATCTTCTTTAGTGCCTTGAACAGACCCTCACGACTGACCAAATCAAATGCCTTTGTGAGGTCGATGAAGGCAATAAACAGTGGTTGATTCTGTTCACCGCATTTTTCTTGCATTTGTCGCTATGAGAATATCATATCAATGGTAGTTCCGTTCTGTCAGAAGCCACACTGTGATTCGGGTAGACTTGATCTCCTAGGACTTGAAGTCTGCGCAGAACAATTCTGGCAAATACTTTCCCAACAATACATAGAAGTGAGATATCCCAATAGTAGTTGCAGTCGCTCCGATCGCCCTTGTTCTTGTACAGTGTTATGATGCTTGAATCTTTGAAATCCTGTGGGACTTGTCCTTCTCGCCAGCATAGCTCTATTAGCTGGTGGATCTTTAGAGTGAGTGTGTCTTGCCCACTCCTGATAACCTCTATTGGAATCCCATCCTTACCTGGGGCCTTGTCAGATGCAAGTTCATTTATAGCATACTTAACTTCTGTTTTGTTGGGAAGTGTGTCCAGGTGGTCAAGAGTTGGTAGGGCCTCTATGGCGCTGATGGTATCATCCGCTAGTTTGTCTCACTTGAGTAAAGCTCCAAATAGTACTCTACCCATCTATCCATCTTTGTTTCTTATCAGTGATGATTTCTCCAGTCAAGGATTTCAGTGGTGCACTTCTTTTGATCATTGGACCACATGCTTTCTTTATCCCTTCATACATGCTTCTGATGTTTCCTTTATCACTTTCATTTTGAATGGACTCGCATAACTTGATCCAATAGTCACTTGCACACTGCCTGGCAGCCTTTTGCACATCCATTCTAGCCTGCTTAGGCTCACTGAGAGTGTTACGCGTTGTTCTTTCCTTTTTTCTTTAGAAAGCTATTTTCTTTTTTTTTTTTTAATCAAGGGTTGCAGTGTCTAGCTGTTTGGCACAAACCAGTCCTGCCTCTTATAATCCATGGTGCTGTAAACCCTCATCGCTGTTTTATAAAGAGTTTCCTTAAGTTGACCCCACTTTTCACTTGCTGTACAATTTTCTGATGTAAAAGTGAAAGCATCTTCAAGTTGTTGTTGGAAGTAAAAGTACTTATCAGGATCGTGAGTGTTAATAATATTAATCCTGGGGCTAGATTTGTATTTAGCTGTGTAGATTCTCTTTGGTCTCAGTCTAACCCTTGCAACAACCAAAGAATGATCTGTATCACAGTCAGCACTGTGGCAACTTCGAGTTACTGATGTTTGGTTCAGATGTTGTCTCCGAGTGATGATGAAGTCCAGCTGATGCCAATGGCCGGTTCTTGGATGTTTCCATGTGACCTTATGCAGCTCTTTTGTTTTAAAAAAGGAGTTTGTAATACATAGGTCATTACTGGTGCAATGCTCCAGCAGCATTTGCCCATTATCATTCATGCGACCGATGTTGTATTTTCCAAGGCACACTGGCCATGAACTCGAGTCCTTGCCCACACGAGCATTGAAATCACCGAGCATATAAATGTAGTCGGATTTTGGAACTTCCTTGATCACAGAGTCTAACTACTCATAGATCGAATCAAATGATCGATTTCCGGTTTCAAGATGGCGACGGAGGGTCGTGTTGTTTTGTGTTCGTTAACTTTTTCGCGTAGGGGATGGATTTATTCATCTCTTGCGTGTAATTGGTGTGCCAGGATGTAAAACCAGGAGTTTCTACTCAAGATCTGCGCGGGTGCTACGGAGTTCGTGCATCGAGCGAAGCCATCCTTGAGTTAATTTTCAGCAGCGTGTGTGGTGTTCTCAGTCTGTGTTTACGTTTTTTTCAACATGGCGGAACAACGTGTTTTCTTCGTGCGGTCAGCAGTCAACATACCGAAGCGGCGTGGTAGCCGCGCAGGGAAAAAGAAGCAAGGTAAGCGTGGAGGATTGAGGCGTTTTAGACTCAAGTGTCACCGACTAGGACTCAGGAATATCCGTATTCTATATTGGAACTGTGCCAGTGTAAAACAACGGGGCTCTATTTTAGAAACCCTAGTTTACAGGAACGACATTGTAGCACTCCAGGAGACGAGACTGGGCGATCAGCTACTCCAAATTGCCGGCTTCAAATGTTTCTACAACAGACGACATCTGGGAATGGCGATTCTCGTTCGCGACAGCATGGTGGCGTCAGAGCTAGACATGTCCAGTTGGGACAGTGACGATATACAAATACAGGCGTTGAGAGTTCATTCCAGTATACCATTCGTGGTGGTTAATGTTTATGCCCGCAATGCCAGTGTGGACGCCCAGAAGTGGCAGTGCTTAAGTGGCATATTAGGCCACGAGAGAAATGTTATTTTCTGTGGTGACTTCAACGCTAAAGGCAGATCATGGGGAAACACTTCCTCCAATACACAGGGGGAGGAGCTCGAGACTGCACTGGAAACCATCGACCTGGTTTGTATCAACAGTGGCTGTGTCACCAGGACAGCAAGCCGTCCGGGCGATGAGGACAGTGCTATTGATCTGGCGCTAGTTTCACCTTCACTCACTACAGTGTGTAGATGGGGTGTCCTAGGACACCATGGCAGCGACCACCACCCGTGCAGCATACTGGTGGAGAAAGGCAGAACCAGGCAGCACAAGTTAAAGGTAAAGACGTTCCAGTATGACAGTACAGGGCAAGATGTGGTGAGTAAAATAAGACGTGACAAGCGCAGAACGTTTCAGGGCAGGAAAAAAAGCTGGGAGCAGCCACCGTGGTGGAGTTTCGAGGTGGAGAAGGCTTGGGTGGATAAGCGTAGTGCTGTAAGGAGATGGCAAAATGCCAAGAAGAACAGAGCTGGTCATCCTAGTCCCTGCTTGCACTTAGAAAGAGAGATGCACACAAAAGTAAGCTACTTCAAAAAACTGGTCAAGGTGGTTAAAAGCGAAAAATGGGCAGAGGTGTGTCAAAGAGTAAGCACAGACAAGTCACTGAAATTGTTCTGGCGACTACATAAAAGCATGAGTGGTGTAGTCAAGAATAAGAGCATTTCTGACTTCCAAGGTGCTGACCTCATCTGGCAGAGGACTGACGAGGACAAGGGCAAAGCCCTCTTTGAACGTTACCTTGAGCAAAGCAACCAGACAGACATGGGAGGCCGAAATCTGGCCAAGGAGGTCACCTCAGACAGATGCAAGGCCCAGAACACTTCGGATGAAGACACAGTGACAGTGAAAGAAATCAAGGCTGTGCTTCGACGATCAAAAAACAGTGCTCCAGGTCCTGATGGCATAAGATACGACGACATAAATAGGTGTACCGACAATGAGCTAGAGAAACTAGCAGACATGTACAACAACGGTATAGGGAGTGCTAGCATCAAGGAGGAATGGTTACACAGCTATCTGATTCCCTTGCCGAAACCTGACAAAGACCACACAAAAATTCAGGGATATCGAATTATAACCATGCAGAATACAATAGGCAAGCTGCTGGAGAAGGTAATTGCCAGGAAAATATCAAGCCAACTAGAGAGCCAAGGTGTTTTCCCACCCACCCTGGGTGGGTACCGTCCAAAGAGAGAAACCTGGACCAATGCAGCAGTCTTTGCCCAGGATGTCTATGAAGGTTTCCACTCAGGCACTGAAACCGTTGCTGCAGCGATTGATCTTGAGGACGCATACAACAGAGTACCACTGGATTTTTTAATGTTTCAGCTTCTCGAACTAAACGTAAGTCCATTCCTCCTTAGTTGGATCGCTGCAGCCCTCTTCCAACGGAAAGTAGTTTTTAGATGTGGCAGTTGGACTTCGGAACCAACAACAATATATCCTGGCCTACCACAGGGATCACCATTATCTCCGGTACTGTTCAACGCCTACACAGTGAGAATCACCAGTGAGCAGATCACTGGACCTGGCAGGACATTGTCATATGCCGATGATGTTTTAGTGTATCGTCAGGGGAAGGATAGAGAGGAGGTTGCTGTGGAACTACAAACTGAACTCAATCGCATAAGTACTTGGTGTGTTGAAGCTGGGGCAATGGTCAACCCAACAAAGGCAACAGTGACTTGGTTCTCTTTGAATAATCATATTGTCAACACTCCAACACCAACTGTAATGCTGTGTTCAGAGACGGTGGAAAGAACGCAGGCAATGAATTACCTGGGGATACGGTTTGATCGAAGCCTTGCTTATAATGTGCACATAGACCAGGTGATAACAAAGGCCAAGCGGGGTTTGGCAGCGATGCGGGTGATGGCGGCAGCAAACTGTGAGCAGCGCCATCTATGTCTTCTGTACGAGGGGTTGGTCATGTCTGTTTTGGAGTATGCAATGGCAATCCTGACTCTCAGCCATAAGCTGATAGAAAGGATGGAAAGGATACAGAATGAAGCTATGCGCATTATTCTTGGATGTACAAGAGATACAGCATGCAGGGCGATGCGCTACCTTCTTGGTTTTCCAACCATTGAAGAGAGAATACAAGGTTGCAGGGCACGCGCCTACCTCAGAATTAACGCAAACACACAACATCCACTGCATAGTGAAATTAGGAAGGTGAAGGGCAGCAGGTTAAAAAGAGGACGGTCGTGGATGGGTCAAGCCGAAGACATTCTTCAACAGGTGTGTTCACTTGAGGACTTAGAACCTGGCGAGGAGTGGGTGCAAGTGCCAACAGACTTCTGCACATCCTTTTCAGTTTGCATCCAACTAGATAGAAAATGCAGACATGAAAATCCGGTTGCTGTTGAGGCTGAAGTACAAGCGTTGATTTTCGAGAATTCGCTAGACGGTGACGCGGTCATCTACACAGATGGGTCGGTCGTCCGACATGTGAGAAGCTCATGGGCCTTTACAGCTCGGGCCGGAGGGAGAATTGTGAAGAAGGACTCTGGTGCTTTCACTGAAACCACAAGTAGCCTGACCATGGAAGTCATGGCAGTAAGTAAAGCAATAACATGGCTCGAGACACAGACATTCACTAGGGCTTGTTTCCTTAGCGACTCAATGAACATGATCAAGAGGATAGAGGAGGGGTCGATCCGAAGAGAATGGTTGCTGCCTTTGGAGCGGTCTCGACTGGCAAAGATTAGTTTCATCTTCGTGCCAGGGCATGCGGGAGTACAAGGAAATGAGCGGGCTGACAAGCTCGCAGGTGAGGCTACTGTGGAGGGCGGACGCGCCATGGACCCGGCCGACATTCTGAATGCTCTACGAGAAGTAAGACTTTTGCGAAAACCAAGTGATGACTGTGAATCTACAACAATGGCCAGACTGCGAGAGCAGCAAATTAAAAGAGGGGTGGCCAAACAAGAACACTACGCAGGAAGCCAAAGAAGATTTATAAACCAACACAGAACTGGCGTCGTTAGCCGCTACACGTTGCGGGATTTGCTGAGGAGGGGATCCGAGCACTTATGGACTGAATGGTTCGATGTGCAATGAGGATGATCTGTCGACTAACTAACTAACTAACATAGATCGAATCACCAGGGGAAGTGAGTGTCGATGCAAATGCAGTGATAATGGTGGCAAAACCACAAAAGGTTGCCAAGTTCGGGGATAATAGTCTTTCATTACCTAAAGCTGGACTTTCAATCATTCCTAATAGCAAATTCTTCAATGCAAAGCCCACACCATGTTGCTTTTTTCCTACCTGCTCTCTACCCTTCCAAAAAAAGGTGTAATTGTTTTCCCTGAGTGACCCTTCTTCTCCGAGGCGAGTCTCTTGTAGGCCACCAATATCAATGTTAAGACGACTGAGTTCGGCATCAATCACAGCTGTTTTTCTCACATTGTCAATATTCGTCAGGTAAGTAGAAAAGCAAAGCCTGGACACATGGTTCTTATGTTCCAGGTTGCAAATCGTAGCATGGGGTTTCTATTTTTCTTTTTAGTAATACCTGGTGCATTGGTTTTACAGTCTGCGATTCGGATTTTGTCTTAGCCCCAAGCACCCATTGAAGCAGGCAGGCTGTGGTGGATCAGCACCGAATTGGCCGGGGCTGCCCAGCTTGAGGCGTGCGGTAGCTGATCAGCGACACCTGTAGGTGTCTCCCACCGTTAGAGGCAACTCGTGGCGCCCAATGTCTACTCCAATTGACAAGGACTTATAACCCGTAAATGTTACCTATCGCTTTGATTCCGAAACCGGTTAGGACCTGGGATGGAGTTATACCTCTCCATATCACAAAGCCTGGGCTAAAATATAGAGACCATGTGTTGCCCATGCATCATGATCTCTCTCTCTCTCTCTCTCTCTCTCTCTCTCTCTCTCTCTCTCGATCTCTCTCTCTCTCTCTCTCTCTCTCTCTCTCTCGGCCTGCCTAGTTCACTCCAGAGGAAAGATAGCAGCAATACAATTGGACCAAGACACGCTACAGAAGTTGCCGGATCAGCAAAGCAATGCTCTAACAGTCTGCCTGTCGAAGCTTCGATCCTAGACCAGCTGCCAACCAAGGCTTAGGGTCTGGTCTGTCCTGCCATGACAGTTTGTCTTTAGGTTGCATTTCCTCGCACCAGGATAAGGCTTGTACCCTCCCAATTGCGCTCTTCCACCTGAAGCAGTTGGCACAATGTGGGTTGTTGGGTTTGGTAAGCGCCACCCAACATTCGGCGCTAACAGAAAGCAGGTAGTACCGTCTGTTGTCTTTATGGTAGCTTATTATATCTTACTAAGACCTGACTCAAAAGCAGCACTGAAGACCCTGAAGCAGCACTAAGGTTAATAAGGTATTACCGCCGTGCAAAAAAAGCAGAAAAATCCGTTGCAGAAACAAATGCAAACTTCGCACCTTCAGTGAAACTATCAGGAGCTTTGAAAGCCCTGGGTTTAGCTTTCTCCTTCATAGACAGGGTAAAAACTTATGGCCAGTCGCTTGGTATTAAAAGCCATACAATTGAAATAATAACACAACTCTGTCATTCCCAAAAGACCGCAGCAAATACCCAAGTAGATAACCACGGGGGGAAGTCATTAAGTAATAACCATTTTATTGTAAAGTGCATGAAGAGAATGAAAAACTGTAATCCTATTACAGGACAGAAAATGGTTCATAAACAATACCCCAAGTAGGAGTCATGAGGATCGAGAAGTTTGCGCTTGCGCAATAGCAATTAATATGGCTTCTCCACTATTGACCTGCATAGTGGAAGAATGAGGCGTTGAACATTTTCAAGAACATTCAAAGAACATTTGAGGGGTCAGAGGTTTGCAAATGACAACCACGCTATGGAGTGGTGCACAACTGGTATAAGGCCACATCCAAAATCTTTTTCCCAAACGGCATCAACAAGATAGTGGACAGGTGGACCAAGTGTGATGGCAAAAAATAACACACACACACATAATTTATGGTTCGTAATATTTTAAAAAGCGTTATTCGTTAAAGTCATGTTTATCATCATCATCAAGTGCCATGCCGACTGGCGTAGGCGTTCATAACTCTCCTCAGATCTCAGTCTTTGTGGATCAACCCTACCGTTGATATTCCTCCATGCCACCGTCGCAATCCATCCAGCATAATTTCCCTTGGTCTGCCTCTGCCTCTCTTCCCCTCTATCTTTCCAGTTGTCACGATATTATCCAATGCCTCTCTTCTCATCACATGACCAAACAAAGTTATTTGCCTCTTTCTTATTGTTGTGTATAATGTTCTAGTTTCAATAGCCTCTTTCAGGTTTTCGCTGTTAGTTACGTTGGCAGTCCAAGGAATTCGCAAAATTCGTCTCAGGAACCACATATCTGTTGCTTCCAGTCTCTTCCTAATTTGTTCATTTATATTCCAAGATTCGCAGCCATACAGCAAAACAGATTCTATATAGCACCTTAGCACTCTCTTTCTTACATTCAATAACACTGACTTATTGCATAAGATATTTTTCATTTTCTTAAATGCAGCCTTTGCTTGCCCTATGCTGCACTTAATCTGTTGTGCATCTTCCATCTGATGTTATAAATGGCCCTAGATATTTAAAACTATCCACTTGGTGAAGGATTTTCTCTTCTATCTCTATTTCATATTTGGGTGTTACCTGTTTCTTTGATATCACCATTGTTACTGTTTTCTTGATATTCAAGGAGAGTCCTTTCTTGGCACTTTCTGTTACTACAGTGTCCAATAATTGTTGTAGATCTTTTGCATTAACTACCATCAATACTGTGTCATCTGCATAGCGTATATTATTTATATTATAACCTCCGAATATTATTCCTGGCTTTTCTTTGATCTCTCTCATTATTACTTCGCTATAGAGGGAGAAGAGATCCGGTGACAAAACACATCCCTGCCTTACTCTCAGCTTTATGTCTTCATAATTTCCTTCTTTACTTCCCATTGTAATTGCTGCTATTTGGTTGCAGTAAATATTCTTTATTATTCTGAGATCTTTCCCATCAATGTTAATATCTTCCAACATTTTAATCATCTCATCATGTTTTACTTTATCAAATGTCTTAGTATAATCTATGAAGCACAAATATATGTTTTTCTTTGTCTCTATTGATCTTTCTAATAATGTCCGTAATGTATATATTGCATTTTTGTACCTTTTCCTGCCACATATCCATACTGTTCTTCACCAATTTCCATTTTTATTTTCTTTCTTGTTCTTCTCATTATAATTCTGAGTAAAAGCTTAGTGACATGATTTATGGTTAATCGAACGAAAATCTTCGCACTCAATTGCTCCTGGTCTTTTTGGTATAACTATAAGTACAGATTTCAACATATCGCTTGGTATATATCCACTGCAGTAAATATCATTCACCATTTTGGTTAATATATCCACTCCAAATTCTCCCATTACTTCTAATTCTTCTATTGTGATTCCAAATTGTCCATCTGTTTTTCTTTCTTCATATGCTTTTTAGCGTCATCGACTTCTTATTTTAGAATAGATGGACCTTCTAAGTTACTTTCTTCTGGTAATTCTGCCCTTTCCCCATCATATGTCTCTTATATACTCATTCCACCTCTGTATTATAGTATCTTCCATCAATAATATGTTTCCTGTTTTATTTTTAAATTTTATTTTAAACACTCGTAGTTATTATTTTTCTTCCTGTGAGCTTACTGATTTGTTTTTGCATATTTTTGTTTTGTATCTTTAATATAATTTAATTCAATTTTCTTGCACAGTTCATTTAACCAACTTTCTTTTGCCTTCACGCAATTATTTCTTATTTCCTTATTTATTTATTAATGTCGTAATAACAAAAGTAATCACAGGGGTATTACTTTCATAGGGATCACATAAGAGGATTATATTAAATAACTACATTGCCAGGTTTCTTTAGTGTGATATGACTAAAATAAGAAAAACAATCACACATTGATTGAAACACACGAAGACTATCAAGTTACACAAGACACATTAAGTGATGCACATGAAAAATACAAGATCAGTCGGGACACGTTAATTGATACACATGAAGAATAGCAAGTTTCAAATGACACATCAACTGATACACGCCAAGTAAAGTCAAACAGGCACGCACGGTGTGCTACTTGTGAAAGAACAGTCGATGAAAGCAACTTGAGAAAGCAGGTGAATTACCTCGGAAACGTTGACAAAACTGGCATCACCAAGATCTGTACGTTTGGCGTAGGCAAACTTGAAAGCTTCCACCATGCGATGGTAAGTCAACACAGCGGATTGGTCTGTGGCAATAGCTGAGCTTGTGAAATTGTAACCTGTGGCAAATGAACAATTGTAAGTAAAGTAACTAAGAACGGTTTCCTGAGAGAGGCTAGTGCAACTAGAACATTATATACAAGAATAAAACATAGACAAACAACTTCTTCTTCTTCTTCTTCTGCGTTCATCCAGAGTTTTTTTTTCGGATGTGATTGCGTTGTGCCTGTTTACAGCAAAGCTGCTTTCTTGCGCCGTTAGGCCGACACATCCGACTTCTGCGGGCATTTGTTGACCGGGTTAACCATCCCGGGGAGACAAACAGCTTTCTTTGGTCATGTGATGAGAATACAGGCATTGGACAACATCATAATAACTGGAAAGACCAAGGGGAAGGGAGACAGAGGCAGTCCAAGAGAAATGATGCTGGATAGACTGAGACGGTGGCATGGAGGAATATCATCAGCAGAGTTGATACAGAAAACCAAAGACCGAGATCTGTGGAGAGCCACGAACGCCTACAAGGCAGGATACATCATCATCATCGTCATCGTCGTCGTCATCATCGTCATCGTCGTCGTCGTCATCATCATCATCATCATCATCATATGAGATCATCATATGATGATGATGATGATGATGATGATGATGATGATGATGATGATGATGATGATGATGAAGATGATGATGATGATGATGATGATGATGATGATGATGATGATGATGATGATGATGATGATGATGATGATGATGATGATGATGATGATGATGATGATGATGTAGATGATGATGATGATGATGATGATGATGATGATGATGATGATGATGATGAAGTAAAGTCAACCAGGCGCTATGGCTTAGTAGACAGTCAGACGGGCAGTGTCACAATTCCCGGTCATACCGAATAGAATGTTTTCAAAATACAAGCTGAGGGTGATTTGGAAGCAGAGCTCTTTGCGTTGATTTCGATGGTATGAGGCGTCGGCTTTTCAGAATGTGATGGAAAACTACTGAACTAACATTGCCAGGTAAATCACAAACAGCTAATAAACAGCTGAGTTTGATTGCAACTTCCTGTAAAGGACATTCAACTAGCTTTCGTTAAGTAAAGTAAAAGACGTTTGTACCCGCCATAAGCCACCTGGACATATGGTGCGAGAACCTTATTTGTATAGACTGATGGGGACTCGGTAGGTGATGTGATCGGTATCCTTCCGGCGGTCTTTATCTCCGAAGACATTTCCTAGCACCAATGTTAGGTTGGGTAGACTTGGGGGTCAAGGTCAATTTTAAATTCTCGACAGTGAAAAAAGGCACAAGGAAGGAAATGAAAACATCGAAAAGCTGCTACAGAAAATACACCCAAAAAAAAAGGAGGCAAAAAGGCAAAATAAAAATTCCTTATAAAGACTGCAACCAGTCAAGCCTGGAGCCTTCACTAACCAAATATGCCACTAGAGGAGACGGGAACAAAGGACAGCCGCCGGCCTTTCCCCCAGCTGACGTCACACACACAAACCAACATAACCAGTCTGAGGTAGGACTGACTCACTCGTAAGAGCGCACAAGACAAGAATCAGGGTGAATGAACCCACAAAAACCACGGCTCTCAAAATAACCACCGCTGAGAAAGCAGATTAGACGAGACCAAATTTTGAATTTTTTTTTTCCATTCCAAATCATGAACATTGCACCTTTAGGCGAACATTTAGCCAGTACACTACAGCGGTTCCCAATTAAACAATATAAGTGTGCAATAATTCTTCTATAATGATTCTTGTAAATTGATTCTTCCAATCTATTCTTGGACTAATACTTCCAATCTATTCTTAAACCTAATACTTCTTATCTTTTCTTGAACTTAATTCTTCCAGTCTATTCTTAAATTCTTCCCATCTATTCCCGAATTAATTCGTCCAATCTTTTCTCGAATTTAATCTTTCTAATCTATTCTTGAATTCCTCCAGATTATTCTAGAACTCAATTCTTTCAATCTATTCTTGAATTCTTCCGATCTATTTCCGAACTTAATTCTTTCAATTTATTCTCGAACTCAATTCCACCAATGTATTCTGGAACTTGATGTTCTAATCAATTCTTTAACTTCATTATTCTAATTTATTCTTTAACTTAATTGTTCCACTGTATTCTTTAACTTAATTCTTCAAATCTATTCTTTAACTTAATTCTTCAAATCCATTCTTTAACTTAATTCTTTCAATCTTTCTTGAACTAATCCTTCAAAGCTGTTCTTTACTTATACAGTCAGTTTTCATTCCTCGCCGATCCCACTGATTGTTTCATTATCAGGCACATTTCATTTGTCAGAGAATCCTCGTGACCACTGAAATAGCATAAGAAATACGTTCAAATGTATTGATCAACACTCATAGAAGTAGAGACCATAAGTAGAAATTAAAGGACACATAAGATAAACAAAACGAAAACTATAGTAACTCACTGAGAAGACAAACTGTAACATATTTGGCAACTGGCAAGATTTGTGGACAGAGAAATAGAGAAAGACAATGGTACAACATTCTTGAGTCTTGTTAGAAGCGGTTCCAACTTCACGGCACAGGGTGGCTCCGTTATGCTCCGTTCCTGTGCCAGTGAATATCACACAAAATGCTCCTCACTGCACCATGTGAAATGTACAATAGACAGGAGTCTTGACAAACTAACAGCCCGCACAGGTATACTATGCACAATGCCGATGTCAGAATGCCAACACTAAAGTCCGCCACGAAAAATACAGTTAATTGTCGATGGAAGCGACAGTCACTAGAAAATCAGCAGCAACACAATACTGCATAAGGCAAGCCAGTTAGCTCAGCGATCGGCTGGCCACCATTTTTCTGCACATACAGCTCGCGCTACAAACAACCTTGTGAGTTTTGTGTCTTGGCATGGAAGGGTTTCAGCACACGAACTATAATGTGCCGTTGGAGATCGCAAGATGTGGAGCATCATAATCTCCCACACTAGTGGGCAGTGCCCTTGATGATGATAATAGCAGTCACATCGGTAGGATTTGAACCTGTCATCTCCAATGAAGACAGTGAATTTTCTGAAGGAGCAGGTGTGCTCTGATGCTCTGGCGATGTCTTTATTTGAGTGCACTGGACTGATTTAGCGTGTGGATTAGCTTTTCGTTGTCAGTGTCCCTCACCATCAGGTGAACCCACTCCGAGGTATTTGCAATTTACGTACCCAATTCAAGGATGAGAAGTCAATATTCTAGTCCAGTTGTCCGGTGTAGGGATTGAACCCCCTACTCCTAGTCAGTAGATGACGATACTATCTTAATAGGTACTCAGCATAGTATAAATCACACAAGTGCAAAATACTCACCATCCAGAATGTTGAGTATGAAAGACAGAATAGCCCCACTGCCGGGGGGAGGGGGTGATACCAGTTTGATCCTCCCACTCAGCGTTATCTCAACAGGGGACTTCTCTAAGGCCTCATAGTTAAGTAGGTCATTGCGGGTGATAATTGAACCTGGAAATGTAGCCAATGTGTGTTACTGTAATTTGCAATGCAGTAAATTATATGACAGTAAATTTGAACTACTGTAAATTGTCAGGATGCTGTGGTGGTACATTGAGTGATAACATGCGTGATGCCTGGTAGGCGTATGTTCGAATTCCGATTGAAACAGATTGTTAAAATGGATCTGGCTTCTCAGATCGATCGAGCCTAAAATGGCTCGCGGGAAATGTTCTTGTACAGTACAAGTACAGGTCGCCAGTGTAACACTTGGAAGTAAAAGTAGCCGGTGCAATTTAGATCTTGTCACCCATCGAGAGTATGCTGATTGGTCTATAAATATGTGGGGCTAGCAACATATACTAAATGACCTGAAGGTCCGATACAATTTTCTTACTTTACTGTAAATTGTAGCACATAGTAATAGAACACAGCATTAAATTTAAGCACAGAAAAAAAGAATACAACATTAAATTGTAGTACAAATTGTGACAGTAAATGTGTAAATCGTGCCACAAATTATGAAAATAAATAAAACCTAATGTGAACTATATCACTCATTGTGACAGTAAATAAACACTAATGTATCCCACTCACACCCACTTATCTACCCCCCCCCCTCGCCCCAGTTCTCAATACACACACACACACATACACACGCACGCACGCACGCACACACACCTACTCACTCATTTAAACGGTTTTGCACACACAATTTTAAGAATATGTACAACGTAGGTAATGTTTCTAATACCCTAAAACGTCTTACCTATCTCTTGCAAATCTGCTATAATGCTGTCAGTCAGCGAACCATTGTAAAAGGCACGGGCTCCTTCTTTAGCAATAACCCTCAAAGTTTCTGCGAGCTGTGGTCTCGTGATAATATCCCCTTCTTTATAAAGTTGTCCAGTTTTCGGGTTAACAAAAATGACTCTGGGTAAATAAAAGAAGGTTTATTGCTGTAATCTATATGTTTATAAACATAAATTGAAATATATACAAAAGCCGGTATTCAGCCGGTATTATATACGGTTCAACATTTCCTTCGAGTACATCCTTTAGCTGGGGTGACATTGTGACAAGTATGCTTGCCTTCAAAGATACCAATGTCTCATGACAATACAATCAGCCACGAGTCAAATCCATAACAAGGAAACAGACCAATAACTTATATATATATATATATATATCATTAACATCAAGTGCCCTGTCTGATGGCGTAGGCGTTCATATCTCTTCACTATCTCGGTCTTTTTGGTTTTCTGTATCAACTCTGCTGCTGATATTCCTCCATGCCACCGCCTCAATCCACCCAGCATAATTTCTCTTGGTCTGCCTCTGTCTCTCTTCCCATTGATCTTTCCAGTTGTGAAAATGGTCTCCAATGCCTCTCTTCTCATCACATTACCAAAGAAAGCTGTGTAACACACACACACACACACACACACACACACAGAGAGAGAGAGAGAGAGAGAGAGAGAGAGAGAGAGAGAGAGAGAGAGAGAGAGAGAGAGAGAGAGAGTTTCATGTTGTATTGTCTGTGTTTTTTGTTTGTATGCTAAAGAATGCTTTGGCCACAACGTAGATTTTATCACTTGTGATCGTTGTTCTAGTAAAGTTGACCGATTCTGCCTCTCGTTGTTTTGGTGATTAATTCACTGCCTGCAAAGACCGTAGTCTGGGTATAACCCCAGTACAAGAGGGATCTCTCTGACCAGTACGGCTGTGGGGTCGACCCAGCCCCATAAAACTGGATCCCGGGACATTTTCAGAATATTCTTCGGATTGCCTCCCTTTTGTATTACTCTTTCGTACTTACATGAATGGCCGATAATGTTTTCAACAACATGAAATCGGTATTAACAACTATAGAGATTAACAACGCATTAAAATAAGAATTGTCAAAGTTTATATATTGCACACTACAATATGGGCCTGGACAATGAATAAGCGATTAGAAAGTCGAATAGAGGCCCTGGTGATGTAGATACACAGAATAATATTCGTATTTCATGGAAACAAAAACAATCAAATACAGAGGTCTAGAAAAACTGGAAATGAAAAGAGAGTTGATGAAATAAATAAAAAAGCGGTAAGTGAAATATTTCTGCCACGATAAAGGACATAACACTTTCATAAACACCATACTGGAGGGTAAGATTAAAAAGCAAGAGAGCAAGAGGTGGACAATGATACAAGTGAGAAGATAACACCTAGAGATTGACAAACAGTTAGTCTGACAGAATGTACAATAACGGTGTAAGAGAGAGAGAGAGAGAGAGAGAGAGAGAGAGAGAGAGAGAGAGAGAGAGCGTGTTGGAGAACCATTGCGGCCAACCTTCATTGTGGCTACGGCACCTATTGCCTGAATACTTCCTTGCTTGACAAATTACTGTAGTATTACTCCCTCGCTTGTCTGCCGGCCCTGAGCTCACGAGTTCAAACAGCCTTAAAGGTCGGAATGTTGTGTTACTGACTTGGGTTCTTCAACCCAGTCTACAATAGGCACTAGAAAAAGTTCTGGGAAATAAAGGCGTACTGTGTGATATTGACCACGTCACCCATGGAGTGTCGATCGGTCCAACAATACAGTGCTAGCATAATTTTAAATGTAAATGTGTCAGCGAGACACATATGGAAAGCACAGTATAGTAGCACTGTAGCCTGTAGCACGGTAACTGCAGCACTGTAACCTGTTGCAATGTAACCATTAGCACTGTAATCTCTAGCACTGTAATCTGTAGCACTGTAACCTGTAGCACTGTAACCTGTAGCAATGTAACCTGTGGTACGGTAGCCTGTAGCACTTAAAATGTAGCATTGTAACCTGCAGCAATGTAACCGCTAGCAATGTAATCTCTAACACTGTAACCTGTAGCACTGTAACCTGTAGCACTGTAACCTGTAGTACTGTCAGCTGTAGCACTGTCAGCTGTAGCACTGTAACCTGTAGCACTGTAACATGTAGCACTGTAACCTGTAGCACTGTAGCACTATAATATGTACCACTATAACATGTAGCACTGTAACCTGTAGTACTGTAGCACTGTAACCACCTATCACTTTATCCTCTAGCACTGTAACCTGTAGCACTGTAAGTTGAAGCATTGTAACCTGTAGTAATGTAACCTGAAGCACTGTAACCTGTAGCAATGTAACATACCACACTGTAACCTTTGCACAATAACCTGTAGCAATGTACCTTGTAGCACTGTACCCTGTAGCACTGTAACCTGTAGCACTGTAACAGCTAACACTGTAATCGCTGTAGCACTGTAACATGTAGCACTGTAACCTGTAGCACTGTAACCTTTAGCACTGTAACTGCTAGCACTGTAATCTGTAGCACTGTAACCTTTAGCACTGTAACTGCTAGCACTGTAACCTGTATCACTGTATCCTGTAACACTGCAACCTGTAGCACTGTACCCTGTAACATGTGCACTGTAACCTGTAGCACTGTAACAGTGCACCGTAACCTGTAGTACTGTAACCTGTAGCAATGTAACCTGTGCACTGTAGCCTGTAGCACTGTAACCTGTAACATTGTACCCTGTATCACTGTAACCTGTAGCACTGTAACCTGTAGCATTGTAACCTGTAGCACTGTAATCTGCCATGTACGTCGTCAGAAGCGACTGTCGAGGATTGGCATGAAACTGACTAGCTCGTCCCGTAGAAAATTGAAAATTCAAAATATAACCAATTATGAACAAGTGTACAAAAGGGATTGAATGAACTGGTTGTTTCACGAAAAGCAAATGAAGAAGAAGACCCTGTACCCAACATGCTTCATAACTGGAAAGAGGTCATTTAATTTCTTTGCTTCCTATTTCATGCTTGTTAGTCAGATGGTAGTCAGATATGACTGAGCTACCTTATGAGAGTAGACAGTACTACCTGCTTTCTGTTAGCGCTGAGTGTTGGGGGACGCACACAGAACCCGATATCCAACATTGTGCCAACGGCTTCGAGTGGAGAAGCGTAATTGGGAGGGTATAAACCTTATAGGCCTACTGGTATGAGGAAATGCAGCCTAAAAATTAAATTTCATGGCAAAGCTCCGACAGGCTGGCAGTTAAAGCATTGCTTTGTTGATCCGGTAGCTTCTGAAATTTGCCATGTTCCAGACGTACTGGTGCTACCTTCCCTCTGGAGTAAACTAAACAGACCTAGAGATGGATCATGCTGCATGGGCAACACATGGTCTCTACAATTCAGCTCAGGCTTTGCGTTATGGAGAGTTTATTGTGCCTGTTTTTAAAGCACATTATAGCAAACTATAGTCTGTCAAGGCGGCAAGGTGTCTGTATTTTGGGTTTCTGTAACACGTATATATTACATCACAAAAAACAACAACTAACTAAACTATTAATAAACCTGGCATACTTCAAAGATGGTTCTGTGGACAATAGTACGGCATCATCCAAAATGGCTCTGTGAAGCCCAATAGGAATAGGAAATCCTTCGGCAGCCATTTTGATAGCCGGCTGGAAGAGATCTGCCCAAGGCAACTGGCCATATTTCTGATGGGCAAGCCAGTAACCTTTGATCTCCCCAGGGACTGCGATACTCAAAGGGCCTGTAGGAAATAATGGAAAGCAGGAAAGCAAGTGTAAATGCAAGTAGCGTTTTATGTACTGTCAACTGTTCATTGCGATACAATTTTGGGAAAACACAAAGCTGCAGTGACACCTTTGCGACTACTGCAAAGAACTTAAAAACATAGACTTAAGAGGTTATTGCCCAAGATCGATCCAGATGGTGTAAATCTATCCATCAAGGTTCTGCAGCCTTTTGGGTAGCATAAATAGCACTAGCACATCATCGGAGGCAACACAGACCACAACTACGACTGTTGCAAAGAACTCAACACAGACACACAGGAGGCTACTGCCCAAGACTGATCCAGATGGTGTATGTTTATCGATCAAGGTTCAGCAGCCTTTGAAGTAGCAGAGATGGCACTAACACATCATCGGAGACAAGGCAGAAAGTTACAGTGATATTATTACGACTTCTGCAAAGACTTCAACATAGCCACACGGAAGGCTGCTGCCCCAGATCGATCAAGGTGGCGTACACTTATTCATCAAGGTGCAATATTCTTTGGGGTAACAGAGATGGCACTAGCACTTCTTCGGAGACAAGCCGGAAAGTTATATATGCGTCATATCCCACCAACAGTGCTGTTTGTTGCATATCCTTTTACCAGACGTCGCAGTCAACCCCAGCATTTTTATGCTATTAGTAATCTCTTGGCAAGTTTACGTTCAGTAGTTTGCCATTGCTTTCTGAACAACCTGCTCACGTACATTACCGTAAGAAACCAAATCGACGCGATCAGCTGCCGAATCTCACGCAGCTGTGTTTCGTAAATGGGTATACAGGATTACGAACAGCGCCCATAACACCTTAGCCAGGGAGACCGGCAGTCACCTGTGTACTCATTATTATTGAATCTTATTGGATGACGAGTGGTCTTCATCATTTATAATAAGTGAACAACAAGTTAATAAATTACCGGTTGCTTAACTGAGAGTCCGGATGTCTGAGTGGCCGTGAGGTTTAATGCGCTTGTGCTTAAACTGCCAGAACGCTAACGGTGTATCAAGGGGGTTCAATTCCTACACCCGTCAGTTGGACTCCAAGGTTGACTTCCAGTTCAGAAAGCAATGGCAAACTACTGTATTTAAAATTGCCTACAAAATCAACCCGGGGTTGGAATTTATCGTAACCTCCGTCAAAGGACACGCAACTTGTATTATTTATAGTTAACTGCGTCTCCTGTATCAATTCTTTACGGACATGGGCTCCAGAATGAGAGACTGATCACTGATATGTCTGTGCTTGTACTGGACTTGTGTATGAACTATGAAATCGCATTTGATAGCATTGAAAGGTTCGGTCACCTAGTGAGAATGAACCTAATGTCGCCAGCAGCCAGAGCATACAGTCAACACGACCACCCAAGTCTATCCTTTGTTCATCTTTTCTCTGATTAAGTGTCATGGTGTGTTTAATCGTCTAAAGCGACTGCTCGTATCTGTCATGGGCGTGTATACAGTAATTCACCGTATGCAAGCCCCTTTAATTTGAGATATATTACAACATGTCTGCTACCATAACAACATGTCTGCTAACAGCATTTACGTCATAATTGTGACACACCACTATTTCCCATTTCCCATCATCCAATTGTGTGTGGTCAAAACATAATTTTTGTTTAGCACTGAATCAATTAAATATTCAGGGTGAGCACAGCTAAGTCTGCCTGCATGTACACACCCAGCCCGGGTCTTGTAGCTTCAGTTTACTTTGTTTACCACAGGAAAACAATTGTAACCATGCACCCACTGTAACTCCTAGCAGAAAGGTGTGCATTAGCCAGCACAGGGTGTGAAGCGACGTGGTTGAGAGTCGGCTAGATATATGAAGCAGAATCTCACTCACCAGATGCTGAAGCAGCACGATTGTCCTCGAACATGTCCGGTGTGGCTTTTTCTGGTGCCGTCTCTCTCGCGTCGATAACCTTTGACTGGCCCGTAGTTCTGTATAGCATTGAGAAAAAAGAACTAAATATGGAGGATGTAGTTACAATGTAACCTCGTGTGTGTGTGTGTGTGTGTGTGTGTGTGTGTGTGTGTGTGTGTGTGTGTGCGTGCGTGTGTGCTTGCGTGTGTGTGTGTGTGTGTTTGTGTGTTTTGTATATCTAGAATTTCACACGGGGAATGTACTTCTAATGTTACATATCTGTGTGTTTGTGTATGTCTAGAGTCTATGTGAAAAAGTTATATAGGACAGGGAGGAAGGGAGAGAGAGATAGATAGAGAGAGAGAGAGAGAGAGAGAGAGAGAGAGAGAGAGAGAGAGAGAGAGAGAGAGAGAGAACGAACGAACGAACGAACAAACTTTATTTTCAAAGGGTTAAGAATTGGGCACGCAGGCCCGTCTAACATTTTGCCCTTCTATCACTCTCTTTCATACATTATTTCATTCACACATCATTCAAGGCTAACAGAGAACAGCAACAATATAAAAGATATGCATTATAAAGGCATGGGCAAAATGCGAACATCAAAACTACACGACACAGTAAAATTAGATAATAGTCTGACACTTGTTATTAGCCATGTGGAATATACTGGCCTACCAAAAGGGGACTGGCTGTTATACTAGGTCTCACGATGTTCTTACGATGATAAGTTCGTGAGATGGTCGTTGTCTAGGTAACGATGCTTCTGGTGTGTCAATTGAGCTATCTAACTGTCTCACAATGCAACTCACCCCAGTAATACACATCCATCAGTCATTAACCAAGATTGAGTTGGCGCACATAATCCTTTAATACCGAAAGAACAAGGACAAACGGAACATCCTTATATATCCAGACACAATATAATCCATAGAATATAAATATCCTCCTCACAATTTAACACGTACACATCACTGTCTTCTCACGTCCCGCTTCATCTCAAATCCATAAGACAGGTAATCCAGCTCCTATCCACAGCTGGACCTCACACAATACACCCACACATATGGGTCTAGTCTCCACTAACTATAAACCCACTCTGGGTTCAGGCCTCCATTAACTATCCAACCCCCACTGGGTTTCAAGCCTGTCTTCACAACTGGGAGAACAACACAACAAAAGATCTGACCGCAGTCAGTCTAAACTCCCACGTATTAGCCAACCGATTCGCTCGGCGCTAAAAACATCAACTGCGCTCAAGTTCTCTGACTTCACCCAGAACTAAACTCTCTCTCCCCATCTACCCTGGGGGTTTCCACTCACACCCGCCCCATTATTTCTCAGGGTTGATTGTTTTTCTCGTAGCCAGGTCACTCACCTTACTGTCAATGACCCAAGCATATGTCATTATCCCCCCACCCCCTTAAAAGAAAACATCGTTTTCAAATGTTGGGAGACTAATACTTATCAAATATGTGACCCGGACATATTGCCTGGGTAGCCCTAAGTATGGCTCCACCTTCCTCTAGCTACAACACTAAATAATACATCAAATGCTCATAGTACACTCCCATATTCCCCACACATCAATACATCCAGCTTTCTATCTTGTGTACCAATGCATGAACTCATACATCACATAATAATAATACATCATATCATAGGGAACATAATATCTGTGTACCTGCAAGTTTACTAACATCCTCAAGAAGACACAACCTATTTGTGTACCGACCCCGTATCAGGTGGTTCTTTTCTTGCATCAAACCTCCATCTATTTCTGTCGATGATGTATCTACCTTTCTTGTACCCATTAGTCATGGTGCCCATATATTTACAACACCTGTATGCTATCCCTAACCCTGGGTCAGTGATGTCGTGAACACTCTTTTGACCTGACTCAACTTTCCTATCTGCATATTGTACCGTTACACTGGAGTCTCTGTTTAGTCTGACCTCTTTATTAAATCCTGGCCAATATACCTGGCAGCCTGCTCTATGCTGCTTTCGCCTTACTCCTATGTGCCCTGCACATGCCCTATCCTGCGCTGTTCTAGTATATCGGTCACTACGTGCTACGGGTACTACTACTTGCCCAAGTGCAGTTCCTCCCTCTGAAAACCCGCGAGTGAGAACATTGTTCTTCCTCTCGAAGCACCATCTACCCTTCTTTGATTGTCTATGTCTCACTTTACTACACCCTTGGAAACATTTGTCGAGAGTAGTCTCTTGTCTCTGGGATTCCCTACAGCTATATTTGAGATCCATTCTCACCTGCTCAGCTGTCCTATCCCTGTCCTCTGTGTCTACTTCAAGTGCCTCTTTTTCTTAAGCTATACTCTCTAATTTAGGTTTTCTTTTGGTACCTACCTCGCTACTACTTAAACTATGTTTCTGGTCCCAATAAACTACTTCTTCTTCTGTACAATCTTTAACTCCTGCTACATTTCCTATGATCAAATCCGCCACAGGTGCGTCCAGAACACACGCTGTTACTCTTCCTGTGATATATGGTGTTTTCACTGTTATCACGCTAATGGGTAGAATTCTACTGTGCCGTTAAATATTATGCATCTAATCTTTTTCCCTGTATAATCCGAGGATGCACTAAAATCTTTTTAACTCCGATGGACGTACATCCGGAATCCTTAATTGTTAACGCTGGCCTATCATTAACAAATCCATGGTGCATCTTCATGCTTCCACCTGCATGGACTGCTGATCCTGCTTTCACTGTATGACCACACACTAAGACTGGATGACCGTCTTTTTCAAAAAGAGGTTTGCACCCACTACAATCTTCATTGTTGATAGTCTCAATAACTTGTGCTGCATTAGAATGCTCCGTTACCCTCATCGTACAATGATAGCTGACATGCCCCTTCCTTCCACATTTAAAACAAGTGATCTCCCTTTTACTGTTGTTCGTTGATCCATCTGATGGTTGTGCATCACACTTTGCCATTTTGTGTCTCCAGCTCCCACAATTCCAGCATCCGGCATAACTATTTGGACGTCTCTGGAAATTTCCCCTTTTGTATGGGTACCGTCCTGCTCTGCCAAAATGGTTGCCACGGAAATCATTATCTTGATACTCTTGTTGTTCATACTTCTGTGCTGAATCCACACTTTTCGATCTTGGTCTAATAACTGGATTCTGGTCCTGTTTAGTGTACGCTGCACAGACTATTACCATTAATACTAAGACTATTACTATTATCACTCATAAGTCTACCAATAGAACTGTTTGGATGTGCAGTCATATAGTTTTGCCCTAACTGTGACATTGTGTCTATGTTTTTTGGCTTACGTTCCTCAAAGAAAGCTACTAAGTTTGTATTGCATGCAGATACTACCTTGTCTCTTAACATTAAATCCACTAGTTTATTAAAATCTTTCCCTACCTCTGCAAGCTCCATCCATTTGTTAAATGTGTTCTTTACTGTGTTAACAAAATCTGTGAAATCTTGATTTGTCTCTGGCCCTAATTGTCTAAACTTTGTTCTATAGCCATGCTCCGTTAGTTGGAACTTTGTTAACAAACGTTGCTGCAAAATAGTGTAGTTGTTTCTTTCTTCCACTGGTAAATTAAACATGGTGTCTAGGGCTTTACCCGTAAGAAACTCGCCAAGTCGCATCGCATACTCTCCCTCTGGAATACCTAACACTTTCGCTGATGCTTCGAATCTGGACAAATAAGATTCAAGATGGTCACGGTCTGTAAAATACGGCAGTTTTAGTCTCTGTGAGGGATGGGAAGGTCTTCTGCATTCTTCACTTTGACCTTTTGATGCAAATTCTAACTTTTTTATAGCAATTTCCGCTTCCATCTTAATCTTCTCTTTCTCAATTTCCATTTTCATATGTGTCTCTCTCTCAGCTAACTTTTCTTCCTGTAGACGCTTGTTTTCCATTTCAGCTAACTTTACTTCCTGTAGGCGCTTGTCCTCAGCTACCTTTTCTTCCTGTAGGCGTTTTGCCTCGCGTTCATTATGCCTCTCCTCTCTTTCCCAGTGTTGAACTTCTTTCAATTTTGCTTCTGCAAACTCCTGTAACTCTTTACCTTTCAGGCCTATTCGTTCACCTGCTTCAATATATTCCATTAAAGTAGGCATCTTGTACTTGTGGACACGTTGCTGTCTGTCAGCCACTATAAATATAAAGACTCTGCTGCTAGTCTTTGTGTACTTTCCCTAAGTACACCTCCACTAAGACTGTACGTAAATCCGTAGTACTAATAATATCACTCTGTACTCACCCAGTCACTCTATAAGCACTAGGTAGTGAGGGGGAATATCACCTATACTCCCTCGCATATATACCAAATAGCTGTAAACAAAACTCTGGAAATATTGTTAAACATACATATAAATACATATACAAACGAATGGATGATCCACACTAAGTGTTTTCTATAAAACGCTAGACTCACAAGCCAAGTACACGGAGACGGTGATCACACAGAAATAAACCACAGTAACAACCACAAGCTTGTGTGAAACGACCACAGTGTGCGTAATAATATATATAAAACTGACACAGACCACTAGACAGTAGATATGACAAAAGATCACAATAATAACATATATCCGAACACAACCAATATCATATGTAAATATTATGAAAAGAGAAGGAACGAAAAAAGAAAAAAAAAATTAAAACTGACACAGACCACTAGACAGTAGATATGACAAAAGATCACAATAATAACATATATCCGAACACAACCAATATCATATGTAAATATTATGAAAAGAGAAGGAACGAAAAAAGAAAAAGAAAATTAAAACTGACACAGACTACTAGACAGTAGATATGACAAAAGATCACAATAATAACATATATCCGAACACAACCAATATCATATGTAAATATTATGAAAAGAGAAGGAACGAAAAAAGAAAAAAAAATTATAACACCAAAATATACACAAATCTGACGTCAGACAACTCGGCTCTCGATATTGGTTAGGACTCCAATGCCACTGCACGACACGCTAACTCATTAGCGTTTTCCTTACAAAAATATCGTAAGCACCAGAAAGAACCACGTTTTGCCACGCCTATCCTGATTTAGATAGAGATTGCAAAAAGTGCCTATCCAACAACTACAAGTAATAACATATCCATATATATAAGTCCACAAACGATAACGGCAGTTAAACGATGAGAGCAAACAAAATGTCCAGATGGTTGGCCGATAAATAGGTGCCTATTAATCCGTCGCCAAGAGTTATTATTTAATAGTTTTTAATAGTTTCCCACAATATGCTGGAAATGTTTATGTTAATTAAATTCCGAAATGTCTACGACGCTAAATTCCAAACGACTTATTGATTTGTTGATTGGTTACTGAATTTCACGTGGTGACCACAAGCTCCAACCGTCGAAAAAGATTGAAGGTGATAGTACTTATCCAAACTGGTCTTTTGATATGTTGTTACTTTCCCCTGGACGCGGTGCGAACAAAGTAATAATCCAAACGTCTTGTCTCACCCCAGTCCGTAACGCTATTCTACCTTGGTTGTGGAGATTGTCCGTAGTTGTATCATAAATGTGATAGATTCGCGTTTAAAGGCAAAGTTCAGCAACAACCAAAAAAAATGGCAGCAAATGTCCAGCGCTTTTAAACTCTGTACAGTCAGTTCTTTTTGGCAACTGTATGCAACCTTGTTTGCGGTGATGACACTTCGTTGTTAAAATGTTTGCTCATAACAGAGTAATGATCACAAAGAGATTCAACACAAAGACGAACATAAAATCTGGTTTTCGTTAAAAACAACTTGTTTATTCAGTTCTCCTGTGGAAAATTTTAGTAAATGTCCACTGTCCCTGACCTTGACATTGCCGGACATTTCAAGTCAGTACCTCAGTACTCTTTGTCACAAAAATATACACTTAATCTGGCCGCGAACAAAGTAATGTCCGGAAATTTTCCGTTATCCACAAAGACACCTGTCCTGCCCCCAATACGGCTGTGGTAGGGGTACTGTTCCTACCGCCGTCGTTCACCCTTCCCGGTGAATCAGCGACTGTCAATTTTCTCTGTTTTACAATTCTCGTACCTCTCCCTTCCCCGAGAGAGTTCACTGTCCTCAGTACTTTACCTGTACTGTGTATTAGCGCCGCCCCGCCTCGTCTTTTAACGGCGTCGACAAATCTTGACCAGTCAACCTGCGACCACACAGTGCGTTCCCTCGCCACACACACCTGTCAATATCTTTAGTTCAATCCTGTCCTGTCCTGTCACACACACACACACATAGGACTGACCTCTTCTTGTCGCAAACAACTCACTGTCCACACGACATTTCATCTGTGCTGTCTGCTGTCGCTTCCGTCCCTTGACCTATAAACACATGCGCCTGTCTGCGTTAATTCTCTGGCGTTCCCGCTAGCTTCAGCAATAACGTGTGCTGACTGTCCGATAATTTACCTGTAGTGTGACCTTCACGTAAACCGTCTGCTAGCTTGAGTCTTGACTCTCGTCTGTTTTTCGTGGACAAACTTGGTCCCGTAATCACCTGTTTTGCTTGTGATTTCTGTCGCGTATTTTTCCCCGTGCGCTGACTAGTTTGATGGAACAAAGTCACAGATAATAACTCTTCTCTCAGCGAAGAGCCCACAGATATCTCAGAATGACAACAATGTCTATAATGTAATGGGTTTCTTGATCGGACGAGCTCTCAGATATCTCAATATATCCCCGTCGTCCTTGACCGGAGAGCCCACAGATATCTCACGATGTTCTTACGATGATAAGTTCGTGAGATGGCCGTTGTCTAGGTAACGATGCTCCTGGTGTGTCAATTGAGCTATCTAACTGTCTCACAATGCAACTCACCCCAGTAATACACATCCATCAGTCATTAACCAAGATTGAGTTGGCGCACATAATCCTTTAATACAGAAAGAACACGGACAAACGGAACATCCTTATATATCCAGACACAATATAATCCATAGAATATAAATATCCTCCTCACAATTTAACACGTACACATCACTGTCTTCTCACGGCCTGCTTCATATCAAATCCATAAGACAGGTAATCCAGCTCCTATCCACAGCTGGACCTCACATAATACACCCACACACATGGGTCTAGTCTCCACTAACTATAAACCCACTCTGGGTTCAGGCCTCCATTAACTATTTAACCCCCACTGGGTTTCAAGCCTGTCTTCACAACTGGGAGAACAACACAACAAAAGATCTGACCGCAGTCAGTCTAAACTCCCACGTATTAGCCCACCGATTCGCTCGGCGCTAAAAACATCAACTGCGCTCAAGTCCTCTGACTTCACCCAGAACTAAACTCTCTCTCCCCATCCACCCTGGGGGTTTCCACTCACACCCGCCCCATTATTTCTCAGGGTTGATTGTTTTTCTCGTAGCCAGGTCACTCACCTTACTGTCAATGACCCAGGCATATGTCACTAGGGTTTTGTTATTATTATTATTATCTCTATTATTAAGGGGGAAGATAATCCGTACTGAGATAGTGTTCGAGTAATTTGCGATTATATGAATAGGGATTGGTGATATCTTTGATTTCTTGTGGAAGATTGTTCCACAGCTGAGCTGCAGAGTACGTTAAGCTTGTTTTGTATAAGTCAATCCTAGGCTTCGGGATGTGTAATATATTTAAACGTTTACTGTGTCTAGCATTATATTTAAACAATGGCCAAAGGTAATTTGGGGCATTCCGACGCAGGATTTTGTGAATTAGTTTAGCTTTATTGAAAAGCAGGCGTTTGCGGAGTGGTAGTAACTGAAGGCGTTTATACAGGCTAGGATTGTCAGATAAATGTTTGTTATAAATTAGACTCATGGCCCGTTTCTGGAGTGAGTAAAGTCGCTTGGTGTTTGAATTAGAACAACCGTCCCAGATTGTAGAGCAGTAGTCAAAGTGTGTCTGTATATGAGAAGTATAGAATAGTTTCCTTGTGTCGTCATCAAGGAAGTTTTTAATTTTGGCGAGTTGGTAGACTTTTTTCGCTGTTTGTTTAATAAGCGCTTGAACGTGGGAATTGAAGGTTATGTTTCTATCAATGATTATGCCTAATGTTTTGTGCTCAATTACACTTTCTACTGGCATGTTATCGATGTGAAGTTGAAGTGATGTGTGTGAGCTTACAGTTTGAAGTCTTTGTCTGGTTGTTAGTAACATTGATTTTGTTTTAGTGATGTTAATTTGCATGCGGTTTGAATAGCTCCACCTAACTACATTATTTAATTCTTGTTGTAAAGACGACTCCAATAAAATACAGTTTTCAGCATTTGTGTACACGGTACAGTCGTCTGCAAATAGATCGCAGGACGACGAAAGATGCAAAGGTAGATCAGAGAGAGAGAGAGAGAGAAAGGCTGAGGGAGCTAGAGAAAGTGAGTGGAATAGAGAATGTGGAATAAAGTATGTGATATGGGTATGTGAAAGACAGTGTATATGTAGTAAGTATAAGTATAGATACACTGAGATAGTTCATGTATGAGTGAGATAAGAGTGAGAGGGTGAGACACAGAGACACAGAGACGATGTGATAGAATAAATGAGTAAAATAGAAAAAAATAGAGAATTATACACACACACACACACACACACACACACACACACACACACACACACACACACACACACAATACGTGTCTATATGCTGTTTACATTTCCACATCTTTACATCTTTACCGCAGTTTTAACCCCTATCATTTATACTTGAATTAATTTGCATTTTATTTGTGCTGCTTTTCCGAGCTGTTGTTATTGTTGTCCGAGGGCAGTGGATTCACTACTATGAGGGGGCTTCAAATGAAAACCTTAAAAGTGTGATAGAAATTACAACAACCATGCCATAGATTTGTAACCCTTCAATATTGTTGTTAAGCATGCCAAGAGTGTTAAACACGTGACACAACGGTGCAGACGAACGCGGTAACGTCATAAGAACAGTTTAAACGTAGCCACCCCACTTTTGACAGGCACCAACATTTTCGTTTATTTGTGAAGGGGTGACAACTATAGAAATTCATCGGCGAGTGAAGGTCCAATTTCGTGTTGTTTGCCTGTAAGTCCAGCAAGTGTAAGAGTGAATTAGGAAGTTTCACAACTGCGTGACTTCTGTGACAAACTTTTCGGTCCGATGAAGAGGTACAGCAGGTGGTGCATGAGTGGTTACACACAGCAACCAAGAGAATTGTTTTTCTACAGGAATCCAAGCATTTTATCGGCGCTGGAGAACATGCATTGAACGCAGTGGTGACTACATCGAAAAGTGGTATATTTGTTATGTACATTTCCAGAATACATTTACCAAAACAAAACAGAAAAGCATTTCAGGTTTTCACTTGAAGCCCCCTCGTAGAATGTCCTTTCTCTGGAATTCCCAGGTAAACGATATAAAGGAAAATCTAAAACCAAATCACAAAATAAAATAAATGTGTCCGAAGAATTTTCCTACAATAGGGCTGTGGTGTGATAGCAGCATAACATTGTGTAGGTCTGAACGCAATGACAAATATCTGGCCAGTCTTTACCTTACTGTCGCAGGCGACCAGCCCAGGCAATGAACCCGCATTCGACCGAGGTCACGGCATTATCTACGCAGTTCGCTATCAACTTCACTTACGCGCCCGCCTAGAAGCATATGCAGATGAGTATGTTTTTTCGCATATCCTTTACAGGACATCGCTGTCGACACCAGCATTTTACCACTGTCGTTGATTTCTAGACAAGATTACATTCAGTAGTTTGCCATTGCTTTCTGGGCGGCCGGCTCACTTATCCCGTAAGTTACCAACGCGGCGAGAACCGCTTCTAATTCTTACGCGCCACGTTACCCTACGTGGATAAACGGGATTACAGAGAAAGTCTTTTAATCCCTAGGCCATGGAGACTGGCAGATGAGTATAAGACACAGAAATAAAACACTACGGGGAGGCAACAGGTGGAGCTGCGGGAGACAACTGAAGACAGGCCGAAATGGCGCGAGCTGGCTGAAAATATGTGATCCCATTCATCGCACCGGGTTTTATCCCATATAGCTTGGCCCTCTTTCCACGGGGCGGCCTGTCGAAAGCATGGAACAGAGCTACGGCGACGACCTCCGGTAGTCTCCGAGAAAATTGTACTCGTGAACCGAACGACGTATACCGGAATCGAATCCAGGATCTTCGGGGCGAGGCAGGCGGTGTAACTACTTAGCCGTGGAGATTTCCTGTGTGGGATAAAGGACAGACTGAGGGAGGGCTGATCATCCATATATCACCCATATAACGTACATATATCATCCATATATTACCCATATATCATCCACTGATTAAAAAATATAATGGCAGTGGAAATTTAGTTTTTGGGGAAACTGCAAAGAATACCACGGACATACAGAAAAACCATTGAGCAAGTCCTACAAGGAACAACTGAGAACATTAAGCTGATTAGAGAAATTAGATGCAGACAGTCAAAATACTTTGGACATGTTATACGAAGAAATACATTAGAAAACTAGGTGAAAATTGGCAATATTGAGGAGAAGAAAGCAACAACAACAAAAAAAAAAGGGGGGGGGGGGAGGAAGTAAATATCTGCATGGCTAAACCATGTGGTATGGTAGCTACAAGAATACAGAGCTGATCCACGATATTGGCGATCGTGTGAAATGGCGAAACAATACCACCGATGCTTATCGGCATGGCACATGATGATGATGATGATGATGATATCATGCAATACACCCAGGACTTACCTGTTGTAGATGGTCATAAAGAAGCCGCCGCCGATTCCCATAGACTGGACAGAGGTCAGACCACCACATAGAAGGCTGGCAATGGCGGCATCTACAGCATTGCCGCCCTTCAGTAGAATATCCCTGTTATACAAGGAGGTTAGCACGTTTGAACTGGGGTTAACTTCAGAATGGCTTTGGACAATGCAATGATTAAAAGAGGATTAAACTACAGAAGCTACAAATAATATCTTGCACGATTTATTGCTTGCAATGTTTCGCTGCATCTCGTCAGGTGCATACTGCAAAGTTATATATCATATGAAGTGAATAAATGAATGATACTTAAGCTGAAACAATTAAAACGCATAGTCACAGGTATTGTTCGGATGAGGAACATCTGTTATCCCCACGGTAATTTAAAATTTACAACGAACTCTTTCTATCTGCACAAAACCGGCTGGAATCAATTGATTGATAACTCCTCACTATATTTGAGCAATAATTTGACGAATACAGTATGCGAAACGCTTTTATTTTTTCACAGTATGATTGCATTTTATTAGCTGTTGAGAAATCGACGATGACTGCTAATAATAGAAGAAACAAGGCGCTTAGAAGGTAAGCTTAGTAAGGCGTGATCACAAGTTAGGGAGGATGCTGTGGCAAAGATCTGTTGTCATTATCCTTCTTCAAGCAGCGGGTCCTTTGGAAGACATTGATCTCACCGCGATCTGCCGAAGTGATTCTCCGTTGCTTTCCAGTTTCCTTCCGCATGCATTATCATGCCTGGGTGTCTGCATTGTCTTGTGTCCATACCTGTGCTGATCGGAACCTTACGTCATCTCCAAGGAACCATAGATTCCAGCATTGATCTTTCCATCGTTGTTCTCCATATGATTTATTTCTCCATCATTGTTCTCTCCATCATTGTTCCCTATATGATTGATTCTCCATCATTGTTCTCTCCATCATTGTTCTCTCCATCATTGTTCTCTCCATCATTGTTTTCTCCATCATTGTTCTCTCCATCATTGTTTTCTCCATCATTGTTCTCTCCATCATTGTTCTCTCCATCATTGTTCTCTCCATCATTGTTCTCTTCATCATTGTTCTCTCCATCATTGTTCTCTCCATCATTGTTTGCTCCATCATTGTTCTCTCCATCATTGTTTTCTCCATCATTGTTCTCTCCATCATTGTTCCCTATATGATTGATTCTTCATCATTGTTTTCTCCATCATTGTTCTCTCCATCATTGTTTTCTCCATCATTGTTCTCTCCATCATTGTTCTCTCCATCATTGTTCTCTCCATCATTGTTCTCTCCATCATTGTTCTCTCCATCATTGTTCTCTCCATCATTGTTCTCTCCATCATTGTTCTCTCCATCATTGTTCTCTTCATCATTGTTTTATCCATCATTGTTCTCTCCATCATTGTTCCCTATATGATTGATTCTTCATCATTGTTTTCTCCATCATTGTTCTCTCCATCATTGTTCCCTATATGATTGATTCTTCATCATTGTTTTCTCCATCATTGTTCTCTCCATCATTGTTTTCTCCATCATTGTTCTCTCCATCATTGTTCTCTCCATCATTGTTCTCTCCATCATTGTTCTCTCCATCATTGTTCTCTCCATCATTGTTCTCTCCATCATTGTTCTCTCCATCATTGTTCTCTTCATCATTGTTTTCTCCATCATTGTTCTCTCCATCATTGTTTTCTCCATCATTGTTCTCTCCATCATTGTTCCCTATATGATTGATTCTTCATCATTGTTTTCTCCATCATTGTTCTCTCCATCATTGTTCTCTCCATCATTGTTTTCTCCATCGTTGTTCTCTCCATCATTGTTCTCTCCATCATTGTTTTCTCCATCATTGTTCTCTCCATCATTGTTCTCTCCATCATTGTTCTCTCCATCATTGTTCTCTCCATCATTGTTCTCTCCATCATTGTTTTCTCCATCATTGTTCTTTTCATCATTGTTTTCTCCATCATTGTTTTCTCCATCATTGTTTTCTCCATCATTGTTTTCTCCATCATTGTTCTCTCCATCATTGTTCTCTCCATCATTGTTCTCTCCATCATTGTTCTCTCCATCATTGTTTTCTCCATCATTGTTCTCTTCATCATTGTTTTCTCCATCATTGTTTTCTCCATCATTGTTCTCTCCATCATTGTTCTCTCCATCATTGTTCTCTCCATCATTGTTCTTTCCATCATTGTTCTCTCCATCATTGTTCTCTCCATCATTGTTTTCTCCATCATTGTTCTCTCCATCATTGTTTTCTCCATCATTGTTCTCTCCATCATTGTTTTCTCCATCATTGTTCTCTCCGTCATTGTTTTCTCTATCATTGTTCTCTCCATCATTGTTCTCTCCATCATTGTTCTCTCCATCATTGTTCTCTCCATCATTGTTCTCTCCATCATTGTTCTCTCCATCATTGTTTTCTCCATCATTGTTCTCTCCATCATTGTTTTCTCCATCATTGTTTTCTCCATCATTGTTTTCTCCATCATTGTTCTCTCCATCATTGTTCTCTCCATCATTGTTTTCTCCATCATTGTTCTCTCCATCATTGTTTTCTCCATCATTGTTCTCTCCATCATTGTTCTCTCCATCATTGTTTTCTCCATCATTGTTCTCTCCATCATTGTTCTCTCCATCATTGTTTATTCTGCTGTTGATTATATTGACGGTGTTGGTTGTCTTGCGGCTAACAACAGAATAGAACAAGCAAAATCTGCATTCTATCAAATGAAGAACATTTTCTGAAACAAGTTCTTGTCATTGGAAGTTAGAAAACGAATTCTTGCATTTAACATAGAATCAGTTTTAACACGTGGCTGCGAATCCTGGACATATAGTAAACAAGCGTTAAAAAAGTCCAAGGAAGCCTTAGAGATGATATTGTATAGAATAATGCTGAAAATTCATTGCACAGTCAAAAAGAGTAATCTAGACATTTTGAGGAAGGTTAAATCGCAAAGTCAACTTATCACAAGCATCAAACTGGACGCAGAGGTGTTTCCAAGGCACCAGGGCCAGGTTCTACACTGGCCAAGACCTACTAGCAATTCCTAGTCGTACGTCCTGGGCAACAGTTCCTTCGGAGTCCTGGCTAACGTAGTAGGATCGCTGATTCTTCCGAAGACGGAGAGTATCTGCCTGCACAGCGAGGAACCACCAGTCTGCACACCAAAAAGCTAGACATAGGACAACGGATACTCATGCAAACCTCAATCCGGAATGACATCACACTGATGTTGGACAGCAGGATGTCTTCATCTGACATACAGGACTTCACGCTGGAGTTCACAGCCAGCGAACACAAGCAAGCAAGCACAAACATCAAACAGAGGCAGTTATAATTTGATGGCCGCGTTATGAAAAGATAAAAGCTGGAACGTGTTGTGACAACCGGAAAGATTTGTGGAAAGAGAGACAGGGGAAGACGCCGAAGGAAAATTATTGACAGTTTTGTGTCATGGCAGGGAAAGGAGTCAAAACATAAATTGATCCATGCCGTCGGATATAGCATTTTGTGGAAAAGCCTGATCGCCCACATCAGTCGGTCATGCACGTAATGATGATGATGATGATGATGATGATGATGATGATGATGATGATGATGATGGTTGTCATGGTGATGGTGATCAACAAAGTACAATTGCATGTCAGCAACGTCGTATATGCCATGCCATTCATCTTTGTGCTTTGCACGATGCTCCCAGCAGGAAGTTTCGCATTCTACAGAGATAGACCGAGCCAGGTATGATGAACCCCATCATCTCATCTCATCTCATCTCGTTCCTCTTGTACCTTGCGGTGTCGAGGTGCAGTATAAACAGCGGGAGAGTGCCAGTTTATGGGCTTCATGTGTCGATATTCCCATGGACTATGCTATTCTATCTGTCCATCGTTTACGTGGTCGGCCTTTTCTTCTGTTTCAATCTGGTCTGAACATCATTGCTTGTTGTGGTACACTGTTAGTTGGTAGCATTGTTATATGGCCAAAGCATTTGACTTACTGTTTTCTAATGAAATATAGCGCTACTAAGATGGTAAGTTAATAAATGAGTCACAAATGGCTGTAGAAAAAATAACTACACATGATAACAACTTGAAACCAGTTAATTTGTATACATACATCGTCCCTTTATTTCTCAACATAATTTCCACCAACATTGATGCACTTATCCCATCGTTTTATCAGTCCTCCCAAACCGGCTGCTTAGAACTGCGTGCTTTGTTTTCATTTACCGGCCATCCCCCAGAACTGTGTGACTTACTTATTGACTCGTCCTCGTAACGTTTTCTACCCAGCTATGCATCGCTTTACGGGACAAACATTTGTCAGCATAAACACTGACAACCCGCCTTGACGGGAGAGATTTCGCTAATGACGCCGAAGTTGAATGTGAAGTGAAAACGTGATTTAGAAAACAGAGCACGCAGTTCTTTGAAGCCGGTTTGGAAGGATACATTGAGTATTCTTCTCAGGAATCTAATTTCCACTGTCGTAATTTTTTTCTTGTTTTCTCTTTTTCTGTCATTGTCAAGGTTTGACATTGGTAGCATAGAGATGGTAGGAAGATTGTGTTGTAGCTTGCATTTTTAGTACCTATTGATATGTGGGTGTTCTTTGGTATTGGTGGCATTTGGCCAATAAGTTGGTTTGCCTTATTGCATCTATTTTCGATTGCATCTTCTGATTTGCCATTTAATGATATTATTCTTCCTAAATACTTGAAGCTCTTTACTTGTTTTAGAGGGTGTTCTTTTAGATTTATCTTTGTTATTTTTTTCTTCTTTGGTTATAGTCATTAACTTTGTTTTGTTGATGCTAATTTTCATGTTATACTCCCTGGTGCTACCCTGGTGCTACGAATTCAATCCCCTCATCTTTAACGGTTGACGCCTCTTCCGGCCTCGATCTCACAATGAAGCATCGGCTCTCAACCAAATCATACCAAGCCCTCTGTAAACTTGATTGGCTGGATTATGCAGCTAAAGTTGTCTACATGATGAACCGGTACCATTGCCCTCTTTGGACAATAATCACCTTCAAATTAATGACTTATTCGTGGTCGACTCGGTCACGGGATTATTAATCTAAGCCAGACACGGACCCTAATATAACTTCTCTTTTGAGGTTGAACGGGTTTGGGGAAATGGTAGAATCGAACCGGCACACACTATGTCAGACGTACTTTCCAACACTGGAACACTGGGCAGAATCAGCGGCAACAGCAGCTCTTTTGAACCTGGTGTCCGGACTGTATTCTGAAGGAGAAGTTCCATGGAATTCCTGTGCGATGTAGACGATGCCAAATATTAAGGCAGCAAGAAGGACCAGTGTGATCAACACTGCCACGCAGAACTGGCATCTGAAACAAAGACAGCAACAAGAATTATATCCTAAGACAAGTAAGCCGGTGCTCTCATTCACTGAAAGTGTCCCTGGACCTTCATGGCGTCAGATTAAGTGATTCCATTTTATAACATATTTAGTTTGTCGAGGCTCCAACTTCACGGTAAAGGGTGGCCGTGAATGCTCCGTTTATGTGCCAGTGAATACCACACAAAATGTTCCTCACTGCCCCCTATGAAAAGTGGGACAGACAGGAGTCTCGAAAAACCAACAACCCGCACAGGAATACTATGTTTATTGTCTCTGCCAGAATTCCAACACAAAAGTCTGCCACGAAAAATACAGTTCATCGTCGATGCAAGCAGTAGTCATTAAAACCAGCTGCCACACATTACTGCATAAGGCAACCCAGTATGTAGTTGTAATAGTATCAATCTTTGCCTACGTTTGCTGATGAAATCTTTGTGGCCGCAGCGTCACATCTGAGATGTTGTCTTGTAAAGCTGACTGGACAGTTGTAAACCAATGAGAGAGTCCTACAAGAGGCAAATGAAAACCGTAAGCTGATTAGAGAAACTATACGTAGACAGTTAATCTTTTTGGGGCACGTTATGAGAAGAAATAAGCTAGAGAAATTGATGGCAACTAGCAAGATTGAGGAGGAAAGAACAAGGGGAAGGCAGAGAAGCAAATATATGAATGGCTTGACCACATGGCATGGTCTGGACAAAAACACGGAGCTGATCCACGACTCTGGTGATCGTGAAAGATGGCGAAATGTGACCGTCCAATCTTACCGGCATGACACATGATGATGATGAAGGCTGACAGTTTTCTATTTTCACTGTGGGTGTGTGTGGCGCGTGCTCGTTTCTTTTCCCCACGCATTCATGCCCTGTGGAAAATGTAGTTTATATAGAAGGCCAATTTACACAGTACAGGTTTTAGTTTAGTTCCCTATTCACATGGACAAACAGCTTCAGGTTTTTTAGGTGTCCTTGTCCTCCGTCGTCTTGAACGGCGCCTTCTTCTTCTTCCATGTTATTTTCCTATTATAGGTATATCCTATTGTTACTAATTCTAACTCACACGGATGGGATCGCTAGGGTAAAGCGACCAAGACAACTTGTGACATTAGTCAGCCACAAGAAATTTGGGAGCAGACCCCCTTGCGTTGATTTTCACAATGACATGAGCTTCGTCCGTTCAGAAAGTATGGCAAACTACTGAACGTAAAATTGTCTAGAAAATCCATACCAGCAAAAATATGCTTGGGTTGATTGCGACGTCCTGTAAATGATAAGCAACTTACTTTTAACGAATGTGTCTAGTAGCATTGTCTTGCTATAGTCTGAATGGCTCACCTCGCTTCAGAGGTCACAGATTGTAAGAATTGTATGGATGTTTTGCCCTGGCCATGCGAGAGTGCTGGGGAACGAACAGGCTGATAGACTGGCAGGGAATGCACCTGATGGTGGTTGATTAACTATGGACAAGGGAGAGGTGGTCGTGCGCCTGTTGGACTAGGTGGAGAAGGTGAAGGAACAGATTGAGAACCCGTATGTAGAGATGATGAGATTTAGCGGGTTTGGCAGGGGTTCTGGTAGAATCTCAAAACTGAGAGGGAAGACCAGGAGAACATTCAATCAGATATCGGTGGGAACGATTAGTAGTGTGCGAAGCGCATATGGGAATGTCCTGAGTGCAGTGATGTCGGTTCTTAGCTCAACTCAAGTCAACTCAACCTGCTATAGTTTGAAGGTGGATGGATAATCAATGGTTGAACGTACATATCTATTTTATAGTAGTAGTACAGATTGTTGGGCTACCCCCACTTACAGAAGTGGAGACGTTTAAAAGGCCTATATTTTTGTAGCTGCTTTCTCAACCGACTTTTGTATGTGGGCTTACATGCCATGCTAGCTTTGAGCTCAAACGTAGGCTACACACATGACACTACAACTAATATTTGCTGCTACTATTGAGTGCACTGGACTGATGTTGCATGAGGGTTAGCTTTCCATATAGCCATTGTCCCTCGCAATCAGTCGAATCGTCTCCGACTTCTAAGGTACTTGAAACTTACGTCCCCATGTCAAGGACGAAAAGTCAACATTTTAGCCCTCTGACTGGCGTGTGGAACGTACTCACTTCACAACCGTCCGCTACCATTTTGACCGGAAGTCTTCCGGAAGAACAGGCGTTGGTCTTCAGGAATTCTTTATAGGGTAATGCTGTCATTTACACGGATAGGTCGGTCGTTCAAAGAGTGTTAAGTTCATGACCTTTTATGGCTCAGGCTGGAGGGAGAATTGTGAAGGAAGATTCTGGTGCTTTTGCTTTGACCACAAACAGTCAGACTATGGAAGTAATGGCAGTAAATAAAGCAATAACATGGCTGGAGACACGGACCTTCATTCGGACATGCTTCTTTAGTGACTCGATGGGTATGCTCAGAAGATAAAGATGGGGTGGGTCCGAAGACAGTAGTTGCTGTCTCTGGAGCGGTCTCGGCTGGCAAAGATTAGTTTAATTTTCGTACCAGGGCATGAGGTTGTACAAGAAAATGAGCAGGCTGACAAGCGTGCGGGTAAGGCTATTGTGGAGGGCGGACGAGCCATGGACCAGACTGACATACTGAATTATCTACGAGAAGTAAGACTTTTGCGAGAACCAAGTGATGGTTGTGAATCTACGATCACGGTCAGACTGCGAGAAAGGCAAGTTAAAAGAGATGTAGCCAAACAAGAACACTATGCGGGAAGCCAAAGAAGATTAATAAACCAACATAGAACTGGTGTCGTGGGCCGCTACACGTTGTGGGATTTGCTGAGGAGGGGATACGAGCACATACAGACTGAGTAGTAGTTCGATGTGCAATGAGGATGAGCTGTCGACTAACTGTCATGTCATAAAAATACTGTCATTTTCTGCCTATGCTACCTTGCAGTGTAGGGCGGGGAGTCCTCAGTCTAAGGAATTAAGGCCGCCTGGATAGTGCAGTGGTCGCGAAATGTGAAGGTTAGGATTTTCTTATATTTTTTCGTTACAAACTCTACACCTTACCGAGGATTCGAATCCGGGTCTCCCGAATAAGAAACCGGCGTTCTCTCCTGACTAAGTAAATAAATAACTAAGGAACTTTCTTCATCGCGGTCAGAAGAGAAAGTGTAAGCGCTTTCAACCTCCCGATGGGATTCAACTACGTGGCAGCTTGGAAACTTCTCATTTTCTAGTTTCTTTTCGTTCATCGGGGAGTCTCCATGACGAAATTGTTACCCCACCTGCCTCAACTCCGAAGGTTGTGGGTTCGATTCCGGCCTACGTCTTTGAGTTCGCGAGTGCAATTTTCTCGGAGACTGTTGGGGGTCGTCGCTGGAGATACGGAGTCGTGCTTTGTGTGACGCTTTTGGAAGCCCCCCCCCGGGGGGGGGGGAAGAGATCGAGCCATATGTGATAAAAACCGGTGCAATGACGTCGATTATGTGGCCTTTTAAATCCGTGTTTCGTTCATGTGTATCTCAAGTCAATATGACTGAGCTACCGTATGACAGTAGACGGTACTACCTGCTTTCTGTTAGCGCCGAACGTTGGGCGGCGCTTACCCAACCCGACACCCCACATTGTGCCAACGGCTTCGGGCGGAAGAGCCCAATTGGGAGGGTACAAGCCTTATCCTGGTGCGAGGAAATACAGCCCAAAGACAAAATAGTCATGGCAGAGCAGACCAGGCCCTAAGCCTTGGTTGGCAAATGGTCTAGGATGGAAGCACCGACAAGCAGACAGTTAGAGCATTGCTTTGCTGATCCGGCAGCTTCTGCAGCTTGTCTTGTTCCAGATGTATAGGTGTTAACTTTCCTATGGAGTGAACTAGGCAGGCCGAGAGAGGGATCATGCTGCATGGGCAACACATGGTTTCTTTATTTTAGCCCAGGCTTTGTGCTATGGAGAGGCAATAACTCCATCCCTGGTCTTAGCCACCGCCATGGGTCGTAGTTATTAAGCCTTTTTGAAGCACAATGTACCAAACTATCTTCTGTCAAGACGGAAAGGTGCCAATGTATCTCAACATCTTATCTACTGACTTGTGTTTTTGGCTACAGAGTCTGCATGACAAACATGAACACGACAGCAAATATGAACATCACAACAAACATGAACATCACAACAAACATGAACATCACAACAAACATGAACACCACAACCAACATAAACACCACAACCAACATGAACACCACAACCAACATGAACACCACAACCAACATGAACACCACAACCAACATAAACACCACAACCAACATGAACACCACAACCAACATGAACACCACAACCAACATGAACACCACAACCAACATGAACACCACAACCAACATGAACACCACAACCAACATGAACACCACAACCAACATGAACACCACAACCAACATGAACACCACAACCAACATGAACACCACAACCAACATGAACACCACAACCAACATGAACACCACAACCAGCATGAACACCACAACCAGCATGAACACCACAACCAACATGAACACCACAACCAACATGAACACCACAACCAACATGAACACCACAAGCAACATGAACACCACAACCAACATGAACACCACAACCAACATAAACACCACAACCAACATGAACACCACAACCAACATGAACACCACAACCAACATGAACATCACAACAAACATGAACACCACAACCAACATGAACATCACAACAAACATGAACATCACAACAAACATGAACATCACAACAAACATGAACACCACAACCAACATAAACACCACAACCAACATGAACACCACAACCAACATGAACACCACAACCAACATGAACACCACAACCAACATAAACACCACAACCAACATGAACACCACAACCAACATGAACACCACAACCAACATGAACACCACAACCAACATGAACACCACAACCAACATGAACACCACATTCAACATGAACACCACAACCAACATGAACACCACAACCAACATGAACACCACAACCAACATGAACACCACAACCAACATGAACACCACAACCAGCATGAACACCACAACCAACATGAACACCACAACCAACATGAACACCACAACCAACATGAACACCACAACCAACATGAACACCACAACCAGCATGAACACCACAACCAACATGAACACCACAACCAACATGAACACCACAACCAACATGAACACCACAACCAGCATGAATACCATAACCAACATGAACACCACAACCAACATAAACACCACAACCAACATGAACACCACAACCAACATGAACACCACAACAAACATGAACACCACAACCAGCATGAATACCATAAAAAGCACTAACAACGCCGCAAATATGAACACCACAACAAATATGAAAATCACAACAAACATGAACACCACAACAAACATGAACACCACAACCAACATGAACACCACAACAAATATGAAAATCACAACAAACATGAACACCACAACAAATATGAAAATCACAACAAACATGAACACCACAACCAACATGAACACCACAACCAGCATGAACATCACAACAAACATGAACACCACAACCAACATGAACACCACAACCAACATGAACACCACAACCAACATGAACACCACAACCAGCATGAACACCACAACCAACATGAACACCACAACCAGCATGAACATCACAACAAACATGAACACAACAACCAGCATGAATACCATAAAAAGCACTAACAACGCCGCAAATATGAACACCACAACAAATATGAACGTCATAACAACATGTACACCATCACCAACATGAACACCACCACCAATATGAACACCACAACCAGCATGAACATCACAACAAACATGAACACCACAACCAACATGAACACCGCAACCAATATGAACACCACAACCAGCATGAACACCACAACCAACATGAACACCACAACCAGCATGAACATCACAACCAACATGAACACCACAACCAACATGAACACCACAACCAACATGAACACCACAACCAACATGAACACCACAACCAGCATGAACATCACAACAAACATGAACACCACAACCAGCATGAATACCATAAAAAGCACTAACAACGCCGCAAATATGAACACCACAACAAATATGAACGTCATAACAACATGTACTCCATCACCAACATGAACACCACCACCAATATGGACTCCGCATCCAACATGACCACCATCACAAACATGAACATCACAACAAACAAACGACCAACACTGACCTTCTTTTCTTCTGGTACGTCTCGTCTGTAATAAGATCACGCTTTCCGGACTCCTGGTCCAGAATAGGCCTGGACTCGCTCATGTCCCTCTGGGACTGTTGTATCATAGGCATTGTTTGTGTGTCTCGTGTTATCTTCTGTTTCCCTCCGCTATTAATGTGTCTCTCTGGAAACTACTGTCAAATACGTCTCTAGAAGTCTCTTCATATACCGTGTGTTTAAATGATTCTAATTGTTAATAGTTGTTGCCAACAATTGTTGAGTTTCTATTACCAGACCGTCTTTTCAAGAAGGCTTGTCCAAATAGTTTCTAATGCTGCGCGTTAAAAGAATTCATGGTCTACCGATTTGATTTTATTAACTCTTCATGAATTAACCTTTTCAATAATTAGTTCAGAATACCTTCTTAATTGTAATTATATAAATCTTGGCGATCTATATATTAATCATTAGTGTCTTATCTACTAAACTAGGAATAGTTCAGTTAGCTGTAATTATAATAGCTGACTCGTTCTAAACGTAGTTTCAACGAGGTTCAACTATTTCAATTGTATTCTCATTTGGTAATGTCGTCTCTACTGTAAGTTAGAGAATGCTGCAGTAGGATTCCTCCACGTGAGTTCTGCAATATGAAAAATAATACGTTTAATTAATGTAGAGTTTTCTTGTTTGTTTGTTTGTTTGTTTTTTTTTTTGCGTTCTCTCGCTTTGAACTCAAGCGTAGTCCATATGTGTGCTACTGCTTCTAGTACACTGGAGTGGTTTTTGAGTGTGGATTATCGTTCCCTATTACCAAGGTTCCTCGCTATCAGGTGAACCCATTCTGACTTCTGAGGTACGTGTAATTTGCGTCCCCATGTCGAGGCTGATGCGCGACTCTGATGATCGTGTGACATAGCGAAACGTGACCACTCAAGCTTCTCGACATGACACATGATGGTGATGATATTAGAAGAGGCGACGGGCGCTGCCAAGCTGGATCTCTTGGCCCCTGAAATGCTACAGCCATGATAGTTTGAATGTATTTGAGTATCGATGCTTCTATAGTGCGTTCACAAATGTTTGCCTTCGTAAAAACATCCCTAACTCAGTAACGAACTGATTCGCAAATTATTAGCTTTAGTAAATAACCTTATTATTGTATACAGCCAACAACAACAAAATTGGTTCTGGCGACTGTACAACAGATCTCAATATTTCTTTATATGCGGTATATAATTTACCGGTCAGAGATGAAGTGCATATTATGAAATGTTTTACATCTTCGCATGGAAACATACGTTTCAATCATGAATATTCTCCGTGGTGCACGGGAATTTCCTGATGAGAAGCACGCCACAAAGTGGAATGGATAGTCTTGCGTCGTTACCCGAACTGGCATGCATTACTGTAAAACAGGTTAGTTAGCGTGAATTCAATACATTTTCACCAAAACATCTCTAGTTTATTTTTCCTCATAAACATCTTGACTGTCTACGTCTAATTTCTCTAATAAGTTTACGGTTTTAATTTGCCTCTTGTGCGTATGCTTATTGGTTATTTTACTGTCTGTCCGTGATATTCTATGCATTGTCCTCACAAACTACATTTCCACCACCATTAGATGATTTCCAGCTTGTCTGCTCATTGTCCACGTTTCACATGCATACCAAGTACGGGTTCTATGTAGCACTTCAACAGTTTTTCTCTCTCCAACTTAGTTCCCTGTGAAATATTCATACAATACAGCCAATACTCTATTACAGTGGTTCTCAACCGGTGGGGAATTCCCCCCTCCCCCCCAGGGGGGAATTTTGGGGTTTCCAGGGGGGAATGAAGATTATTTCAAGATCGCGTTAATACAAGAACCGATTACTTGATCTTGTTTTTCTGTTCATACTTTACGTTTCTGTACGCATCACCCTTCTGAAATTCATTTTATAACGTAAGTAGATCCGCAAATCACATTTTATGTACATGTCTAGACTTGTTTTAGTATGTGCTATTAAATTTAGCTTCAATTATTACGTATACTGTGGTGGGGCAGGGGGGAATTTTTAGGGAGGAAATACAAAAGGGGGAATGACGTTCTAAAAATATGGTAAGAAGGGGGGGGGGGGGGGGGAATGATGTCCTAAAAATATGGTGGGGGGGGGGGAATGACGTCCTAAAAATATGGTGAATGGGGGAACGGACCAAAAAGGTTGAGAACCACTGCTCTATTACATCTGTTGAAAAAGATTACTTTCTCTGACATCTGTTACAGACTACACGTGTTGTAACCAAGTAAATCGATAAGCAGTAAATTATGCCCCGATCTGGTGGTCTATTTTATTATCGTTCACAAAACGACCACATTGATTGATACACATACGCATAAGAAGAAGCTTTGGCGCTTGCGTTTAATTCCTTTTCTTCTATCGCTTGATTAAAGAAATTAAACTAAGCATTATGAGAAAGAGGACATGCTACGGTTAAAAATAAATTGGATAACTTGGTGACAACTGGCGAGATTGAGGGGAAAATAACAAAGGGGGGTAGATAGTAAGTACCTAGATGGCTTGGCCACATGGCACATTCATTCAGTAGCATGTCCTGTGCAGAACCTCGCTCCCATAACAACCTTCTGGAAAACCTCTCGATCATAAGCAAGATGTCCCGCGTCCGATACACCCATCTGGAGATCCTCCGCCACATCATACACCCATCTTCTCTTTGGCCTTCCTCTTCATGGCATAATCGAGACAAAAACACAGAGCTGATCCACGACTCTGGTGATCGCGTGAGATGGCGAAACATGACCGACCACGCTTATCGACATGGCACATGATGATGATGTTGATCGCGCACAAATAAAGTAATGAAACCGTGCCTGTAAGAGGTTAAACTCTCCGTCTCTGTTCCTCTTTCGATGGCAATGCTTCCCACCCAGTTATGCACCAGAGATCAGTGTGTCAAACGTATACACACATTTCTGTCAGGTTTCTCTCTAGACCAGTGGTTCTCAACCTGTGGGGAATTCACCCCAACCCCGGGGAGAATGTTAGGGTTGGGGGGGGGGGGGGGGGGGGTTGTTAAGATTATTTCAAGATCGCATTATTACAAGAACCGATTACTTGATATTGTTTTTCTCTCCATACTTTACGGTTCTGTACTTCTCGTCCTTCTGAAATTCGTTTTATAACGTAAGTACACTCGCAAATCACATTTTATGTAGACATCTAGACTTGTTCTAGTATCTCATCTCATCTCATCATGTTCCTCTTGTACCTTGCAGTGTCGAGGTGAAATATAACTTCGTGAAAGTGCCCAATTATGGGCTTCATATATCGATATTCCCATGGACTCTACTATTCCCTCCGTCCAACGTTTACGTGGTCGGCCTCTTCCTCTGTTTCCATCTGGTCTGTACATCATTGCTTGTTGTGGTATGCTGTTGACTGGTAACCTACTTTCATGGCCAAACCATCTGACTTGCTGCTTTCTAATAAAATCTAGTGCTACTTTAACCCCCACTTTAGTCTTGATTTCTTCATTTCTGATCTTATCTCTTCTTGATACGTTGAGTCTTCTTCTCAGGAACCTCATTTCTGTTGTTGTGATTTTTCTTTTCTCTTTTTCTGTCATTGTCCAGGTTTGGCATTGGTAGCATAGAGTTGGTAGGAAGATTGTGTTGTAACGTGCTTTCTTAGTAATTATTGATACATGTTTGTTCTTTAGTATTGGTGCCATTTGTCCAATGAGTTGATTTGCCTTTTTGCACCTATTTTCGATCTCGTCTTCTGATCTGCCATTTGATGATATTATACTTCCTAGGTACTTGAAGCTCTTTACTTGTTTCAAGGGATGTTCGTTTAGGTGAATTGTTGTTGTTTGTTCTTCTTTACTTTTAGTCATTACCTCTGTTTTTCTTGTGCTATTTTCATGTTATGTTCCCTACACATTTCGTTTAGACTATTCATGTGGTCTTGTAATTCAGCTTCTGATTTTGCTAGTAGTGCTTGGTCGTCCGCAAACAGGAGTTCTCTAATGGTTAGATAGGGGTCTAAAGTAGTTCGTAATCTTTTGTTTTAGTATATGTTGTTAAATTTAGCTTCCATTTTTACGTATACTGTGTAGGGGCCCGGGGTGGGGATTTATAGGGAGGAAATACGAAACATTCTGAACATATGGTGAAGGAGTGCATTGGCCAAAAGGGTTGAGAACCACTGCTCTAGACACCATGGCAACGGGCTTTAACTACCACTGGCTACGTTTCTCATAACAATGTTGTCAGGACTGTCGCCTTACGGCCTACTCTTTGTGATTTCCAATGACCATGTGATTTCCAATGACCATGTGATTTCCAATGACCATGTGATTTCCTTCATGCACAACTTGCACGCGGACCTCCTGTGTTAGCCAGAAACCAAGGAGGCTGGATATCAGATTTCACTACTCAAGTGATCAACAGGGCTTGTGATATTATTAGATATTAGTGGGGCTTGGAAACATGTCCACCCCCATGGAGAGGTGGTATTCGATACCTTGTGATAATGAGGCAAACACTGTAACCCCGACCGACTGAGAAAGAGAGAGAGAGAGAGAGAGAGAGAGAGAGAGAGAGAGAGAGAGAGAGAGAGAGAGCGAGAGAGAGAGATTAGATTAGACTAGACAGATAGACAGACAGGCAGGCAGGCAGGAAGGCAAGCAGGCAGACAGACAAACAGAGAGAAGGGGGGGAGAGATTAGATTAGGCAGGCAGGTAGGAAAACAGACAGACAGACAGACAGACAGACAGACAGACAGACAGACAGACAGACAGACAGACAGACAGACAGAGACAGAGACAGACAGACAGACAGACGGACGGACGGACGGACGGACGGACGGACGGACGGACAGACAGAAAGACAGACAGACAGACAGACAGACAAACAGACAGACAGACAGACAAACAGACAGACAGACAGACAGACTGAATTGAATTGAATTGAATTGAACCGAACTTTATTTTCAAAGGGTAACAAATTAGGCGCGTAGGCCCGTCTTACATTCGGCCCTTCCAATCACTCATACTTCGTTTATCAACAGTGCATGATACATTCACATAGGAAAATAAAAACATTGTCAAATGAATTTTGTAGGCATAAACAATGCATATTCTCATGTTATGTGACACATCCCCCTCCCACACACACATCCCGCACCAAACCACACACACATCCTTCACCTACTCACACATCACGCACCCATACCCACACATCCCCCACCAACCACACATCCCCCACTCATCCCTCAACCCACCCACAGATCCCACCTGCAACTCAGATATCTCGCACCCACACACACACATCTCTCACCCACCTACACGCATCTTTCCACCCACTCACACATACCCCAATCCACTCAAGCTCACCCCCACACACATGCTCCACCCACCCACCCACACACCCTCCAACCACACACACACATACCGCACCAACACACACATATTCCTCACCCACTCACACATCAACCACCCATACCCACACATCTTTCCATCCACACATACATTTCCCCGCCCACCCACACATTTCACATCCACCCACATACCGCAACAACCACACAGACAGACAGACAGACAGACAGACAGACAGACAGACAGACGGACGGACGGGCGGACGGACGGACGGACGGACGGACGGACAGACAGACAGACAGACAGACAGACAGACAGACAGACAGACAGACACTAATAACATTGTTGCCAACCTTGGCCGACAGCTGTGTAACATCCACAAAGTGAAAGTGTCCGCCATATTTCATTTTTTCCTTGTGCACAACGTCACTTGGACACAGGTCATCGTCATCATGGAGTGCCGTGCCTGCGACTCGTGGAACTTTTTAACATACAACAACTTCAGAACCACAACAATATTACTTATTAGTTAGTTAGTTAGTTAGTCGCGGTTCCAACTTTACGACAACGGGTCGTCCCCATTATGCTCCGTTCCGGTTTCAGTGAATATCACACAAAACGCTCCTCACTGCCCTATGTGAACAATGGAATAGACAGATTGATTGATTGATTGATTGATTTAGGAACCGACATCACAGCATTCGGGGCATTCCCATAAGCGCTTCGTCCTCATCCTCAGCAGCCAGCGAAGAGTTCCAACCCCAATAGTACCAGTAGCAATCTGATTATTTGTGCGTCTCGCCTTTCCTCTGAGCGTCGAGCATCGGCCAGATCCTCTCGTCACCCCTCGCTGTCGCATTCTTGCCAGACCATGGTGATCCATTTGCTCCTCCGAGGTGTACACTTGCTCCCACAAGGCCGCAACCACGTCTGCCTTATCATGCATCAATACTCCACCAAGTTTTGCAGAGCCAGCCAATTTGTCTGCCTGTTCATTCCCCGGCACACCAGTATAATGCACTCGTGAATCGAAAAGGCAAAACAGTCAATCCAGCAACAGCCTGCCGCCATCGTTCCGAACATGCAGTTCACGCTACAAACAACCGCGGACAAATGTAAAAGCATTCCATGCGAAATTCACAGCTCACAGCGTCGCGCCACGCACGCACTCAGTAGCAGGGCGACGGAACCATAGTCCTCTTAGTCACCTCTTACGACGTGCATGGTAGGCAACAGTGTTACTATTCTTTGCTCCCCCGAATGGGCCCCGGCAACACACGGGGGCAACAATGGGTGCAACAACAATATATCCTGGCCTACCACAGGGATCACCATTATCTCCTATGCTGTTCAACGCCTACACTGTGAGAATCACCAGCGAGCAAATCAAAGGACCTGGGAGGACATTGTCTTATGCAGACGATGTGTTAGTGTATCGTCAGGGTAAGGATAGAGATCGAATGGCCGTGGAACTACAAACCGAATTCAATCACATAAGCACATGGTGTGTTAAAGCTGGGACAATGGTCAACCCAACAAAGGTAACAGTGACATGGTTGTCTTTAAATAACCATATTGTCAACACCCCAACGCTAACTGTAAATCTGGATTCAGAGACGGCGGAGGCAATGAATTACCCGGAATACGATTTGATCGAAGCCTAGCTTATTCTGAGCACGTAGACCAGGTGATAACAAAGGCCAAGCGGGGTTTGGCTGCGATGCGGGTGATGGCGGCGGCAAACTTTGAGCAGCTCCATCTATGTCTTCTTTACGAGGGGCTGGTCCTTTCTGTGTATCGCAAAGAAACATGGACTGGCCAATACCTAAATTTTCAGAGCTTCACACCTGTCCAGTACAAACGGGGCTTAGTACGGACCTTGTTTGACCGTGCTAGAAAGATATGCACCCAGGACACACTGACAGAGGAATTTGAAACTCTGAAGAATGTCTTAAACCTGAATGGGTACTCCACAGGATTTATAAAGCGCCATTGCCAACAGCCTAAACCCAAAGCAGACGTAACTACAGTCCCTAAACTCAAGGTATTCATCCAGCTAACCTTTCGAGGGGATGACGTAATGCAACGTCTACAAGACCGGCTTACTACAGCAGTAGGTCGAAGATTCTGTGCGGCAACTCCAGTCATTAGATGTAAAACCGTACCCATTCCTACACCAACAGTCAAAGAGCCTGTTCCTCTGTACGCCACAAACAATTGTATTTACCAATTCACATGTAGATGCCAGGCCGTTTACATTGGTCGAACGGAGAGACAGCTTAATAAACGGGTGTCAGAACACATACCTCAATGGGTCAACAAGATACAACACACAGGAGATGCTAGCCGCGAGGAGCCGACACACCGGAAGCTCCCGGCGTCTTCAATCGGCAGGCACATTGTCGCCAGTGGCCATGTTTTGTCCAGAGACACTGCATTTCGCGTGTTGTTTAGAACACAAAATACTCGCTTGTTAAAATTTGCAGAAGCAATTATGATCTATCAACGCAAGCCAGAATTGTGTAAACAGAAAGACATGTTAGTCAGCTTAAAATTACCGTGGTAGATAAGTGACATTACTGTGCGAATTTGTGTATATTTCAACTTGAAGGATTTATCTAGTTAATTTCACGTAAGTTGTGTGATTTCTGCAGTATGTACCTGACGAGATGCAGCGAAATATGCCAGGCAATAAATCGTGCAATCTATTGTTTGTGTCTTCGTTATTCAAATTATATTGTTGGACAGCTGGAAATTACATGTGTGCGCACGCGCTTGTGTGTGTCTGCGTATATATGAGTTTATATATATATCTCACATTTCGATTTCATTTATACGATTACCCTTACCCCGTTCAATCACAGAAAGGAGGTTATATTAGGGTCCTACCCTGGCTCAGGTTAATGATCCTGTGATCTAGTCAACCACAGATAGGATATAAATTGAAGTCGCGAGTGTGTATGTGTGTGATTGTTATATCTTCTTATATATAAAAAAGGAGCGTATCTCTGTATGTATTTATGTATCTCCGTATGTCCTTTATACGCTCGCGAACGGCCCATCCGATTGAGATGAAATTTTCTACACGCCTTCCTTTCATTCCAGAGATGCCAACTGTCGTAGTTTTTTTTTCTTCTTCCTCCTCCTCCCTCCTCCCTCCTCCCCCTCCCAAAATACGTACGTCCAGGAAATGGTCTTCTACATAGACACTTCTCTCTGAGGTCCGCGATAACATCGGGAACGAGAACTTATATGACTACTTATATAAATTAAATGAGATGCTTCACACCAGGAGCTGGGCGATGTCGGGCCGGGTCAGACAGACAGACAGACAGACAGACAGACAGATAGTCGGTAACGGGAACGGGAACTTATATGACTACTTATATGAATTAAATGAGATGCTCCCCACCAGGGTCTGGGCGAAGCCGGGCAGGGTCAGCTAGTCTTATATATAAAAAAGGAGCGTATCTCTGTATGTATTTATGTATCTCCGTATGTCCTTTATACGCTCGCGAACGGCCCATCCGATTGAGATGAAATTTTCTACACGCCTTCCTTTCATTCCAGAGATGCCAACTGTCGTAGTTTTTTTTTCTTCTTCCTCCTCCTCCCTCCTCCCTCCTCCCCCTCCCAAAATACGTACGTCCAGGAAATGGTCTTCTACATAGACACTTCTCTCTGAGGTCCGCGATAACATCGGGAACGAGAACTTATATGACTACTTATATAAATTAAATGAGATGCTTCACACCAGGAGCTGGGCGATGTCGGGCCGGGTCAGACAGACAGACAGACAGACAGACAGACAGATAGTCGGTAACGGGAACGGGAACTTATATGACTACTTATATGAATTAAATGAGATGCTCCCCACCAGGGTCTGGGCGAAGCCGGGCAGGGTCAGCTAGTATATATATATATATATATATATATATATATATATATATATATATATATATATATATATATATATATATATCAGCCACACATATACGCACACGTGCACACATACACATTATTTTCATCTGTCCAACAGTGAGACGACATCATTATCTCAAGTACTCCTTTATGTGTATATATCGCCCAAAGGGACACAACCTGTGTGTTAATAAGAGAAACCAGGGGCAGTAATCTATTCCACGAAGACATTGTTAACAAATAGCCGTTGGCAGTCAGACAGGGCTTTCTAGCATTGTCAATATAGTTCCTCCGTTTCATATGTGCTTTTACCTCATCCACTTTACCTCAGCATATGTTGATATGTGTAATGGGATATCTATCTATCTATCTATCTATCTATCTATCTATCTATCTATCTATCTATCTATCTATCTATCTATCTATCTATCTATCGATCGATCGATCCATCCGTCCGTCCGTCCGTCCGTCCATCGATCCATCCATCCGTCCGTCTGTCTGTCTATCCGTCCGTCTGTCTGTCTGTCTGTCTGTCTGTCGTTCCGTCCGTCCGTCCATCCGTCTGTCTGTCTCTCTGCCTGCCTGTCTTGTCCGTCGTGTTTGTCTTATCTCTTTAAATATTTCTCTGTGTCAGCTTGTGTTCGCCTTCTTCTGTCTGTCTGCCAGTAGGCATAACTGTATGTCTGTCTGTATATCTGTGTGTGTGTGTGTGTGTGTGTGTGTGTGTGTGTGTGTGTGTGTGTGTGTGTGTGTGTGTGTGTGTGTGTGTGTCGGTCTTTCCGTTTGCTTGTTTGAGTGTTTGTTAATGTGCGTGCCTGTACTGTATATCTGTCACTTGGCTTTCCATTTCTCTATATATTTCACCTATCTCTCTGTTTATCTATATCGACTGCATTCGACTGCACAGTGTATATAAACGCTACTGGTTGCAGCGTGCTAGAATCACCCTTGCAACAGGAGAAACAATAGTATAGTTAACTGGAGTCATGCAAACCGCATGCAAATTAACATTTCTAAAACAAAGTCTATGTTAACAGCAGCCAGGCAAAGACTTTGTGACATTTTGTTACCTAACACACAACCTGCAAGATTGAGAATTAAAACTTACAGACTTAGGAATTCACGTCAGCACATTTCCCAGATGTTAGAAGAGTGTGAGCTATTGTACCCGCCTATATTATGTTAGTCAAGACTAACAATGCACGGTATTTTCTTTAACCTGGCTGCACCCAACGCATGTGTGTTTTATTTCATGAGGAAGGAATTCTCCAATACTATCAAATGAGACTCGCACAGTTTGTAGACAATGCAGAGCCTGGTTGCCGAGTTTGGAATGCAAAAGGCATAAGGGGTTAAGTTGGGATGCCCTAAACAAAGAAGTAAGTAATTATCCTACTAGGGAAGTTAAACATAACTTTGATGGAAATCTGTTATGTCATCTAAAGAGTGTAGGCGGATATTTGCTTTATGGAATCCATTAGTTCGGACATTCCTACGGTGTTATTAAACAATTTAGGAAGAGAGAAGAGAGAGAGAGAGAGAGAGAGAGAGAGAGAGAGAGAGAGAGAGAGAGAGAGAGAGAAAGAGAGAGAGAGAGAGATTATTTTGTTTCACATAGGCTGGAGACAAGGCTGTCCCCGGCCAGTAAGTCAAGTAATGCTGAACAGCAAAGTGTGGTGAATTCAGACAAAATATTTTTATGGTTCAGTAGATATTATACAGACTAGTTCTGTCTTACTGTTAACACAGGAGGTAACGGACGTTTGTAGTGATAGTCCTGTCTTGTGGAAGATATGTAAGCACTTGTAGTTAATAATTATTTCTCTATATGGAAAATAGAGTATCATTCCGTATATTAGAATAACACTCTTGTCTTAGTCATAACTAATCTGAAGAAATATAGTGTCTTTCTTTGACTATTACTAGCCTTTGATGCATTGATCTGTGTATTCAGAGACAGCAATTGTCCCTTTGTGGTCTTTATTTAGGTTTGCTTTGATTTACGAAAATAATCTTTCTTTACGATTACATAGTGTCTCTTTTGTATGTGGCAAAACGTGCAGGCTTATATGATAAACGTGTCATATTTATGGCACACCTCTGGGGAAGTGATTGCCAATAATGTTGTGACGATAGCACTCTAAGTAGGAGCCATGGCAATAGAATAGACCAATGGTTGGTTGAGTGTACTCTGAGTATGAGGCTCGGTACACGAAAGGGATGAGGCGTGTCTTGGTGATGTGAGTTGATAATTGCCTATGTCATGTGAGGATATGTGGGTGAGAGACACATCAAATCATAGGAGGGACAACATACAACCGAGGAGGTATAGATCTACTGTGTGGCTATTGAGCTTTTGAATCCCCTTCTCCAAATTTGTGTGTGAGGGTGAGTACATTTTTGTGTACGTATTGTTGACAGATGATGATGGGTGGTGGCTAGTTGATACATGTGGTGCTCCTAAGACTGGGAACTTCTCCGGCCTGAGTGGTGCAATCATCAGTGAATGGGGAGAGCCTTCGCCTTTATTTTGCCATGAGGAGAATAGGACCGTCAATCGGTATTTGCCTCAAGACTGCCAGTGCCCTCAAAAAGCCAGATAAGTGGCACGCAAAACCCATGTATTCTCAATACTCCTTTGTAACCAGAGGCCAATAACAGTAGAAGCACCTAATCCATAGTTATCCCTCCACAAAGGAACAGAACCAATAGATAGCCAGCAAGATGAACTCTTATCAACAGCATTTAGATTAGCTGAAGACAGGAGACCATTCATAATTATTAGACTTCACCAGAACTTTATGGTAGTCTAGATGTCATTCATATATGGACAAATATGTCATTTTGTAATAATTATTGTGTAACATTGTGATGCCCATGGAGCAATATACCCCCCCCCCCTTATTTCAATACAGGATTATACTATAATTAGACTGCGCTATATAAGTTCATCAGAGTCACATGTGTATTACGGTGTCAAACAATAATAGCTTGATAGTGCCTATTCAATTGACCACCAAATCCATAGAGCAGGTAGCAGGGATACTATTTGCTTCCAATTTAACCTGATTGAGCTTTATATTCTATGAAAGCAGTGAATTCCCTGTGCTCTTTTGGCCTTCTACTAGAAAATCTTGCCCGATACCTTAGTTGAATCTTACCATATGTGTCTGTTCCCGTATTAGGGAGTCTTATGAGTCATTTCTGGTTTTCATTTAGTAGTAGGCAACTACGAATTTCTATTTTTAAATGCCACAGATTTCACACTCTGAAGTCGCAGAGAACTCTTCAGCTTCACATTGGTAGCACGCCTGTAGAAAGTGTAACCGAGCACAAGGCACCGGGTCTTATCACTGATCAAAATCTAACCTTTAATTCTCATGTTCATGCTCTCGTGAAACAAATAGCCTAAAAAAAGGATGCCAACTTGCCAACATTAAAAATTTCCCTGATGAAAACACAAGAAAGGTATTGTATACTTCCCACATACAAACACATATTGATTATTGCCCCACAATCTAGGATGGATACTCCAAATCAATAACAAAACTCTTTATTTACCCCAGAAAAGAGCAGTGCCTTTAATTAATGGTGAAAAGCTTACCGACAATTCTAACTTACATGAACGTCTTCAGTTACTACCACACCACAAACGCTTACTTGTTAATAAGGCTAAACTAATTCACAAAATCCTATTTCAAAATGCTCCAAGCTACCTTTGGCCATTGTTCAAATATAACGAAAGACATAGCCAAAGACTAAATATACTTCACGTCCCTAAACCTAGGATAGACTTATATAAAACAAGCTTAGCATGTTCTGCCGCTCAGTTGTGGAACAATCTTCCACAAGAAATCAAAGACACCTCCAATCATTACACATACAGTCGCGTCCTGTTTGAACACTACATCAGTACAGAATACAAGCGCCCCCCCCCCACCCCCAATAATAATGGAAAATGATCTCAAACGACAACTAGCCAATAAACATTCCCATATGTATGGTAAGTTACACCTTCCTTAGGTATTTATAATGCCCATGTTAATCATTGCCTCAGTGAGTTGTGTGTTATTGATTATTTTTCATGCGTTTTAATGCTTATTGTTCTATTGTTGTCTAAGATTAGCTTCATAAGCGATGTTGAATGCAAAATGCATGAGAGGAAATAAAGAAGAAGGGTAGAATGTCAGACGGGCCTGAGTGCCCAATTCTTAACGCTTTAAAAACAAAGTTTGTTTGTTCGTTCGTTCTGTATCTGTCACCGGGCTTTCCGTTTGTCTGCATCCGTCACCCAGCTCTCCGTTTGTCTGTATCTGCCACCCAGCTCTCCGTTTGTCTGTATCTGTCACCCAGCTCTCCCTGTCTGTATCTGTCACCCAGCTCTCCCTGTCCGTATCTGTCACCCAGCTCTCCCTGTCTGTGTCTGTCACCTGGCTCTCCCCATGTCTGTATCTGTCACCTGGCTCACCCCATGTCTGTATCTGTCACCTAGCTCTCCGTTTGTCTGTATCTGTCACCCAGCTCTCCCTGTCTGTATCTGTAACCTAGGTCTCCCTGTCTGTATTTGTCACTCAGCTCTCCGTTTGTCTGTATCTGTCACCCAGGTCTCCCTGTCTGTATCTGTCACCTAGCTCTCCGTTTGTCTGTATCTGTCACCCAGCTCTCCCTTTGTCTGTATCTGTCACCCAGCTCTCCCTGTCTGTATCTGTAACCCAGCTCTCCCTGTCCGTATCTGTCACCCAGCTCTCCCTGTCTGTGTCTGTCACCTGGCTCTCCCCATGTCTGTGTCTGTCACCGGGCTTTCCGTTTGTCTGTATCTGTCACCTAGCTCTCCGTTTGTCTGTATCTGCCACCCAGCTCTCCCTTTGTCTGTATCTGTCACCCAGCTCTCCCTGTCTGTATCTGTCACCCAGCTCTCCCTGTCCGTATCTGTCACCCAGCTCTCCATGTCTGTGTCTGTCACCTGGCTCTGCCCATGTCTGTATCTGTCACCTGGCTCACCCCATGTCTGTATCTGTCACCTAGCTCTCCGTTTGTCTGTATCTGTCACCCAGCTCTCCCTGTCTGTATCTGTAACCTAGGTCTCCCTGTCTGTATTTGTCACTCAGCTCTCCCTTTGTCTGTATCTGTCACCCAGCTCTCCCTGTCTGTATCTGTCACCTAGCTCTCCGTTTGTCTGTATCTGTCACCCAGCTCTCCCTTTGTCTGTATCTGTCACCCAGCTCTCCGTTTGTATGTTTCTGTCACCTCAGAGAAAGAACGGCTGCAGCAGGATATACGAGGGACGGTCAATAAGTAATGCCTCTTATTTTTTAATTATGTAAATACTTTATCGGTGTGCAATTTATTAATTCAGCGAGATTCCTCATCCGCTCTTCTGAACTGTGTATCATTTCCAACTTTTTACAGTCACAGGTTGCTCAACAGTAACGGTTTAAAAAATGGCCACCAAAGGAGTTTCGTTAAAGCAACGTAAAGTCATCGAATTCCTCTATGCTGAAGGCGAGACGTAGCATTGTCGAGACAGACACACGGAGCTGATCCATGACTCTGGTGATCGAGTGAGATGGCAAAACATGACCGCCCATGCTTATCGGCATAGCACATGATGGATGGATGGAACGAACGAACAAAAGAACGAAAATCTTTATTTTCAAAGGATTAAGAATTGGACACGCAGGCCCGTCTGACATTCTGCCCTTCTTCTCTATTTCCTCTCATACATTCTTTCATTCAACATCACTTATGAAGAAAATTTTGACAACAAAAGAACAATAGCATTAAAACGCATGAAAAATATTCAATAACAAATGACTCACTGAGGCAGTGTTTAACATGAGCATTATAAATACCCAAGGAGGGTGTAACGTGCCATACATAAGGGAATGTTCTTTGGCTAGTTGTCGTTTGAGATAAGTTACCATTATTATTGTCTTTTTGTGTCTTTGTTTATGGGGGAATGTAGTCTGTACTGAGGTAGTGTTCAAACAGGTTGCGAATGTATGTATAATGATTGGTGGTGTCTTTGATTTCTTGTGGAAGATTGTTCCACAACTGAGCGGCAGAGTATGCTATGCTTGTTTTATATGTCTATCCTAGGTTTAGGGACATGAAGTATATTTAGTCGTTCGCTATGTCTAGCGTTATATTTAAACAATGGCCAAAGGTAGCTTGGAGCATTTTGAAATAGGGTTTTGTGAATTAGTTTGGTCTTATTAAAAAGTGGGCGTCTGTGGAGTGGCAGTAACCGAAGACGTTTATGTCGGTTAGAATTGTCGGTAAGCTTTTCACCATTAATTAAACGCACTGACCTTTTCTGGGGTGAATATAGGCGTTTTGTTATTGATTTGGAGCATCCATCCCAGACTTTGGAGCAGTAATCAATATGTGTTTGTATATGGGAAGTATAGAATATCTTTGTTGTGTTTTCGTCAAGGAAATTTTTAGTTTTGGTAAGTTGGTATACTTTTTTGGTTATTTGTTTAACGAGAGCATGAACATGTGAGTTAAAGGTTAGATTTTGATCTATGATAAGACCCAGTGCCTTGTGCTCGGTTACACTTTCTATAGGCATGCTACCAATATGCAGCTGTAGACTTCTCTGCGAGTTTAGAGTGTGAAGTCTTTGCCTGGTTCCTGTTAACATAGACTTTGTTTTAGAAATGTTAATATGCATGCGGTTTGCATGACTGCAGATAACTGCACTACTTATTTCCTGTTGCAAGGATAATTCTAGCACATTACGATCAATAGCGTTTGTTTATACTGTGCAGTCATCAGCAAATAGATCGCAGGACGACGACAGATTTAAGGGAAGATAATTTAAATAAATGTCAAATAACAGAGGGCCAAGAATAGACCCCTGAGGTGCTCCAATATTAATGGTAATGGCTTGAGATAAAGCTTTATTGTGTGATACTACTTGCTTTCTGTCAAATAAAAATGATTTTATTAATGTCACTATATTAAAGTTTACTTTCATTGTTTCGAGTTTTTTAATTAGAATAGTATGATCTATCATATCGAATGCTTTCCTAAAGTCTATAAACACCGCTCCACATAGAGTATTGTTGTTAATATTTTGATGCCAGTTTTCTATCATGTTTGTTAGTGCCGTATGGCAAGAATATTTTGGCCGAAATCCTGACTGACTGTCAACTATCAGTTTATGGCGAATTAAGTGATCTAGTGTTGTTTTGTGGATGTGCTTTTCTAGCGGTTTGGATAATGAGGATAATATGGAAATTGGCCTGTAATTACTCATAAGACGATCGTCTAGAGAACCAGCTTTTAAATGAGGATACACTTTGGCGATTTTAAAGGCTGATGGGAAGGGACCTTTGGTGAGACATTGATTATATATAAAAGTTAGTGACTCGCTGATCGCCGGTGCAGCATTTAGAAGGATCCGATTACTGATTCCATCTAATCCTGATGAGTTATTGTGTTTTTTTTTTTTTTTAGATTACTGAGATGAGTAAATACTTCAGTGGTAGTCATTAGCGGTATGTTGGAGGGAATGTTTCCATAGCATTTGTTCTCACAGAATGATGATAATAAAGATATGTCACGAGGCGCATCTGGTATTGCAGCCTTCAGTTGGTTTATGTCGGACAGAAAGAATCTACTGAATTGATTACATATAACCTGATTTGATGGTAATGATTGTGATGATTTGTGTTTGTTTGTCAAGGTATTAATTGCTTTCCATATATCTTTAGTGTTGGTTTTATCTATTATTAAGTTCTTAAAATAGTTTTTCTTTTCCTTTCGAATAACATATTGAACTTTTTCTTCTCAAACTACGGTACATAGTTAGATCTCCATTTTTATGTGCCCTGTCCCGGTGTCTCATAAGTTCAACTACCTCCTGTGTGATCCACGGGGGCTTAGTGTGATGTTTAACACGAACTTCCTTATATGGAACATGCTTATAAAATATACTTAGAAAGGACTTTAGCCAGTGGTCCAGAGCATCGTCTGGGTCAGGAAGCTGGTAAACATAGTCCAGAGATGAGTTGAGCAAATCTTGTAAGAAGACGTCTCAATTGAAATTTTTGTAATTTCTATATTTTATACTTATATGTTTGTGTTTTGGAGTTTTGGTGCCTCTTTTCGACCACGTGCAACATTCTGGGTAGTGATCGCTCATTGCATCAATAGGTACAGTACATTCTGTGATGTTGTCAGCACACGTAGTATAAATATGATCTATAAGTGTTGCAGATGATTTAATTATTCTAGTGGCTTGTTTGACTAACTGTTGGAAGTTATATGACTCTATTTTGTTTTCCCATGTTTTGTTTGATTTGTTAGTGTCTATGTTGAAGTCACCTAGCAATATTATTTCCCTCGCATTACTAAATACTACATCCATCATAGTGGTCAAATTTTCATACCAGATATTTCCTGCACTGGGGTTTCGATAAAGATAGCCAACTACTAGCGGTATGCGATTTTGAAGTTTAACCTCAAGCCATACACACTCAATGTGACAGGTTTCAAAATCTAGCCTGCGGTGGGCTTTAAGTGAGTTGGAAATATAAACTGCAATACCCGTCTCTTGTTTCTTATAGGGATCTCTTCTAATGGTTTTAAAACCTCTGATAGCGATGTCGTCATCTGAGATGTTACCATTTAATCGACTTTCGCTAACGCCGAACATGTGAAAATTGTGATTTGATTAAGTATAAGTGATAGTTCGGGCAACTTCCCTAATAGATGGCAGATGTTTACATGCCCGATGCTGAGCCCATTATTCCCGAGCCAGTGTTCGTACTTATTAGACATTTCAACAATGCGTAATCACAAGTTTAAAAGCTCCCCCGCGCGCGCGCGCTCGCACACACACACACACACACACACACACACACACAAAGTGAATACAACTTACGTCCCTTATTACAATACACACTCTAAAGTACAGAGAAACAGTATAAAAATACGTACACAGATCCGTAAGGAAGAGCAGTGAAGAGCCCATAACTCACAGTAAAAACACAATTAAAAGTATTATAAAAGCTATACAGCTAAGTACTATCAACTAATGTAAAGTCAAAATAAGTCAATGTTTGTAGTTAATATAACTTAATATGTCACTAAATCAAGAAATAACCAAATATGCAGATAAACGTTCTAGAAGAGGCTATTTCTTGTACCGAGATCCGGTGTAGCTTTGTGCTAAGTTGCTAGTAAATACCAGGTTGTGTTGGTTGTTGGTATAGCGACATTATAAATGCTTGACGAAGTGTAGCTGGGCTATAACGTGTGAGGTGCAACCATTCTGGGTTACAATGAAATGGGTACTGATGATGTCTCATGGGTATGTAATTACTAACAACTACAGCCTCTGGTTGGTGACTAACAGGAGGTTGTGGTGACACGTTGTTGTTGCTGAGAGTTGGTTCCTTTCTGGGGAGAATAGGAAAAATATCTTCGTAACTTGGTCCTTTCTGTTCTGTATTATTCGATCCTGACTCTCAGCCATAAGCAGATAGGAAAGATGGAAAGGATACAGAACGAAGCTATGCACATCATTCTTGGATGTACAAGAGACACAGCATGCAGGACGAGACGCTACCTACTTGATTTTCCAACCATGAGGGACAGAATACAAATTTGCCAAGCACGTGCTATCTCAGAGTCAACACAAAAACAAAACATCCACTGCATAGCGAGATTAAGAAGGCAAAGGGCAGCAGGTTAAAAAGATTCCGCGCCATTCAATAGTGTTGAATATACGTAACGTTTGACAATTCTCATTTTTAATGCTTTGTAAATCTCTCTAGATGTTATTACTGATTTCATGCTGTTGAAAGCATTTTTGACCATTCCTATTATCTTTTTACTTTCTATTTCACTTCTGCCATCATCTATTATTACATGTCCAAGATAGCAGAAACGTACTACTTGTTCTAGTATCTCCCCGTTTACTGTGATGTTCATAGATGACATTTCCTTTCCATTGCTAATTATATCTCAATTTACGTACAACCACAAATGACTTTATCAATGAGAATAATCATCTCACTGTCTCAATTTACGTGAGACCACAAATGATTGTATCAATGTGGACAGTCATCTGTCTTTCTCAATATACCTGAGACTAAAAATGACTGCATCAATGTGGATAGCCCTCTGTCTCAATGTACGTAAGATCGCAATGTTGGTCGCGGTATGTCTGTTTCAATTTACGTCAGACCACAAATGACTGTCTGTATCAATGTGGATAAACGTCTGTCTGTCTCAGTTTACGTGAGACTAAAAATGAAAATCTGTATCAATGTGAGTAGCCGTCTGTATGTCTAAATTTATATGAGACTACAAACGACTTTCTACATCATTGCTGATAATCATCTGCCTGTCTCAGTTTACATGAGAACGTGACTCACTGCATCAATGTGGGGAGCCGTCTTTCTGTCTCAATTTCTTTTTTGTGTATTTAGATAGTTGCAAGAAAGTATAGATATAATTGTGACAAAACGTCAAAACAAAGGATTTAGTCTGAACAACAGAGAAACAGAAGTAATGGTTACTACAAAGAAAAAGTGATACCCAAATGCAGTATCATTGTGAACGGAAGCAGTCTAAAACAAGTCACTGTTTCTAAATATTTTGGTACTTTAATAACAGCAGATGAAAGATGTATTAAAGAAGTTAAATGTAAAATAGCCCAAGTATTCCACAAAATAAAGAATATTATCCGCTATTTATTTTTCTTAATCGAGACCAGGAAAATAGTTCGTAATAGCTATATTGGGCCCATCCTGATGTACGGAAGCGAATTATGGACAGTTAAACATGTCAAATGAAAACTTATGTCGGAGCTGAGGATATGTGGTTTATATCAATCAATCAATCAATCAATCATGTGCCATGCCGGAAAGCGTGGGCGGTCATGACTCGCCATTTCACTCGATCACCAGTGTCGTGGATCAGCTCAGTGTTCCTGTCTCGTCCATGCCATGTGGCCAAGCCATCCAGCTATTTTCCTCTCGGTCTGCCTCTTGGTCTGTTTCCTTCGATCTTGCCAGTTGTCACTAAGTTCTCCAATCCATTTCTTCTCATAACATGTCCAAAAAATTGTGACTGTCCACGTCTAATTTCTCTAATCAGTTTACGATGTTCATTTGTCTCCTGTAGTACTTGGTCATTGGTTTTTCTGTCTGTCCATGGTATTCTTTTCATTTTCCTCAGAAACCACATTTCTGCAGCCATCAGTTGCTTTTCAGCTTGACTGCTCATTGTCCAAGTTTCACATCCATACAAAAGAACAGGCTCTATGTATCCCGTCAATACTCTTTTTCTCGTTTCAATTGACATCTTGTTATTGGTCAGAATGTTTTTCATCTTGCTAAAGGCTACTTTCGCCATGGCGATTCTTGTTCTAATCTCTTCAAGGCATCTCCCATCAGATGTTATGACTGTTCCAAGATAATTGTACCGATTCACTTGTTGAAGAATATTTCCATTTACTTGTATATTACATTGTGGCACTTCTTCCTTCCTAGTGACGACCATAACCTGAGTCTTTTTACAATTTAATTCTAACCCCAGTTGCTCACTGTGTACAACAACCGCATCTACTAATTGTTGCAGGTCCTGCGCATTGTCTGCAATTAATACTGTATCATCTGCATATCTAATGTTATTGATGTTTCGTCCTCCAATGCTGATTCCATTTATATCCTCTACATTTCTGAAAATATTTTCACTGTATAGGGAAAAAAGATCTGGAGACATCACACATCCCTGCCTAACACCTCTCTTAATTGGCTGATACTGTCCCACTTCATTATCAATCCTTATTGCAGCTTGTTGTTTCCAATATATGTTTTTTATAAGTCTAATGTCTTTCCCATCAATTTGTAGATCTGCAAGCATATCCACCATGTTGACATGTCTAACTCTATCAAAAGCCTTTGTACAGTCAATAAAGCAAAGATGTATATCCTTGTTTACTTCTATAGCACGTTCAATAACTGTTCGCAGCATATACACAGCATTTACTGTACCCTTTCCTTCTACAAACCCACATTGTTCTTCCCCTATTTCAGGTTGTATCTTCTTCCTCACTCTTTGCATGGTAATTCTTAGCAAAATCTTTGTGATGTGACTCATTATACTAATTGTTCTATGTTGATCACATTCCAAGGTTCCTGATTTCTTTGGGATTGCAATAAATACAGAGTTACATAATTCAGGAGGTATATCTCCAGTATCATATAATGTGTTCATCAGTCTGGTGACTTGCTCTAGTCCAAATTCTTCTAAAGCTTTAATCATTTCTGTTGTGATGTCATCTGTACCGGGGGCCTTGCCAGCTTTCATATGCTTAAGAACATTTCGAACCTCCATCTCCAAAATTGGCGGTCCTTCATTATTAAATCTAATATCATACTGTTCGTCTCTGTTATCATCATAAAGGTGTTTCACATATTCTGTCCATACATGTAGAATCTGGTCTTTTTCTATTATGATTTTGCCATCTTCAGTTTTTAGACAGCCTGTTGATGTACTTGTTCTTTTATTAGTAAGTTCCTGAATTCTTTTGTGCACTAATTTGGTATTTTGACTGTTGTGTTGGTTTTCAATTTCTAAGCACTTTTCCTCAAGCCATGCTTCTTTTACCTCCTTACATAATATTCTGACTTGTCTGTGAATTTCTTCATATTTGACAGAATTATTTTTGTTGAGTCTTCTTGTTTCCATGAGGTGTAAAATTTCTTCAGTCATCCATTTCTTACGACCCACCTTATTTAATTTTGGAATAGTTGTTTCTACAGCCACATTGATTTGTGGTTTATATAAGAATGACGAAACACAGTGGACGGATATAAAGAGCAATAAAGATATCTTGAAAAAAGTTAAATCATAAAATTCAAAATTCAGCCCAGCACTACAAGAAGTACTGTGTATGGACTACGCTTGAGTTCACAGCGAGCGAAAGCAAAAACAAAAACAAAAAACTCACAAAGAGAACTGATTACTCGCATCAGATGAAGGAAGTCCACATTCTTTGAGCATATTACGAGAAGAGGAACGCTGGAGTATGTCGTCAGAAGGGGAGGGTTGGAGAGGAACAGAGACCAAGTAAGAAGATGCTGAAGTCTGACATCGTGGCACGGAGGAAGGTTGGTATCAGAAATGTTTGGAAGCATAAGAAACAGAGGGATATGGACAGACATGATCACCAACGCCACATGGTATGGACTATAAGAAGAAGAAGTGTTTGTATAACGTGGCCATAGCAGAAGTGTTTGGATAAAGTTGCCATAGCAACAGTGTTTGGATAACGTTGCCATAGCAATGAAGAAAGTACAGTAACGGCCCCTATTACACGCTTTCTGACACTGGGTATATTGTGCCCAATCCATATATTTATAGACCAAACTACACCCAGTGGGTTACTTGGTCGGTATTCAACTGGCCGCCTTTACTTTCAAAGGTATTTGTTTTGCGTTCGCTCGCTTTGAACTCAGGCGTAGTCCATACACATTACTTCTAATAGCACTGGTGTGAATTTTACGTGTGGATTAGCTTTCCCTATTACCAGTGACGCTCTCCATTAGGCGAACCCACTCCAGCTTAGACACCACCAATGATTATATATACAGTCGCAACCTGTTTGAAAACTACCTCAGTACAGACTACATGCCCCCCGCCTCCCTAAAACAAAAACAAAAAACAATAATAATGGAAAATTATCTCAAACGACAACTAGCCAATAAACATTCCCATATGTATGGCACGTTACAATTTTCTTAGGTATTTATAATGCCCACGTTAAACATTGCCTCAGTGAGTCGTGTATTACTGATTATTTTTCATGCTTATTGTTCTTTTGTTGTCTGAGATTAGCTTCATAAGTGATGTTGAACGAAATAATTTATGAGAGGAAATAAAAAAGAAGCGCAGAATGTCAGACGGGCCTACGTGCCCAATTCTTAACCTTTGTAAATAAAGTGTGTTCGTTCGTTCGTTCGTCCCCAAGTCAAGGACGATATATCAACACTTTAGTCCAACAGTCCGAAGTAGGGATTGAACCCTTTACCTTGGCATTAGCACACCGGATGTTTAAGAACATGCGTTATTATCCATTCGACCAAGCTGACCTTCCCTGATCAACTTGGGAACCCGGGTCACGTGTTTTTGACATTCTAAACAGCCCTGTGGCGAATCTAACTCAAGGCCACGGGTACCGCAGACGAGCGCCAAGACGGCACCCCACCACGGCTCTCTGGTAATGCAGACGTTAAATAATATTTGGCGCCTGACACAACGCCAGATGACAAATGAAGCTAATTTATTTACAACATGTATCTTTCTCGTGACAAGACGCGCGTGTGAGTCATTGAGTATTTTGTAATAACTAAAGAGTTGATTGAGTTGAGTTCAGTTCAGTTGAGTCAAGAACAGACATTACAGCTCTCGGGACTTTCCCGTACGTGCTTAGTCCCAGTCTGCAACAAATAGCTATACAAATTAATAAAGAAGAACAGCTGAGCTTTTCAACTTAACTGGGACGCAGAGGTGTTTCCAAGGCACCAGGGCCTGGTTATATACTGGCCAAGACCTATTGACGCGTCCTCGTCGAGCGTCCTAAGCAACAGGTCCCTTCGGGGTCCTGGCTAAAGTCAGTAGGATCGCCGATTCCTCCGAAGTCGGAGAGTGTCTGCCTGTACGGCGAGGAACCACCAGTCTGCACACCAATAAGCCAGACATGGGACAACGGATACTCACGCAAAGCTCAGGTCCTGTATGACATCACACTGATGTTGGACAACAGGATGCCTTCATCCGACATACAGGACTTTGCGTTGGAGCTCAAGCCAACGAACACAAGCAAGCAAGCAAGCAACTTAACTGATTCAGTACCAAAGAATAGTATATGGTGTATTTTTAATGACTGCAGTGTTTTAAAATATTGCCGGTCCAAGTTTTGTATTTATATATTATGTGGCATGAACTTTACAGAGAGTGAATACAAAACTTGCACCGGCAATATTTTCAAACACTGCACAGTCAATAAAAACACACCCTATATATCGCATAATGTGACTTCCCATTTGGACAGAAGGGCGATATATTGCTAAACTAGGGCAATCGTGTTATTTGTTTTGTTTCATGTATCTTCCGCAATTGCGATGCTCAGTGAACGGAACATTACATGATACTACTTGTACATTTGATCGTGTACCATGTTGGTACTGTGTTTAAGGTAATTTAAGGAAAGTAAAGGCGGCAATTTGGATACTTTATTTGGCTCTGAATTATTTGAACTCATAACAAAGGGACCGGCAGTAAAGCGGGCTAGTCACTTCACAACCGAGACCTCTTGGTCGTGACAGGTTATGTAGGTAAACATCCTCTCCTGCGCTCAATAAGGCGTTATGTTATGTTATGTTATGTAACACTACAGCACATCACAATACGTTACATGTTATGTTACGTTACGTTACATTATGTTATGATATGTTATGATATGTTATGTTATGTTATTTAACACTACACGACAGTACACTGCGCTATGTTACGTTACGTTATGTTACGTAACGTTTGTTATGTCGTTATGTTATGGTGGGTTAGATTATGTTATGAAACACGGCTCTACACTACACTACACTACACTACGTTTTGTTATTTTAGGTTAGGATATGTAACACAGTACAGTGCACAACCTACGCTACGTTATTTTAGGTCACGATAAGATGTTATGTTACGATATGTTATGTTTTGTACCCCTATTATACACTACACTACATTACGCTACGCAACGTTACGTTATGTTATGTTATTCTATGCTATGTTTTTTTTAATGCCTCCTCTCTCTCACTGTTACCGTGTAGAGTTGGTTGTAATGTCTCCCCTTTCTCTCACTGCTCCCATGAAAAGTTGGATGTAATGTCTCCTCTCTCTCTCACTGTTCCCGTGTAGAGTTGGTTGTAATGTCTCCCCGCTCTCTCACTGTTCCCATGTAGAATTGGTTGTAATGTCTCTCTCTCTCTCTCTCTCTCTCTCTCTCTCTCTCTCTCTCTCTCTGTTCCCATGAGTCGGTTGTAATGTATAATCTCTCTCTCTTTTTCTTTGTGTGAGTGTGAGTGTGTGTGCGCGCGCGCGTGTGTGTGTGTGTGTGTGTGTGTGTGTGTGTGTGTGTGTGTGTGTGCGTGCGTGCGTGTGCGTGCATGTATGTGTATAAGTAAACTTTTGTTAGTGAGTTTGTAATTGTGAGTTCGTATATGTGTATGCCAGAGAGTGTGTAATTGTGTGTTATTGAGTGGGTGCATAACTGTGCGAGTTTGTGTAAATGGTGTATGTATGTATGCTGGTATGGGTGTATGTATTTACGCATGTGCGAGTGTATGTGTGTCTGGCTGCCCGTCAGTCTTAAAACATTGTAATATGCATTGTTTGTGTTCACAACATTCATTTGACTTGTTTTTTCCCATGTGAATGCAACATGCACAGTAGATAATTGATGTACGAAAGATAAGTAATTGGAAGGTCCGAAGGTAAGACGGGCTTGTGTGCCCAATTTGCGATCCGTTGAGAATAAAGTTATTCTTTCGTTCACTTTCAAGTCGTGTAATCGAATTAACGTTAGAGGCTCGTCGCTATCGACTAACTGGATTCATACTGTATTGACGATATCAGCCTTGCCCATGCTTCTTCCCGTGTGTATTGGTGCCATGTTTGCAAGCTGATCCGAGTGTTTGTTGCCCTTTAGCCAGGTGTGCCCGCGTGCCATATGGCGTATTTAGTATATGTGAAAGGGGGGAGGGGGGTAGTCTATGTTGTAAATAAACGCCCTTTATAGTCTAGTAATTTGTTTAGCCGAATAACAATACAATGTCACTAATGGGTTGACACTAATCCTGTGTTTGCATTGTTAAACTTGGACATTATACAAATCACACTTACGCAAAATCAACAACTGTGAGATTAGATGCTTGAGCAGAGATGCCACCTTGAGTATCAGAGACCGAGTAAGAAACTGTGTTATCATACAGACATTAGGATTAACAGTCACAATATATCGACAGTATATTGACAGACGCCGGCTTCGTGGCTTAGGTGTTATGACTTTTTTTCCGTAATCTCGTATACCCTCGTCGGTAACGTGATGACGGTTAGAATCAGCAGTGGTTCGAATCGCATCGATAACTTACGGGGTATGTGAGCCGGCCGCTCAGAAAGCAATGGCAAACTACTGAGCGTAATCTTGCCAAGAAATCAACATACAGCTGAAAGATGCTGGTGTTGACAGCGATGTCCTGTAAAGGATATGCAAAAAAAAAAAAAAATATTGACAGACAGAAGATCAAATGGCACGGCCATCTCGTTAGAATACAACACTATCAACTGCCAGCTCTGGCGCTACATCAAAGAAGATCTGTTGCGAGAGCAAGAGGACGCCCGAGAAGAAAATTGATAGACGACATCAAAGATAGTGTGCAGTCATATGGAATGAGACTATCCAGTGCCACCAATCCGACGCTGTAAGCATACGGCAATCAGAAGGCTAGACAAGCAAGGGATATGACATATGCAAACAACTTGACTTAGCCGTGTGCACGAACAAGTCGACATGGCATGGCAACAAGAATGAGACAATATTAAAGCTGATAGCACGGCACGTTCACAAAGATACGTGCTGTTGGGTCGGCAGCAGAAATGCACACATCACTTACTGCAGTGTGTAAGCGGTATCACAGATGTGTTCTTGTAGCAATCGCTGGCGATATATTAAGCAGGTCAGGAGCTCTCAGAAAGGCACCTCCATATTTAGCCACTTGAAAAAAAAAACATAAGAATAAATTTGCAGAATCATGCTGGTTGTGCAGTTTACCATGTACGGTATATACTTTGTGTGATCTAATCCTATATCGACCTTTTGCGTTCAAACGCACAGTAAAGAGCTTCAAGTACTTAGGAAGTATAATATCATTAAATGGCAAAATAAGAAGACGAGATCGAAAATAGACCCAATAAGGCAAACCAACTCATTGGATAAATGACACCAATGCTAAAGAACAGACACGTATACATAGTTACTAAGAAACCACTCTATAACACAATATACCTGCCAACTCTATGCTACCAATGCCAAACCTGGACAATGACAGAAAAGGGGAAAAGAAACATCACAAGTACAGAAATTAGATTCCTTATAAGAATACTCAATGTAGCAAGAAGAGTGAAAATCAGAAATGAAGAAGTCAGGACTAAAGCAGGGGTTATAGCAGCGCTAGATTTTATTAGAAGGCAGCAGGTCAAATGGTTAAGCCATGTAACTAGATTACCTACTACCAGTATACCACAATTAGCAATGATGTACAGACCAAATGGACGCAGATGAAGTGGCCAACCACATAAACGATGGACATAGGGAATAGCAGAGACCGTGGGAATATCGATACATAAAACCCATAAATGGGCTTTCATCCGCTGTTTATACTTCACCTCGACACCGCAAGGTACAAGAGGAACAAGATGAAATGAGATGAGTGCTCAAACACTACAGAAAAGTTTTTAAAATATTGTTGTACTCATTACGGATTCAAAGAGTATGCTTAGCAAGGTGGAGACAGGAATGTTTCGTGTGGAAT
>OY992876.1:446659838-446662338 GCA_963921405.1 Cepaea hortensis | reverse complement strand
AGAACTGACACAGAACAAATCGCTGTATATCGTTGAACCCCACGGTCACCGCAACTACACCCCTGCTATGACATACTACAACAGAAGTCCCCTTAAGTTACGAGATAAGGAAATACTAGTTCATTCTGTAGCGAATCACGAAACATGGCGGGGTCCTAGTTTCATTGTCTGGTATATAACATGACTGGGCACATTCAACGAGGGTAGGTCGAGATGTGAGTTGCACTCGTATTATGTGGGACATTTAACCTCTACGGGTGTCTGGTTACATCGTTTTGTTTTTCTCTGGAGGTCAGCGTGACCAAATGGATAAAGTGCTTTCGCTCTTAAACTTCCCGTGTGCTGATGCGGAAGTAGCAGGTTCAACTCCTACACCGATCAATTGGATTAAGATATTGATTTCGCCTCCATGACTTAGGAACGTAAATTACCAGTACATCAGAAGTCAGAGTGGGTTCGCCTGTTGGCGAGGGACACTGGTAATAGGGAAAGCTAATACACACACAAAAATCATTCCAGTGCAGTAGAAGTTGTAGCACGTGTGTAGACTAAAGTTAGTTGCATATCCTTTCCAGGACGTCGCAGTCAACCCCTAAATTCGTTTATGTTGTTCGTGATTTCTTGGCAAGTTACCTTCAGTAGTTTACCATTGCTTTCTGAAATAAAAACCCAACGTTAAATGATCTGCTTCCAAATCGCCCGCAACTGTGTTTCGAACGCAGTATGCGGGATTATGAACTGCATTCGTAGCCCCTTCGCTACAGTGCCGGCTTGTATGGACTACGCTTGATCAAAAACAGCTTTTGTTCTTCCAACTATGGAGTTATGAGATACATTATTGTCATGTACTGTTTCTTATAACTCCATGGTTGGAAGAACAAAAGCTGATTATTTTTTAATTTTTTTTTTTTAAATTACTATCATGTTTTAGGTTGAACGTGAAAGTACCAGCATGAATGCTGCGACGTCCTGTAAGGGATATGAACCTAATTTTTTAACTTGCAGAATGTCGCAATCACACTCAGCTTTTATTTTTTGTTTGTGATTTTCTGGGCCTTTTTATTTTCTAGATAATATCGCCATCACCTTAAAAACTAGTCGCGGGCTATTTGGGAGCAGGTCGCTTTGCGTTGATTGTGACGCTATGAGGCGTCGGTAGTTGAGAAAGCATTGAAATACTAAAATTGCCTAGAAAATCACAAACTGCTAACAAATGCTGGGGTTGACTGCAACTTCATGAAAATGGACTCGCAACTAGCATTTTATGTTATCACCCGCACGTAGTGCTATCTTCTTCCTACATGCGATGCCAACCATTTCCCCCTCCAGTGCACACTTTAACAATGTCCTGAATGTGCGAATGTGGATCACCATCATCAAGTGCAGTGCCGACTGGCGTAGGCGTTCATGACTCTCACAGATCTCTGTCCTTGGTTTTCTGGATCGACTCTGTCGTTGATATTCCGCCATGCCACCGTCGCAATCCATCCAGCATCATTTCTCGTGGTCTGCCTCTGCCTCTCTTCCCCTCGATCTTTCCAGATGCCACGATATTCTTCAGCGCATCTCTTCTCATCACATGACCCAAAAAAGCTGTCTGTCTCTTTCTTATTGTTGTATATAATGTTCTAGTTTCGCCAGCCTCTTTAAGGCATTCGTCGTTGGTTACTTTGGCAGACCAAGCAATTCGCAACATTCGTCTAGGAACCACATTTCTTTTGTTTCCAATCTCTTCGTAATTTGTTCATTTATATTCCAAGATTCACAGCCATACAGCAAAACAGTTCTATATAGCACCTCAGCACTCTCTTTCGAACATTCAATGATAGCGAATTATTGCATAAGATATTCTTCATATGTTTTTTAATGCAGCCTTTGCTTGCTCTATTCTGCTCTTGATCTCTGTTGTGCATCTTCCATCTGATGTTATAGATGTCCCTAGATATTTAAAACTATCCACTTGGTGAAGAATTTTCCCTCCTATCTCTACACCTGTTTCTTTGATACCACCATTGTTACTGTTTTCTTGATATTCAAGGAGAGTCCTTTCTTTGCATTCTCTGTTACTACAATGTCCAACAATTGTTGTAGATATGTTGCATTATCCGCTATCAATACTGTGTCATCTGTATAGCGTATATTATTTATATTCTAACCTCCAAATATTATTCCTAGCTTTTCTTTGATCTCTCTCATTATTGCTTCGCTATATAGGGAGAATAGATCTGGTGACAAAACACATACCGGTCTTACTCCCAACATTATGTGTTCATAATTTCCATCTTTATTTCCCATTTTAATTGCTGCTGTTTGGTTATGAAGCTATATATAGTTCATACACTACAGCATGTGTTGTCTGCATGAACAGTAGCCCCTTGCCAGGAGGGTTCACATGGCGCCACAATAAAGTACTTAATGTGCTGGCGGCCATATTAAATAAAGCCAGCATGCGGGCCAACAGATGGCGATTTCCGGGCCGGTGCGTATTTACATGGTCACA
>OY992876.1:446494838-446657338 GCA_963921405.1 Cepaea hortensis | reverse complement strand
AATGCTGTACTTAAAGAAGAGAAATGATTGGTCTGTTCTAATGCTGTACACACATTACACTCATGTCTATTATATGATTGTATTTCATTCATATAATATCTCCTGTCTGATTGTGTGTCAGTCATATCTCCCATAATATGTTTCAGTCAAATAATATGCCATGTCTATCCTGGAACGTCAAGCATCCTTTGCCCACATTGTCAAAGAACATTTCAAGTCAAAATCGGCCGTACCAGCCATTTTAGAACTCACGGCTCCAAACTTTCAAACCCACTGAATGAAATGAATGGTCATCATCATTCTTGATGGACAAACACCATCGGCCCGGTAGTCATGGGCTCGAGGTGCGTCTGGATGGATTTGGATTGTTAAAATTAACCTGAGCTCCTATATCCAACCTAACAATGGGTACTACACAATGTCTCGTGAAGTACAGACGATCAACGTGATATTGCCCACATCTCCCGCCAAGTGCCGATGGGTGTATACAACTGTGGGTCTAGCACCGTCTGCCCAATGACGTCAGGAGTGTACCAGGGCTTTTTACTTACTTGGCTACTCTCTTGTCCCACTGATGATCTCTGGGAATGTACGGCTTTATGTTTGTACATTTATTTGTTGTGAAAATTTGTGAACATATGTGAAGATTTGTTTGGTGTGAACATATGACGTGAACAATTGTTTGTTGTGAACATTTGATGTTAACATTTGTTTGTTATTAATGTGTTTTTGTGTGTGTGTTGAGAACATTTGTTTGTTGTGAATGTACTATATAAACATTTGTTTGTTGTGAACGATTGTTTGTTGTGAAGATTTGTTATTTGTGAACATGTGATATGAGCATTTATTGTTTTTTGTTTTTTTTTGTGGACGCATGATGCTAACATTTGTCGTGAACATGTGATGTGAACATTTGTTTGTTGTGAACATGTGACGTGACCATTTGGTGGTTGTGAATATGTGATGTTAACATTTGATTGTTATGAAAATGTGATGTCAATATTTGTTTGCTGCGAACACTTGGTGTGAATATTTGTTTGCTGTGAAATCTTGATGTGAACATTTGTTTGTTGTAAACACTTGATGTGAACATTTGTTTGTTATGAACATGTGATATAGACATTTGTCTGTTGTGAACATTTGTAGGTTGTGAACATGTGCTATAAACATTTGTTTGCTGTGAACATGTGCTGTAAAGATTTGTTGGTTGTGAACATGTGCTATAAACATTTTTTTGTTGCGAACATGTGATATAATCATTTGTTTGTTGTGAACATTTGTTTGTTATGAACATGTGACATAAACATTTCTTTGTTGACAACATGTGCTATAAAAATGTGTTTGTTGCGAACATGTGCTATAAACATTATTGGTTGTGAACATGTGCTATAGATATTTGTTTGTTGTGAACATGCGATATACAAATTTGTTTGTTGTGAATATTTGATATAAACATTTGTTTGTTGTGAGCATGTGATATAAACATTTGCTTTTTGTGAACATTTGTTTGTTATGATCATGTGATATAAACATTTGTTTGTTGTGAACATGTGCTATAAAAATGTGTTTGTTGTGAACATGTGATAAAAACATTTGATTTTTTGTGAACAAGTGAAGCTAACATTTGTTTGTTGCGAGTATGTGATATTCACACTTGTTTGTTGTGAACATTTATTTGTGTGAACGTGTGATATAAACATTTGTTTGTTGTGAACATGTGCTTAAAACATTTGTTTGTTGTGAACATGTGCTATAAATATTTATTTGTTGCTTACATGTCATATAACATTTGTTGGTTGTGATCATGTGTAATAAATATTTGTTTGTTGCAAACATGTGAAGTGAACATTTGTTTGTTATGAACATGTAATGTGAATATTTGTCTGCTGTCAACACTTGATGTGAACATTTGTTTGTTGTAAACACTTGATGTGAATATTTGTTTGTAACATGATGTGAACATTTGTTTACTATGAACACTTGATGTGAACATTTGTTTTGTTTTTATACATGTGATGTGAACATTTGTTTGTTGTGAACACTTTATGTGAACATTTGTTTTTGCGAACACTTAACGTGAACATATGTTTGTTGTGAATATGTGATATGAACATGTGTTTGTTGTGAACATGTGATGTGAACATTTGTTTGTCGTGAACACTTGATGTGAATATTTGTTTGTTGTTAACATTTGTTTGTTGTAGACATGTGGTGTGAACATTTGTTTCTTGTGAACCTTTTCTAGCCGGTTTGTTATTATAACCATAGACAAGTCCACAATAAGGAAAAGGATGAGTATCTTATATATATATATATATATATATATATATATATATATATATATATATATATATATATATATATATGTGTGTGTGTGTGTGTGTGTGTGTGTATAAACACATTAATGTAGTTATTACATATAGTATTATCGGTGCGTGTTTATAGTTTGTGTTCTAACGAAAGCCTTGGCCGCAGTGTCCTCTTTGCCACTTGTTGTCGTGTTCTATCACAGAATCTACTTCTCCTTGTGAAAGTATTTCTCTCCACGACGCTTGACGGCTAAAGTCGTAGAAGATGATGATGATGAATTATTGTGAATGTTCTTTTATTTTTGCGTTCACTCGCTTTGAAATTACGTGTAGTCCATACACTTGCTGCCACTTCTAATGCAGTGGACTGTTTTTGTGCGTGCAGATTAGCTTTCTCTTTACTCCTCTCAATCAGAGCCCTCGCAATAGAGCGAATCCACTCCAACTTTTGAGGTATTTGTAATTTACGCCCCTAAGTCAATGACGAAATCAAAATCTTCTAGTCTCTGCTTCTTTCTTCTCCTTCTGTGAGCGCCAAATAATACTATGTGTGTTTATTTATGTAAGTCAATGACGAGAAGTCAATATTTTAGTCCAAGTGACCAGTGTAATGGTTGAACCCGCTACCTCAACATCAGGAAAACACCTTTTATTGGGGTTGTCTAATTGGTCATGCGTCGAAGTACACGTGTTCCTGCAGCGAGGCGCTGTCGTCATTCGGAGGTGACAGGTCGAATCCCGGTCGGTAACTATACTATTACTACTATAGCTTTCAAATTGTAAGTTGTCTAGTGCGTACTCTAATCTCTACTTCCTTCTTCTCCATCTATGAGCGCCAAACAATACTATGTGTATTTATTTATTGACTACCTCAGCATCAGCACACTGTAAGCTTAAGAACGACAGCTCTTACCCATTCGGTCATGCTGACCTCTTTTGTAAACAATTGTGGGACTTGGATGGGCCAAGAGAGTAAGTTCCCTTATCCCCCCAAAAAATGGCGGACATACAGTGAGATGCCGGATCCAAGGATGATAATAATTTACTATTGATACACTGTCATTTGTGTTTATAGAATAGAGGTGTGTACGTTTGGGGTATAGCTAATGTGGGATTTGAGTTTTTTTGTACATTTACTTTAGTGTTTAATATTTAGTGTTTTGATTTTATTTGAAGGTTGTTTGTAGTTTGAAGTTATAATTTATATACAATAAAAATAAAATATTATTAGCAATTTTGGTCAATATTTAAAAATTGGGTTTTTACTTATGAAATCATACCAGTTAGATAGAGCTTGACAAGACGAATCCAACGGTATCTCAACGAAGAGTGTGCGTTAATTCCAAGCGGAGTTATGAATTTTCTGGTGACGTAATTTAATACCAGGAAGTGCAATGATAAATTAACTGATAAGTCAGGATTTATCGCGGCCCTAAGATTGGAAGCTGTGAAATTCTGCCTTCTATTACCGTGGCTTGTTTATTTTTAAACGGACAACGTTGTGCCATATATCATTGCGTCCGGGGCGGCGAGGCCTACCTTGACGTATTTTTAATTTTTTTATAGGATGCGCCGTGACCTAATTAACAATTGAAAATGGCCGCCAATTGTTTATTATTTGCCTTCTATTACCGTGGCTTGTTTATTTTTAAACGGACAACGTTGTGCCATATATCATTGCGTCCGGGGCGGCGAGGCCTAACTTGACGTATTATTTTTTTTTTTATAGGATGTGCCGTGACCTAATTAACAATTTAAAATGGCCGCCAATTGTTTATTATTTGCCTTCTATTACCGTGGCTTGTTTATTTTTAAACGGACAACGTTGTGCCATATATCATTGCGTCCGGGGCGGCGAGGCCTAACTTGACGTATTATTTATTTTTTTTATAGGATGTGCCGTGACCTAATTAACAATTTAAAATGGCCGCCAATTGTTTATTATTTGCCTTATATTATCGTGGCTTGTTTATTTTTAAACGGACAACGTTGTGCCATATATCATTGCATCCGGGGCGTACCTTGATGTATATTTTATTTTTCGATAGGATGTGCCGTGACCTAATTAACAATGTAGTCACTGGAGGGTCTTCTCCGTGATTATTTATTGTATTTTGTGTAGGTATTTGTTTGCTGATGAAGCTAGTTAAAACGTCCTGTGTTTTTCGTTATTCTTTTATGTAAGCTTCATTACTCTGTGTAATTTTATATTTTTTATATTTTCTGATTTGTCTCAGTACAAAAAGAAAAAAAAGAGGCAAGTGAAATATTTCATCCAGCTAACCTTCCGAGGAGATGAATAGGTCCAAGTGGGCTCCCCATGACCACTCGGTCAATTTGGCGATATGACTTGTTTAGAAAGTTGAATTGAATGTCGGCGGTACATAATTTTAATAGCTACACATTCCGAATTGGGTGGACAAGATACTACACACAGAAGATGGTAACCTAGGCAGGCCGACACACCGGAACAGTCCGGCTTCATCGGTCGGGAGACATGTGCTCGAGAGCGGTCATGTGGTTGAAAGAGACAGTGCCTACTGTGTGTTGTTCAACACACAAAGTAGTCGATTGTTAAAGTTTGCTGAAGCTATAATAATCAACCTTCGTAAGCCGTCCTTGTGCAAGCAGAAAGACATGTTAGTCAGTTTAAAATTACCGTGGTAGACAATTGACATTTCTGTGCGAACATGTGTATATTTCAGTTTGAAGGATTTATCTAGTTAATTCACGTAAGTTGTGTGATTTCTGCAGTATGTACCTGACGAGATGCAGCGAAATATGCCAGGCAATAAATCATGCAATCTATTGTTTGTGTCTTCGTTATTCAAATATATAGAAACTCACCACAGGAAGGTGTGCACCTGAATTGTTTTATCAAATTGACACTGGCTGTGGCAAAGTAGGTGTGACAGGCAGAATCTTGAATGTCGCAGGAAATGGTTCAAGAAAGAGTGTCACAAGTGATGGCCATTCTTTGGTTAATTGCTTTTTATGTTTCACAACTAATTTTTTAAATATATGTAAATTATTAGTAAGAGTACTTTCCTGTATTAGCTTGCCTGGTTCGTTGGCATGAACGAGACTCCTCACTTCTCTCAGGTGTATAATGCAGGTGTATAATATAATTTAGTATTAGGATCCAGAACACCAAAGACCAAGATCTGTGGAAAGCCATGAACGCCTACGCCAGCCGGCACTTGATGATGATTATTATTAGCATTTGCATATACAGAGAATATTTTAAAATGGGGTTTCTACTTATGATTTGGTAACAGGAAAGTAAAGGTCACATTCCTCTTTCGATAGAATGTCGAGAGGAATGAGAGGATCAACTTCATTGCACCAGGTTTGCTCAGTCTCTTTCCACACGGCGGCCTGGCGAAAACATCCTACAAAGCACAAGAGTCTCAGAGTCTCTGACAAAGATGCACTTGACTTATAAGACTTTTTGTTATGATGTGCTGTGACCTAATTGCTAGTTAAAAATAGCTGCACATTTATTATATTAATTAAATGTCATGTGAAATGTTCGTCGTTAGTGAAAAAACAATTCATGAAAATATATCATATTGTCTTAATGTACTAACTGCATTGCGACAGCTTTCTTTTGTTGATTAAATATTATAAACATTAATGTAAGTAACTAAGTTTGTAACTGCTGCACAAATTAAGCAGCAGTTAATTAATTATTAAGATATTAAATAATAAAAAATGAAAATATTAAATAATTAACTGTTCACTAAAAATTGATTTCTATTTCTACTTCTGCTCTACAATTACAGCACACTGTTCTGTATCTAATTGTCAGCAATTAATAATTAAATACTATTACTAACTTATTTAAAACATATAACTTATTTTACAGTACTGTATTTAAATTTAAATAATTATGTATTGCTGCGCAGCTTAGCAAAAAAGTACTCCTTACTCACACTTCTTACAAGTTTACAGACGGGTCTGAAAACTAACTGGCTTTAAAAATTATTTTAAGTCATGTCAAATGCTAAAATATATATGAAAGTACACCGATACATTACTGCTACACATGACACTTGTATTCTGTTTAATTTTAGTAGTTAAATTACCAGTTCTAATTATAAATAAATACAGGTCCGCTATAGTTTATTTTATGGGCGCCGCAATCTTATTCTTACGGGAGAGTCTATTCGCAGGGCCCTGCGAATAGACGCTTTGTTTATTCGCAGGGAGTGATTTCTTGTTCTCTATCAGTCTACTTGTATCTGTCCATTTGTATATATGTCTATCTGAATCTCTATCTAACAAACTGTCTGTCTGTCTTTCCATATGCATATGTATGTCTGGTTGACTCTCTGCGTGTATGTATGCGTGTGTCTGACTCTCTGCCAGTTTATATATCCGTTGTTTATTTGTCTGTATCTCTGACTGCCTGCCTCTCTCTCTCTCTCTCTCTCTCTCTCTCTCTCTCTCTCTCTCTCTCTCTCTCTCTCTCTCTCTCTCTCTCTCTCTCTCTCTCTCTCTCTCGGTCGCTCGGCCGGTCAACCTGCCTGTTCAGAGTATTGCAGGGAGAGGTTGAAAGAGATGTATGAATTGGCATGGTGGAACACAGATGATCGACGAGTGAGTGTCGGGTTGGATCTAGCTACCCATCTACCTGCGTACCTACTCATCCACCTACCTGCCTAGCTACCGACATACCTGCTTACTTAACTACCTACCTGTCTACCTACCCACATATCTGCCTCTCTAACGATCTATCTGTCTAACAACCCACCTACCTGCCTACTTAACCACTTTCGTGTCTAACTACCCAGCTACCTAACCAACTATGAATATGACAAAGAATTATCGCCGAAGCAACGGAGTACGTGCTTTGTGCTCGATACTTTTGACAACAGCCAGCGGGGAGAGAATGAAGCGGAGGAGGAGAGGTAGGGAGAGGGGGGAAGGAAAAGGAAGAAGAGGGCTGGAGCCAGAAGGGGTAGAAGGAAAACGGATCGTTTGGGACTCAAAAATGTGTGGGTTGGATATTGGAATTGCCGTAGTGCAAAGCAACGAGGACCAATACTGGAGAAACTGGTACTAACTAAATTACACTCACTTTAAACAACACAATTCTAAATACCCAAAGAGATGAAGGATTGACTTTCACCCAATGAATTGCTGAAAAATTTTAAAAAAACATTGTCCGGCAAGGAAACGAACGATTGACATTTGACTTTCATCCAATTAATTGCTGAACAATTAAAAAAAAAAATTGTCTGGCAAGGAAACGAACCTCTAGCTCCCGCCCATCAGGCGGGGACACTATCAACTATGCCACTGATGACACGTTTTCCAATCAACGAAAATGTATAATATAGCCGCAAACTATAAATCACGTGACCAGCCGTGCCCTGCGAATAGACGCTTTGTTTATTCACAGGGCCCTACGGGAATAATCACGTGACCAGCACATAGGGCCCTGCGAATAGACGCTTTGTTTATTCACAGGGTCCTAAGAATAGACACTTCCTATTCTTACATGACGGCCATGGCAATGTCACTAATTTTTTTCCCCTGAACTTCAGCTGACAGCAGCTGTGTTGAAACTCTTCATCTTTATGTAAAATTGGACGAGGCATTCAAAAATACAATAAAAAATTTAGCCTTCTTTGAGCTACAAGAGTTATAAGACAAATTACCGTAATATTCGTGAATATAGTCAAATAAAATCTTGAGAAAACGGTTTTTTTGGCGCAATCACTTTCCCGCGAAGCAGACGATCCAATACTTAAAATATTAGAATAACTTCCCCTTTCATCGTACCACGTTTCTTTCATTTTTTTGGGATTTTTTAGAAGGACATGCTCAGACCGGAAGTGAAATCGTTGGTCGCGACTAAAAGTTCGCGAAATTATGAAAACGAAACAGGAAATAAACGGGAAAACCCGGTGACTCTGACATTGCTATTATTATTATTCATATACAAAAACTTTACTTTAAAAGTTTAACATTCCTACGGATATATCTTCTTCTTCTTCAGCGTTCCGAGCCATTGAGGTTCTTTGCTGCAAATACAATCCGTCTCCATTCGTCTCTCTGGTGGACCTTCTCTTGCCAGTCGTTGATTCCAAGTGCTTGTAGGTCTGTACATGTATTATCTCTCCACCGCCTTCTTGGTCTACCTCGGGGTCTACGGTCATTTATTTCCTGAGTGTAAGCGAGTTTTGTTTCCCTATTATCTTCCATTCTTTCTATATGCCCCAGCCATTGTAGTCTATTAGCCTTCATGATACCAGTGATTAGCGGGGACTTAAACAGATCATAAATGTCTTTGTTACTTCTTCTTTTCCACTCTCCACTTTGTGTATCCCTAATGGGTCCAAAGATGCGTCTTAAAATTTTGTTCTCAAAGGTTTGTAACAAGGCTTCGTCTCCTTTCGTTGTACTCCAGGTTTCAGAGCCATACAGCACAACTGGTCTGATCAGTGTTTTGTATATTGTGATTTTGGTGTTACGAGATAGCGCCTTTGATTTTAGTAGATGTTGTAGTGCATAGTATATCTTATTTCCAGAGTTGATTCTAGTTTGTATTTCTTCCCTTATGATGTTGGAGCAGTTGAAGATTGTACCCAGGTATTTGTATGTTTCCGTTCTTTTAATGGTCATATTATCTATTTGTATGTGGCCAGAGTTTCTAGCCATTCCGTCTCTTGAAATTACCATATATTCTGTCTTATCTTGGTTGATAACCAGCCCCATCTGTTGGGCTTTTCCCTTTAAGTGAGTCAATATTTCCAATGTCTTTTGTTCACTTTGCCCTATAATATCTATATCATCTGCATAACCAAGCAGCTTGGATGTTCCTCCAATATCACATTCCTCCTTTACCTTCCTTACAACTTTCTCTAGAGCCAGATTGAAGAGTAGCGGCGATAGTGCATCACCCTGTTTCAAGCCAGATGTTATTTGGAAGGGGTCTGATTTCCTGCCTTTATATGTTACTATATTATAAGTATCTTCCATGCATAGTCTGGTCATGTTGATTAACTTCCTTGGTATTCCAAATTCCTGCACAGCATTCCATAGACTATTCCTATGGACACTATCATAAGCCTTTTTAAAATCCACAAAAATGTTATGGAGATCTCTTTTATATTCCCAATGTTTCTCGGCTATTTGTCGTAAGATAAATATCTGATCTATTGTTGATCTGTTTTGTCTAAAACCCGCCTGGTAGTCACCTAATATGTCTTCTGAATATGGTTTTAGTCTATTTAGTAATACTGCGGATAGTATCTTATAGCTTGTGGACAGTAGTGATATTCCTCTATAATTTCCACATTGGAACTTGTCTCCTTTCTTAAAGATAGGTATCAATAATGACTCTTTCCAGTCATGGGGTAATTCTTCTGTCCTCCAGATTTTTATTATTAGTTCGTATAGCTTTAGATGTAATGCATGGCCACCTGCCTTTATAAATTCAGCAGCAATTCCATCAGTCCCAGTTGCCTTATTGTTTTTAAGTCGTGTGATTACATATAGGATTTCTTCAAATGTAGGTTCTTCAATTTGTGGTTCGCATGTTAGAACCTCTTCCTGTGGGAAAATGTGACTTGGAGCTTCACAATTTAGTAATTCAATAAAATATTCTTTCCATGTGTTGCACATTTCCTCATTGGTATTTATCATATTCCCATTTTTGTCTTTTAAACCATATGTGTTTTGTTGGTGCCCTCGTTTCATTGACTTCAGTTCTTTAAAAAATTTTCTGGATTCATTTTTCTGGTGATTAGTTTCCATATCTTTGATTATATTACTCATATATTCTCGCTTCTGCTGTCTGACTATTTTTGTAGCCTCTTTACATTCATTTCGATAATGCTCTTCCTTTTGGATGTTATTGATGTCATTTAACCATACATGTCTGGCATTCTTCTTCCTAATGACTGCTTCTTCACATTTTTGATTGAACCATCTGTTCTTTCTATGCGTGGTTAACACACCGAGACATTCTTCTGCGGTAGACTGAATTGTATTCTTGATGTTCAACCAAATTTGGTCAACGCTTTCCTCCAAAGGGTTTTGCAGAGTTTCAAGTTTACATTTTATTTCATCTGTAAATTTCTCTTTGACTGTAATGTCTTGCAGTTTTTCTCTGTTATATGTTGGGTGTAATCTTTGTAATTTAGTATAGAAAGCTCTCTTAAGTTTTATTTTAAATTTTGCTCCAACGAGGAAGTGGTCACTGTGGCACTCAGCTCCTCTATAACTTCTGACTTGCTGTATGTTTGATGCATTTCTGTTGTTAATTAAAATGTGATCTATTTGATTATAGGTTCTCTTGTCACATGATTTCCAAGTTTGTTTGTGTATATCCTTTCTTTGTAGTCTGGTACTGCTAATCTGCAGTCCTTTGGCTTCTGCCAGGTTGATGACTCTCCATCCATTATCATTTGAAGTTGTATGTAGGCTTTCCATACCGGCCACTTTTCTATTAGTTTGCTCTCTACCTATTTTTGCATTGAAGTCTCCCAGCACAATCAGGATGTCCTGTTTGGCGGTTTCTTCTATGACATCTTCCAGATCATTATAAAAGTCTTCTTTAATATCATCTTCTTTCTCTTCAGTAGGTGCATGTACATTAATCATCGTTATATTTTTCCATTTACCTTTTATTCGTAATTTACTAATCCTGTCATTAAAAGCTTTAAAGTTTAAAACGTTCCCCCATAACTCTTTTTTGATGACAAATCCTGTTCCTAATTCATGTTTATTTTGGGTGTTTCCTCCATATATTATAATCATTCCATTTTGCTCTAAAGTACCCTCCCCTGGCCACCTTATTTCTTGAATTGCTGTTATATCCATTTGATATTCACCCAGCTCCCGGGTTAGTTCTTCGGCCGCTCCAGCTCGATATACGGATATATTATATAATAATTAATATAATAATATATAAATTATAATTAATATATATATAATATCGGCACTTTTCCGAATTCCGGTCCCAAATAGTTTTGCAGTGAATAAGTGATTAGGGTTAGGGTTAGTTATATAAAATTATTCACTGCAGAACTATTTGGGACCGGAATTCGGAAGAGTGCCCTATCTCTATTCACTATTCGGATTCGTGGTTCCCTGTGTTGTTCGTGCGTTCTGTGCGTGGTTCCCTGGTCTGGTGTTATGTTTGGTGCGTGGTTCCCTGTGTTGTTCATATGTTTTGCGTTTATATGTTCTATTCATCATAATGTTCTGTGCGTGGTTTCCTGTGTTGTTCATATCTTCTGTTCCTGTTTCCCTGTGTTGTTCATATGTTCTATTTGTGTATCTATATACTTTATGTATCATGTTATGTGGGAAACACTTTTGCCTATAGTATAACATATTTTTTTTTTCCGCATATCCTTTACTGGACATCGCTGTCAGCATCTTTCGGATGATAGTTGATTTCTTGGCAAGATTACGTATTTTGCCATTGCTTTCTGAGCGACCGGCTCACATACCCTGTAAGTTACAGACACGGAGAGAACCGCTACCAATACTCGCGCACATCACGTCCCTTACGAGAGTATACAGGATTACGGAGAAAGTCGTGTAATCCCTAGACCAGGGAGACCGCCGCCTATAACATAACTGTGCAAAAATTATTGACATTATTCATTCGCTCTTATTTTCATGTCCATTTATTACCCCAAGTCTGTCTTTCACTCTGATCTCTTCAAAGCCTCTGTTGTCTGATCCTATCTTGACATTCATATCACTCATCAAAATTTGATACTGTCATTTCTTTGATCGAAGTGACTATTCATAGTCCGACTATGTATAAAGTCTCCCTTTATTCATAGTTGAACTGTCCCGGCTGGTCACGTGATTTGGCAAGTCATGTGACTTAACATACATGATGTCATCGGGACATGCGTGTGGCTATATTATAAATTTTTGTTGGTTCGTAATCGTGTTCTCAGTAGCATAGTGGTAAGTGTCTCCGCCTGTTACTCGGAGCTCGAGGTTCGATTCACTGCCGGGGAGACAATTTTTTTTTCCCCATTGTTCAGCAATTAATTGGGTGAAAGTGACTTTTCAATAAAAAAATATTAAACATTAGGAATTAAAATATAGTACTGAGAATCTCGAAGCTTGTTAATAAAGTGTGCTCTGTGGATCAGCGGGAGCTGCTGGGGGGGGGGGGGGGGGGGGGGAGAAGAGCCCCCAGGCAGCGACAGAGTGATTGAGTGTTAGAATTGATGGATCCAATAGATGTCTTTCTTTAACATGAATTTTATTTGCCAAATGAAATATCGCCCTAAATTAACCACCTTCTTACTGGCTCAAACTAACAGACTAGTGAGCGGACACTGTGACATGTTTGTTAATTCCCGCAGTTTGATTGCGAATAAAACTGAGCTTTGTTCACAATTGAGCTTTATTTATAGTCCGACTATGAATAAAGTCTCCCTTCTTTGATTACCCATAGTGCTTGGGATTTTGTGTAAAATGTCTCTACAGCTGGTTCATTGTGATCATTTGTTAGTATTTAACATTGGATCACATTCATGTTTACTTTCTTTGTAATGGTTCTGAATGTTGCTTTTATTTTTTTTTTTTTTTAAATTCACTGCTTCCCACTCTATTTGTGCTTGCTATGCCTCTTTGGACAGATTATGGTTGTCACTAGGAAGAATGAAATACCACAATGTAAATACAAGTAAATGGGAATATTCTTAAACAAGTGAATTGGTACAGTTGTCTTAGAACAGTCATAACATTTTATGGGAGATGCCTTGAGATTAGAACAAGAATCGCCATATGAAGGTAGCCTTTTGCCAGATACTGATCAATAAAATGATGTAATTTGCAATGAGATAAAGAGTGTTGATGTGCTACATAGAACCTGTGCTTTTGTATGGATGTGAAGTGTGGACAATGAGCAGCCAAGCTGAAAAACATCTGATGGCTGTGGAAATGTGGTTTCTGAGGAAAATGCAAAGAATACCATGGACAGACAGAAATATTAATGACCAAGTCCTACAAGAAATATGAAAATCGTAAACTGATTAGAGAAAGTAGATGTAGACAATCACAATTTTCTGGTCACTTCATGAGAAGAAATAAATTGGAAAACTTGGTGACAACTGGCAAGGTCGAAGGGAAGAGAACAGGGGTAGACAGAGAAGTAAATACCTGGATGGGTTGGCCATGTGGCATGGTCGAGACAGGAACACCGAGCTGATCCACGACTGGTGATCGTGTGAGATGACGAAACATAACAGCCCACGCTTATCGGCCTGACACATGGTGATGATGAGCTACCCCATCTCGTAGAACACTTTAGCTGCAAAATTCAACCAAGAACAAATCTAACATTCAGTAGAGAAGAATGACTCTTGTCAATCAAGATGAAAGAATGCTCTCTACTAGAAGAGGCATGAAGTAATACAGAGAAAGCTGCGAGAAGTCTGGATAGATGACATCCTCATTTCACCAAGTACTTCTCCGAACTGGCAACTGGACTGTTAGAACTATTTGCGAACTGGGAAAAACAGCACAGGTGATGATTCATTCATTCATTCATTCATCCATTCATTCATTCAGTTGCATGTCCTTTGCAGAACCTTGTTTCCATAACAACATTCTGGAAAACTTCTCGGTCATAAGCAACATGTCCAGCATCCGAAACACCCATCTGGAGATCATCTGCCACATCCTGCACCCATCTTCTTTGGATTTCCTTTTCCTCTCTTCCCAGGCTATACCTGTCCACCTGTGCTGTTTTTCCACAGCCATCAGATGTTTTTCAGCTTGTTGCTCATTGTCCATGCTTCACATCCATGAGGCAGCTAGTCACACACAAATGTCATACTTATGAAACCTAAGATGTGATGGTTTCCTCTTGTCTTCCACACCAACATAGATATTTATATGCTATAAATAATTGTTTTTGTACTTTCTTTTATTTCAGTTTCCTGTATTTGAATGATACTCAGACCATCGACTTGCTAGGAGAGTAAAGGTCATTCACTATGAGCAACAAATCTAGAGGCGGATTTTCCGCCAGCGCCAGCGAATCCTTGTGTTGTTGTGAATACCGGAACATACATGGTGAAAAAAGTCACTTGTTGGCTATTTGCTGTGATTGTGAGGCACTGGATGAAACTTTTGATAAGTATGTTTTGTGTTTCTTTGTTTCCTTGCTAACATTGTTGCTTAACTTCTTGTAATGTTAGCATTTTGTACAGCAGTTTTGATAATCATTGACTTTCTGGTATGGATCCTTGCTAATGAGGAGCATTTTGCTGAGTGACAAGAACACTGTGTTCCATTTGGGATACTCAGGTTTAAATACCTAGTAAGGTGATGGACTTTTTTTCTATTGGGGGAAAAATACCTAAATTACACAGTTTGCAGCGACTGCACTAACCAGGTGGCCTTAATTCCTCAGAATTAAAATCCTGGCCTACATTGCCAGGTACTTTAGGTAGTAATGAGAGTTTAAAAGAAAAATTACCCCTTGCTAACAAGATACATTTTAACATCAAGTGATTTCCGTGAGAAAGAAACCCAATCAAAACTGACTGATCGCAAGTGTATACAGGAAGGCCCCGCTATACGGCGCTTCGGTTTACGTCATTTCGCTATAACGTCGTCGTCACAATAGGATGTAACTTCACTTTTACATCGCTACATTCCCATAACGTCGTCATCTGTGTTGCTATGCTACGTTAACGTCACCATTTCACATTTTGTGCAGTGCGTTTTTCCTGGATTTTATCGTGGCATCACCCATAATTATTAGTTCAAAGCGCACAGTAAGTGCTGATTGTGTGTCTGGTTGTAAGAGAACCAGGAAGAGTGTTACTCCTGAGGTGAAGTTAGATGTATTATGTCGTTTTAAGGCTTGCGATCAGGCTGTTGATATCGGTAGAATCCATGGTTTACCTCCAACCACGGTAAGGACAATTCGTGCAGGTGCTGACAAAATCAAAGAGGGTGCTAAAAACGTAACCCCTTTGAGTGCTTCCAAGATCACTCGTACCAGAAGTACTCTTATGGAGAACATGGAAACACTATTGGCCGTCTGGATTGAAGACCAGAACCAACAGTATATGCCTGTGAGCAAGATGGTTATCCAAGAGAAAGCAAAGTTTCGCTATGAAGATCTAGCTAAGAAAGCGGGTGAGAGCAGTATTAGTAGTGCTGATGATAGATTTGGAGTGGGTCGTGGTTTTAATGCCTGTACGTCCCAATAACTCTACCGCTCCCCCCCCCCCCCCAACTCACCTCTATTTCATCATCATCATCATCATCATCTTCCACTTCTGCCGTCAAGCGTCGTGGGGAGGAATAGTTTGCGTTCTAGCGCCCGGTGGATAGTGTTGTACAATTTAATTCTATGGGAAATAATGTTTCGCTATATGTCGTTTCACTTAAAGTCACGTTTTCCAAGAATGTAACCCCAATGTTAACCAGGGCCTTCCTGTACTTAGTTCCACACATATCACTAAGGAAGCTACAACAAGACCACTGCCTCTGTGCTCCACGACCTAGAGAAATATGTGAGAAACCGCAACCATGTAAACAAAATAGTTTATTATTACCATGTTATTATCTTGGGCAGCCTCAGTTGCCTAGCGGCACTCACCTGCTGACCAGGAGGTCAGCGGTTCAATCCTTAGCTGGGCGAAATTATATTTTTTTTAATGACTTGGGCTCCAGGTGGACCCAGCTTAAAATGGCTACCAAGAATGTCTTTGGGAGTAAAGGTGGCCAGTGTGATGCTGACCTCGTCTGGCATTGAGTGCTGACTGATCTGTAAGAATATGGTCTAGCGCCGTAAGCCAAGATGTTAGTTAGTCGACAGATCATCCTCATTGCACATTGAACCATTAAGTCCATAAGTGCTCGGATCCCCTCCTCAGCAAATCCCACTGTGTGTAGCGGCTAACAACACCAGTTCTGTGTTGGTTTATCAATCTTCATTGGCTTCCTGCGTAGTGTTCTTATTTGGCCACCCCTCTTTTAATTTGCTGTTCTCGCAGTCTGGCCATGGTTGTAGATTCACAGTCATCACTTGGTTCTCGCAAGTCTTACTTCTCGTAGAGCATTCAGAATGTCAGCCTGGTCCATGGCGCGTCCGCCCTCCACAGTAGCCTTACCTGTGAGCTTGTCAGCCCACTCATTTCTTTGTACTCCCGCATGCCTTGGCACGAAGATGAAACTAATTTTTGTCAGACAAGACCGCTCCAGATACAGCAACCACTCTCTTCGGATCCACCCCTTCTCTATCCTCTTGAGCATGCTCATTGAGTCACTAAGGAAACATGCCCTAGTGAATGTCTGTGTCTTGAGCCATGTTATTGCTTTACTTACTGCCATGACTTCCATGGTCAGGCTACTTGTGGTCTCAGCAAAAGCACCAGAGTCCTCTTTCACAATTCTCCCTCCGGCCCGAGCCGTAAAGGCCCATGAGCTTCTCACATGTCGGACGACCAACCCATCTGTGTAAATGACAGCATCACTGTCTAGCGAATTCTCGAAAATCAACGCTTGTACTTCCGCCTCCACAGGAGCCGGATTTTCTTGTCTGCATTTTCTGTCTAGTTGGATGCAAACTGAAAAGGATGTGCAGAAATCTGTTGGCACTTGTACCCACTCCTCGTCAGGTTCTAAGTCCTCAAGTGAACACACCTGTTGAAGAATGTCTTCGGCGTGACCCATCCACGACTGTCCTCTTTTTAACCTGCTGCCCTTCACCTTCATAATTTCACTATGCAGTGGATGTTGTGTGTTTGCGTTAACTCTGAGTTAGGCGAGTGCTCTGCAAATTTGTATCCTGTCTTCAATGGTTGGAAAATCAAGAAGGTAGCGCATCGCCCTGCATGCTGTATCTCTTGTACATCCAAGAATAATGCGCATAGCTTCATTCTGTATCCTTTCCATCCTTTCTATCTGCTTACGGCTGAGAGTCAGGATTGCCATTGCATACTCAAAAACAGACATGACCAGCCCCTCATATAGGAGGCATAGATGGTGCTGCTCACAGTTTGCTGCCGCCATCACCCGCATCGCAGCCAATCCCCGCTTGGCCTTTATCACCTGGTCTATGTGCTCATTATAAACAAGGCTTCCATCAAAACGTATCCCCAGGTAATTCATTGCCTGCGTTCTTTCCACCGTCTCTGAACACAGATTAACAGTTGGTGTTGGAGTTTGACAATATGATTATTCAATGAGAACCATCTCACTGTTGCCTTTGTTGGGTTGACCATTGCCCCAGCTTAAACACACCAAGTGCTTATGCGATTGAGTTCGGTTTGTAGTTCCACAGCAGTCTGATTCCTATCCTTACCCTGATGATACACTAAAACATCATCGGCATATGACAATGTCCTACCAGGTCCAGTGATCTGCTCGCTGGTGATTCTCACTGTGTAGGCGTTGAACAGTACCGGAGATAATGGTGATCCCTGTGAAAGGCCAGAATATATTGTTGGTTCCAAAGTCCAACTGCCACATCTAAAAACTACTTTCTGTTGGAAGAGGGCTGCAGCGATCCAACTAAGGAGGAATGGACTTATATTGAGTTCAAGAAGCTGAGGCATTAAAAAATCCAATGGTACTCTGTTGTATGCGTCCTCAAGATCAATTGCTATACTTCGACGATCAAAAAATAGCGCTCCAGGGCCTGATGGCATAAGATACGATGACGTCAATAGGTGTACCGACAACGAGCTAGAGAAACTAGCAGACATGTACAACAGTATAGGGAGTGCTAGCATCAAGGAGTAGTGGTTACACAGCTATTTGATTCCCTTGCCAAAGCCTGGCAAAGACCACACAAAAATTCAGTTATATCGAATTATAACCATGGAGAATACAATAGGCAAGCTGCTGGAGAAGTTAATTGCCAGAAAAATATCAAGCCAGCTAGAGGGGCAAGGCGTTTTCCCACCTACCCTGGGTGGGTACCGTCCAAAAAGAGAAACCTGGACCAATGCAGCAGTTTTTGCCCATGATGTCTATGAAGGTTTCCACTCATGCATAGAAACCTTTGCTGCAGTAATTGATTTTGAGGAAGCCAGATGTGTCTTAAGATCTGTAAAGAGTTCTTTCCTTACTTTTCAACAACTCCTTAATGTTAATATCTACAGTTATTGTGCTCGCTCTTAAACTACCTGGGCGCTGACAGGCGATTATTCGGTTCATTCCACACACAGGTCTGTTGGACTTTAATACCGACTTCTCATTTGAAACCAATGGCAAACTACTGCATGTAATACTGGCTAAAATATCCATCTGGGGTTGATCGCAATGTGCTGCAAAGGACATGCAACAGTAACTACAGTAGCGGGTATTTTGGTGTAATGGTCATGACAATACGCTTGCAATAACATGGAGGTTTGATTCAGTTCTCCACACTCGCTATGAGAGGGAATGACAGGCCACCAATTCCTCCATGCACTCAGGCTTACAAACTACGATGGTACCAACACTTGACATGCCCACAGCAGGTTCGTGCTGGGGTAATTGGTGTTTTGGTTCTTTAAATACTCCAACAAGACCACTCACCGCCTCTGTGCCTGCGAGACCTGGACACTTACTAAACAAGCTTTGAATATAAATGTTATAGACGAGTTCTAAGAATATCTTGGATAAAGAAAAGAACAAATGCATCCACACTTCAAGAGCTGAATATTGAAGAAGATTGGCTATTAAAGTCCAAACAACAAATAAAACAAAGAAAATCAAAATATTTTGGTCACTTGAAACATCATGAAAGTTTGGAGAGAACAATAATGGAGGTGTATACCCCCAGGAAAAGAGGAAGTAGAAGGCAAAAGAGAAGATGGGTGCAGGATGTGGCAGATGACCTCCAGGTAGGTGTATCGGATGCAGGACCGAGAAGTTTTCTGGAAGGTTGTTATGAGAGCGTGATTCTGCAATGGACATGCTACTTACTGAATGAATGAATGAAATATGTACAGTAAAACATAGGATTGTGTCTTTCATTTATAAGGATTGTTTGTTGCTTTATCCTATATTGATGTATTTCTATACCATGCACCTGATGAGGTACAGCAAAATATATCAGGCAGTAAATTATGCAGTCTTTTGTTTATGTCTTTGTTATTAAAATTTACAATGAGAAAACGTTGCTTTCAATTTTCTGTATTTCGCAGAATATTTAAATGTGAGCGAGTGTCGGAGTCGACAATTGACCGCCTGCTGAACACGATCTCTGACAGATGTCGACTGCCAACCTGTTTCGGGCATGGGGCCGTGAAGCTTCGTCCAGATGTGGTTACTCCGGCTCTTGTTGTTCCGCTGTGCCTCGTTCTAGCCACAATTCATCCAGTCATGACAGTCCTGTGTTTCTTGTTCATGCCTGTATTTATTGTGACATTTCATGCGCTCTGGAGACGGAAGGATAAAAATCGACGATCGTTGTTTTTTTATTCGTGGGGAGTGTCTTCCGTTATCTCTGCATATCTTGTGTTTCAGGTAAGATGAGTAAAATGTTCTCAGCATTATTGGCTGTTTGTGACTTACTGGAAATTAGAGAAATTAGACGTAGAAAGTCACAATTCTTTGGACACGTTATGAGAAGAAATGAATTGGAAAACTTGGTGACAACTGGCAAGATTGTGGGGAAAAGAACAATGGGAAGGCAGATAAGCAAATACCTGTATGTCTTGGCCATGTAGTATGGTCAAGACAAGAACACAGAGCTGATTCACGACTCTGGTGATTGTGCGGGATGGCGAAAAACATGACTGCCCACTTTTATTTTCATGGCACGTGATGATGAAGATGGCTGACTAGGCAGTTTTAGTTCAGTATGTTGTCAGTGCTTTCTGAACTGCTATCTCGTACCATAGAAATCAACGCAAAGTTGTCTGCTTCCAAATTGCTGGTAAGGAAATATATGGTAACAAGGTAAAGGATGTCATTTCCAAGCCAATGGGGCATATTGGACATATAGTCAGTAAAGTAAATGACCATGTTACACACCTGTAAGTGTACGGGGTATATGGTGCTGGCCCCATTTTACTTGGTATATTAACCGAACTTTGATAGGTGATCTGGTCAATATCATGCTGGATGCTAGTACTTCCCAGGGAAATTTCATGTTACTTATTTTAGGCTTGATCAACCTGCGAGCCTAAAGAGTGAAGCATGGCTGCAAAATTCCAGATTCACAGTTGTATCTTGAACTGTTTCATTGCCATGCCTCTCTGACGGCATTCAGTACATCACACTGGTCCATTGCTCGTCCAGTTCCCACAGTAGCCCGGCCCGCAAGCGCTTGTTCATTTTCCCTTACACTAGTGTGTCCTGGCACAAAAATTAGCCTGATGTTTATCATGCTTGACCTCAGAGACTAGGCCGACTGTCTTTGAACCCAGTCCATCTTGATCTTCCTGAGGATACTCATCGAGTCACCAAGAAAGCATGCTTGGGCGAAAGTATGTTTCCAGTCTGGCTATGATTGATTGATTGATTGATTTAGGAACCGACATAACAGCATTTGGGGCATTCCCATAAGCACTCCGTCCCCCATCCTCAGCAGCCAGTGAAGAGTTCCAACACCAATAGTACCAATAGCAATCTGATTACATGTCCATCTCGCCTTTCCTCTGAGCATTGAGCGTCGGCCAGATCCCCTCGTCACTCCTCGCTGTCTCATTCTTGCCAGACCATGGTGATCCAATTGCTCCTCCGAGGTGTACACGTGCTCCCACAAGGCCGCAACCATGTCTGCCTTGTCATGCATCAATTCTCCACCAAGTTTTGCAGAGCCAGCCAATCTGTCCGCCTGTTCATTCCCCAGCACACCGGCATGCCCCGGAGAAAAGATCCAGGTGATGATTCCCACCCGTGACCTCTGAAGCGAGGCCACTCTGCACGAAGCATGCCTGTCCTCACCTTCCTCGGCATGCTCTCTGAGTCAGTTACAATCACAATGTGTGTGTGTATCGTATTCTCCATCCAGCGGAAAGCTGCAGTGACAGCCTCTACCTCCATTCTGAAGCTAGATGTTGTGGTATCATATGCCAGGCTATCCTGCACCAAACGTCGACCATTAGCTTTAGCTATGAACCCCCAGGTACTTCTCCTACCCCTCAACACTGAACCATCTGCGTAGATAATCACATCACCCGAGTGAGCATTATCCTGAATTAGTTGCTGGATTTTTACTTCCGTGGCCCCTGCTAGCCACTCCCTGCACTCCCGGCTCAATGTGATTATAACTCTGTACAAGTCTGACTGCTCCACTGGCACTCTGACCCACTCCTCTCCTCGCCTAATGTTCTCCACGTTGCACACATGTCTGATCGTATCCTTCACCTGAGCCGTCCATGATTTCCCTTTTATCAGTCGCTGACCCTTAACAGCGTCCAGCACCTCATGAAAAGGGTGATGTGTGTCTGCAGCTACTCTGAGGTATGCCTTCACCTGCATCACCTTGAGCCTACCAGCAACCATCGGCTGATGGGGTGATGTGTGCTAACTCTAGATTTGCATAGACCATCAGCTCTGGTGGGGTGATATGTGCTAGCTTTAGATTTGTATAGACCAATCAGCTCTTGAGGGGTGATATGTGCTAGCTTTAGATTTGTATAGACCAATCAGCTCTGGAGGGGTGATATGTGCTAGCTTTAGATTTGTATAGACCAATCAGCTCTGGAGGGGTGATATGTGCTAGCTTTAGATTTGTATAGACCAATCAGCTCTGGAGGGGTGATTTGTGCTAGCTTTAGATTTGTATAGACCAATCAGCTCTGGAGGGGTGATTTGTGCTAGCTCTAGATTTGTATAGACCATCAGCTCTGGAGAGATGATATGTGCTAGCTTTAGATTTGTATAGACCAATCAGCTCTAGAGATGTGATATGTGTTAGCTTTAGATTTGTATAGACCAATCAGCTCTGGAGGGAGGATATGTAAAATATCAAGCCAGCTGCCTGTACTTGCGAGAACTTACTATGCCAGCTGGACAGTTTTCAGTATCTCCATGGTGAAGTGGTTAAGCCACCTGCCTCACACTCCGATTGTTGTGAGTTATTCTGGATTCCGTCATTTAGTTCACAAGTGCAGTTTTCTCTTAGACTCCCAGGGGTCATCACTGGAGCTATGGAGTTTGTGCTTTGTGTGACACTTTTGGCAGGGCCTCCAGCATAAAGAAGTTAAGCTAGGTTTGATTCTGGACTCTGTCATTTGGTTCATGCGTGCCATTTTCTCAGAGACTCCCTTAGGTCGTCACTAGAAGTATGGAATTTGTGCAGGGCCTCTGGGGAAAGAAACCAAGCCATGCAGGATAAAAGCCAGGTTTGATTCTGGACTCAGTCATTTGGTTCATGAGTGCAGTTTTCTCGGAGACCCTCTTGGGGGTCGTCACTGGCAGTATGGAATTTGTGCTTTGTGCAGTGCCTACTGCGGAAAGAAACCAAGCCATACAGGATAAAAGCCAATGTAGTGATGTCGATATTCTTGTCTTAAAACCCTTTAAGTTATCGCTGTTGCGTCATGTTGTATTCTTGTTTGTGTTGCAGTTCTTCGTCGTTGCCTTCCGAGAGGTGTTGCTATGGGAGATCCTGACTGTGTTCACGTCAGTGATGATCATGTTCTACTTCCTGTACCAGACAAAACGTGACCCAGACCAGCTAATTATTCCATCCAAGACCCGACCCAGCCACAAGCGGACTCCTTCCAACCAAGGCGTGGCTGATTCCACCCCCTTTTATGATCAGGTAATCATATATAAACAATATTCAAGGGCTGAATATTGAAGAGGGTTGGCTATTAAAGACGATAACACAAAGAAAATTGAAACGTCATGGAAGTTTAGAGAGAACAATAATGGAGGGGTATATGTCTTGGAAGACGGGAAGAGGAAGGCCAAAGAGAAGATGGGTGCAGGATGTGGCAGATGATCTCCAGATGGGTGTATCGCGTGTTAGACATCTTGCTCATTATTAAGAAGTTTTCCAGAAGGTTGTTCTGGGAGCGAGGTTCTGCAAAGGTCTTGCTACTGAATGAATGAATGAATCATATATGAGTTTACTAGTTCACTGATGCTCTAAGCCTTGATCAGCAGATGGTCTAGGATCGAAGCTCTGATAGTTTGACAGTTAGAGCACTGCTTTACTGATCCAGCAGCTTGTCTTGTTCCAGATGTATCTTTGTTACCATTCCTCTAGAGTAAACTACAATTTAGCCCAGGCTGTGTGCTACGGAGCAGTTATTTATGCCTTTCTTTGAAGCACAATGTAGCAAACTATCTCTGTCAAGACAGCAAGGTGCTGGTACCAGTAGCCCACTGATACGTTATAACAGTGGTGCTCAACCTTTATCTTTTGGCCCATGCATCCCTTTACCATATGTTCAGAATGTCATTCATCCTTCCCCCCCCTTTTTTCCTATTAAATTAAATCCCCCCCCCCCCCCCTTTTACACAGTATATGTAAAAAAATGGAAGCTAAATTTAATAACACATACAAGAACAAGTCTAGATGTCTACATAAAATGTGATTTGCGGGTCTACTTACGTTATAAAATGAATTTCAGAAGGGCGAGAAGTACAGCACTGTAAAGTATGGAGGGAAAAACAAAATCAAGTAATCGGTTCTTGTATTAATGCGATCTTGAAATAAACCTAATTATCAGTTGTACAAGTGTTAGCAAGAGGATTGGCTTCATTGCTCTGGGTTTCAACCCATCTAGCTGACTCTGTCTCAGCAATGCAGCTAACTTCCTGCCGAAAGCTTCGCACAGAGCAAACCAACCCCCCTTCCCCCCCAGGGCCTACAAATAAATTTCACCAATGGATTGAATGGCGAAGTAAAAGTAAAACAACCAAAGGTCTACAAATAAATGTCACCCTTGAATCACATGGTGCAGGAAACAAACCGGCGACCTTCTGGGCTTAAGGCAGATGACTTACCCACTTTGTTTTAGCCTCTTTCAAACAGTTTATATGACTCATTTTGATTGTCCATCAGCCAATGGGACACCCATTGGCAAAGTGGAGTGCAACTGGTTCTGGAACTGAAAGGGTTACAACAAAATAAACCAACACAGAATTGGTGCAATCAGTTGATACGTTGACGGAGATGCTCAAGAGGAGATCAGAGCAGCTATGGACCTGTCCGAAGTGTGATGATGATGATGATTTTCACTAATCACAGTCAGTTATCAGTCAGTTATCAGTTGGGGTATCTTCATTGCACTCCGGACATGTCCATAGGTGCTCAGATCCTCCCCCCAGCATATGCATCAGCGTCCGGTGGCTAATAGTGCCAGTTCTGTGTTTGTTGACGAGGCGCTTTGTTTTCCCGATGTACCTCTCGCGTCTGGCTGTGCCGATTCTTACTCCCAGGTCTTTCATCCTGGACAGCGATGTGGAATCACTGACGTCAAAGTCCTCTGTTCTCGCCATATCTTTAAGGACGTTAATAACATCGGCACGATCCAAGGGCTGGCCATCTACAGGGGGTGCAGAGCCAGCCAGTTTGTCAGCTCGTTCATTTCACTCGACTCCCGCATGTCCCGGGACGAAGATGAAAGTGACTTTACGGACAACAGACTTCCGCAGCGATTCAGTCCACTGTGTACGTACAGATCCAGCTTCGACCTTCTGAATCATGCTCATTGAATCACTTAGTACACACACGTTGGTATAATTCTGTGATTCCAGCCATATGAAGGCCTGTGTAACTGCCATCACCTCCATCGTCATGCTACTCGTGGTCATAGAGTGGGCACCACTGGATTCTTGAACGGTTTGGCCCGCTGTACGGGCTGTAAATGCCCACGCACTTCTCTGCTGCTTTACAACAGATCCATCTGTATATATGAGCACTTCGGGGCTATCTGAGTGTTCATAGATGAGCGCGTTAACCTCTGCATTGACAGCGGCAGGGTTCTGCTCTCTGCACCGTCTGTCGAGTGTGATAATGCAGGAGAAAGTGCACTTAAAAGCTGGAGGCACCGGCACCCATTCCTTGCCGGGGTTGATACTGGTAAGACTGCAGACCTGTCTGACGACATCTTCCGCCCGACCCATCCATGATTTGCCCCTCTTTAGTCTGTCACCCTTTTCTCTGAATATAGCGTCATGCAGAGGGTGCTGCTCATCTGCACTTATTTTTAAGTATGCACGAGCTGTCCAGATCTTGATCCTGTGTTCCATTGTCGGGAAGTCAAGGAGGTATCTCATTGCTACACAGCTGGTGTCTCTCGTGCAGCGCAAAATGATGCGCATGGCTTCGTTTTGTACCTTTTCAAGTCTTCCAATCTGTGTAGGGCTGACAGTGAGGATGGCCAGGGCATACTCGATACGTGAAAGCACAAGTCCTTGGAACAGAAGTATTAGCAGTCTTTGCTCGATATTGGCAGTCGCCGTGACTCTCATTGCTGACAAACCTTTTCGAGCCTTCGTTATGACATAATCGACATGATCTCTGAAGGACAGGCTACGATCAAGCCTCACGCCAAGATATGTCATTGACTGGGTTCTACTCAAAATGCTCCCATCCATTCTTACTGCCGGCAGGTCTGTTTTCACAATATGGTGGTTTAGTGAGAACCATGTAACCGTTGCCTTTGCAGGGTTGACAAGGGCATCGGCATCAGCACACCATGAGGAAATTCGATCTAGTTCGCCCTGCATATCATTGGCAACCGCCTGTCTATCTCGACCCTGTCGATACACGAGGATGTCGTCAACGAATGACAGAGCCCTACCCCTCCCGTCCAACTGTTGTTCAGTGATCGGCACCGTATACACGTTGAATAGTACTGGTGACAGTGGTGAACCCTGCGGCAAACCTGGACATATTGTTATCGGCTCAGAAGACCAACTCCCGCATCTTAACACCACCTTCCTTTGGAGCAGAACTGCAGCTATCCATCGTATAAGGTGAGGGTGCACTTTCAGTCTGAGGAGGGTTTGCATCAAGTGCTCGAAAGATACTCTGTTATATGCGTCCTCTAAGTCTATGGCGGCCGCACATGTCTCTTCTCTGACCTGAAATCCTTCGTAAACATCTTGAGCAAAGACCGCCGCATTCAGCCATGACTCTTTGTTGCGTCTGTATCCTCCAAGTGTGGGCGGGAAGCAGCCGAGCTGTTCCAAGTCCCAAGCAAGTCTGTGTGCTACAATTTTCTCCAGTAGCTTGCCAACAGTATTCTGCATCGTAATGATTCTGTAGCCGCTTATCTTGGAATGGTCTTTGTTCAGTTTTGGCAGCAAGTAGCTGTGTAGCCATTCTTCTTTGACCTGACCCTCTGGATACTGGTGTTGAATTCTCTGGCCAGTTCTTCCATGTCGTCATCTGATATCACCAGTAGGTCACCATATCAGATGCCGTCTGGGCCTGGGGTGGTGTTAGGTGATTTCTTGAGCATCGCACGCAATATCTCAGCTGTGATAGTCCATTCTTCGTCTGTCCCGACCCCCTCGCACAACTGAGAGAGTGTCGTTGTGGTCCTCTGTCTGGCGGGCTCGTCTTTCTGGTCAGTCTGTTCTATGTAGCGTGCAAGAAGGGCCTTACCTTTATCCACATCCGACTTTTTCCATGCGAGGTCTGTACCTTGAAAGTCTGGAATACCCCTACGTTGTGCAGCACCGTTCATGCTCTTGTGGAGGCGCCAGAATGTCGTAAGAGATCGCTCGGAGCACACCTTCCTGCAGAACTCGTCCCATTTCTCGGCCTTGGCCTGTTTGGCGCAGGATTTGAATAAAGTCGTCGTACTATCGACCTCAGTCTTCAGGTTCGCCAACTCAACCTGTGGCATGTTAGCCTTTCTGGCCTTTTGCCAGTCTTTGACAGCCTGTCTCTTTCCCAGCCATGCCTTCTCGACCTCTCCATTCCACCATGGTGGCTGCAACCATCTTTCTTGTCTCCTGCGGAAGGAAGTTAGTTTTCTTCTTTTGATCTTGCTTATGGCGTCTTGACCAGTGTTGTCGTACGGGAAGGCATTTGTCTTGTTTCTTTCACTCATGGCCCCGTCTTTCTTGATCAGGATGACACAAGGGTAGTGGTCACTATCGTGGTATCCCAGTGTGCCCCACCGGCACCTTGGTGCGATGGTGGGCGACACCAGAGCCGAGTCAATGACGCTGTCAGAGTCACCTGGTCGAGTGGCTATTCTAGTGACCTTCCCATCATTCAGACAGATTAGGGCAGCAGATGCCAGGGCATCCTCCAGATCTTCTCCCTGTCTATTGGTGAAGCAATTCCCCCATTGACTGCCTCTGGCATTGAAGTCCCCACAGTAGATGATATGTCTTTCATCCATATCGAACAAACTCTGCCATGGTCTCACGTCGACCTTCCCATTTCGCGCATAAACGTTCACGATCACAAGCTGCACTGGTGTCATTATTCTTAATGCCTGCACTTGCAGGGCATCACTGTTCCAGGAAGACATATCGATTTCAGACACTAGTATGTTGTCGCGGACCAGAATGGCCTGTCCGAGGTGCCGCCTGTTAAAGAATCCCTGAAATCCCGCGACATTGACTGTTCCGTCGCCGAGCTGTGTTTCTTGTATGACTACAATATCATTTCCGTAGAGTAGTTTTTCAAGAATGGGTTGGCGTTGACTAAATGATGCACAGTTCCAGTACAGTACTCGAACGTTTCCGATACCCAATCTGTCACATTTTAAACGCCTTCTGCGTGCACCCGCCCTCTTACCACGTTGTGTCCTTGCTGGTCGTCTGGTCGTCATGTTAGGCTTAACTATCGCCACCGGGCGCCGATGATACACCGAAGGAAGTCCGGGCACGCGTGCTCCGAATCACAGCCATCTGGCAACAAGAACAAAAGAAATTGTCATCTACTGGCTATAGTAGTTTGCGGTGTGGGGGAGGGGGGGGGGGTCTTGAGCCTGGGTAATTAAGGCCGCCTGGCTAGTGCAGTCACCAAGAACTGCAGGTTAGGATTTTTTTCCCCCCAACTGTAATAATATTCACACTGTACCGGGGATTCAAACCTGGATGTTCTGAAGGGGAACCCAGCGTTCCAGCCACATGGCCAGCCACTCCTCCACTAATCACTAACAAGGGTAAAAAGAAAATGCAGCCAATCTTTCCTTTCTCAGATAAATGGTGTGGACATGCAGCAGAAGCATCATGATGGGGACTCATCTCATATGTCTTTAGACGGCGGTGGAGATGGTTTATCAGACGCCTGGACTGAGTCAAGAACGTTGGCAGGTAGGTTTATAATTGTTACCAGTGAATTGTGATGTAATTGTGTGCTTTATTTCACCAGTTATATCTACATGTGAATAGTGATGTACCAGTGTGTATTATATTGCCGGTTATATATACATTTGAATAGTGATGTACCTGTGCATTATGTTATGGTTATATCTACACTTGAATTGTGATGTTCCTGTGTGTTTGATTTAACCAGTTATATCTACATATGAATAGTGATGTACTTCATGCTTTATGTCACCGGTTATATCTACATGTGAATAGTGATGCACCTGTGTGTATTATATTGCTGGTTATATACTATTCAAAAATAAAAGAAACGTAACATTGTTGCAGTTTCAATTGCAAATTTGTACCAACATTTTATTGACGGTGCTGATTTGCTCACTCCAATCGGTTCTGGCGATGTCGGTCAGTAAGAACAGGACTTCTGTTTGGTCTTCTAACCCAAAGACCAGCGTCATGCAGCCGGTTCCTGACCGTTTGATTTGAAATTCGACAAGCTCTTGTCATTGACTGGACTATGGAGGACACAGATGCAAATCGATTCCTAAGGTGACGCAGCCGTATGAAGCCGTCTTCAGCAGCAGTTGTGATTCTTGATCTTCCACTGCGCTGCTGGTCTACCACTGAGCCAGTTTCTTGAAATCACCTCCAAAGGCGACTAATGGTGCTTCTAACCACATTAAATTCTCTGTCTACTACACTTTGTGACTGTCCAGCCTGTAAAGTCCAATGATGATGAGTCGTCATTCTGTAGCGAGATGAGCCATACTTGCGCATTGAATTTTCAACTCAATTTATTTGAGGAGCATCAATCTTTTATAGGCATTCAATAATATGGTCAGAGAATTTTGTGTTCAGTAAGTTTCACGGGATTATCATGAAACTGTCATGAGTTATTGTCAGAAATGTTGTTTTGACCTTGACCTCTTTCATGACCTCACGAATCATGAGGTGAGTACAATTCAGGTAACCACAACAAGTTAATGACCAGACGGCCACAGTCGATAGGTTGACTGATATCCAATCAGCGAATATCTTTTGTAAAAGTAACACCAAAAATGTTGCGTTTCTTTTTTTTTTAAACAGTATATATACATGTGAATAATGATGTACCTGTGCATTATGTCATCGGTTTTATCTACATGTGAATAGCGATGTACCTGTGTGCTTGATTTAACCAGTTACATCTACATATGAATAGTGATTTACTTCATGCTTTATGTCATTGGTTATTTGTACATGTGAATTGTGATGTACCTGTGTGCATTATTTAGCCGGTTGTATCTACATGTGAATTATAATTATGTGTGTGCACTTCTTCACGGTTATATCTATATGTGAATATTTATGAACTTGGATGAATTGTGTCACCAATTATTTGAATGTAAATCCATCCATCCATCATGTACCATGCTGGTAAGCGTGGGCGGTCATGTTCTGCCATCTCACTCGATCACCAGAGTCATGGATCAGCTCTGTGTTTCTGTCTTGACCATGCCACAAGGCCAAGCCATCCAGGTACTTGCTTCTAGGTCTTCCCCTTGGTCTGTTCTCCTCGATCTTACCAGTTGTCACCAAGTTCTCCAAATCATTTCTTCTCATAACATGCCCAAAAAATGTAAATAATCAGGTAAAAATTGGTTAAAAGGTCAGATGATCAACTTCATTGCACCAGGTGTGACCCCATCTAGCTCAGTAGCTCTCCCCAGACTGGCTACCCACTTGTCACAGGCGCTGCATACCATGTTTCCCCGAAAATAAGACCTACCCCTATAAATAGCCCTAGCACGGTTTTTCAGGATGATTTTAATATAAGACCTGCCCCTAAAACTTGTGTTAAATAAAGTTACCATTGCACTACGAGTAGGCTACATGCATACAAAATGTTCATTTATGGAAAGCTTTATTGCTGGACATGTGAGACTGGGCCAATCATTCAACAGGAAATGGAGTGGCCGGAATTCAGGATTCAGAGAGTTATGACGATGTTCCAGAAGAAGATGACATGACTGTATTTGAATAAATTTAGAATTTTGTATATGAATAAATGTAGATTTTTGTATCTGAAAAAAATATATATAAGACATCCCCTAAAAATAAGTCATTTTGTGTCATATATATATGTATAAGTCATATTTTTACAAATAGTGCATTTTTAAATCTAAAATTAATATAAGACCCGGTCTTATTTTTGGGGAAACAGGGCAGAACATGAACTCTGTAGCTCCAGTGACGACCCCCCTGGGGTTTTGACAAAAATTGCATTTGTGAATTGAATGACAGAGTCTGAACAGAAATCCATGACCTTCTGAACATGAGGTCATCGAAAACATGTCCTAGTACCCATTTTAGGCTGGTGTGATCTGGGTACCCAGGTCTGGTTTTACAAATCAGGCTGGGTGTAAATTTGAATTCATGACCATAGTGCCAGCAGTTAAGTGTGTTAGTCACTGCACTAGTTTATGTTAGTGCCTAGAAACTTATTCATGAAATATAATTGTAGTGGTTTTCCCCTTACCTTCCACATAGACAAGTGTTAGCCACTGCAGTACTATAGTTCCCTAGTTTATGTTACTGCCTGTAAAGTTAGCCACTGCAGTACCATGGTACCCTAGTTTATGCTATTGCCGATATACTTATTCATGAAAAATTATTGTTGTGGTTTTCCTTAACCTCCACATTGACTATAAACAAAATTATTGTAGTGGTTTTCCCTTCCCTTCCACATAGACAAAAGTGTTAGTCACTGCACTACTCTGGTTCCTTAGGTTATGTTACTGCCTATAAACTTATTCATGAAATTCATTGTTGTGGTTTTCCCTTACCTTCCACATACACATAAGAGAGGCTTTGTATATAAGTGGGGTTACTTTTACGTAATACATACCTGCTGCAAGTCTGCCTTAGCCTGTAACCTGTTTACTTCGAACCCACAGGGAAGCTGGATCTTCCTCCCCGGACGGGCTATTGCAGGATCTGCCAGGAATACATCGCAGTGAGAGACCACCATTGTGCGTGGTAAGTCACCTGGTCCAGATGCTGTTTCTAGGAATGAAGATGTAATGGTACACAGGTGATGGGCCGGGTTTTGCTTGGTGGGTGGTTTGAAGAGGTTATTTATCCATGACCGTTTCCTGATCAGAGACCAGTGGTCATGTGAGATTATGAACCGTGATGATCACCCATGATTGTCAGCTTGATATACAATGATGATGATGTGTGTGTCATAACATGTGTGGTTAATATTATATGTATGCTCAGCATTTGTATCATTATGCATCTTCATGTATATTACACGCATAATATGGTACATACATCGCTGTGTGAAAGAGGAGTAATGGGAGGGCAGAATGTAAGACCAGGCTCCAGGCCCAATTTGTGATCCTGTGACAATAAAGATTTTTTGTTTGTTCATTCTGTACAGGATCGTTAGTTGCGTATCCTTTACAGGATGTGGCAGTCAACCCCAACGTTTTTGGGTGTTTGTGATTTCTTGGCAAGTTTACATTCAGTAGTTTACCATTGCTTTCTAAATGATCGGCACTCATATCTTTGTATGGGCACCAATGCACGGCATTCTGCTTTCAAATAGTCCACAGCTATGTTTCGAACATGGTATGCGGGATTACGAATTGCATTCATAACCACTTTGTCACAGTGCAGCAGGATTGACAGTTGTGTGAAAGATGAGTAGTTGGAAGGACCAAATGTAAGATCAACCCCCTGTCCAATTTGTATTCCTGTGGCAATAAAGTTTGTTTGTTCATTCATTCCCTACAGGATAGACAGTTGTGTGAAAGATGAGTAGTTGGAAGGACCAAATGTAAGATCAACCCCCTGTCCAATTTGTGACCCAGTGAAAAGTTCATGTGTTCGTTCATTCTCTACAGGATAGACAGCTGTGTTGGTGCCAGCAATCATCGCTCGTTTCTCTTGGCCATGATCATTTTCATACTGACCGGCATATATTCCATCCATCTGACCCTCACCACGGTCTGCACACCCAAGATGTATCTGGACTGGTTTCTGATGCCCAATGACTGCAGATGGCTGTATAATGATTTCTTGTAAGTTGCCTGTCGTCAAGTACTGAGTTGAGTTGTTGAGTTAGGCTAAGAACCGACATCACTGCACTCAGGACATTCCCATATGCGCTCCGTTCCCTCGTTCAACAGCATGCAAAAAGTCATACTTCTAATCGTTCCCACCGCTATCTAATTGAAAGCTCTCCTGGTCTTCCCTTTTAGTTTTGAGATTCTTCCAGAACCCCTGCTGATTCTCTTCCCCCCCCCCCCCCCCCCCCCCCCCAATCTCATTCTTTCCACATACGGGTTCTCAATCTGGTCCGACAGGTGTATGACCACCTCTCCCTTGTCAGTAAAGTACTGAAACGTTATATATAACCTAGTTTGGCTGTATGGCAGTGAATCGTGGTGTGTGAATGAACAAATTAGAAGAGTTTGGTTGCGGTGGAGATGTGGTTCCTGAGACAAATGTGAATACATTGGGCAGCCTGAGTAAATAACAACAGTTGTCTGGAAGAGGCCAATGAAAGTATAAAATTATGTACACCTGTAAGAAAAGACAACATTCTTTGGTCATGTCATGAGAAGAGAAACATTGGAGAGCATTGTGATGACTGGAGAAGCGGCAGACGCAGATTGGGAGAAATTATGCTTGATGAACTGAGACAGTGATATGGAGTAATATCACCAGCAGAGTTGATCCAGAACGCCGCGGATGGTGATCTGTGGAAAGACTTGAGTGCCTAATTCAGTTGACAGGGATCATGATGATGATGATGACTTTACATAATAAATACAATGTCCATCATATCCTTTCTAAACCACTGTGATGTTTGATGTGGCTGAAGTATTTCAGTTTCTAATATGCGAGATGGTTTTAAACCAGTTATTTTCAGTGTTCGGATCTTGTAGAATGCCATAATCTTTTTATTTTCTTGATCTGTGTTATTCCAAGAATGCTCTTCATTTTTGTTCCCTGCTTTTGCCGTGAATCATTTTTAATTGTGCAGCATTTGACAATGTTTATCTGTTTGTCCCTCCGTAAAACACCAGTCTCATCAAGTGCAGTTCCGGCTGGCGTAGGTGTTCATGGCTCGCCACAGATCTCGGTCTTTGGTGTTCTGGATCAACTCTTCTGATGATATTACTGCATGCCACCGTCTTAATCCGTCCAGCATCATTTCTCTTGGTCTGCCTCTGCCTCTCTTCCCCTCGATCTTTCCAGTTGTCACGATGTTCTCCAATGCCTCTCTTCTCATCATATGACCAAAGAAAGCTGTTTGTCTCTTTCTTATTGTTGTATATAGTGTTCTAGTTTCATTAGCCTCTTTCAGGCAATCGTTGTTAGTTACTCTGGCAGTCCAAGCAATTCGCAACATTCGTCTTCAAAACTACATCTCTGTTGCTTCTAAGTTCTTCCTAATTTGTTCATTTACATTCCAAGATTCGCTGCCATCCAGCAAAACTGATTCTATATAGTATTTTAGCACTCTCTTACATTCATTGATAGCGACTTATTGCATAAGATACTCTTCATTTTCTGAAATGCGGCTTTTGCCTGCCCTATTTTGCTCTTAATCTCTGTTGTACATCTTCCATCTGATGTTATAAGTTCCCCCAGGTATTTAAAATTATCCACTTGGTTGAGAATTTCCCCTTCTATTTCTATGTCACATTTTGGTGTCCCCATTTTCTTTGATATCACCATTGTTACTGTTTTCTTGATATTTAAGGAGAGTCCTTTCTGTGCACTCTCTGTTACTACAATGTCCAACAATTGTTGTAGGTCTGTTGCATTATCTGCCACCAATACTGTGTCATCTGCGTAGTGTATATAGTTTATATTATATCCGCCGATTAGTATTCCTGGCTTCTCTTTTATCTCTCTCATTATTACTTCGCTATAGAGGGAGAAGAGATCAGGTGACCAGACACACCCCTGTAGTACTCCTAGCTTGATCTGTTCATAACTACCCTCTTTATTTCCCATTTTAATTGCTGCTACTTGGTTCCAGTATATATTCTTTATTATTCTTAAATCTTTCCCATCAATGTTGATATCTTCCAACATTTTAATCAGCTCATCATGTTTTACTTTATCAAATGCCTTAAAAACACCAGTCTAGGCAATTATAAAATGTTTGATCTCTTTGTTCCTCCATAGAACCGTTATATCTAAATGTTTGATCTCTTCTTCCCTCCACAGAACCGCTATATGTAAATGTTTGATCTCTTCTTCCCTCAACAGAACCGCTATATGTAAATGTTTGATCTCTTCTTCCCTCCACAGAACCGCTATATGTAAATGTTTGATCTCTTCTTCCCTCCACAGAACCGCTATATGTTTTGTGACTGCCGTCTACAGCGCCATCGCTGTCTCACTGATGTGTCTGGGACTCCTCTACCAATCCCTGCTCATCAGCCAAAACCTAACCTCCCACGAACTGTCGCAAGCCCACCGCCAGGGCTTGACAACATGTACTTTCTTCGTCAGGAACAACCCACATAACAAGGGCTTCTTGAGGAACTGGCTGGCCTTCTGGCTTCTTCCATCGAGAGCGGGCAGCTCAGGGATCACAGTCTGAGACTGGTAGCAACGTTGAGCATTTATTTATGGGGGGAATCATATATTCTTGGGTTTGAAGTATGGGTGGTGTTGTTACTTGTATTGTAACCACAGAAGCCGATAACAGTAAGTTGCACAGTTTATTGCCTGGCATATTTTGCTGCATGTGTTCAGGTGCATGCTGCAGTTATATATCACATGAAGTGACTAGATGGAGATCACCATGGCCGAATGGATAAGAGCACTTGTTCTTAAACTTCTGGTGTGCTGAGGTTGCAGGTTCATTCCCAACACCGGACAGCTGAACTAAAATGTTGACTTCTCGTCTTTATTTGGGGAGCGTAAATTACAAGTACCTCAAGTTAGAGTGGGTTCACCTGATGGCGAGGGATACTGGTAATAGGGAAAGCTAATCCACATGTAAAAATCAGTCTGGTGCACTAGAATGTACCATGCTTGAGTTCAAAGTGAGCGAAGGTTTAAAATAAAAATAACTAGAAGTTTTGGCTAAAATTCTTCACAAGAAAATCTTCCTGTTGTGAGGCATTCTTTCAGAAATTATAATCTACAAATCTCTAATAAATAGATCTACAAATCTCTAATAACTAGATTTACAAATCTCTAATAACTAGATATACAAATCTCTAATTAGATCTACAAATGCCAGTGAACCAAGAGATAAGGAAAAGACACTGGCACTGGGAAGGACATGCATTGGGAAAACCAGAGAATAGTATAACTAGAGAAATCTTTGTGTGGAATCCACAGGTCAAAAGAAATAGAGGAAGACCCCAAAAATGCATGGAGAAAAGAAGTAGCAACAGAAATGAATAATATGGGGAGGACATGGACGGAGATGCGTGGGATAGCTAAGGATAGGACAACTTGGAGTGATGGGGAGGACATGGACGGAGATGCGTGGGATAGCTAAGGATAGGACAACTTGGAGTGAGTGGGTTGGAGGATTTTTTGTTCCAAAGGGGGATAATGAGTAAAAGAAGTCCAATGGTTTGGTCATGTAACAAGACTACCAACTAACAGTATACCACAACAAGCAATGACGTACATACCAGATGTAAGCAGAGGAAGAGGCCGGTCATGTAAATGATGGACAGAGGGAATTACAGAGTCCATGAATTACATGAAGCACGTAAATGGACACTCTCTTGCTGTTTATGCTTCACCTCGACACCACAAGTTACAAGAGGAATGAGATGAGATGATGAAGATGATTATTTAATAAACCTGCGCTGAAATTTTGCATTTCAGCTTCAGTAATCCATCGGTCACATCACAGTGCAGCAAAATATGCTAGGCAATAATTTCTGCAACCTATTGTTAATGTTTTCTTGGTGTAAATTCACTAAAGGAATCATTGGAATACTTTTTGACATAAATCATGATTATGTATGTCTTTGCTGGCATATTTGCAGGTAGTGCTTCTTTGCAGAAAGTAACCACACTGGTCAGACTGCTTTCAGCTCATGTTGTTCTAACAGGAGAAATCAGTCCAGTGGTATTGGTTTGCACTAGAGAAGGCAGGACTACCAGTCCATTATGGAGGATAGGGAAGTTGAGCTGTTAAGGCCTCTGGAGTGTTTATGCTTCTGGCTTATGCATATTCCAAATATTTGACTGGTGGTGCATGGTTCTGTTACCCTGCTACTGAGTTGAGTTCGTGGAGTGACAATGTGAGCTGTGAATTTCATATGATGTTTGTAGCGTGAATTTCACGTTCAGAAAAATGGCGGCCGGCCAGTCGCTGAACTTACTGGGTTCCCTTATGCAGTAATGTGTGGCTGCTGGTTTTCTAGTGACTGCCACTTCCATCGACGATGAAGTGTATTTTTCGTGGGGGTCTTTGTGTTGGAATTCTGGCGGCGGCATTATAAATAGTATACCTGTGTGGACTGTTGGTTTGTCGAGACTCCTGTCTGTTCCACTTTTCACATGGGGCATTGAGGAGCATTTCGTGTGATATTCACTGGCACAGGAATGGAGCATAATGGGACAACCCTTTGCTGTGAAGTTGGAACTGTGACTAACTTTGTTTTTATTGTTTAGTTTGTCCTCTGATCTTCCCTTCTTTTCTTTGGCTTCTGCTTGTGCCAATTAGTACCTATAAATTTATTTCTCACGTTATTTCTATGGCCACAAGGTTTTCTCAGTTAGTGATATATCTGTATTGCATTTTTCTATAGAAAGATGATTTAATTATTTTGTATTGATGCTAATGATGATTATTTATAATTGTGTCTTGTTAACGTCCGCTCTCTTGATAATCTTGTCTGTTTAAGCAGTGAGAATATTCTTGTGTTTAACCAGTGAGAATAATCTTGTCTGTTTAAGTAGTGAGAATATGCTTGTCTGCTTAACCAGTGAGAATAATCTTGTCTGTTTCACCCCTGAGAATAATCTTGTATGTTTAACTAGTGGAAATAATCTTGTCTGTTTAATCCCTAATCAGCATCTTTGGCTTGGGGGATACTGAGGCGTGTAGTTTCATAATTCTCTAACAAACCGCACCAAGAATTCAAATTCGGCTGTGGGCGATTCAGAAGCAGGGCACATTGTGTTGATTTCCATGGTATGAGGCGTCAGTCTTTTAGAAAGCAATGGAAACTGCTGAACTAAAGTTGCCTAGCAAATTACAAACAGCCAATAAATGCTGGGGTTGATTGATTCATGAGACTCGCATTGTTTCTTAAGCTTGAACAAATAATGTTGTCTTTTTCATGTCTGAAAATCATTTTGTCTGTTAAACTGGAACAAATAATATTGTGTTTAATCCCTGAGAATCACCTTTTCTGTTAAACTAAAAAAAAAATCACATTCTCCTTTTTTTTTTCTTGTGAATCAACTGGTCTTTTAAATCTATACCTGGAACAACCTATTAGCAATTATGCAGCTTTGTAGACCTGCAGGAGCTAATGAAATTGACTTACTACATACAGCTTTTTGGATGCATAACTGCGAGAGTGGTAAATGATGTAATCTCTTGAGCATGTGTGCAGGATTTTATGTGTTTATGAATATGCCTGTGTACGTGTGTCTGCTTGTCTCATAACATGGTAACATGCGTTGTTTATGTTCACAACATTCATTTGACAAATTTTTTTCCCTATGTGAATGCAACATGCAAAATTGATGAATGAAAGATGAGTGATTGGAAGGACCAAATGTTTGTTCATTCGTTTTTTACATTAACAGTTGCTCAGTTTTCAATAACTCCAAAGGCTGGGACAGTTTGCCAACATCTAGTTTGAAACTTCCCATAAAAACTGGCAGTCTGGTTTACCCACTGGGTGCCATTTTGGTGATGTAACCGATTAAGTCCCATGGGATCATGAATCACCTTAAGCGACTTTCCTGTATCTGCCGTGGACTTCTATATTGCCAGAATGTTGTCATTGCGTTATTATAGATGTCTGCTACCATAGTAACAACTTTTAAGTCGAACTGTGACACACCCCACTTCCCATTTTCTGTCTTTCAATTTTGTTTGGTCCAAGTCACTTGGCACAGAATCTGTTAATCGTAAAAGTTGGAACGTCAGTTACATCATCTTATGAGATTTTGCAGAAGTGTAGTAGGTGACATTGTGACATTATTTATGGTGTTTCTTATGCCTTTGTTAGCAAATGCTCAGCAATGTGTGTATGGTGGAGTATCTCAGACATACAGTGAGAAAACCTGAGAATTGTATCACAAACTAAATAGAGGAAGACATGGAAAAAAAGAAGTATATAAACAGAAATGAACAATATGAGGAGGACATGGGCAGAGCTGCTTGGGATAGCTAAAGATAGGAGGGCTTGGAGGGAGTTTGTTGAGAGCCTGTGTCCCAATGGAGGATAAATGCAAAAGAAGGAATATCTCAGAGGTTATGACGTTGAGATTACGCATCCACGCATGGACCTGGTTTGATTCACTGCATTGATTGTGGATTTGTTCTTTTTAGCAAAAGGATGGTATACTCTCTCCAGCTCCTGGGGTAGTGGATCGGGCGTCTAGATCTCTCAGACAGTATTGAAAATCTTGAGGAATTTGGCGCACATTAGAAGTCCAAGTTTCACGCTGATATAAAGACGCTGACAGAGGAGCATTTTTATGATGGCAGTATTATCATCTACACAGATGGGTTTGGTGAAGCGCAGGTCAAGATGAGCATGGGCATTCACAGCACAAAGGATGTGAAGAGCAGTCAAGTGGGATAGTGGTGCATACTCAGACATGACTATGGAGATCACAGCTGCCTCCAGGGTGCTTGCATGGCCATCAGGACTAAAAGACAAACATGATGATCATATCAGATTCCATGAACTTAGAGATTGCAGTCTCCATGCTGAATGGTTAGACAGTATTAGAAAGTTCCAGTTTGTATCTCTTATCAGGGTGTACGCACCCAGACATGGTGAGTTAAAGGGCAACAAACATGTGGACCAGCTGGCAAACTGCATCAATACAAGAGCAGCGGGCAAACTGTGCATTAATACACGACCAGCTGGCAAACTGCACCAGTACAAAGGTAGCTGGCAAACTGTGCACCAGTACAAGAGTAGCTGGCAAACGGTGCACCAGTACACGCAGGAAAAAGCATGGGCAGGGTTGATATTGTCAATACATTAGACCCAGCTGACCAACACTAACGAGTCTAATGTTAAATTTGATTACACAAATTGGGAGTAAAGTCTGGCCGTCAGTGCCGTTTTTGAGGGAGAGAGGGAAGACATTAAAACTCCTCATGGAAACAGTGAGTAGATACTTTAAGATGGCAGCCACATTGGAGGACTGAATATGCATGGGAATAAGCTCAAATCCGACTCCAGCATACGTATCCATGTTGTTTGATCTGTTATTGTGACCCCCACCAGCAGTCGTTCCCAACCTGGTCGCTGGCGATGAGCTTATGCTCTCGCATTGTAAAATCATTATATGTATTTCTTGGTTGTTTATGTACATAAGTTTATACTTGATTCATTCCGTGTAAATAAGTGGGATTGTACAAACCATTGTAGGCTTTTGTCTTGTCTATGTCTGTGGTGTGTAGAAGAGATGAGATGATTATTTATATATGCATGTCTGTAGAAAAGATGGCGTGTGCATATATATATATATATATATATATATATATATATATATATATATATATATATACACACACACACACACACAGGGTGTTTATAAAGTCTCACTACATTTTGTATATAGAACAAATCTGAAATATGAAGTACATGATGTCATCAAAAGGTGTGCTCCACAGTCCATCGTGAAGCAATATGCAGTGAATAGCTGTCGTCTGCTGGAGTAACTCTTTGCACTCCAAACAGAATGGTGTTATCAACGAAAGAAAGAATTGTTTTTGGTTGAACAAGTGTTTCAAAATGGCGGTCAGTACACATGGATGGTTGTTCAAAGATTTATAGTAAGATTTCCTGATAAACAACCACTCATTGCATTATGGTTAGAAATTTGTTGAATCAGTTTCTTGCTATGGGAAATATGGAAGATGATCCACAAACTGGTTGGCCTGCTGTCTCTGAAAAAAAAATGTCTAGATATCCAAGACAGAATCCTGAAAAGTCCAAGCAAGTCCTTAAGGAAAATGCAACAAGTTAACTTATCAATGAACACAGTGCACAAAGTTCTTAATAATTAAATTTTCATCCATACAGGATTTCTGTTGTGTCTGAACTAAAAGAGTCAACTACTCCACATGGTTTCAAGCATTTTTAACTAAAGAAGACTAGGCAAATTTTCGATGTGTCATTCTTTTCTGATGAGGCATGGTTTCATCTATCTGAATACATTAATAGCCAAAATAATCGTATTTGGAGCACTTTTAATCCCAGTGCATTTCATGAAGCGCCTCTACACGATGAGAAAATTGGGGTATGATGTGCCGCCGAAGAAAACATTTTATTGGACCAATTTTCTTCAACAACACTATAAATGCTAATCAGTACCATACTGACATTCTGAAACCTTTTTTAAAACAGCTGAATGAACGTGAAATTGAAAAAGCGTGGTTCCAGAAAGATGGTGCGACTGCACACACAGCTATAGCATCACTATTGGGGGGGGGGGGGGGGGGGGGGGGGAGAGAAATTTTCACAAATCGCATATCATGAGGAATTTGACCTTTTTGTTCTCCAGATCTAACTCCATTAGATTATTATCAATGGGGTTTCTTGAAAGGAAATATTTATAAAAATAATGTACACACAATTAGGGACCTGAAAGAAGCAATCATAATTACCATTCAAGAAATAAAAACAGACACATTGCAGAAGGTGTTTGACAATATGAAGAGACATGTACAGTCATGTCTTGAAGCCCAGGGTGGACATTTCCAACACCTGTTATAATGAATACTTCATTGTTACTTTCCAACTTTCCCAAAACAGCGTTAGACCATAGCAGTACCTGTTGTAACTAATTTAATAGCACATTTTAATGATAATAAATTAATACACAAGTATTGTTTGGCTTTCATAGACATAGGGGTAAGAATTAGAAACTAGAGGACACACTAGACAACATAAAAATTGAAAGCTATAGTTACCGACTGGGATTCGAACCTGTCATCTCCAGATGACAACAGCGCCTCGCTACAGGAACAAGTGTACTTAGGCGCATGACCAACTAGACACCACCATATATTTAATTTTTTTAATTTGTTCTACATATAGAGACATAGTGAGACTTTACAAACACCCGGTAATATATATAGATATATATATAAGGGGCATTCATTTGAAATCCGTTCGTACGCACTGCGCGTAATTGCGTACGTTGATCATGTCATAGTCATGTGATAAGTACTGAGCAGTGAATAAAGGAGCTATAGTCATGTGATAAGTACTGAGCAGTGAATAAAGGAGCACGTGCTTATCGTCCCATGATGCATAGATTCTGTTTCTTACCGGTGAGGAAATGGCCGGGTTGATCCAAAATCCATCCTTGGAAGCTCAAAGAGCGATGATTCAGTTTATTTCATTTGAAGTTGATGTCGACCAGTGGACATTTATCAAAGAATACAGGCAACGTATGGTAACAAATGTGTGTCGAAGACAACAGTGACAGACTGGACACGAATGTTTCGGAAAGGACGTCAGTTCACGACAGATCGATGGCCGGGTCAAGCGCATATTGTTGTAACAGAAAAAAACCATCACCAAAATTGATGCAACAGTACAAATGAACCGTTGTCGAAGCATATGTTCGCTAGTGAAAGAATTTGATGTGTCAATTGGGACAATTCAAAAGGTCGTACGTGAGAAACTGCAATATTGGAATGTGTGTTCACAGTGGGTACTACGGATGTTGACCGACCACCAAAAAGAGGAAGGCATGGGATGGTGTTTGAACCACTTGCTGCGTTAAAGAGTGGAGGGTGATGCATTTTTCTTCCGCATAGTGGCAGGCGATGAATCATGGTGTCACCACTTTGAGTTGAGCAGCAAAAGAGAGAGCATGCAATGGAAGCATGCTGGATCACCAAAAGCCAAAAAATTCAGGTTACAGGTTTCCGCTGGTAACGTTACGCTGAGCGCATTTTGTTACCATGAAGGGCTATTGTTGGCCGACTTTAAAGAACCTGGTGTCAACATCAACTCTACCCACTACTTTGCAAACACTAGACAGGCTGAAAACAGCAATCAAGAATAAACGACTCAACATGTTTTATTGTGGTGCAATTTTGTTGCACGATAATGCTCGTCCGCATGTCGCAAAGATTGTGCAGAAAGCATTAGCAAGGAAGAAGTGGGAAATTCTGCAACATCCACCATATAGTACTGATTTGTCACCATGTGATTTTCATTTGTTCGGACCTCTAAAAATAGCTCTCAAGGGGCAGGGGTTTCACACAGATGCAGATGTAATGAACGCAGTAAGCACTTGGTTCACAGAAACAATCCTTTTTGGCGGACGGCATTCACCGCCTACCTAAGCAAGGGAGGCTTGCCTGAATGCCTACGGCGACTTCTTCTGACCAACTAATGGTGCATAATTTATTCAAAATTTTTTAAATTCTACATTTATTCTAATTCTACTATGGGGGATGTGTGGTCTCGAGGTATGGTGTCCACCTCGAGTGCTGGAGGTCCCGGGTTCAGGCCCCGGTGAGGACCGGGATATTTTTCACGTAGACTTCTAGTAATAACATTTCCCCTGGTCTCTGGGTAGTGAGATCGGACGCCCGTATGTATTGTTGTGCACGTAAAAAATCCCTTGGCAGTTGGAAATTGAAAAAGAGTAGCCTAACGGCGCTGCCCGGGCAAAATTTTGAGTTTAAAATCTACCCAAGTATTTCAGGATCCTTGCCGGTGCTACGGAGTTCGTGCACTGAGATGAGTTTCTCCAGACTCAGGTTTGAGTTAGGAGGAGAATGGAGCACTTATGGGTTACACCCGTGTGCCGTGATGTTGATCCATCGACTAAACTAATTCTACCACACCTGTTAATGTCTCTTTCAAGCTTTTGCAATAAAGCCATTAGAACAGGTTTCAAATGAACGTCCCTAATATATATATATATATATATATATATATATATATATATATATATATATATATATATATATATATATATAGAATCCTTATCTAATTAGAAAAATTTGAATTTATATATATAAAGAAAAGCACAAGTGAAAGAAAGGTACATAAGAAAGGAACAAAGCAAGAAAAGCAGATAGAAAATAATGATAGAAAGAAACAGAAATTAATGAAGCAATGTAAAAAGAAAGAAGTAATGTGAAACAGAAAGAAGTAAGGTCAAAAATACATCAATAACAAAGCTGTGACAGAAGTATTCTGGTGTATGAGATAGTTTCACTGATGTTGTTGTTTTCCTTGTGTAGACCTAGTCTTGATTACTGTGTTGTGCTGTCATATATGCAACCATTTTCTGTGTCTGAATGAAATTGATAGCTGTAATATTGTGCTGTCATAGATGTGACTGTTTTCTGTGTCTATTCATTGGCACCTTTCCGTCTTGACAGACGATAGTTTGGTACATTGTGCTTCAAAAAGGCTTAATAACTACGACCCATGGCGGTGGCGAGTGTGGCTGGTAAGGCCAATTCTTGCTGCAAATGTTTGCCCACAGTACATGCATGTGAAAACATGGTCATTTCCACCATTGTGCACCATCTTACATCTCTCACGCTCTGTGTGTGCTTTATCTGCAATCATTTTCTCCTTTGTCTTTAATTCCATTTCTGATAGTTGCACTCCATGCAACACGTTCAGCGGCGACTTGCTCCCAATGTGCATTATCAATGCCTGTATCAATCATGTCCCGCTTACACACATCTTTGTATCGTAGTAGAGGCCAAATCTGAGATCTCCTACCCATCTGTAATTCACCAAAAAAGATGTCCTTTGGTATTCTACCATCATCCATCCTCCTAACATGTCCTATCCATCTAAGTCTACGAAGACTGAGCATGGAATACACCATCACATAACCTGATCTTTCCAATACTTCAGTATTTGTGATCAGTGTCTAAAGTTGATGATAACTTTAGTGGAGTGCTGTCAAAGATTTGACCATATTCTGTGTCTGAAGTTGATAACTTCAGTGTTCTGACATTATGATTTCTCTGTCAGCCAAATGTAAATCAAATGTAAATTGATCAAAGTTGGATATACTGAACAAAGTGACGACTCAATTGCATTTCCATTATAAACATAAAATGCATTAAGTCCTTATCATTAGAAGTCAGAAGAAGAATTCTTGCATGTTATATAGAACCATTTCTAACATACAGCTGTGAATCCTGGACAATTAGTAAACTGGCAACGCTGATCGTATTCTGGTATGAACCTAAGGCCTATCCACGTCACTATGGAAGCACTATACTCGAGTTTTGAGCTCGTCAGTAGTGCATATCCCTGACCGGATCCGGAAACAAGCCCCGGATCACTGGCGTGTGAAGCGGGTGTGTAACCACGTTGGACACACAGCCAAATTATCACAACAGAATACCACAACATCACCCATCGTAGGCTATGCACAAGACTGCCCAATCGCCGCGACTGACGTCCGTCAATCGATGTGGACCCGAAACGATCAGGACTTCTCACTGCCAAGGAACACCAGGCCTCCTAAATCCAATGAGCAATAATCAAATTGATTAATTTGATTATTTCGGGATTTGAATTTTAAATATTTTGATTTTTTTTTTTTTTTGAATTTTTGAAAATTTTGATTATTGCTCATTGGATTTAGGAGGCCTGGTATTCCTTGCCAGTGAGAAGTCCTGATCGTTTCGGGTCCACATCGATTGACGGACGTCAGTCGCGGCGGTTGGGCAATCTTGAGCATAGCCTACGATAGGTGACATTGTGGTATTCTGTTGTGATAATTTGGCTGTGTGTCCAACGTGTGCCGCGTCAGGGCCAAAATCTGGATGTTATGAGGGACACAAAAACAACTTATCACAAACATCAGAAAGATAGTCATTATGTTTTGGTCACATTATGAGAAGCCAAAAACCAGAACATGTGACAACTGGAAAGATTTATGGAAAGAGATAAAAAGACAGCGAGAGAAAAATTCTTGACAGTCTTGTGTTATGGCATGAAGGGAGTCAGTACATGAACTAACATATGTAGTTGGAGATCACAAGACGAGAAGATGATCACTCATGCCTGTCGACAAGGCTTGTGATGATGATGGAGAAGCTATACTGAAGCATATTAAAAACGCACCACTATTATATACTCGTACTGATGCCGAGAAGAAAAGTGAATGGCTTGGAATGGATTTTCCCCATGTTTGTCATGAGGCAGAGAGCGAATAGCTGCTGGAATGGAAAGTGCATGATTCAACCCACGGGTTTGTGTAAAGACTACATGAAAACAATGAAAGTTACATGTGCCTCACGATTTCCAACAGTTATGACCTTGAAAATGTGTACGCATTATGACAGTATACTCGGTATAAAAATGTTGAGACAAAATACCCAGTACATGCGCTTGAAATGCCACGACTATCTTAAAACGACTGCCAACAGGCCATTGGTATGTTGGAGACCAGAATGAGCTTGCTGGCCATTGCCAGAAGGATAAATTTCCACCACAGCACTATTGCACATCTCATTGAAAGTTACGGAACCAATGGCAGTGTGCGGGATAGACTTCAACCATGAGTGGCCAACCACGAGCTACTAGCCCTGCGCAGGATTGTCATATTGTGCTGAGTCACCTAAGGAATTGCTTTATCCCGGCAAGTCAAACAGCAATAGTGAGCAGATGTGGGCAAGTCTTTCAACTGACAGTCATATGACCACTCAGAGATACAAGCCTTACTGCAAGACAACCTTTTGTTGGGCCAAATAGCAGCACCTGCAATTGGCAGATCAACATGTCAGAGGGACTAGACTGCAATAGAATGCTGTCCTATTCACAGACAGCAGATGTAACTTATACTTTGCTGATGGACGTATGCGTATTAGGTGACGATGTGGAGAGCGCTTTGCAGATTGCTGTGTTCATCAGCACAACCACTTTGTAGGTGGCAGTATTCACATTTGGGGAGGATTCACTTTTCACCATCACTTGCCTCTTCATGTCTTCCATGGAAATTTTTATGCTGTAACATATCGAGATGACGCTCTGGATGCATGGTTACTCCTGCGTTTACAAATTATCTGAAACTGCAGCTGATCCAACAGGATAATTCATGCGCACACACAGCATGCATTACGCAGCAATATCTACAGCAGCAGAACATTGCAATGATTGACTAGCCAGCCCTATAACCAGACATGTCACCTATAGAACATCTACTATAGAACATCTGTGGGGTGAGTTTGGATGCAGAGTCTACAGGCAAGGTTCTGAGGGTAATCTGCAACAGCTCGAAGCTGCTCTTATATATTAATGGGACTTGATTTCCCAGAAACTCCTTCAGAGATTGTTCCATGTGGAGCCACTGCCAAGCTTGTTTGCAAGCACACAGTGGACATATACTGAGGATAGTGTGAATGCATATATTTTGTGGTTGCATTTTTGGTTGTCTACATTGCATGCACAGAATTCAATTAATTTCATAACAATCAAATGTACAGATTAATGTACCAGCATGGATTCATGGGAAAATGAATAAGGATTCCAATAATGTCAACTTGTAAACACTTATATTTACATTTTACACTCTGTTCCTGGATTATACAGGTGGTGCGTTTTTAATGTGTCAGTATATTCAATTTCTGTCAACTAAAACACATCAGCCACAATGTAACATAAAATATGTACATTTTATTTCCAAATAAACATATCACTACATAAGCTGACATCAAACACTATGTTCAATTTATTTCAACTGAAACATATCATGCACATATATGTACATTAAACATTACATTCAATTTATTTCCGCTGAAATTATCACTACATGCAGTTTACAAAACGGGTTAAAGGCCAGAGGATCAAATTCATTGCGCTTGTTTTTACCCCACATGGCTTGGTCTCTCGCCGCAAAAAAATGTAGCTTCAGTGATGACCCGTGGCTGCTCCGAATAAATTGTACTTGTGGTCTCCACAACGGCACAGCCCAGAAACTAACCAACAGTCTTCGCGCAACAAGAGGCTGGTGGTTGGACCACATTGCCACAGAGAGCCCTGTACCTTGACGCCAAGCACTTAATTCCAATTTCCACGGTGGCTACATGAGTCACGCCAAGCATTTATTTCTAATTTCCATAGTGGCTACATAACTGATGCCAAGCACTTATTTGCACAGTGGCTACATACAGTGACACTGAGTACTTATTTATTCCTCTTCTTCATTCCTCCGAAATGTCTCTTTTGGACGTAATTGCATTGTGCCTGTTTGCAGCAGAGACACGATATTTGCGCCTTTCAGCCAACACATCCAACTTCTTTAGGCATTTGTTGCCCGGTTAACCTTTCTGGGTGTTTCATAGGGCGTTGGACTCTCAATGTTGTGGTGTGATCTTCATTCCCCCCCCCTCCACCCAAACTGGCCCATTTAGAACAGAACAACACATCCCGGGTTGGCCCTCAAGGGGAAGGCCGGGACAGACCATGGGCATTTCCTGCCATCTAAGAAGGCTTCCATAATTGCAAAGCTGACACATAGTGCTCTGGTACTGGGCTCTCCCAAGGAATCATCACGTCCTGCACATGGCTGCTTAGCTTCCTTATACTGGGCCTTCCGTTCACAAGCTGTTCCTCCAGAAACCAGAAGAATGCAGTCTGCAGATGACATACACACAGCGAGCTTTTGATTTGTACTTTCCACATAATGGATTTGCTATCCAAGCAATATTCCATTTAATGCCACTGGGGTACTTTTTCCACCTTTAATGATGTCCAAACAATCAGCTTTTAATTTGGACTTTCCACGTAATGGATTTGCTAGCCAAGCAATTATCCATTTTGTGCCACTTGGACGCTTTTTCCACCTATGATGATGCCCACACAATGAGCTTTCAAAGCACTTATTTCCACAGCGGTGCCCTGCACCATTTTATTTGTATGTCAACTGAAACACATTGCCCACACTGCCTGGCATAAATCATGTATAATGTATCTCCGTTCAAACATATGCCTACACGGGTGCTACACTAGCACAGAGGCTAGATGCTCGCCTGCAGCCTGGTGGCCATGGGTTTAGATCTGCATCAAATGAACCCAGACTAACAGGGGTACCAGGAAAGGCATGGCGAAGTACAGGAGGCTGACATAAGTTGAGCAGATCAACTTCACTGCCCCGGGTTTTATCCCATATGGCTCGATCTCTTTCCGCAGAGCGAAGTGGTCAAGCCGTCTGACACAGGCTCCGAAGGTTGTGGCTTCAATTTTGGGCAGCGTACTTCGGTTCACAGGTGCATTTTTTCGGAGACTCCTGGGGGTTGTCGCTGGGGCTATGGAGTTTGTGCCGTGCGTGACGCTTTCAGAGCTGCGGAAAGAGACAGCCATATGGAATAAAACCAGTGCAATGAAGTTGACCCTGTCAACTTTTTAAGCGAATCAACCTAGACTAACACTGGTACCAGGAAATGTCATGGGGGAAGTACAGGAGGCTGAGGTGATACAGACTACATCTAGTTATTTCATGTGGCCAAAGTATCTTGTCTCTCGCATTTCCTTGTTGGTCTATGACTCACTTACAAACCAAGGTACTCAACTGACCCGCTCAAAAACTAAAAATGCACCCATTAACTCACTCACAAACCAAGAAACTCATCTATTAACTCACTCACAAACCAAGAAACTCATCAACTGACTTACTCAAAACCAAGAAACTCATGTATTACCTCACTCGCAATCCAAAAAACTCATCAACTGGCTGACAAACCAAGCACCTCATCAATTGACTCACTCCATACACTCATCAACTGACTCACAAACCAAAAAACTCATCAATGCCTCAACTTTGCACAGTACTAACATATGCATATAACGTGTAAAGTCTCATGTTCAATACCATGTTGCATTAACAAAAATAATCCTGCCAAATATGAAGAAATTCACAGAAAAGTGAGAACCTTATGTAAGGAGGCAAAAGAAACATGGCTTGAGAAAAATTGCAGAGAAATTGAAAAACAACACAACAGTAACAATGCGAAACTAAAGCACAAAAGAATTCAGGAGCTTACTAATCTAAGAACACGTACATCAGCAGGCTGCCTAAAGACAAAAGATGGAAGTGTCATAATAGAAAAAGATCAGATATTACATGAATGGTCAGATTACGTGAAAAACCTGTATGACGATAACAGAGACGAACAGTATGATGTTCAAAATAATAATGAAGGACCAGCAATTTTGAAGATGGAGGTTCAGAATGCTCTTAACCATATGAAATCTGGCAAGACCCCCGGTTCAGACAGCGTCACAACAGAAATGATTAATGCTTTAGAAGAATATGGAATAGATCAAGTTACCAGTCTGCTTAATACAATATATGATACTGGAAATATACCTCAGGAGTTATGTAATTCTGTATTTATTGCAATCCCAAAGAAATCAGGAGCCTTGGAATGTGATCAACATCGAACAATTAGTATAATGAGTCACATCACGAAGATTTTGCTAAGAATTATCATGCAAAGAGTTAGGAGGAAAATACAACCTGAAATAGGAGAAGAACAATGTGGGTTTGTGGAAGGCAAGGGTACAGTAAATGCTGTGTATATACTGAGAAACATAATCGAACGTTCTATAGAAGTAAACAAAGATCTACACCTTTGCTTTATTGACTACACAAAGGCTTTTGATAAAGTGAGACATGTCAACATGATAAGGATGCTTGAAGATCTACAAATTGATGGAAAAGATCTTAGACTTGTAAAAAACATATATTGGAAACAACAAGCTGCCATAAGAGTTGATAATGAAGTAAGCCAATATCAGCCTATTAAAAGGGGTGTGAGACAGGGATGTGTAATGTCTCCAGATCTGTTTTCCCTGTACAGTGAAAGTATTTTCAGAAATATTGAAGATATGGAAGGAATCAACATTGGGGGAACGATGCATCAATAACATTAGATATGCAGATGATACAGTCTTGATTGCAGACAATGAACAGGACCTGCAAAATTTAGTAGATGCGATTGTTACACACAGTGAACAAATAGGGTTAGAATTAAATTGTAAAAAGACACAGATTATGGTCGTCACTAGGAAGGACAAAATACCACAATGTAATATACAAGTAAATGGGAATATTCTTCAACAAGTGAGCAGGTACAATTATCTCGGAACAGTAATAACATCTGATGGGAGATGCCTTGAAGAGATTAGAACAAGAATCGCCATGGCAAAAGTAGCCTTTAGCAAGATGAAAAACATATTGACCAATAAAAAGATGTCAATTGAAATGAGAAAAAGAGTGTTGAGATGCAAATGAAGATCGTAAATTGATTAGAGAAATTAGACGTAGACAGTCAAAATTTTTTGGGCATGTTATGAGAAGAAATGGATTGGAGAATTTGGTGACAACTGGTAAGATCGAGGGGAACAGACCAAGGGGAAGACCTAGAAGCAAGTACCTGGATGGCTTGGCCTTGTGGCATGGTCGAGACAGAAACACGGAGCTGATCCACGACTCTGGTGATCGAGTGAGATGGCAGAACATGACCGCCCACGCTTACCGGCATGGCACATGATGGATGGATTAACTCTTCAAACACGTCTGTGGCTGATATTGAACCCTTGACGCTGTATGTCGGGGACGGTTGAAACATGCACACTGCCCCAAGCCACCGCAACAATGGCAAACTACTGGAGTAAAAACTGCCTGGTAGATTACAAACAAGCAATAAATGCTGAGGTTGATTGCAATGTTCTGTAAAACAACATGCAACTAACTGTGGCCAGTACACACAGACATGGCCAATGATCGGTCACTCGAGCTAACGGACAATCAACAAAGACACCAACCCCCCCCCCCCCCCCCCCCCAATCCAGCAACATTTTACAAATCTGTAACACATGACAGGAAACTCATTCCCTGTATGTCAATCTGTCCACATATCCACTCATTCTGCTCACACATCCACCCATTCTGTGGACACATCCACCCATTCTGTCCACACACCCATCCACTTATCCGCAGCTTACAAATTCATCTAAAATACCTTCCGCCCCAACATATCTATTTATTCATTGTTTATCGCAGTCCCAATTTCTTCTTCTCCTTCTCCTTTTTCCTGACTACTTCCAAGTTCCTGTCCCTCCAGCTGCTCTTGCGAAGCTTGATTGGTCGGTTGCCAACATACTTCCCTGAAAACAAATTAAAACATACAAAGTTTGGTTAGCTAGTGTTTATTTTTTGTTTTAATCAGTATTTTGTCAATTGCGCACGCGCGCACACACACACACACACACACACACAGAGACAGGGTACAGTGACAAACAAGACCGAGAGGATGAGATATGGGTGGACACCCAGTGATCTATGGAAAGATTGCACTCATAGTCTGAGTTAGAATGAAAACGAACCCACAACCTTCAGAGAGAGAGAGTCAGACAGCTTGGCCAGAGTCCCCCGTGGACTCTGTATAGTACATTAGAGAGAGAGAGAGACTGTCTGTCTATGTGTAGGTCTGTGTATGTATGTATGTGGGCACGTAGGTATGACTAAACATGTGTTTGTGATTGTGAGCGAGTATATGTGTGTTATTGAGAGGATGCATAACTCTGAGAGTTTGTGTAAATTATGTAAGTATGTATGCAGGTATGTATGTGTTTATGAATGTGCATGTGTACACCTGTCTCATAACATGGTAATAAGCATTGTTTATGTTTACAACATTCATTTGACAATGTTTGTTTTCCCACTATGTCAATGTAACATGCATAATTGATGAACAAAAGATGAGTGATTGGAAGGGCCGAAAATAAGATGGGCTTGTGTGCCCAATTGTGACCCTTTGAAAATTAAGTTTATTTGTTTGTTCGTTCATTCTCTCCGCAACTGGCAAATGTTATTGGAGAGTAAGCTGTTTATCTGGCAAGTCTACTATTCGTGCTATTGTGGTTCTTGTTCTAATCTCTACAAGACTGCTTTCTTCCCACGTCCCGACTGTTTCAAGATAGTTCTACCTAGGTTCACCAAATGCTTTTAATGAGAAACCAGGAAGTTCTTCTTAAGGTGTAAGCCTGTTATATAATTAACGATTAGATATAAATTACAATTGCCACGAATGACGCTAATTATAATAATGAGAAGAAGAGGAAGTCACGATGTTTACTAAATTTAATTATTTCGCAACTGTTAATATTTTCGTAAGTTTAACCTGTAGGCATATTGTTACTATCTGTGAGGACATTTTGAAGTTTCCACAGTAAACATTAATACCAACGGAAAATTTGGAGGGGATGACACATGCACAGAGAGAGTGAATAGCAATTACAGACAGTGACATACAGGTAGAGGGATAGATAAAGACAGCATGTACGAGTGTGAGAGCAAGAGGGGAGACAACAGAGACATACATGCACAGAATGAATAACAAGTAGGAGGACAGATAAAGACAGCATGTATAGGTGAGAAAGAGGGGAAGAAGGGAATGGATAGAAAGCAGACACTTACAGAGACAGTGAATGGCAGGCAGGGGGACAGATAAAGACAGCATGTATAGGTGGGGAATAGGGGAATGGAGAGAAAGAAAACACATGTTGTTGTCTGTCCATCAAGAATGATGATGACCATTCATTTCATCCAGTCGGGTTGAAAGTATGGAGCCGTGAGTTCTAAGATGGCTGATAAGGCCTATTTTGAGTCAGAATGTTCTTTGACGATGTGGACAAAGACTTCTTGGCGTTTCTGGAGGAGGATTTCCTGCAGTGGTTTTTCTGTCCTGCCTTTTCTTCACAGCTCTTGCAGTCCTGGTTGCCTCACACGTTACTGCACCTTGCGTAATGATGCAGCCACGAATTTTGGTGTCTGGCTGATGAATTCCAAACGCATTCAGTGAGATTTTCAGAGTGTCTTTAAAGCGTTTCCTCTGGCCGCCTTGGGAGCGTTTACCGCAACGCAACTCGCCATAAAGAATTCGTTTAGGGAGACTGTGATCTGGCATGCGAGTTAAGTGACCAGCCCAGCGAATCTGTTAGTTAGTTAGTTAGTTAGTCGACAGATCATCCTCGCTGCACATCGAACCATTCAGTCCATAAGTGCTCGGATCCCCTCCTCAGCAAATCCCGCAGCGTGTAGCGGCTAACGACGCCAGTTCTGTGTTGGTTTATCAATCTTCTTTGGCTTCCTGCGTAGTGTTCTTGTTTGGCCACACCTCTTTTAATTTGATGCTCTAGCAGTCTGGCCATTGTTGTAGATTCACAGTCATCACTTGGTTCTCGCAAAAGTCTCACATCACGTAGAGCATTCAGAATGTCAGCCTGGTCCATGGCGCGTCCGCCCTCCACAGTAGCCTCACCTGCGAGCTTGTCAGCCCGCTCATTTCCTTGTACTCCCGCATGCCCTGGCACGAAGATGAAACTAATCTTTGCCAGCCGAGACCGCTTCAGAGGCAGCAACCATTCTCTTCGGATCGACCCCTCCTCTATCCTCTTGATCATGTTCATTGAGTCGCTAAGGAAACAAGCCCTGGTGAATGTCTGTGTCTCGAGCCATGTTATTGCTTTACTTACTGCCATGACTTCCATGGTCAGGCTACTTGTGGTTTCAGTGAAAGCACCAGAGTCCTCCTTCACAATTCTCCCACCGGCCCGAGCTGTAAAGGCCCATGAGCTTCTCACATGTCGGACGACCGACCCATCTGTGTAGATGACCGCGTCACCGTCTAGCGAATTCTCGAAAATCAACGCTTGTACTTCAGCCTCAACAGCAGCCGGATTTTCTTGTCTGCATTTTCTATCTAATTGGATGCAAACTGAAAAGGATGTGCAGAAGTCTGTTGGCACTTGCACCCACTCCTCGCCAGGTTCTAAGTCCTCAAGTGAACACACCTGTTGAAGAATGTCTTCGGCTTGACCCATCCACGACCGTCCTCTTTTTAACCTGCTGCCCTTCACCTTCCTAATTTCACTATGCAGTGGATGTTGTGTGTTTGCGTTAATTCTGAGGTAGGCGCGTGCCCTGCAAACTTGTATTCTCTCTTTAATGGTTGGAAAATCAAGAAGGTAGCGCATCGCCCTGCATGCTGTATCTCTTGTACATCCAAGAATAATGCGCATAGCTTCATTCTGTATCCTTTCCATCCTTTCTATCTGCTTATGGCTGAGAGTCAAGATTGCCATTGCATACTCCAAAACAGACATGACCAGCCCCTCGTACAGAAGACATAGATGGCGCTGCTCACAGTTTGCTGCCGCCATCACCCGCATCGCTGCCAAACCCCGCTTGGCCTTTGTTATCACCTGGTCTATGTGCACATTATAAGCAAGGCTTCGATCAAACCGTATCCCCAGGTAATTCATTGCCTGCGTTCTTTCCACCGTCTCTGAACACAGCATTACAGTTGGTGTTGGATTGTTGACAATATGATTATTCAACGAGAACCAAGTCACTGTTGCCTTTGTTGGGTTAACCATTGCCCCAGCTTCATCACACCAAGTACTTATGCGATTGAGTTCGGTTTGTAGTTCCCCAGCAACCTCCTCTCTATCCTTACCCTGACGATACACTAAAACATCATCGGCATATGACAATGTCCTGCCAGGTCCAGTGATCTGCTCACTGGTGATTCTCACTGTGTAGGCGTTGAACAGTACCGGAGATAATGGTGATCCCTGTGGTAGGCCAGGATATATTGTTGTTGGTTCCGAAGTCCAACTGCCACATCTAAAAACTACTTTCCGTTGGAAGAGGGCTGCAGCGATCCAACTAAGGAGGAATGGACTTACGTTTAGTTCAAGAAGCTGAAACATTAAAAAATCCAGTGGTACTCTGTTGTATGCGTCCTCAAGATCAATCGCTGCAGCAACGGTTTCAGTGCCTGAGTGGAAACCTTCATAGACATCCTGGGCAAAGACTGCTGCATTGGTCCAGGTTTCTCTTTTTGGACGGTACCCACCCAGGGTAGGTGGGAAAACACCTTGCCTCTCTAGTTGGCTTGATATTTTCCTGGCAATTACCTTCTCCAGCAGCTTGCCTATTGTATTCTGCATGGTTATAATTCGATATCCCTGAATTTTTTTGTGGTCTTTGTCAGGCTTCGGCAAGGGAATCAGATAGCTGTGTAACCATTCCTCCTTGATGCTAGCACTCCCTATACTGTTGTTGTACATGTCTGCTAGTTTCTCTAGCTCATTGTCGGTACACCTATTTATGTCGTCGTATCTTATGCCATCAGGACCTGGAGCACTGTTTTTTGATCGTCGAAGCACAGCCTTGATTTCTTTCACTGTCACTGTGTCTTCATCCGGAGTGTTCTGGGCCTTGCATCTGTCTGAGGTGACCTCCTTGGCCAGATTTCGACCTCCCATGTCTGTCTGGTTGCCCTGCTCAAGGTAGCGTTCAAAGAGGGCTTTGCCCTTGTCTTCGTCAGTCCTCTGCCAGATGAGGTCAGCACCTTGGAAGTCAGAAATGCTCTTATTCTTGACTACACCACTCATGCTTTTATGTAGTCGCCAGAACAATTTCAGTGACTTGTCTGTGCTTACCCTTTGACACACCTCTGCCCATTTTTCCCTTTTAACCACCGTGACCAGTTTTTTGAAATAGCTTACTTTTGTGTGCATCTCTCTTTCTAAGTGCAAGCAGGGACTAGGATGACCAGCTCTGTTCTTCTTGGCATTTTGCCATCTCCTTACAGCACTACGCTTATCCACCCACGCCTTATCCACCTCGAAACTCCACCACGGTGGCTGCTCCCAGCTTTTTTTCCTGCCCTGAAACGTTCTGCGCTTGTCACGTCTTATTTTACTCACCACATCTTGCCCTGTACTGTCATACTGGAACGTCTTTACCTTTAGCTTGTGCTGCCTGGTTCTGCCTTTCTCCACCAATATGCTGCAAGGGTGGTGGTCGCTGCCATGGTGTCCTAGGACACCCCATCTACACACTGTAGTGAGTAAAGGTGAAACTAGCGCCAGATCAATAGCACTGTCCTCATCGCCTGGACGGCTTGCTGTCCTAGTGACACAGCCACTGTTGATACAAACCAGGTCGATGGTTTCCAGTGCAGTCTCGAGCTCCTCCCCTTGTGTATTGGAGGAAGTGTTTCCCCATGATCTGCCTTTAGCGTTGAAGTCACCACAAAAAATAACATTCCTCTCGTGGCCTAATATGCCACTTAAGCACTGCCACTTCTGGGCGTCCATACTCCCATTGCGGGCATAAACATTCACCAACACGAATGGTACACTGGAATGAACTCTCAACGCCTGTATTTGTATATCGTCACTGTCCCAACTGGACATGTCTAGCTCTGACGCCACCATGCTGTCGCGAACGAGAATCGCCGTTCCCAGATGTCGTCTGTTGTAGAAACATTTGAAGCCGGCAATTCGGAGTGGCTGATCGCCCAGTCTCGTCTCCTGGAGTGCTACAATGTCGTTCCTGTAAACTAGGGTTTCTAAAATAGAGCCCCGTTGTTTTACACTGGCACAGTTCCAATATAGAATACGGATGTTCCTGAGTCCTAGACGGTGACACTTGAGTCTAAAACGCCTCAAACCACCGCGCTTACCTTGTTTCTTCCTCCCTGCGCGGCTACCACGCCGCTTCGTTATGTTGACTGCTGAACCCTCGGAAAACACACGTTGTTCCGCCATGTTGAAAAAACGTAAACACAGACTGCTGAGAACCACACACGCTGCTGAAAATTCACTCAAGGAAGGCTTCGCTCGATGCACGAACTCCGTAGCACCCGCGCAGATCTTGAGTATAAACTCCTGGTTTTACATCCTGGCACACCAATTACACGCAAGAGATGAATAAATCCATCCCCTACGCGAAAAAGTTAACGAACACAAAACAACACGACCGTCCGTCGCCATCTTGAAACCGGAAATATGAGCCCAGCGAATCTGATTCTTCATTAGTAGAGTGTGGATACTTGGCATGGACGCTCTTTCTAGGACTTCAGTATCTGGGATCTTGTCTTGCCATTTAATTTTCAGTACCTTCCTAAGGCAGACTGTGTGGAAGTGGTTTAATTTCCTGGCGGAAACACATACAGAGACAGCGAATGGCAATGAAAGGCGGGCAGGGGGACATATAAAGACAGCATGTTTGGGTGAGAAAGAGAGGGAGAAATCACACACACACACAAAGACAAAAAATTACACAGACACACACACACAGTACGAAAGCACAAACAAAACAGACGCCTCCAGAGATAACCCAACTTCCCACAACCAAGCCACCCATGACGCGATCACACGGAGCACCGAAGGATGACAACTACCTGTTCCCAATTCACGCGCACGTGTTGGCAGTATCGCCGCAGAGACGGAGCTATACTGAAACCCCATTAGTCGTCACCACAGCTACTCGACCTCAAAGAACCGCCATTTCTCCGACTCATTTGAGCTGTTCTAACCTGCGGGTCAATTACGCCATACATCTTTTGAAATCATCAAAACAAAGCCCAAACACTTTTCTGTTTTTCAACAAGGAACGTTAGGTGTCGGGGGAATACAGACAGACAGCATTAACTCCTTCACTGTTTTGATTTTTATCCAGTCAATTAATTTACCGTGTTTAGTTCATGTGTAGCCGGCTTCGTGGCTTAGAGGTTATGACTTTTCTCCGTAATCTCGTATACTCTCGTCAGGTAACGTGATGACGGTTCAAATCAGCAGTGGTTCGAATCGCATCGGTAACTTACGGGGTATGTGAGCCGGCCGCTCAGAAATCAATGGCAAACTACTGAGCGTAATCTTGCCAAGAAATCAACATACAGCTGAAAGATGCTGGTGTTGACAGCTAAGTCCTGTAAAAAGGATATGCTAAAAAAAAAAAAAAAAAAAAAAAAAAGTTCATGTGTAAACTCGCGCTGTGGGAAAAGAGGAGAGTGAGACGTGCAGTTTCATAATTCCCTGTCATTTCGAGTGAAGAGTTCTTCGTCTGTGATCATTAATTCATTCAATCAATCGGTAGCATGTCCTTTGCAGAACCTCGCTCCCATAACAACCGTGCGGAAAACTTCTCGGTCATAAGAAAGATGTCCCGCGTCCGATACACCCATCTGGAGATCATCTGCCACATCCTGCACCCATCTTCTCTTTGGCCTTCCTCTTTGTTTGTGGTCAACATTCGCTAATTAGTTGGTTGGCTGGTCAGTAACAGATCATCCTCAGTCAATCAATCAATCAGGTGCCGTCTCCACATTGAAGGTTGACTGCAATGGATCTCCAACACTGTCTGTCTAGCCTTGACTGCATATTCTGTCAGACTGTCTATCTCTTGATGTTATCTTCCAACTTGTATCGTTGTCGACCTCTTACTAACTTGCCCTCCAGTATAGTGTTATGTCTTTTAACGTGGCCGAAATAGTTCACTTGCCTCTTTTTTATTTCTTTCATCAACTCTCTTTTCATTTCCAGTTGTTCTAGAATCTCTGTATTTGACTGTTTCTGTTTCCATGAAATAAGACATATTCTTCTGTATATCCACATCTCCAGGGCCTCTATTCGACTTTCCAGTTGCATGTTCAATGTCCAGGCTTCCGCGCCATACAATAGTGTTGAATATACATAACATTTGACAATTCCTATTTTTAATGCGTTGTTAATCTCTGTAGATGTTAATACTTATTTCATGCTGTTGAAAACATTTTTGGCCATTCCTATTCTCTTTTTGATTCCTATTTCACTTCTGCCACCATCTGTTATTACATGTCCAAGATAGGAGAAACTTATTGTATGTTCTAATATATCCCCGTTTACTGTGATGTTCACTGATGACCTTTCCTTTAAATTGCTAATTAATATAGTTTTCGTTTTTTTGTTTTTTTTTAAATTGTAAGCCACATTCTGCGCTATGTCTGTTTACTTGTTCCACAAGGTTTTGTAACTCTTGCTCGCTTTCTGCTAGCAACACGGTGTCGTCAGCATATCTAAGATTGATCCTCAGGGCACGTCCATAAGTCCTCAGATCCCCTCCTCAGTATCTCCCTCGGCGTGCAGCGAGTGACGGCACTGGTTCTTTTGGTTGGATATTCTTCTATGGCTCCCCACACGATGTCACTGTCTAGCTTGACCCCGCTTGACATGACGTTCTTGCAATCTGGTCAAAGTTGCAGAATCACACCCATCCCTGGAGTCATTTACTCGCCCTGCCTCCCCAAGTGCGTTCAAGATGCCAGCCTGGTCCACAGATCCTCCACTACCCACAGCCGGTGGGCCATTAGGCCCGCAAGCATATCTGTCTGTTACTTTCCTCTTACACCCGAGTGCCCTGGCACAAAATGAAGCAGATAATCAGTCTTGATCCCCTCAGAGATTCCAACCATTGCCCGCTGACCCAGCCCATCTTGATCTTCCTGAGCATAATCATTATAACAATGTAATGGAATCACAGAGCTTGTTGAGACGGGAGAAGACATGCATGTTTAGTGCAGAGTGGCGTGATTCAATTAAACAATCAAAGATAGAGAACATCTGTTGGAACGTTTTCCTGGGAACATGCTGGCGTGGTGGGAAACGAGCAGCTTGACTGGGTCTGCACATTTACTGGTCTCTGAACCTCTAACTATTTATATTCCGGACAATTGTTTTCTTTTCTTTTTTATTTTTTTAAGTAACACTATATTCTGGATCATAAAAGCAAACAAGGCGAGAAGACAGACCAAGACAGAAAAACAGATAGACAGATAGGAGGCAGAACGACAACGACAAGAAGAAGAAGAAGAAGAAGAAGAAGAAGAAGAAGAAGAAGAAGAAGAAGAAGAAGAAGAAGAAGAAGAAGAAGAAGAAGAAGAAGAAGAAGAAGAAGAAGAAGAAGAAGAAGAACTAGCAATTGCGTTAGGCAACAGTAACAGAACGCCACAACATCACCACAAGATGAAAGATAGCCAACCACTGACATACGGAAATAATATCTAGAATCCCATTTACAAGAGCAGATAAACAGCTTGGAGACAGTCTGAATTATTACACGCCCTCGGCGGGAGATTCCGACATGACATATGATGATATGGCATACAGCCTTCCAGTATTCAAAGCAGAAGCCGTGCCAGGGGTCTTCAAGCTATGGCAAGTGACACCTCTGGAGTTCTCAAAGAGTGACCAGCGAAGGGGCTGGATAAAGATTCTCTAGCAGTAATAAGAGAGACAACCGAATAGTTTTTCTCAAATAAAAGACAATAGCAACATATGAGTAGACGCTCTATAATAATAATAATAATAATAATAATAATAATAATAATAATAATAATAATAATAATATATAATAATAAAAATAATAATAATAATAATATCAAGAGACAACAGAGAAGAGGTTCTCAAATAGTAACAACAGACACCAATGCGTAGTGATTCTCAAAAAGGAACAACAAGCACCTCCAATTCCAGTTTTCAAAACACAAAAATTCCAAATTCAGCCTCGTTCAACCTGCTTCCTCGGCTGTGGTTATTGTTGAGGTCCGTGGTTTTTGTGGGTTCATTTACCCTAATTCTTGTCTTGTCTCTTACGAGTGAGTCATGTCTCGGACTGGTTATGTTGGTTTGTGTCTGTGACGTCGGCTTTGCTGTTGATCGGTGGCTATCCTTTGTGCCCGTCTCCTGTTGTGATTTTCTTTGTTGGTATAGGCTCCTGGCTCGTCAGGGTCTGCTGGGTCCTTATAAGGACTTTTTAGTTGTTGTTTTTTTTGCCTCCTTTTTTTGTGTATTGTTCGTAGGAGCTATTCGATGTTGTCATTCTCCTCCTTCTTGTGCCTGTTTTCATTTCGATAAAGAGTTTATGTTTCTTTTCGCAGTCTTCCTCTGTGGGCAGCCATAGGATGATCTCTCTGTCTGTCATCTATATAGTACCTGAATCCGGTCTCCCAGTCAAGGATTATATCTGGGTATTGTATCGGTTGCCCCCTGAGTTTCTTGGGCTTCTTCTTTTCTTTTTCTTCCCAGCGAATTCTGAATTCCTTTTCCGCGAGTTCCTCTTCAATTGCATTCTGCCTTGCCGATTCTTGTAACTCCTCCAAGGTAGGCCACCGGGGCCTCTCCGTGCCGTCATCAGGGTGCTCATCTCGATTTTCTTCGGATGTCTGGCGAGATATTGGTTTCCCCTTGTCGGTCTCGGGCATCGCGGTCGGGCTGTTGTCTTTAGTTTGTGTTTCAGGCTCGATCTCTTGGTTTTCATCTTGCGGTTTCTCTGTGGTTTCTTGTATGGCTTCTGTTGCTTTGTTTTGGAAGAGTTCCATTTCAGCTTTTTTGTCGTTCTCGCTCTGATTTAATGGTTTGTAAGATTTCTTCGTTCTCCTTGTTTATCAGTGCCATATGTTCCACTTCTTGCTTGATGTTTTGATGGATCTCCTTTATTTCCGCCAGTAGTTTCTCGTTGTCGCTGGACGCAGGCGGCGTCAGCAGTGCCTTGACTTGTTTCGTCAACTCGTCTATCTGCTTTTGCATTTTATCTCTTTCAACTTGTGCTATACCCGTGGCTGTCTCGCCCCTCCGCATTGCTTCCTTTAATGGTGTCGTTGTGGTAATTGCGATCTTTAAGGCGTCTCTGTATCGTTGCAGATACGGACATCCCAAGTATCTAGCTCCATGCTTGCCCAGGCAGTTGGCGCACTTTCGTTTGTTGTTGGGTGCTCGGAAGTCCCGCACAGGCACCTCTGAGAAGAGGTACTTAAATATTAATAACTGGCACATCAGAACAGGGGTTCTCAAATAGTAACAAGATACACCAATGTGGTGACGTTCTCACATAATAAAAGACATATTTGAGCAGAGATTGTCAAATAGTAAAAAGAGAAAGGATTGAGAAAAGATTTTCAAACAAATGGACTCGAAAAAAATTCAGTACAAGTTTTCGAACATTTAGACGTGAAAGGATTGAGTAAATGTTCTCACAGAGTTAATGCGAATGAATTGAGTAACTATTCTCAAATAGTAACAAGAGAAAATAGTGTGTAGATGTTTTCAAACAGTGGCACTTGACACCTTTGAGCAGAGCTTCTCAAAAAGTTTCATATGACAGGACTTAGTAAAGATTCTCAAACAATACCGCATGGAAATATTTAGCAGAGGTTCTTAAGCAGTAGCAAGTGAAACCTTTGGGTAGAAGTTCCCAAACAGTGATGCATTACCCTTTCAACAGTGAATAGAGGTTCTTAAACAGTGATAATTTACACTTCTACAACAGTTTCTCAAACAGTGGCCAGTGACACACGAGGTGTAGAGGTTCTCAAACAGTGGTCACTAAAAATTCCTTATGTATACATTTTCAAACAGTAGTAAGCGACACCTTTGAACTAAGGCTCTAAAGCCATGGCTGTCGTTACGTTTTGCTTAGTGGTTCTTAAACGGCAGTGGCTTCCCTGGAAAAGAGGCTCTCAAAGAGCGGTAACTGAACCTTTGAAGTTCCCAGACTGCTAAGTAACGTACAGGCAATATACACAAACACGCGACAGATAATGCCATTTCAAATTCATATTAAAGATCACGGAATAACAATATATGGCGACCAGTTCTGATCTGTTTCACCATTTTTGGCCAGATATTTTCTGGGCAGCTCAGAACTAACCGATATGGAATAGAAAGAAAAAGCAGCGGCTGCAGCAGGATATAACAATACGAATTTGAAACAAATAGGTATATTAAACTCCTGCGAGCAGAAACGTACTAAACAATAACATCAACAACGTTGCACATACCTTACAAGGAGATCCATCGTATCGCGAAATACAGGTGAAAATCCGAAATCAGAAGCACTCAATAAATATATAAAATGAATAATAAAATAAAATAAACTACACACAAACGCGTACAATACGGCACACAGGACTACCGACGTTTCGATTCTCAGAATCTTTGTCAAGGACACCACAGATAGCTAACAACGAAATACAGCAAACAAAGAAACAAGGAAAAAACACACACACACGAACTGTCCCTATGCCATGTGAGGCAGAAAAAGCGGTTCACAAGTTTGATCTCACAGTCGTCACTGTGACTGAACCAACACCACTTGTGATGCAAGCAGACCAGCCACTATGCCGCCACACACTTATTGTCATGTGTAGTCGTTAGCTTGGTCACTTGTGAGGACAGTGATCTTGGGTCCCATACATAGTAGTGCAGTTTGGTAGTTAACCAGATGGACGGCCGGTTAAGGGGGGGGGGGGGGGGGGAGAGAAGAGAGAGAGAGAGAGAGAGAGAGAGAGAGAGAGAGAGAGAGAGAGAGAGAGAGAGAGAGAGAGAGAGAGAGAGAGATTTGGGCGGACAGATAAGGGAGAGGCAGAAAACGAGACAGAAAGAGAGATTAGCGGTTTGATGGGGGGGGGGGGGGGGGGGGAGAAGAGAAAACCAGAAAAAGAAAGAAAGGGGTGTGTGGACAAATGGGAAGAGGGAAGACAGAGGGAAAGAGAGAGAGGGGGGGGGGCAGATGAGGAGAGATAGATGGGTGGACGGGTGGGGAGGGAAGAGACAGTAAAAGAGAGCTGAGAGGACAGATGAGGGAGGGATGAGAGAGAAAGAGAGAGAGACCGAAAGAAAGAGGGAGATGGTCGGACATATTTTTTTCCCGCGTTTCCATCCTGTTTCAGGATATTGCGGTCAACATCAGCATCTTTCAGCTGTATGTTGATTCCTAGGCTAGATTACGCTCATCAGCACGCCACGACTTTCTGAGCGACCGGCACCATACTCTCATAAGTCATTGGCGTGACTCGAACCGCTTCCAATTCTCGTGCGCTCACGTCAACCACGAGAGTATTCGGGGTTACGGAGAAAGCTGCTAACCCCTCGGCAAGGGAGCCGGCATATATATATATATATATATACTAGCTGACCCGGCCCGGCTTCGCCCAGGCCCTGGAGGGGATCTATCTATCTATCAGTCTGTCTGTCTGCTTGTTTGTCTGTCTGTCTGGCTGACCCGGCCCGGCTTCACCCAGTCCCTGGTGGGGAGCATCTCATTTAATTAATATAAGTAGTCATATAAGCTCTCCCGTTCCCGACTATCTGTCTGTCTGTCTGTCCCGGCCCGGCTTCACCCAGTCCCTGGTGGGGAGCATCTCATTTAATTCATATACGTAGTCATATAAGCTCTCCCGTTCCCGACTGTCTGTTTATCTGTCTGTCAGTCTGACCCGGCCCGGCTTCACCCAGTCCCTGGTGGGGAGCATGTCATTTAATTCATTCATATAAGTAGTCAAATAAGCTTCCGTTCCCGACTATCTGTCTATCTATCTGACCCGGCGTGGTTTCGCCCAGCTCCTGGCGCACAGTAACTTAAAAGAATGTCCTTCCACACACCATTCATTATTTTTAATGAAAACTGAACCGACATGACAGTTGATAAGTTTTGTAAGCAGAAAAAGATGGGTTAAAATGTTATGCATAATGCATTATTTTTATGCAAACTTTAAAAATACCTTAAAGATTATATCATTATTTAATATAACTCATATGCCTAAAAATAACTATAGACAAAGAGTTTAACAATAGTGCAGGTAAGTCCAACAATATGACTATAAAGTATATAGAAATGTTATTAATAGTTATGCCCCTTGAAATAACTTTTCTAGAGTGAAGTCCCCCTGCTATATAGACATTATATAATGAAAATGGAAAAGTAAATGTTATTAAATAAGTAGAAGATTTTACATTTAGAAATTATTATAGTCGGTTGCACAGGAATGAAAGGAAGACGTGTAGAAAATTTCATCTCAATCGGATGTACCGTTATCGAACGCATCCAAGACCCACAAACCCACAAACATACACTCTGTTTTATATATATATATATATATATATATATATATATATATATATATATATATATATATATATATATATATATATATATATATGAGAGAGAGAGAGATGAACTGACAGAGACGGAAAAAGCAGAATGACACACGAACCAACAATGACGCAACAAAGTCAGCGCATTAAAAACTCGTACGGGGCCTTCTAACATCCTTACCAACAGACGGCCGCTGGCGAATGTACTTAGCACAGTAGACAAGACCCACACAACTCGTCCACACAAACACACACACCCAAGTCAACTCCCACCCCCGCAAAACGAGACAACGTAAAACAAATTGACAGCCAGGCCGACATCACACACGGGGCGTATAAAAGCAATGAGACATGCCCGGAGCTGGACCTTAAACGACATCACTTTAAATCACTCCTGTTCTTATCTGTTTATTAAATATAGGCATCAAATGCACCTAGTAGATTGTAACGAGTCTGCATAAACTGCATCCTGACATCTACCGCCCACACGGTAACTCTGCTGCCAGGTACTGGCTCCGCCTGCTGCCTTCATATATATAAACTGGGCACTGCTTCACGGCGGAAACGTATTCTCCGAAGAGCGGGACCCCAGATTGTAGCTGTGCTTTCAGACGTCAAGTCCACCAGGTGAGAGTGCTAATTATGTTATGTACCTACTATCACCGACCACCTAGTTACCTGTACTAGAGCGTTCTTACTGGTGAATATTCTAGAGAGGGCTTCAAATAAACACCTTAAAAAAGTGTGATATAAATTACAATAACCACGCCATTGTCTTGTAACCTATTAATATTGTTGTTAAGGGTGTTAAGCACGTGACATCACGGTGCAGACGAATACGGTGACGTCATAAGGGCAGTTTAAATATGGCCGCCCCACTTTTGACATGCACCAAAGAGGAGCGGCCTTCTGTTATCCGTTTTTTGATCAGTGAAGGGGTGAAACCTATAGAAATTCATCGGCGAATGAAGATCCAGTATGATGAAGCATGCATGTCAGCCCAGCAAGTATATACGTTGAGTCTGAAGTTTCAAAGCTTTTCTGTCCAGCAGAGGTACAGCAGGTGGTTCATGAGTGGTTACACCCGCGACCAAGAGCATTTTTTTTCCTACAAGAATGCAAGCATTTTATTGACGTCGGAGAACTTGCATTGAACGCAGTGGAGACTACATCATGCAATGAAACATTTGGTCTTTAGTTTTTTTCCAGAATATATTCACACAAACTTACACACAAGACAATTTTAAGGTTTTCATTTGAATCCCCCGCGTATGTGTATGTGTGTATACATGTAATATGACATGCCTTTTATCAACGTTATCAGCCGGCTCTGTGGCGAGGTGATCAAGGACGCAGTTCATAATCCCGCATACCCGCGTTCAAAACACAGCTGCTTTGTTGTTTATGAAATGGTATGGGTGCCGGTCGTTCAGAAAGCAATGGCAAACTACTGAACGTAAACTTGTCCAGGAATCATGAACAGCCAAAAAAATGCTGGGGTTGACTGCTACATTCTGTAAAAGATATGCAACAACTTTTTTTAAAGACAACATATGTTGAATTCTGCGTGGCCATATGATTAAGCCTCCGATCCCGCTCTGAAAGGTCGTGAGTTCATTTCCGGAACCCGCCATTCCGTTCACGAGTTCAGTTTTCTCAGAGACCTGACCTCGCTGAAGCTACGGAGTTCGTGCTCTGTGCGACGCTCTCTGCAGTCCACTCTGCGGAAAGAGACCGAGTCGTATGGGGTAACCTTAGCAATAGCATAGAGTATCGCCATTGTCATACAATTTCATGGGTGCCGACCGTTTAGAAAGCAGTGACAAACTGAAATCACAAGCAGCCGAAAAATGCTGGGGCTGACTGCGACGTCCTATAAAGTATATGCAACTAACATTTTTAAATAACTCGCCTGCCTCCTGCTTGATTTAATTTTGTGTCAACACCCACCAGCGCAGTACTTAATTGTCCGTGGTTTCTTTATAAGGGCTTCTGTTGTGTACTCCGGGGACTTGCACTTATGTGAGTAGCGTGGGTAAACACAGAGAAGGGCTGGGGATACTGATGGTGTACATATGTGCAGGCAAGGCCTGGGCGTGACCGAAAGGATAAGAACACTCGTTCTGAAACTACCGGTGCGCTGATGTCATGGTAGGCGGTTCGACGCATACACCGGGTAGTAAAAAAGTTAGTTGCATATCCTTTTACAGGACGTCGCAGTCAGCACCAGCGTGATATCTTGTCAAGTTAACATTCAGTAGTTTGCCATCGCTTTCTGAACGACCGGCACCCATACCATTTCGTTAAAAAATCCAACGCAACGAGGTCTATTGCCAAATGGCCTGCAGCTGTGTTTCGATCACGGGTATACGGGACTACGTACTGCATCCGTAACTCCTGCGCCACGGAGCCGGCAACAGGGCAGTAAGTTGGACTTAAACGTTGACTTCTCGTTTAGAAAGCTCTGTCAAATCAGTGACTGTCAAACTGTCTAGAAAGTCCAACCTGGGGTTGATGGTAATGCCCGCAAAGAGTGGGAGGCTGTAGATGCGACCAGGCAAAAAGTAACTGATGGGTAGGCCGCTGTACACGCTTTAAAGCACATTGGGTATACGGTTAGTTAGTTAGTTGTTAGTCGCGGTTCCAACTTCACGGCAATGGGTCGTCCCAATTATGCTCCGTTCCTGTGCCAGTAAATATCACACAAAATGTGAAAAGTGGAATAGACAGGAGTCTCGGCAAGCCAACAGCCCGCACAGGTACACTGCATAATGCCGCCGCCAGAATGCCACCACAAATGTCCTCCACGAAAAACCAAAACGACTTCACTGACTCGGGTTTTATCCCAGATGGCTCGGCCTCTTTCCATAGAACTCCCAGAAGTCTACTAAACAAATGCACTCGTGAACCGAAAAGGCAATGCGGTCAATCCAGCGCTGTGCTGTGCTAGACACACATTTTTATCGTTGCTAGGTGGATGATATAGTCAGTATTGGACGGGTCGTCTTTACTGCCCTAGTCATTTCCTGGCGTCTATTATACGCTGGGTCGCCTTGGCAGTCCCGATCAATGGTAAATATACCTCGATGCGGATGCCGACTGTGACCGCAGGGCCAGCAGGCGAGCATCTAGCTGCTACGTTACCGCGGTGCCCGCAATCAAGCATTAATCATCGTCATCATCAATCAATCAGGGGGCCGTCTCCACAATAAAGGTTGGTCGCAATGGATCTCCAATACTGTCTGTCTCTTGGCTTGACTGTACATTGTGTCAGATTGCTGTTCGTCTATCTCTTGATATTATCTTCCCACTTGCATTAATACAAATTATAAATGGTGCCGAAACGGTCTGCAGACCTGAGGGCAAGAGTCGACCCCAGCGTCGAACCCGCGTCCTTAAGATCTCATTAAAAGCTGTTGGAATTCATCACACCTGGGAGACTGCTGCCAAAGACCGAAATTCGTGGCGTACATCATTACGCAAGGGTGTAGTCACTTGTGAAGCAAAACAGGACTGCAAGAGCTGTGGAAGAAAAATGCTGGACAGAAAAACCACTGTAGGAGATCCTCCTCCTGGAACGTCAAGCATTCTTTGTCAACACTGTCAAAGAACATTTCGAGCCAAAATAGGCCTTACCAGCCATCTTAGAGGTCACGGCTGCAAACTTTCAACCCCACTGGATGAAATGAATGATCATCATCATTGTTGATGGACACACACACACACAAAAAAACACACAAACACACACGCGCGCTATTTGTCTAACCGGCACTATGGCTTGGGGAATAGTGACGCGGCGTTTCACAGCTCGCCGACATACCGTGTCGGAGATTGGAAGCCGCAGGCAATTTGGAAGCAGGCCGCTTTGCGTCGATTCCTAAGATATGAGGCGTTCAGAAAGCAGTTGCGAACTAATGAACTGACATTGCGTAGTAAATCACTAGCAGTCAATATATGCAGGGGCCCATGCAACGCCCTGTGATGATCTGCAACTAACTTGTTTAACCGTATGTCTGGCATCAAATCTCTCCCCCCTCCCCCCCCCCCCCCCCCCCCCCCCCCCCCACATATTGCCTTATATCCGCAAATGCTCTGTGTCCGGGTTTCCGATCGGGAGATCTTGGGCTACAATAAATTAATTTGACCACCTACTGCTCACGCCGGTCAGTTAGGCTGAAGTGTTGTTCACTTTTGGGTAGATAGCAATGTCAAACAAATCGTCATCATCGCGTGCCATGCCGATCAGCGTGGGCTGTCATGTTTGGCCATGTCAAACAATCACCAAAGTCGTGCATCAGCATTGTGTTCTTGTCATGGCCACGCCATAAGGTCCAGATATTCAGTATTCTTCTTCTTCTTCCTCTGAGTTCGTCTGGAATCTAGTTTAAGACATAATTGCGTTGTGCTTGTTTACAGCAGAGCTGCCATAATTGCGCCTTTCGGCCGATACATTCGAATTCTTCAGAAATCTGTTGGCCGGGTTACCATGCCAGGTATTCACTATTCTGCCTTCCCCTTGTTCTTTTCCCCTTCAATATTGCCAGTTGTCACCAAACTCCTAGTTTTTTTTTTTTTTCTTTTACTCATAATGTGTCCTAAAATAAAACTCTGTACACGTTTAGTGTCTCTGATCAGTTTCCGATTTTCATCTGTTTCTTGTAAGACTCGTGATAGGTTTTTCGTACTTTCTTATTTGAAACTGCTTAACGTAATTTGCCTATTAAATTAAAAAGAGCAAATAATGACCGGGGGTTATTTCTGTCATTTAACTATCATTTTACTGCCTATAGTACCTTGCAGTCTTCAGCCTGATGAATTAAGGCCGCCTAGCTAGTGCAGTCGCCGCAAACTGTGCAGGTTATTTTTTAGGGTTTTCTTTTTGCCCCCGACAGGAAATAATCCACGCCTTACCGAGGATTCGAACCCGGGTCTCCCGAAGGAGTATACTAGAAAAAATATAAAGGAGAGAGAGAGAGAGAGAGAGAGAGAGAGAGAGAGAGAGAGAGAGAGAGAGAGAGAGAGAGAGAGAGTAAAGTCCCGATCTCTACATCATAAGGAGTATTGGGTATATGGTGCTAGACTCATATTTCTATAGACCAACCCGCACATAGTGGCTGATGTGGTCCGTATCTCACCGACCTCCTTTGCTTCCCAACACACTTTTGGTACCCATTTTGGCCGAATAGAGAAGTGCGCTCGCCTCTTAAACTCGGCATGGTTATTGTAATTTCTATCACACTGTTAAGCCCCATCGTACAAACCATGTAACTCAAACCATGTACGAGCAGACAAGAACATGAAACAACCCTTCAGGACATCAATGAAAACCGTAATTTGAAGACAGAAATAAAACTTAGCCAGCCAAGATCTTCTTCTTCTTTCTTCCTTCCTTCATTCTTCTTCTTTCCTCTTCCCCGATAGGGACAAAGGCCACTAGCAAACCCCGCCAAGCCATTCTTTCTTTGCTATTTCCTGCAGCGCCCTCCATGCCCTTTCAGAGGCATCCATCTGTCTGTAATTCTCTTCTCCGGGTGCTTTTACGTCTCCCACTATCTCGTTTGCCTTGCTGGTTCCAGACAAAAGAGTGTCTAAGTTACATTGTCCCCAGATTTTCTCAATGTGTCCTATCCAGGGCCGCATTTTTTCCTCACTTCTTGATTCACTGGAATTTGCCTAGTTCTCTCCATGAGCTCTACATTGGTGATTCTGATATACCAATCCCACAGTTAGTGACTGTTTGTAGTTTCTTTGTAACTCTCTCAGCTGTTCTCTGTGTTTCTGACCAATACAGTAATATTGATTTAACATTGGGCTTAAATATAACTTGAAAACTTGGCGAAAACTGGAAAAAGTGATGGGTGAAAAGCACAGTGAAGGCACATCATATAACAAGAACACAGAACTAATCGAAGACTGGTGATTGTGTGAAATGGTAAGCCATAACGCCTATCGTCATGTCGCGTGGTGATGATAACGATAATATACCTCAAAACATACATATGATCATGTCTACAATTTAACCCTTTCTAAAGTATCATATTATGACATAAATAAGAACACGTCACAATCATGAAGAGGTGAATTACGCGAGGGGACTTCACATGAATACCTTAAAAGTGTGATAGTAATTACAAGAATCATGCAATTGTCTTGTTACCTAACAATATTGTTGTTAAGGATGTCAAGAGTGTTAGGCACGTGACAGCACGGTGCAGACGAACGCGGTGACGTCATGGGGACAGTTTAAAGAGGCCGCCCCACTTTCGACAGGCACCAAAGAGGAGCAGCGTTTTGCTATGCATATTTTTTAAATCAGTGAAGGGGTGGAACCTATCGAAATTCATTGGCAAATGAAGGTCCTGTATGGTGATGCATGCCTGTCAGTCCAGCAAGTGTATGCGTGGAGTAGGAAGTTTCAAAACTTTTCGGTCCGATAAAGAGGTACAGCAGGTGGTGCATGAGTGGTTACATGCGCGACCAAGAGAATTTGTTTCTACGGGAATCCAAGGACTAGCATTGAACGCAGAGGTGACTACATCAACAAATTATGGATTAGTTCTTTACTTATTTCAGAACACACACACACACATACACACGCACACAAAACACCCATTTAAGGTTTCCATTTGAAGCTCTCTCGTATCAGATGGCGAACCATGACCGCCCACGCGTATCAGCATGTCCCACGATGATGATAGTGATATATCTCAGAGACTGAGGCACAATAACTGAGGCCGAGGGGATAGTGACAAAGCTTCACAATTCCCCGACACACAGAGTCCAGGGTTCGAGATCTGCAATGGACCATTTCTAAGCCGACCGTCTTGCGTTGCTTTCAACTGGTATGAGGCGTCGGCCGTTCAGAAACAATGAACAATGCTAACGAGGCCAATCCTATGAGCGGGCAAACACTGACCGTCCACACTCATCGGCATGTCACATGTTGACGATGTAAGTCAAAGACATAAACAAGCATGCTTATGCACCCGATTGGGGGGGGGGGGGGGAGCTGCGTGGTCTCGGGGTATGGTGTTTGCCTCGAGTGCTGAAGGTTCAGGCCCCGGTGAGGACTGAGATTTATTTTCACGTGGACTTCAAGTAATAAAATGTCCCCTGGTCTCTGGGTAGTGAGATCAGACGCCCGTGTATATTGTTGCGCACTTAAAAAATCCCTTGGCAGTTGCAAATCGAAAAAAGAGTAGCCTAACGGCGCTACCCGGACAAAATTTCGAGTTAAAAATCTACTCAAAGTATTTCAGGATCCTCTCTGGTGCTACGGAGTTCGTGCACTGAGCTGAGTTTCTTCAGACTCAAGTTTGAGTTAGGAGGAGAACGGAGCACTTATGGGTTGCACCCGTGTGCCGCGATGTTGATCCATCGACTAAACTAAACTAAACTATGCATCCGATTGCATAGACATGCAGTAAGTAACAGAAGTCCAATGCGCACAACACCAGAACAATCTATACCGCACCATGAACCACCACAACCATAACCAACGCCATTGAGGCTGGTTGAACAGGGTGGAAAGTTTCTTTGTTTTCTACAAATCGGAATCGGAACCCGATTACCGCCAGTCGCTTCAGAATGTCCTACCGCGACCCACATAAGAAAACCGACCCGGCGATGGCGACGTGGGGGAAGAGTAAGAAGAGAAGTGTATTTCACGTGACACGTGTAATGTGAGATCTGTAAGCCCATAGTGGGAAACAGACGTGCAGGATGGGCCTGTCCATTTTTAAATATCATTATTAAAGCACAAAACTGGAGGAAAAAATCGATTAAAAACGGCATAAGACAATTGATTGATGTGCCATTTTTCTTCTTGTTGTTGCGTTAGTTCTCAAAGGGCAAGTTCTCATGATGTGGTCAACAATTCTTTGGCTATCCCACACAAGCCACCCCTTCGCCGCTGTGACGTGTTCTATATATGTCAGAATATGACCGTTTAGAAGCAGTACATTGTAGAGATATCATATTTTTGATTTGGGGTATATCATCATCATGCGAAGGCGTTGCGGTTATAGTTCGCCATCTCATCTCGCGCGGACACCAGTCTAGAATCAGGTGTTTTCTTGCCTCGATGATGCTATTTGATCAAGCTATCCATGTATTTACCTGATTTGCCTTCACCTTGCTTTCTACTTATCACTTGTGCCAGTTGTCACTGAGTTTATTTCTCCTCATAATATACATCCATAACTACTCCTTATTTCTTTCTTCCACTTCTATGAGCGCCAAACAATACATGTAGTCAATAGTTCCTCTTTTGTTCCATACAGTGTTGAATTCAGTGCTGTCTCACTGGGCCAGTATTTCCTCCTTAGCTGACTGTACTGGGAAGCGGGGGGAGAGAGAGCGAGAGAGAGAGAGAGAGAGAGAGAGAGAGAGAGAGAGAGAGAGAGAGAGAGAGAGAGAGAGAGAGAGAGAGAGAGAGAGAGAGAGAGAGAGAACTTAAATAGTCGAAAACTTCTATGTACGTGTAAAAATGGATGCTCAATTGAATTATTCATACAAGATCAATTCGCAACGTCTATATAAAACGGAATTTACGAGTCAACTTACGTCTTAAAAAGACAGTCTCTTTATCTCTGTAAGAAGAAAAATTTGAGAAGCCAAGATGTATAGATTTGTAGACAATGTAGGGGACTACAATACTTGGTAATCGGTTTCTGTTTTAATGCGATCTTGAAATAATTGCGGAATTTAACACCATGCGTACACTCACCGTCCCCATATCGGGGACACAAAAACAAATAACCGAACGTTACCGCAAACAAAATTCTGGTAAAATACGGCAAAATGAACTGCAGTACCTACGATAAACAGAGAGAGGGAATGGTGAGAGGTTGTTAGAAATTGGTAGTACCTCTGGTTTGGTGGACAAGGATTTCCTGTTCAGTGTAGTTCAGCGGCTACTGGTCAAATTCTGGCATCCAGCTCTATCCTGTGGTTGCTAGTAACTGTCAGCATTCGAGAGCGGCCACCCCTCAAACAACACCTTAGACGGTATACCCGCTAAGCATCCACCGGCATACCAAAGAAATGCCAATTTTTTTTCATTCGATTCGATCACCCCTACCCCTTCAATCTCAGAGAGAAGTTATAGTAGGGTCCATCACCTGCTCAGATTAATAATCATGTTAACATAATAATAATTTGAAGGTGATTGTTGTTCAAAGAGGGTAATGATACCACATTCGCTGGGTTGGATACTCAGCTCACAAGCCGAAATATCTTCTTTCTATGTCCTACTGCTTTTGCTGCGAAGCATTGCAGATATAAGGCAGGCGTAATGTTGTGTTTAGCTTGTCTTGCTGCTTGTGCTAACGTCATTTCTGATTTCTTCAATCTCTATTGTATGCCATCTAGTCAGCTCTTCACGGATCGTCCTCTCGCCTTCTATCCCGATGTTCTCACGTAGAACGCTCTAGCCAATGGCTGATTTTGTTCCATTCTAACTAACTGTCCCAACCATTTAATTGTTTAGTGTTCTATAAAGTCAGTAATAGGTGCTATCCCTACACTTGTTCTTATTTTCTCATGTGGATCTACCTCTTCTTGTTTTTAAGCTTAGTTTCTTATACATCTCATCTCACGTGGTGGGTTTATGACAGATTATCGATTCCCAAACAAGAATAGTTCATGATGAATTTCACCATGGAATAAGATCTCCAGGTGGCGTTAAGAAACGCTTTAAGGACACTCTAAACACCGCTCTTAAGACACCTGACATTAACACACACAAATATGAGAGACTGATGCACCAAGACCGATCCAGGTGGGCGTACACTTATTCGCCAAGGATGAGCAGCTTGTAAGGCAGTGGAGCTGGCACTAGCAAATCGACGGGGCCAAGCCGGAAAGTTCAACGCGGCACCTCCCAACACTAATGTGACCACCGGCTACTCGTCACTTTCTAAAAACATTCCCAGCCTAAATTGACTCAATAAAAGTTAGTTGCATGTCCTTTGCAGGATGTCGCAGACAACCCCAGCATTTTTGACTGTGATTCTTGGCAGGTTCACGTTCAGCAGTTTGCCATTCATTTTTGGACCACCTGCACCCATACAACTTCATGAAAACCAACACAAGACGGTCGGCTGCCAAATCGCCCGCAGCTGTGTTTCGAACGCGGTATGCGGGGTTACGAATTGCGTTCATAAGTGCTTCGCCGCAGAGCCGACCTTTGAAATTAGAGTAGATGGAAATCACGGAACTAAACGCGAATATACCGACTCAGAACTGCAGCCGCGTCATCTCAACTAATCTGTCTAGACACTTGTATCGGCACCGGAAGCCGACGGCCCATTCTATGGCAATACCTAAGTAATTTAAACGTGCATCCTTGTGTACCCACAGAACCGCCCTCACAGGCTGGTCGGCCATCCTGTCATTCTGTTCTACACGGAACTTCAAACTACCAAAAAAAGCCCAACCGCTACAATCCTATATTGCTTCCGACTTCGTCTAATCTTGTGTAATCTCTCTCTCTCTCTCTCTCTCTCTCTCTCTCTCTCTCTCTCTCTCCCGCTCTCTCTCTCTCATTTCATTCTTTTTCTCTTTTTCCCCTAGTTCCTCTGTTTTCCTCACAGGCTGGTCGGCTATCCTGTCATCCTGTTCTATATGGAACTTCACTTTCAAATTCAAACTACCAACAAAAGCCAAACCGCTACAATCCTATATTGCTTCTCACTTCGTCTAATCTTGTGTAATCTCTCTCTCTCTCTTTCTCTCTCTCTCTCTCTCTCTCTCTCTCTCTCTCTCTCTCTCTCTCTCTCTCATATTTCATTCTTTTTCTCATTTCCTCCTAGTTCCTAGGTTTGTTTTCATTCTGTTATGCACATCCTCGCATTATTTCCACCTACACTTCATTGTCACTGAAGACGCATATTTGTGTGTTAATTATTACACTCTCGTCATATATGTAAAGGGCCTGCTCCGTGGCGATGGTGTTACGGACGCAGTTCGTAATCCTGCATACCGCGTTGGAAACATAGCTGTGGGCGATTTGGCAATTGACTGCCTTGCGTTGGCTTTTTTTATAAAATGGTATGTGTGTCGGTCGTTAGGAAATCAATGGCAAACTACTGAATGTAAACTTGCCAAGAGATCATAAACAGCCAAAACATGTTGGGATGAACTGCGACGTCCTGTAAAGGATATGCAAGTAACTTAACACTTCATCATGACTCGCATGTTTTGTTTATAATTATGCTCTCGTTATATGTGAAGGACCCGCTTTACACGTCAGTGGGAGAACTGGCTATGTGGTGTTAGCCCCGTGTTTGTAGACTGATCGAGGCACTCGGCGGGCCTCAGTCACCTCAAAATCACCGACTCTCATTGGATGACGGATGGTCTTCATCACTTATGATGGACTAACAACTATAATATATACACGAAGGGCTCTTTTCCATAGGCAACGTATATTCTTTGCAGCTAGGGTGGATGAAAAAAAAGTTGTATGTATATTCTTTAAAGTTATGGTAGATTTTTTTTTTTTTGGGGGGGGGGCGGAGAAGGAGTAGAGTATATTCTTTAAAGTGTGGGTGCGTGCGTGTGTGCGTGCGTGTGTGTGTTCTTAATTGCAGATTGGGGAAAACCGTATATTCTTTAAAGTTAGAGCAGGAGAGAGGGAGGGAGAGAGAGAGAGAGAGAGAGAGAGAGAGAGAGAGAGAGAGAGAGAGAGAGTAAATTCTTTAAAGTTAGGGTAGGTGGAGGGTGAAGAAGAGAGAACGTATATTCTTTAAAGTTAGGGTACATGGGGGGGGGGGGGGGCGGACGCACAAATATCCCCTCACAGCCCTCAAAGAACAATAGAAAGTGCATCAAACATACACCAGGACAGATCCTGTAGGGCGCGACTTCTCGGCAGTGTGTCGGGCAATGAAGGAATCCCTACTCGTGGAGGCTGCTTTAATGAAGTCGTCAATCTCTACTGACAGGGAACTGGGAGATGTGTGTGTGTGTCGGAGGTCAAATACATACATAACTGCCGTAGCTAAAGGAATGGTTGTTGAGAACAGGAACCAGGAACCGCAGGCTGTGTAAGGGATGGCTGCTATCATCAACGTTTTAATGCATATTGTCCTGTTGTTATCTAAGATTAGCTTCATGAGTGATGTATGAATGAAATAATGTACGACAGCAAAGAGATCAGAAGGGCCTGCATACCCAATTCTTAACCCTTTGAAAATAAAGCTTGTTCGTTCGTTCGATCGTTCGTTCCTTCATCAGCAGCAATATGCGTGTAGTTTATGTGATAAAATAAGTGTGTGTTGACATACACAAAAATACGGAATACAGTGTAAAGGATTGCCGCCGCTATCATAATCATCATCCTCCATTGTCTGCCGGCAGCTGTGTGCGTGAAACTTATGTGACAAAAGAAGCGTGTGTTGACACAAAAAGAATAAGAAGACGGTGTACCCATCATCATTATCATCCATTCAAATCTTGGGGAACTACTGAGACCACTAAGTGAGCACAAAATCAAATTCTCACAAGCATTGATTGGGATTCACAGAAGTACCAGGTTGCTGAACTGTTATGTTGTCTAGTGTCTCGGCACAGAGCCCACAGGTTAGCACGGGCGCGTGCGCGCGCGTGTGTGTGCGTTTATATAAATTATGTTGCATGTCCCCTGCAGGTCGCTGCGATCAACCCCACTGCCAGGTCGATGTTCTAGACCAGTGGTTCTCAACCGGTGGGGAATTCCCCACCCCACCCCCCACTCCACCCCCAGGGGGGAATTTTTGGGTTTCCGGGGGGGGGGGGGGGGTTAAGATTATTTAAAGATCGTGTTAATACAAGAACCGATTACTTTATATTGTTTTTCCCTCCAAACTTTACGGTTCTGTACTTCTCGCCCTTCTGAAATTCATTTTATAACGTAAGTAGACCCGCAAATCACGTTTTATGTAGACGTCTAGACTTGTTCTAGTATGTGTTATTAAATTTAAATTTCATTCTTACGTATACTGTGTAGGGGTGGAGGTGGGATTTATACGGAGAAAATACGAAAAAAGGGGGGGGGGGGGGTGACATTCTGAACATATGGTGAAGGAGTGCATCGGCCAAACAAGGATGAGAACCACTGTTCTATACAGTGCGTTAAGCAGGTCGCTATTGCTTTCTGAAAGAGAAGTCAAGTTGCTTTAGGGAGGTTCTGCTACCACTCGGAAGCGCTGGTTCGAATCCTGGTTTCGTCATTATAGTTCTCAATGTTCACATCGTCTAGCATGCTCTTTCTGTAGCGGTCGGCGGGGTCGAAATGATAAGAGCGATAGCTCGTAAACTCCTGGCATGTTGATGGTGGAGTAGAAGGTTCAATCCCCACACCATCATTAAGATGAGTTTACACGTTGACTTCTCGTTCAGACAGCAATGGCAAACTACTGAACTGCCACCTTGCCGTCTTGACAGACAAACGGCATCATAACCACTTCATAGCACAAAGCCTGGGCTAATTGTCCAGACCATGTGTTGCCCATGCAGCGCGATCCCTCTCTCGGTCTGCCTAATTTACTCCAGAGGCAAGGCAACACTAGTACCAATGGTAAACTTATCATCATCATCAAGTGCCATGCCAGCTGGCGTAGGCGTTCACGACTCTCCATAGAACTCGGTCTTTTGTTTTCTGGATCAACTCTGCTGATGATATGCCTCCACACCACCGTCTCAATCCATCCAGCATCATTTCTCTTGGCCTGCCTCTGCCTCTCTTCCACTCGATCTTTCCAGTTGTCACGAAGTTCTCCAATGCTTCTCTTCTCATCACATGACCAAAGAAAGCTTGAAGTTAGTTAGTTAGTCTTTCCTCTTGAGCCTAAGTCGGCGCATAGGACAGAAGTCATGGCTCTCCATGTCTGCCGGTTCGCTGCTACCTGTTGAAGATCTTGGATGTTTACTTGGCCATTGAATGAGCCTTCTCTGATGATCGTTCTACGCAGGGTCTCTCTTGGTCTTCCCCATTTTCTTTTCCCTACTGGTGACCATATGAGGGCTTGGTAGGGGAGTCTTGTCTTGTCCATTCTAAGTACATGGCCGATATAGTTCCAACGGCATTTTCTTATAAAATTGGATACAATATCTTGCTTAGTCTCTTGTCTTATTTGCACATTGGTTTTGAAATCTGTCCACTGGATGTTTAGAATTCTTCAAATACATTTGTTCTCAAAATTGTCTAATTTTTTTATCTAAAGCTACTGTTGATTTCCAACTCTCACATCCATACGTTAGCACTGGAATCACACAAGAATTGAAGATTTTAAGTTTCGTATGTTGGCTGAGTGACTTTGACTTCAAAATGTTTGACAGTTTATTGAAGGCACCAGATGCCAGTGAGATTCTAGATAATATTTCTGCTGTTGAGTCCCCTTTAGATGTCATTTTGCTTCCTAGGTATGTGAAGCTGTTGACTTTTTCAAGAACATGGTTGCTTAATTTGGTGTCGTCTGAACTGTTGGTAAGATCAATAGTTTTTGTTTTTGTGGTGTTAATTTGGAGACCAATTTGTCCTGATACATTTTGGAGACGGTTTATTTTCTCTTGGGCATATGCGTGTGTTGAACTCAAAAGCACTATGTCGTCGGCAAAGTCCAGGTCTTCTAGAATTTTTTCAACCAAATGGATACCCCTGTTTGTGTTGTTTGTGCATTTGCGCATGACCCAATCGATAGCTATTCAAAAGAGCATCGGTGACAAGACACAACCCTGTTTCACTCCCGTTTCCACTGAGAACCAGTCAGAGTTGCCTGATTCTGTTCTCACGCAGCAACGTGTCTCCTTATAGAAAGATTTTATGATGTTGGTATATTTGGTAGGAAAACCATAGATGTTAAGTAGATTCCAAAGTGAAGGACGGTGGATACTGTCGAAGGCTTTTTGAAAGTCGACAAAGTTGGTGATTAATTTCTACTGGAATTATACAGTCTTCAATGATTATTCTAAGAGTGAAAATGTGGTCTATACATGACCGTTTTGGTCTGAAGCCAGCTTGTTCTTCTCTGAGCCTTTCATCTATAGACTTTTTCAATCTCTCAAGTAACATGCTACAAAAAAATTATCCTGGTACTGACAGTAGGGTAATACCACGTCAGTTCTTACAATCAGACATATCACCTTTTTTGGCAGTGTAAAAGGCTTGAAGTCTTGGGGAGATAATGTGGTGGTTTCCCCTTGCCATCCACACCCGCGGATGCCGGTCTGTTATCTCAGTCTCTGACAGCGGTAAACTACCGAACATAAAACTGCCTTAAAAATAAATCAAATGAGGTTGACTGTAACGTCATGCAAAGGACATGTCCTAGTTTTAGGTGTGCACTTTAATGACTATTTCTGTCCCCTACTTTTATAAGCGTCGATCAATACCTTTGAATGCATTTCTCACACTACTGGGAATATTTAGTCAACACTTCTAGAGAAATAACAGCAGGTGATTTCCTGTAGCGGGTTATCGATTGACAGGTCGTTCCTGTACTTAACTCCATTAATTCTCCTTCTGCTTCTTCAACGTTAATTGACCAGTGGACCGTAAAATGAAGTTTGCTTGTCTTTCAGGCAGTACAAATTAAGACACGAATAGCCCATGTATGGACTACGCTGAAGTTCAAAGCAAGCAGACGCCAAATGAAGGGGGAACAGCATGGCTAAGCAAACAGAATAACTGGCACAATGGGGTTTACTGGTCGCGGTGGCGAAGTGCTTAGAGCCCGTGTCTGCCAAGCCTTGTGATCAGAGCCCTGTTAAACTCCCTGAGGCGTCCTGTGCATACGGTGCTGGCCTTGTATTGTCGTAGACCATTCGGTACTCGACATGTGTTGTGATCCTTGTCATAGACCATTCGGTACTCGACATGTGTTGTGATCCTTGTCATAGACCATTCGGTACTCGACATGTGTTGTGATCCTTGTCATAGACCATTCGGTACTCGACATGTGTTGTGATCCTTGTCATAGACCATTCGGTACTCGACATGTGTTGTGATCCTTGTCATAGACCATTCGGTACTCGACATGTGTTGTGATCCTTGTCATAGACCATTCGGTACTCGACATGTGTTGTGATCCATATCACACCGGCCGGTTTTACTTCCCAAGGCAATTCTTGGTACTCGCTGTATGTTTACCTGGCTTGTCTGCACGCTAGTCTACCTGTCTGCCTACCTACTTACGTATCAGCCCACCCACCTCCCTATCAGTCTGCCCATTACTATATTCGTCTGCCTATCCTCCTGTCTGTCCGCATGTCTTTCTGTGGGTCCACCCATCCATCCATCCATCTATCCGTACATCCGGCAAGGGCGCACTCAAATCCCTCCGACCTCGGAGCCCAGGTTAATTTTAAATGATCTGTACTGAAGGATAATATATCGTCAAATGGGGCCTCACATTTAAACAGAAGGACTATATATCGCAAACCAACTCATTGGACAAATGGCACCAATACTAAAGAACAAACATGTATCAATAACTACTATAAAAAGCGCTTTACAACACAATCTTCCTACCAACTCTATGTTACCAATGCTAAACCTGGACAATGACAGAAAAAGAGAGAAGAAAAATCACAACACCAGAAATGAGATTCCTGGGAAGAATACTCAATGTATCAAGAAGAGATAAGATCAGAAATGAAGAAAGCAGGACTAAAGTGGGGGTTATAGCTGCACTAGATTTTATTAGTCAAATGGTTTGGCCATGCAAGTAGGTTACCAACTAACAGTATACCACGCGACGCGGGGAATAACAGAGTCCATGGTAATATCGATACATGAAGACCATAAGCGGGCACACTCCCACTGTTTATACTTCACCTCGACACCGCAAAATACAAGAGGAACATGATGAGATGAGATGAGATGAGATGATATATCGCCATACTAGGGCCATCCTGTTATTGGTTTTGTTTCGCGGCATCTTCCGCAATGTCAATGCTCAGTGAAAGGAAACGTACATTATAATACTGTTTCATTTGATTGTGTACCATGTTTGGTCTAAATATGCATGTTATTCGGTATTGAAGTGTTACTCCGCTTTGATGCGACTTCAATCCATGACCAGCGGGCGTTATAAACATGCTTACCCACAAATGGATTCAACGCGTAAAATGTTAAATAAATAGCTAATGTGAGAGAAATCTGTGTGGAGAAGGGAGCAATGCTAGACGGACCTGGGTGTTCAATTCGTAAACCTTGGAAACTCAATTTAAAAAAAACATGGTTGGATCGACGGGAAAGTGGCAACGCACCGGAAATACCCGAAAGACGACAGGAGATTCCAATGCATAAGCTGCATGAAACCTAGTTATAGCACAACAGGCGCTCCCTGGTAATTGAACATTCCTCAGGCTATAACTGAAAAATTAATGGGCCTTGATTGCGATGTACATATAGGGTTAAGTGGATAGCTGGTCGAGTGTCGTTGCACACACGTTGGCTATAGCACCGGGTAGGGTGGTGCTGTAGGATTGTCTTGTGTGCCGACAGTGTTCCAATTTTCTGTCAACTGTTCGTCGGGTTGATAAATCGACGGGCATTCCGGAAAAAAAAAAAAAATAATGGTAAATCCTTAGGTGTTAATTTAATAGTAAACATGCAGAGAGAGAAAGAGAGAGAGAGAGAGAGAGAGAGAGAGAGAGAGAGAGAGAGAGAGAGAGAGAGAGAGAGAGAGAGAGAGAGAGAGAGGGGGGGGGAGAGACAGACAGACAGACACAGAGAGAGGTGACACGTACACACACACACACGGGTAGGTGAGGGGCGCCCCCTATGGATGGACGGATGAATAGGCCGACAAAAATACAGGGAGAAAAGATACAAGACAGACAGACGAGTAGGTTGGTCGGACGAACGGAGACAAACAGATACATGAGGTGGGGGGACATTGGGTAGGCAGACAGATAGATTTTTGAAGTATGCTGGTAGGTTTGTTAAGTATGTTGGTAGGTAGGTAGGCCAGTGCTTAGGTAGGCAGACAGATAGATAGGTAGGTTTGTTACGTATGTTGGTAGGTAGATAGGCAAATACGTAGATAGGCAGACAGATAGGTAGGCTGGTTAAGTATGCTGGTATGTGGGTAGGCAAGGTCGTAGGTAGGCAGACAGACAGATCGGTTAGTTAAGTATGCTGGTAGGTAGGCAGCTAAGTAAGTAGGTAGGCAGAAAGGCTGGTTAAGTATGCTGGTAGATAGGTAGGTAAGTACGCAGGTAGGCAGACAGATATGAAGGTTACGTATGCTGTTAGATAGGTGTGTAGGTAGGTAAGTGTGTATGTAGGTAGGTGGGTAGGTAGGTAAGCAAACAAGAGGTAAACGAGCAGGTAAGCAGGCAGACAGACCGATAAATCAGCTGGTAGAGTTTGAAACACAACACCAGAACTATCGTGCAGTTAGTACTGATTCTAAGAGTCTTCCATTTAAGTTGATTAGGTGGACGCAGTATAAACTGGGTACCGAGGAATCTTGGAAATAAAGGCGGCCGGTGTGACTTCACCCAGCGTACACCGATTGTTCTAACAAAATATGTGGAGATAGTACGGTGCTTTATACCCAATACGTTACCAGCTTGAAAGGGGATTCCGTATGTTACTGCCATTAGTTGGTCACATTGGGGACATATCAGTAACATTAGATATGCGGATGATCCAGTATTGATTGTAGACAATGAACATGATCTGTAACATTTAGTTTGTGTGTGTGTGTGTGTGTGTGTGTGTGTGTGTGTGCGTGCGTGCGCGCGCGCACATGTGTGTGTGCATATCCTTTTTACAGGACATCGCTGTAAACACCAGCATTTTACTGCTGTTGTTGATGTCTTGGCAAGTTTACGTTCAGTAGTTTGCCATTGCCTTCTGAACGACCGACTCCCATACCAATTCGTTAAAACCCAGGGCAACGCGGTCTGCTGCAAATCGCGCGCAGCTGTGTTTCGAACGCGGGTACGGGAGATTACGAACCGCGTCCATAACGCCTTCGCCGCGGAGACCGGTAACATTTCGTAGATGCGGTTATACACAGTGAACAACTGGGATTAGAATTTAATTGTAAGAAGACACAGATTATGGTTGTCACTAGGAAGAAATAAATACCATAATGTTATATACAAGTACATGGGAATATTCTTAAACAAGTGAATCGGTACAACTATCTTGGACAAGTCATAGCGTCCGATGGCGGGGCCTTGTAGAGATTAGAAAAAGAATCGCTATGGTGAAAGTAGCCTTTTGCAAAATGGAAAACATATTGACGAATAAAAACATGTTAACTGCAGCGAGAGAACAGAAACGGGTGTTGAGGTGCTGCATAGAACCTGTACTTCTGTATGGAAGTGAAACGTGGACAACGAGCTGAAAAACATCCAATGGCTGTGTAAATGTGGTTTCTGAAGAAAATACAAAGAATACCATGGACCGACAGAAAAACCAATGAGTAAGTCCTACAAGAAGCAGATGAAAAGCGTAAACTGGTTAGAGAAATTAGACGTAGACAGTCAGAACTTTTTGGACACTTTATGAAAAGAAATTAATGACAACTGGCAATATTGAGGGGAAAAGAACAAGGGGCAAGGCAGAGAAATAAATATCTGGATGGCTTGGCCACGTGGCACAAACGACACAAGCATACGGAGCTGATCCACGACTCTGGTGATCGTGTGAGATTGCGAAACATAACCGCCCACGCTTATCGGCATGGCACATGATGATGAGTTGGTGACATCAAAACCAGGCTTGCTCCTTCAGTGAGACGCTACCGTCATCTGGAAGTGGCAGATTCGAAAAAGCAGCTCTGAATTGTGACATGGCCCAGTATATCCTTTAGTGTTGTATACTTCACTTCTCTCAGTCAGGCCGTGGCTTAGGGGATGACAAAGCTGAGTTTCACAACTCACGGACAAACCCAGCCGATGGTTCGAATCAGCCATGAGCGATTCAAAAACACAACGCTTTGCGTTGATTTCGAGGATATGAGTCATCGACAGTTCAGAAATCCATGTCAAACTACTGAACAACAATTTCCGAGTAAATCACAACCAGCCAATAAATGCTGGGGTTTACTGCAACTTTCTGTAAAGGACATGTAACTAACTTACCTTCTATGCGTACCCACGAGTGTATCTCCCGTACAATGTCAGCGAGATGAAGTGCCCCGCAGTAACAAATAAGGAAGTTGGGGCACAGACTATGCTGAGCTAAAGAGAGAATATGAGACAGTAACAAGGGAGGATTATACATACAATCACATGGAATGACACTATCCAGTGCCGCCCACCGGGCGCTGGATCGCAAATTATTCCTCCCCACGATGCTTTACGGCAGAAGTGGATGATGATGATGATGATGACGGTGGTGATGATGATGATGATGATGAACAAGAGAAAAGAAAATACAGCAGAGGAGACTTTGCACGCCTTTGCTGCACTGGGAATGCTGTGCTAGATCCTGATGCTTATAGAGCAAGCGGGACTGGGTGTGTGACGTGGTCAGCATTACACCGACCGCCTTTACCCCCCAAGATATATCCCGGTATCCACTGTAGGCTGGGTCCACCTGGGAGCCCAGGCCAGTTTTAAACATTCGAATCGGCCCCTGTGAGGATCGAACCCATAGGCACCAGACCGGCAGATGAGTGTCTAGCCACAGTTATCACGGCTCCCACAGAAGAAGACAGTAGAGGGACATAATCAGGCGAGCTTCTAGCCACACAGTTACCATGGTTCTCATAGAAGACATTGGAGAGATATAATCGGGGAAGCGTCTAGTCACACAGTTACCACGGTTCCCGCAGAAGACAGTGGAGGGACATAATCAGGAGAGCGCCTAGTCACACAGTTACCGTGGCTCCCATAGAAATCAGTGGAGGGGCATAATCAGGCGAGTACAACGGCAGTCTTTGGAATGATTGACCAATTGAACGAACGAACAAATAAATGAATAAGAGGAGCACGAGAATAGACGGCAGAAAATGAATCTTGAGGCAAACGTAACTACTAAAATCAGTTTCCAATAAACAGTCTAAAAGAAACATGAATCTTGAGGGGCTGCGTATTTGGCATAGTCAGTGTTGAGTAAACAGTCCAAAGAACTTTGTTGGGTGAGTAGACTGTAAGTTGAAAACTTGAGGTGATTCGGAAGCGTTACTCCACAGCTATGTTCTGAATAGTCCACACTCTCTGAATAAATCGATTTTAGGTCTGGCCAAATGTAGCTGATGAAAGTGAAGAAGAGGTCGACGTGGCTCATAGGTTTAACGTGCCGCAACTGTCTCTACTGACGGCGACGGCGTCGGTTCCTTCCACACACCGGGCAGTTGGACTTGAATGTTGATTTCTCGTTCAGAAAGCAATATCAAACTTAGTTAATTATTTGCATATCCTTTACATGACGTCACAGAATTTTTGGCTGTTTGTGATCTCTTGGGATGTTTAAGCTCAGTAAAAATAACGTTGCAATCAATCCCAGCATTTATTGGATCGCCAGCAGCAGATTTCGAACCCTCGACTCCACATGTCTGGGAAATGTAAAACTGCGTATCACTAATCCCTAAGTCCCAGACGCCGATACTTCACACCACTCTAAAATCGAGTATATTCAGAACATTTTCCAGCAGGTTATTGAATGAATGAATGAATGAATGAATGAATGAATGAATGAATGAATGAATGCTGGTTAGATTTCAGAAACTGGGTGGTCCGGGGAAACAATTCTTCCACTAAATGGAATCTGGGGGAGGGGGAGGTGTTCGCTCCCTTTTAACTCAAGCGTAGTCCGTTCTGGTGCTACTACTCCTAGCGCACTGGACGGATTTTCGCGTGTGGATTAGCTTTCCCTATTACCATTGTCTATCGCCATCAGGCGAACCCACTCCGACGTCTGAGGTATCTAACTGGGATTGAAATCTCACACAGAGCGGAGGGGTTGCGTTGAGTCAAGAACCTACACCACTGCACTCGGGACATTCCCAAAAGTTATCCGTCCCTATCTTCAACAGGCAGAGATGAGTTCCAATACTTAATGATACCAGCAGCAGTCTAATTATATGTCTGTCTGGCCTTTCCTTTTGAGTTTAAAGGGTCGGCCTGCAGCACCTTTCTCTCCAAGCCGTTCGTCTGCGCTATACACAAAATTTCAAAGGGCCTCGACCACATCTGCTACTGTGGGAACCATTGTAGACAAAGTTGGGGGAACAGAAAAATATGTTTAAATACGAAGACAAAAGGCAAGGGGGGGGTCTTGCGTGACACTAAGACATTTGTGGGAGTCAAAAGGAATTACTAGTGTCGGTCTAGACGGACAGACAGACACATAGATGGATGAACGGTACGATTACGTGAGCAGGTCATTCCTGCATAACCTTTACTTCACATATATTTCAGAACGTTGTCCGGTAGCCATTTAAGTAGGTTGGTCAGATTTCAATGTCAACGTAGCCGAATAGATAAGGATGTTCCCTCTTAAACTTCCGATGAATGACGGTAGTTCAGTTAGTTCATTCCTTAGTTAGAAGTAAACACTGTCTTCTAGTTCAGAACGCAGTGGCAAACAACTGAACGCAAACTTGTTAGTAATTCAACCTGGGGTTGATAACAACGTCCTGCAAAGGACATGCAACATTTTAAGGGGTTAGATTTCAGAACCTGACTAAACATTTTAAAGGGGGTAAGATTTCAGAATCTAACTAGACATTTGTTTAAAACAATGGTTAGATTTCAGAACCTGACTAGACATTTTTTAAAGGGAGTTAGATTTCAGAATCTGACTAGACGTTTGTTTAAAACAATGGTTAGATTTCAGAACCTGACTAGATATTTAGAAATAAAGCGTTAGATTTCAGCATTTGGCGACACATTTTTTTAATAGTGTTGAATTTTAGAATCTGACTAGACAACAAAAAGAAAAGAGGGGGTGGGGGGTTAGATTTCAGAATGTGACTAGACATAAACAGACATAACAAGTAAATGAAGGCAACTATATCTATCGCCATAAGCAGAACTAGGTATATGGTGTTGCTCAACATGTTTAGAACACTCATCGACACGACGGGTGATGTGGACAGCACCAGGTCCACCGACTTTATCACAATAACCTGTCCCGAAGCAGTTCTCTACTCCAAGTCTGTCGTGATATGGGGTCAATTTGTAGGCCGGAAAGCACGGGAGAATAGGTGGCCAATCTCTCTCTCCCTTAGCAGGCGATGAGCCCGGGCGTCATAGCCTCGTCCAACAGTACTCATGACATCAGCGCAGCTCCCTCTCAACTTCACTAACGTGCTCGCACGGCCGTCTTTTTCTCTCAGTTAATGTTCTGGTGCCCATGTTTAGAGTGAGCAGATCTGGCACGTCCAGGCCCATGACAAACAGAATCCCTGGAGTGACCAATATTCAAACATATGACCGCAGTGTCGGCAGGCTCGCATGCTAATGTGTATGTATTGATACAGGGTGTACTGTTAATGACTGTGAAGTGTTTGAAAATATTGCTGGTCCAAGTTTTGTATTTACCTATTATGCTGCATGAACTTTACAGAGGGTGAATACAAAACTTGGACCGGCAATATTTTGAAACACTGCGCAGACATTAAAAATACACCCTATCAACACATGGCGAAAGATATATGGATATATTTTGGAATGTACCATTTGAACCACAATTTCAGAAAGGGACTGGTACGATACTCTGGCACATGGAGACAAGGACCCCGATTGAAACCCACGGGTCTAGACAGTGCACACAACGGACATTTGTGTGTATGTACTATATCATTATCATCATGTGCCGTGATAATCGCGGGTGGTCATGACTCGCCATTTCATATTATCAACAGAGTCTTGAATCATATATCTGTTCCTGTGTCCTTCATGTCATGTTTATTTCTTTGCCTATTCCATCTTCTTTTACCAGCTGCCACCAAGTTTTCAAGTTTACGTCACCTCATAACGTGCCCAAAATATCTTTATCTACGTCTAATTTCTTTAATAAATGTGCGGTATCCATTTGTTTCTCGAAGAGCAGCCTCATTAGTGTGTGTGTCTGTTTTCTTTGCAGTTTGTGCTCAGAAACAACATTAACTTCACCACTAACCGTTTCTCAGCCTGCCTACCTATCATAAATGTTTTACGTGCAAACAACAATATAGGTTCATGTCACTGCTCTTGTTTTTTTCTCACTGCCATTGACAACTTTTCATTAGTATGTTTGTTTTACATCTCGCAAAAGGCAACCCTTGTCATAGCGGTACTAGTTTTAATCTCTACAAGGCATCTACAAACAGATCTTCCAAGGGAGGTAATCATGGCCGGATGGATAAGAGACCTTGCTTTTAAACTTCCGGTGTGTCGATGCCGAGGTAGCGGGTTCAACCACTACACCGATCAGCCGGACTAACATGTTGACTTCTCGTCCTTGACTTTGGGACGTAAATTACAAGTACCTCACAAGTCGGAGTGGGTTCGCCTCATGGCAAGGGACATTAGTAATAGAAAAAGCTAATCCACCCGCAAAAATCAATGATGTTCCAAAATAGCTGAAACCAGCGATTCGTGTGGTTAAGGCTGTGCTTATTTGTTCGGATATCACATTGTGGTATTTCTTTCTTCTAGGAGACGACCATAACTTCTGGTTTCTTACAATTGCATCCCAGCTCTAATTGCTCACTGTGTACAATAACAGCATATACTAAATCAAAGTGTGGCTCAACTATGTCCCCAGAATGCACTGCCCGCGATCGAACCCTGCCTCCCTGCTGACGATGTTCCTGTTTCTATCTGCGGCCATCGCTTCAAGCATTGTGTCAGCCTTCCCGAGAGACCGGCGCCAGTTCTTCACCACTTGCTGGGGATGGGGGGCCGGCTGTTCCATGCACAGTGCCGTTGGTAGAGCTCTCACCACCACCACCACCACAAAAAGTAAGGCTGCGCTGAGACGCGAACCCTCGCATTCATTCGTCAGCCGGAACAGATACTATGTGGGAATTCCCAGTATCGTGACGTCAGGTAAGACAGCTCATAAATTGTCACGCATGTATTGTTGGGCACTCATAGAAGTAGATGGTGTTTGTAAAGTCTCACTACACTTTGTATGTAAAAGAAATCGAAAACATGAAGTACATGACGACATAAAAAATGTAATCCACAGTCCATCGTAAAGCAATATGCAGCGAATGGCTGCTATCTGCTGGAGTAATTCTTTGCACTCCAAACAGAATGGTGTTATCAACAGAAGAAATATTTTTTAGCTGTTTAGAAATTGCGGTGATTACACACGGAAATAACAACAGAAGGTATTTGACAATATGAAGACACGTGTACAGTCATATCTTTAAGCCCGTTGTTGATATTTCCAACAGTTGTTATAATGAATACTTTATTGGTACTTTCCAGCTTGCCCAAAACAGCGTTAGACCATGGTAGTAACTATTGATCTAATGTAAAGAATTTTTTAGCACATTGTCTGATGGCGTCATGTACTTTTCTTTTTTTTTTCTTTTTCAAAACTGGCCTACATACACATTTTAGTGAAACTTTACAAACACCCTGTAGAAAAAAGTAGAGACTACGGGACACACTAGTTATAGTTAGTTTCATATCTGGTTGGATATAGTTGGAGTCTCCGTGGCGAAGAGGTCAAGCCGCCTGACTCGGGCTCCCAAGGTTGTGGGTTCGATTCCGGGCCGCGTCCTTCGGTTCACGAGTGCATTTTCTTCGGAGACTCATGAGGGTCATCGCTGGAGCTACTGAGTTCGTGCTCTGTGTGACGTTTTCCGCGCTGCGGAAGCAGATTGAGCCATACGGGATAAACCCGGTACAATAAGTCGATATTGTCGACTTTTACTCGACTTTTTTAAAGCTGCATATCATTTACAGGACGTCGCAGTCAACTCCAGAATTGTTGGCTGCCTATGACTACTTAGCAAGTTTACGTTCAGGATTTACCACTCCTTTCCGAACGACCGGTACTAATGCAACTGTATGAAAACCTACGCAGAGCCGTCTGCTTCCACATCGCCGGCAGTTGTGTTTCGCACGCGGTATGCGGGATTGCGAATTGGATTCGCAACTCCTGACAGCTATAGTTACAGACCTGGATTCGAACCTGTCACCCCCAAATGACGACAGCGCCTCGCTGCATGAACAAGTGTACTTCAAAGCACGTTTGGTTATCTGACCGTCAAGAAAATAGGGACAATCTTAATTGGGTCAATGGTTTCAACTATATTTTTTTTTTGGTTTTATGCTGCATATCCCTTACAGGACGTTGCAGTCAACACCGACATTTTCAGCTGCTGTTGATGTACTAGGCAAGATTACGCTCAGTAGTTTGCCACTGCTTTCTGAGCGACCGGCTCACATACCCCCGTAAGTTACCAGCGCGGCGCGCACCGCTGCTGATTCTCGCGCAGCTGCGTTACTCACGAGAATATACGGGATTACGGAGAAAGAGTTGACACCTACGTCAGGGAGGTCGGCTTCAAGTATCTAGGAACGGTTAAAAAAATTAGATTCTCATCATCATACGACCTGCCAACTAGTGTAGGCGTTCATGTCTCTCCACACATCTCGGTCTGTGGTGTTCTGGATCAACTTCGCTGATGATATTCCTCCATACCACCATCTCAATCCATCCAGCATTATTTCTCTCGGTTGTCCTCTTCCTCTTTAACCACTGATCTGTCACCATGTTTTCAGTGCCTCTCTTCTCATCGCATGAGCAAACAATGCTGTTTGTCTTGCCTGCCCTGTGATCAAGCGTTCGAATCCACTTTAATGCAAAATTTTGTTTAAAATAGGAATAAAAAAGAGCTGACGACAGAAATAAAAAATAGAGGCAAGTGAAATAATTCGGCCTCGTTAAAAGACATAATTCTCTTATTAAAAAACCATACTGGAGGGTAAGGTTAAAGGCAAGCGAGCAAAAGGTAGACAACGATACAACGTCAAGAGATGGACGCACATCAGTCTGACAGAATGTACAGTCAGGGCGACAGACAGACAGTACTGGAGATCCATTGCAGCCAACCTTCATTGTGGAGACGGCACCTGATTGATTGATTTAATTGACCTAGGCTCCAGGTCGACCCAGCCGAAAACAGGTACCCGGAAATGTCATGGGAAGAAAGGCAGCCTGTGCAATATTGAGTACATCACCCACGGAGTGCCTATTGAGCTATACAGATATGGGACCAACATCATATACCTAATATTTGTCAAGGTATACAAAAGGATCAATGCCTTGTACTTTTCTATCCTTTGTTGGTGCCTTATACTCCTAACTGTGTATTTGAGTTAAATAGTCGCAGGTCCTTTAGGTGACGTGGCAATCAACCCCAGCATATTTGGTTGGTAATGATTTACTGGTCTCTCTGGTCTAGGGGTTACACGACTTTCTCCTTAATCCCGTATACTCTCGTGAGTAACGTGACGTGCGCGAGAATTGTTAGCGGTTCTCTCCGCGTCGGTAACTTGGGGGTATTGAGCCGGTCGCTCAGAAAGCAATGGCAAACTACTGAGCGTAATCTTGCCAAGAAATCAACAATCATTTGAAAGATGCTGATGTTCACATTGATGTCCTGTAGAAGGATATGCGAAAATTAAAAAAATAATTTACTTCGCGATTTTGACATTCAGTAGTTTGACACTGAGAACACTGAGCTGATCCACGACACTGGTGATCGAGTGAAATGGCGAGTCATGACCGCCCACGCTTCCCGGCATGGCACATGATTGATTGATTGAGTTTGACATTGCTTTTCGAATGACCGACATGTAAACAATCGAAATCAACACAAGGCGGTCTGCTTCCAAATTGTCTGCGGTTAATTTCGAACTGTCTCCAGACATGTTCACTGCCCAAAGGTCACGGCGCCGGCGTCTAGTTGAGTAGCTGTGGGTTTTGTACGGACATGCATGCTACTGTACAATGCTCTCTATTGTCATATACAGCTGGACAATGCTCTCTATCACCTACACAACAGTACAATGAACCCCCGGGGGTACTGCACACAGAACTCATCCCTGGGGTGAAAAAAAAAAAATCACCCGCCCGCCCCAGTGTCCAATACCGGGACAGCTTAACCTGCAATATCGACACAGTAATGTGACACGGTTAACACAAAAATTGTCCGCTCTACTCTAAAGTGAATGAGATTGAATCCGCAATCCCGTGCCGCATATCCTTTATCTTATCATCTGCACACGGCTGAAATGGAATATCCTCACACAGATCTGGAAAGAACTGAAAAAACCCTAGGACAGTGGTTCTCAACCAGTGGGGAATTCCCCCAAGGGGAAAATTTTGGGGTTTCCGTGGGGGGAATTAACACCACAGATTGGCAAACTCAAAACTAGTTTCAGGCATAATATCCTTGTTTTCTATTGAACGCTTTTCTTTTTCTTTTTTTTTTGGGGGGGGGGGGGGGGGGTGAAGCACAATTTCTGGCATTCTGGTGTCGTGTATTAAGTGACAATTCTTTGACATTTTAACTATTATTTTGAAAGCACGTTTTGAGGCTGACAATTTTGGAAAGGAGTGAATTCTTCTTCTTTCGTTCACTGGAAAGGGGGGAATGACATTCTGGCATGTGGTGAAAGGGGGCATGGGCCACAAAGGGTTGAGAACCACTGCTCTGGGAAATAGGGAGAACACGGCAGCTAATTTTCGGGACATTAAAGCAAATATCGCGCCCCCAAAAACTTATAGATGTTCATTAGCATTCATGGAATTGATTGACCGGTTTATTTGCTGGAGAGAACCGATGTCAATGCACTAGCTATAGGCCCGTGTGTGTTCAGTCTTCTTTAGCAGAGTGAAGGGGTTGATGAGTGCTGATTGTTCCAAAACTGCACTGATTGTTACACACGTTAAGAGAAAAGGGGACCAGCTTTATGCCAACGGGTTGAATCCCATATGGCTGGGTCATCTTTCCACCCACAGAGCGGCCTGTGTAAAGGGTCCAATAAACTCCGTTTATTGTCCGGTCCCCGAACTCCGTTGCGTCAGCGACGATCCCCAGGGGATCTCTGAAACAACTGCACTAATGAACTGAATTATTATGATTACATCTAAATAGAACAACTTGAAATGTCGACACATTGAAATGACGGCATCGTGAAATGTCGATACCGTGACAACGACACTTTAACACCTTGAAATGATAACCGTCGTCTCTCCCCGCAAACTACAAAACGCACACTTCTTCACGCGAGTGTCTAGTCACGGGTGACCACGAGGGTATGCTGAAGCTGGACGGGTAGTTTCTTCAAATATGCAAATGAACGAGAAGACAACATCACAACCATGTTTGTTTATCCAGACCTGTAAAGAACAGAGAAAACTGGTGCAAGCGGTCAGCACGGAGGATGTAAAAGGCACTTTGATTAAGTTGACTTAATATCAGAGAAAGGATAAATCTGTTTTTCTGCTGCTTCGACGTGGTAGAAAGAGTCGGCTCCGCGACGGAGAGCAGTAAAAAGCGGCATGTTTAATAGCCACGCCGTCCACTTTTCAACCGCAAGAGCGAATGATGGTCGAAAGATTGATACGCTGCAGTAGTTTGAGCCACAGTCGTATATCGAAGTGTTTTCGATAAAAAAAAAATCGAATGCCTTATATGCACCCGGATTAGGAATCCTGACAGATTTAGGTTTAGAAAAGCCAGAGAAATGGTCGGGGTAGGTTGGTAGGATGTCCCTGTCATACTGAGGACTGTAGTAAAAGTTAAGCTTGAGGGTGCGATGGGAACGATGGACGTTCTGGAGTAGGACGCGTCTGTCGCAAGAAGGCCCACGTGACATGATGGTGGTGGGAAACGAGCAGGAGGACAGATTGGCCAGGTCTGCCCCGTTGGGTTATGAGTTGGTGCGTGATTAAGGGAAATGTGGTCAGAACCCTTTGGGATCATGTGTATGGTGTGGATGAACAGATAAACCATTGTAGCCTACAGAGGAGTGACTGGCTGATCTAGCCGACACTCAGTACTCATAAGAAAGGTCAGACACACACGTAATCAGATTGCAACTAATTCCATTAGTGTTGGTACTCTTCGCTGGTTGTTGAAGATAAGGACGGAGCACGTGTGGTGGTAACCTGAAGGATGTGTTGTCGGTTTTTGGCTCAGCTGAACTCAACTCTACATAAAAAGCACAACTCCCCGTTCCTCTCTCCTCTCGTTATTTTGTGTCCATAACAAGCGGTACAAATCAGGTAATGACGTAATTTGTGGATGACTAAATTTCAATCTCGGTGTCACTGTTATATGACTTGTGCGTATCAGGTATCTTAATGGTTGTTTGTAGCTGAGTTTCTGGTTACTTCGTTTCTGAGTTGATTGTTTTTTGTAAGGAAATACCCCGTGTTTACTCGTCTTGTTTCGTTCTCTAGAAATCGATTGTCTTTTTAAAAAAAAGTCTTTTTAAGATTTCTTTTCTTCTTCTTGAAATCGATTGTCTATATCTGCAATGTTGTCCATTGTCTAAACTTCACTGTCATGTTTAGTTCTCTCAGCGGTCCATGGAGTTTATCTTCCTCTGTTGTTTCTATAGGTCAGAAAGTGTGCCTAGACTAGTGGTTCTCAACCTTTTTTGGCCCATGCACCCTTTCACCACATGTTCAGAATATCATTCAGACCCCCTTTCAAACATATCACCCCACCCCCCATTTTTACTTACACTAACTCACTCACTCACTCACACACACGCTCTCACATAGATTTCAAGAAAGGCGGACGATCGCGTTTTGTGTGGTCCTGAAGCCAGCTTGAATCTGTCAATCTATAGTCTTAATTCCCCCCCCCCCTCCCTTTGGACACCCTAAAATTCCCCACCGGCTGAGAACAACTTTTCGTATCCTAGGCAGTCTTGGAGTATGCGATCTGCTGTCTGCGGTGCCAATCCTCGTGTGCACAAGGCTGATTCGCCTATCTTGAATTCGGTAAACATTTGGTTGTGTAATCGAGTGTGTCCTGTTCTGAATCGCAGAATGGTTTGTTCTGGTCTGCCCATAAAATGGTAATCATATTATTCTGGTGTTGATGTCTTTCTGAAAGAGTTAATGATTCTTTGCTTTTGGTAATATGGTTGCTTACTCTATTACGTCACACCTAGTTATGCACCTTAATGATCGGTATGTCTAATTTAGTATACCCATGTTTAAGGTTAGCTTCCCCTATATAGAAACCATCCAATGTAACGCGCTGTAACTACACGTGCACAGACTTTTCTTTCAATAATAATTCTACCAGGGCAATTTTCTTACAGCCTACACCTTTTCTACCTGCTGTGGGATTTTAAACTCGCACTCCTACTACTTCGCTCGTATTCATAAAGGCTAGGTATTCGACCTCACCACCCAAGAGCTCAAGGAGGCGTGTGATATATGGACAGTCTCGTGCTGGCATCAAGCCTGGTACCTTCTGGGGCGGATACCGCAACCTTTCAGCCATGGCTGCCCCGCTTACTCTGTAAAGGGGCGGGGGTGATTTAAAGAACAGGCTGTTATGTTGATTAGTGTCTAGCACGCTCTGCTGCCACATCGGCAGTCATGTGTTCGAATCCCCTTCAATGCGGAGTCTTTGTTTCACTGTGTCATTGGCCTGGACTCCTAGGTCAAGGTCAACCCACCTACTCTCTTCTTCTTCTTCTTCTTCTTCAGCGTTCTGAGCCATTGAGGTTCTTTGCTGCAGATATAATCCGTCTCTCTGGTGGACCTTCTCTTGCCAGTCGTTGATTCCAAGTGCTTGTAGGTCTGTATATGTATTATCTCTCCACCGTCTTCTTGGTCTACCTCGGGGTCTAACCTACTCTACTTCATGTTATATATATATATGTGTGTTTGTGTGGGGGGGGGGGGGGGGGGGCAACGAACCAGCCAGGGTAGCAGTTTGCGCCGTGGCAAGTGGGCCTTGTGGAACACTGATAAAGCTAAAAAATAGCTAAAACAAACGTGTAAAATGTTAATATCCTTTTGGTAGCTCTGGTTCCTGGCAACCAATATTTTAGACCCAGTTTGTCACTGTATGCGTGTGTGTATATATTTGCCAGGGAAATGGCCTAACAGCCTACTCTTTTTTCCAACTGGCGTGGCATTTTAGATGTGTACACGGACGCTCCTGTTTTTTTTTCTCGCCCTTATCAGAAAACGCTAGGTATCCAACCATGTATGTGTGTGTGTGTGAGAGAGAGAGAGAGAGAGAGAGAGAGAGAGAGAGAGAGAGAGAGAGAGAGAGAGAGAGAGAGAAAGAGAGAGAGAGAGAGAGACTGGCACCTTGCCGTCTTGATAGACAATAGTGTGTTATAAATGGCGATAAGGGATAGAGTTGTACCTCTCCATAGCGCAGAGCCTTGTGTGTGTGTGTGTGTGTGTGTGAGAGAGAGAGAGAGAGAGAGAGAGAGAGAGAGAGAGAGAGAGAGAGAGAGAGAGAGAAGGATAGGAGCTTCGACAGAGTGGGTAGAGCAGACAGGAAGAGGGGAGAGAGAATGAGGAGGGAAAGAGAACACGCAAGAGAGAGAAGTAGACAGAGGAGAGATAGAGAATGAGAGACAAGACAGATAAAAATGACACTGAGTGAACTAGAAATAGTGACACTGGAGTTTACACATGCGTTAGACAATACAGAAACACCTACAAGGTGACGGAGATGTCTTAATCAAGGGAAATTTCCTCCTGGAGATTAAACAAGCCGAAACCTCTAAACTCTGCAGTCTAAAATAGAAGGACGTCTGACTGCCGTCAGCTCTTAGAGGGCTTGGCTGCGGAGACTTGTGACCGAGACCCTGGGCCCGGAAACCAGATTTAATATAGCGAACCAGGGACGCCAGTTGCAGCCGTGTGGGTGGGCGTCTGGTGGTTGGTGGTGTTGCGGCAACATGCGGACGTTTAACTATATCAGGAACTTGTGCAATAGAAAGCTAGAGGACTGGGGGACACCCTCTCTTCCACGCCAATGTAGTGTAGTGAAGATATGCGATAGGTCTATACTGTTGACCTGCTCCGTGGCGAAGAGGTTACGGGCGAAGTTAATAATTTCGCGTACCACGTTCGAAACACTGCTGCGGGCGATTTGGCAGCGTACCACGTTCGAAACACTGCTGCGGGCGATTTGGCAGCAGACCACGTCGGATTTTTTTAAAAATAAAATGGTATGGGTGCCGGTCGTTCATAAAGCAACGGCAAACTACTGAACGTAAACTTCCCAAGAGATCACTAACAGACCAACAATGCTGGGGTTGACTGTGACGTCCTCTAAAGGATATGCAACTAACTTTTTAAACTATACTGTTGATCATACAGCGTACTGTGCATGTGCGATAAGTCTATACTGTTGACCACAAAGTGAACTGAAGATATGCCATAGATCTATACTGGTGACCATGCAGTGTACTGGAGATATGCCACTGGTGACCAAACGCACACGATGGATCGCCACCCTTTTGCCCTATGTTTGGATCACAACGCGCCTTTTGGACCTGCGCGATGGAAGTACTTCCTTGACATTCATATTGAGTTTTAGAACCCACTCATTTATCCCCACCGGTGTTTGAGTGCTGAAGGGGGTTAGTTAAGTGCACCGAAAGTCGTCAACTCGTTTCCGGACTCCGACAATAATGACGGACTTTTCACGGGAACAGCCGGGAGTCGTCGATGGAGCTCGTTCGTGTTCGGTGTGATGCTTTCGACAGGCCAGACTGAATCATACGGGATAACACCCGGTGCAGTTGTGTTGATCCTCTCGGCTTTACATACCCCGTTTAGAACAGATGGAAGGTGTGGCCAGTACGACACTGAATGGTGGCATGATGATGCAGATGGTTTTAAACAGGAAAACACCGCGTGCTACAAAAGCAATAAAATCCACTGTTTAAAGGCAAGCGGTACACATTCAACCAATATGTCCGCCTGCTCGTCTCCCAACACACCAACATGCCCAGGGGGAAGGCCCAAAGAATGCTCCCTATCTTTGGTTTGATTTATTTATGTTTCCCCCCTATCATCTAATGAGCTAAACAATACATTACAAATTAGAACTGTCAAATGTTAAATCAGGCCAACACTACTTAACAGAGAAGAGACCTGGTCAAAGGTGTAAACACGTTAAAGCCGAGTGGATAGACTTCATTGCACAGGGGTCTTATGGTTCGGTCTCTTTCAGCAAGACGGCCTACCAAAAGCGTCAGACAAAGAGCACGAACGACATAGCTCCACTGACGACCCCCAGGGTGTCCGGAAAAATAAACTGTCCTTGTGAACAGAATCACGGAGTCTGCAACTGAACAAGAGACCTTCGGCTCTGACCATTTCGACACGAAGATCCTTAACGCGATAAAATCAGTCTGTTATACAACACAAGAAAAACATCAGTTAGTTATCCAAACAACCATTAAAGAACCCAAGAATCAAATCAGTTTGCTATTCAAACAGCCATCCAAGAACCCAAGAATCAAATCCGTGTGTTATTCAAACAGCCATCCAAGAACCCAAGAATCAAACCCGTGTGTTATTCAAACAGCCACCCAAGAACCAAAGAATCAAATCCGTGTGTTATTCAAACAGCCACCAAAGAACCCAAGAAAAAATCAGTTCGGTAATCAAACAGGCGTCAGAGAATCCAAGAATCAAATCAGTTTGTTATTCAAACAGCCATACAAGATCCTAAGAATGAAATCAGCTTGTTATTTAAGCAGCTATCAAAGAACACAAGAATCAAATCAGTTTGTTATTCAAACAGCCATCAAAGAACCCAAGAATCAAATCAGCTTGTTATTCAAATAGCCACCAAAGAACCCAAGAAAACAATCAGTTATTTAAACAGCCATCAAAGAACCCAAGAATCAAATCAGCCTGTTATTCAAACAACCAATCGAGAACCCAATACCATAGAATGACTCACTAACTGTCCACACTAATTGCCTTTCAGGTGGCTGGGAACCGGGTACGATGGGCAAAAGGACAGTCCCCCGCCTGCAAAGTCTTCTGGCCGTCTTGGAGCGAGCAGCCCCTGGAGCAGGTCTATGAAGCTGGCTTCAGGTGAGCGGCGCGAGGTGTCCAGAATAGCAAATGCGTGTATGCCTCCTTCTTCTCCTGCCCTATATCCTCTAATGGGGCATAGGTTCCCAACCAAACCACGCCAAGACTTCCTATCTGTTGCTATCTCCCACAGCTCTCTTCATGTTCTCTCCCCCCCCCCCCCAGATATTATTCATCTCTGTCTGATATTATCTTCTCGTGTGTTTTAGTTCTCGCGCTAATTCGTTGGTCTTGTGGGTTACAGACAAGAGAGTCTAGCCATACTGTCCTCAGGTGTTCTCAATGCGTGTCCTATACAGCATCAGCATCTTTTCCTCACCTGTTGGTTCACTTGCATGTGTTTAGTTCTCTCCACGAGCTATACATTAATGATTCTGTCACACCACTGTATTCTCACCATTCTGACACCAATTAGTGAATGTTTGTAGTGTACTGGTCATTCTTCTTCTTCTTCGTTCATCCGGATTTTTTTTCGGATGTGACTGCGTTGTGCCGGTTTACAGCAGAGCTGCGTTCTTGCGCCGTTAGGCCGACACATCCGACTTCTGCGGGCATTTGTTGACCGGGTTAACCTTCCCGGGGGTACTGGTCATTCTCTTAGTTGTTGTCCATGTTTATAACCCGTACAGTTAAACTGTCTGTCAGAACTGTCATTTACTGCCAATATTGTACCTTGCGGTGTATGGCTGAGGGGTCTTTGAGCCTGAGGAATTAAGGCCGCCTGGCTAGTGCAGTCGCCGCGAACTGTGCAGGTTAGGATTTTCTGTTTGCCCCCCGACAGAAAAATATCCCACACCTTACCGAGGATTCGAACCCTGGTCTCCCGATTGAGAGTCCGGGGCTCTAGTCACTCAGCCAGCCGCTCCTCCCATACAGAGTTAGTTGCATATCCTTTACATAACGTCACAGTCAACACCAGCATTTTTGCTGTTGTAATCTCTTGGCAAGTTTACATTCAGTAGTTTGCCATTGCTTTCTGAACGAACGGCTCCCATACCATTTCATTTTTTTTAAAAAACAAAGCAAACCCGTCTGCAACCACATCACCCCCAGCTGTGTTTAGAACGCGGGTATACGGGATTATGAGCTGCTCTCGTAACCTCTTCGCCACTGAGCCGACCTGGCCAACCCATTTAGTAGTGCCGATTTAACACCGAAGTTAAGCATTCTTCTTCTTCTTCTCCTTCTTCTGCTGCGTTCATCAGGGGTGTTTTTTCAGATGTTTTTGCGTTGTGCCAAGTTTTGCGCCCTTAAGCCGACACATCCGACTTCTGCGGGTGTTAAGCATTCTAAGTTTGGTACTAAGTATAACTTCCTGTGACTTCCAAAATGTCCATGTGCTCCTCTTGCCTGCTGTGTTGATTTATTTAATTAGATTTATTGTGATCCCTATAAACTGCATCGGGGTAGTTGGGCGAGGTTATACACAAAATAGGATATTATACTCAAAAGAGAAGGCACCTCCCTCCCTCCGTGGGCCTACGGAACACCCCTGGTCAAGGTGGAGTACCTGTTTAACATCCAAATCAGGGTGACTTGACAGCAGCCTACAGGAAGTCATTGGTCGTGACCATTGGCAGAGAATCTATTTATAAACACTGGCTGCGGTCAAGAACCTATACGGTCATTGTCAAGAAAGGAAACAATGGACGACTACCTTTTTACTAAAGTAGTCAAAGACAAAGTCAGCTGGGGGGTGTCGGTCATCTTTCACACACACTGTGTCACTCAGAGATGGGGTGACCAGTTCCCTTCCACGCCATCTATATTCTATACATATGGGCTATCTGAGTCAAACTAGTCATAGGAAACCACTCCCGCCATCAGCGGGGCGTGCTGGTAAGTTAGGGCATCGCCAACTGTCACTAACCCACTATGGCCTGTATTAAACAAGAAAATGGGTCACCGTGCAAATTAAATCCTTCAAGCTGCCATAGAGATCATTAAAATATGTCTCAATTGATTGACACTCAGCATGTTGTAAACACAAGTCACATACAACTCAGTCCTAAAGGATCATACTTTTCCCATGCTATTGTATGTGTGAATCAGAGACACCAGATAATTAGACTATAAAATATGGGGAAATGGCTTCTCCGTAAAATGCAACAAACTTCATTGAAGGCTATCTGGACAAGATCATCATCATTGTTTGTTGGCCACGCTGTGAGACAGGAGTGTGAAGAAGACGGCAGACATGAAAGAAGATGATGATGATGATAATGCTGTTTCTAACCACAAACAAGGTTAACCTATGCATGTATTAAACCTGGTCTAACAGGTTTTCTCAATGTCCTGTGGGTGGGTGGGGTGGGGCGGGGTAGGGGTGGGTAGGGGGAGTCTGTCCGATCAATTATCATTTGGCTGTTAGGCTGTCAGGGTGGTCCCAGTGCAGATTATGTTGGGCTGTGAAGTTGTAAGCCTTCATAAATTTTAACCCACGACATATGAGGGTGGTGGTGGTGGTGGGGGGGGGGGGGGGGAGCGGTCAGTCCCCTTCCTCTCTAGCTTTCCTCCCCCAAACCACTCCCAGACAAATTGTCTGGGATCCATTCTGACAGCCTGGGTCAACTCCTCTGCTACATCTGTTCGGGAAACAAATAACCCAATCTCTGCTGGGGATTTTTTTTCCCGCTGGCATTGAACTCAAGGGTAGTCCATACAAGTGCTACTACATCTAGTGCACTGGACTGATTTTTTTGTGTGTGGATTAGCTTTCCTTATTACCAGTCCACCTCGCCAACAGGAAAACCCACTCCGACTTCTGAGATACTTCTAATTTACGCCCCCAAGTCCAGGAAAAGAAGTCAGCATTTAAGACCAACTGACCTGTATAGGGACTGAACCCGCTACCTCAGCATCAGCACGCTGGAAGCATAAGAGCAAGCAGTCTTATCCATTCAACCTCCCCTGTAAGGGATTGAAGTGAGGCTGTACATACATGCCAGCCCCATATTTTTGTATAGACCAACTAACACTTCATGGCTGATGTGGTCCATATCATGCCGTCCGCTTTTACCTCCCACAACATTAAAAGACGAACTGAAATTCTGCAAATAATTAGAGCTTCTTAAATTATGATCATTCCTTACTGTCCTCCTTTCAGGTCACAGAAAAGTGGGTCTGGAGGAAGACTTCTGTAGCCATCTGTTCCCAAAAAGTGGAGCAACCAAAAACTAGATTAACATATCACAGATCATTTATATCAAAGGCCAGCAGAGGAGCTGTCTCTACACTACAGGTCAATAGATTACAGATCTGTATATCACAGGCCCAACAGAGTGCAGATTCTCCATACCAATGTCAACAGACTGCAGATTCTCCTTACCAATGTCAACAGACAGCAGATTCTCCAAACCAATGTCAGCAGATCACAGATCCTAGTATCATGAGTGGAAATCTCCATAATATAAGTCAAACAGATTGCAGATCACTAAACCACAGTTCAAACAAAGTACAGATCACTGACAAGTCCAACAGAATGCAGATCCCTATATCACAGTTCAAACAGAGTGCAGGTCCCTATATCACAGTTCAGAGTGCAGTTCCCTATATCAAATCAGAGTGCAAGTCCCTAAATCATAGTTCAAACAGTGCAGGTCCCTAAATCATAATTCAAACAGAGTGCAGGTCCCTAAATCATAGTTCAAACAGTGCAGGTCCCTAAATCATAACTCAAACAGAGTGCAGGTCCCTAAATCATAGTTCAAACAAAAGTGCAGATCCCCATATCACAGTTCAAACAGAGTGCAGGTCCCTATATCAGTTCAAACAGAGTGCAAGACCCTAAATCGCAGGTCATACAGAGTGCAGGTCCCTAAATCACAGGTCAAACAATGTAGATCTCTATACCACAGGTCAAACAGTGTAGATCTATATACCACAGGTCAAACAATGTAGATCTATATACCACAAATCAAACAGTGTAGATCTCTATACCTTAGGGAAACAACGTAGATCCCCCTATCACAGGTCAAACAATGTAGATTTCTATACCACAGGTCAAACAATGTAGATCTCTATACCACAGGTCAAACAGTGTAGATCTATACACCACAGGTCAAACAATGTAGATCTTTATACCTTAGGGAAACAATGTAGATCCCCATATCACAGGTCAAACAATGTAGATCTCTATACCACAGGTCAAACAGCGTAGATCTCTATACCACAGGTCAAACAGTGTAGATCTATACACCACAGGTCAAACAGTGTAGATCTCTATACCACAGGTCAAACAATGTAGATCTCTATACCGCAGGTCAAACAATGTAGATCCCCATATCACAGGTCAAACAGTGTAGATCTCTATACCACATGCCAAACAGTGTGCAGATCCCTATATCAGAGGTCCAATGGAGAGTGCAGACAACAAGTGAAACAAAGTGAAGATCCCCTTTAGCACAGGAGTGAAGATTCCGTTACCAGTCAAGAGATCACAGGTCCCAATGTTACAAGCAAACAACTGAGATATGCTCACACTATAGTTCAAGAGTGGTGTCTATGCAGACCCCAAGTTAAAAACATGCAGATCTCAATATCACAGCTCACACAGAATGAAGATCCATCATACAACAAAGTTCAAACCACTGATATTAGAGGTCAACACAGTACAGATCCATACACCACAAGTCAACACAGCACAGATCCATACAACAAGTCAACACAGCACAGATCCACATATCACAAGTCAACACAGCACAGATCTGCATATCACAAGTCAATAAACCACAGATCCACATATCACAAGTCAACACAGCACATATCCATACACCACAAGTCAACACATCACATATCCATATACCACAAGTCAACACAGCACAGATCTGCATATCACAAGTCAACACAGCACAGATCCATATACCACAAGTCAACACAGCACATATCCATATACCACAAGTCAACACAGCAACTATACATATACCAGAAGTCACCATAGCACAAATCCATATACCACAAGTCAACACAGCACATATCCATATACCACAAGTCAACACAGCACAGATCCATATACCACAAGTCAACACAGCACATATCCATATACCACAAGTCAACACAGCACAGATCCATATACCACAAGTCAACACAGCACATATCCATATACCACATGTCAACACAGCACAGATCCATATACCACAATTCAACACAGCACATATACATATACCACAAGTCAACACAGCACAGATCCATAAAACAAGTCAACACAGCACAGATCCACATATCACAAGTCAACACAGCACAGATCTGCATATCACAAGTCAATAAACCACAGATCCACATATCACAAGTCAACACAGCACATATCCATACACCACAAGTCAACACATCACATATCCATATACCACAAGTCAACACAGCACAGATCCATATATTACAAGTCAACACAGCATATATCCATATACAACAAGTCAACACAGCACAGATCAACATACTACAAGTCAACACAGCACAGATCCATATACCACAAGTCACCACAGGGCAGAAACATACATCACCAGGCAAAACCATGCAGATGCATACATCCCAAACCAACAGAATACAGATATCCATACTGCGCTCTCCCTGAACGTCAATTAATGCATCCACAAATATTCTTAAGCTTCCTATGTAAGTTCAACTTCACGTGCCCTGCCAAGTAGCACCAGTGTCCCACAAACTGGCACCGGTGACCATGCCACACCACAACACTGGATTTTTAGTGCTATTTACCAACAAATATGTTGACATATCACCATGTCAATATGCATGACTGCCCAGTACCTGTCCTCTCTGCCAATACCAAGTGTTTTTTTTCCATTAATCTCACCAGCTGTTATTATCTTTATATCAGTCCGTTAGTCTTACCAGATGTTACTCTTTCTCTTTCTCTCAAGCCATTAACCTTACCAAATATTACCATCGTTATCTCAATTAATCTTAAATTTTACTATTTATATCTCTGGGTCATTTAATCTCATGAAGTGTTACAACCTCAATCTCAAACATTGACCCTTCTTATGTCCACTATGAGTTTCCTTTACTGACCCTTCTTTTTTTTAAATGTTACATATCCCTTACAGGACGTTGCAGTCAACACCAGCATTTTTTAGCTGCTGTTGATGTACTAGACAAGTTTATGTTCAGTAGTTTGCCATTGCTTTCTGAACGACCGGCCCCCATACCAACACGGTAAACACAACGCGACACGGTCTGCTGCACAAATCGGTCGCAGCTGAGTTTTGAATGCCTGATAAGCAGCTCACGAACCGCGTTCGCAAACCTTTGGCCACGGAGACCGGTACCCATCTTATGTCCACAATTAGTTTTTTATTGACCCTTCTTATGTCTACAATGAGTTTTCTTTATGTACCTTTTTATGTACACATTGAGTTCTTCACTGACCCTTCTGATGTCCACAATTAGTTTTTTATTGACCCTTCTTATGTCCACAATGAGTTCTTTATTGACCCTTCTTATGTCCACAATGAGTTCTTTATTGACTCTTCTTATTTCCACAATGAGTTTTCTTTATTGACCCTTCTTATGTCCACAATTATTTCTTTATTGACATTTATGTCCACAATTAGTTCTTTATTGACCCTTCTTATGTCCACAATTAGTTCTTTATTGACCCTTCTTATGTCCACAATGAGTTGTCATTATTGACCCTTCTTATGTCCACAATGAGTTTTCTTTATTGGCCCTTCTTATGTCCACAATGAGTTGTCATTATTGACCCTTCTTATGTCCACAATGAGTTGTCATTATTGACCCTTCTTATGTCCACAATGAGTTTTCTTTATTGGCCCTTGTTATGTCCATAATGAATTTTCTTTATTGGCCCTTCTTATGCCCACAATGAGGTTTATTTTTATTTCTTTTTTCATTTGCTTGCTTTGAACTCAAGATTAATCCAAACATGTGCTTCTACTTCTAGTGTACTGGACTGACTTTTGCATGTGGATTAGCTTTCCTTATTACCAGTGTCCCTCACCATCAGGCGAGCCCACTCCAATTTCAGTGGTAGTTTTCTTCATGTCTCAGTATCTTTTCAAACACCTCCTTCTTACACTTTCCCACCATTAATACCCTGGAAGATGAACATTTGAGGCTTGGAGATGTGGCTGATGAAACAACTGTTGTGAAGACCTTGAATGTCCTGAGTAACTAACAGTGACAGCCTGGAAGACGCTAATGAAAGCAGTACTTTATATGACTGGCCCTTTTGACAAACGATAGTTTGTCAAATAAGAGTTATACCCGTCCAAAGTACAACGTCTGGACTAAACATAGAGATCATGTGTTGCCCATGCAGCATGATCCCTCTCTCTGCCTGCCTAGTTTATTCCAGAGGAAAGGTAACACCATATGTCTAGAGCAAGACAAGCTGCAGAAGATGTCGGATCGGCAAAGCAATGCTCTGAGTTTCCGTCTGCAGGAGTTTCCATCTTAGACCAGTTGCCAACCAAAGCTTAGGGCCTGGTCTGCCCTACCATGACTTTAGCCTTTAGGCTGCATTTTCTTCCACTAGGGTGAGGGTCGTACCCTCCCAGTTGCGCTCCTCCGCCCGAAGTCGTTGGCAGAATGTGGGGTGTCGGGTTCGGTGAGCGCCGCCCAACATTCGGCGCTAACAGAAAGCAGGTAGTTCCGTCTAATGCCATGACGTAGCTCAGTCATATCTGACAAAGAAGTACTTTATAAACAACTATAAGAAAAGATTGGGAGCCTCAGGGGCGTACTGGCTAGACACTCACTTACCGACCAGGAGGTCGGGGGTTTATCTGCAGCAGAGCAAATTCTGATTTTTCAAAATTGACATGGGCTGCCCAGGTTGAGCCAGCTAAAATGAGTACCAAGAATGTCTACAGACGTAAAAGTGGCCGGCATAACTTCGTCACCCACCAAGCGTCATCTGTTCTATAAAGGTATAAGTCTATCACTGTATGCCCAATGCAGCTTATGTCATAAACAGGGTTCTTTACAACAATACTTTACTTATAACGAAAGATTGCATTGTTATTTGGTCATTAAATTTGAAGAGAGGCATTGGAGAACATCATGACGACTGGAAAGACAAATGGTAGAAGCAGCAGGGGCAGAAGGAGGGAAACTGTGCCTGATGGTCTGGGACAATGGCATGGAGGGATATCTTTAGCAGAAATGATCCAGGCACAGATGACAAGAGACATTGGATAGATATGACCCAGAACACCAAGGACAGAGATAGACATAACCCAGAACACCAGGGATGGGGATATCCAGATAGACATAACCCAGAACACCAAGGACAGAGATATCCAGATAGACATAACCCAGAACACCAGGGATGGAGATATCCAGATAGACATACCCCAGAACACCAAGGATGGAGATATCCAGATAGACATAACCCAGAACACCAAGGACAGAGATATCCAGATAGACATAACCCAGAACACCAGGATGGAGATATCCAGATAGACATAACCCAGAACACCAAGGATGGAGATATCCGGATAGACATAACCAAGAACACCAAGGATGGAGATATCCAGGTAGACATAACCCAGAACACCAAGGATGGATATATCCAGATAGACATAACCCAGAACACCAAGGATGGAGATATCCAGATAAGACATAACCCAGAACACCAAGGACAGAGATATCAAGATAGACATAACCCAGAACACCAGAGATGGAGATATCCAGATAGACATAACCCAGAACACCAAGGACGGAGATATCCAGATAGACATAACCTAGAACACCAGGGATGGAGATATCCAGACAGACATAACCCAGAACACCAGAGATGGAGATATCCAGACATACTCCAGAACACCAGGGGTGGAGATATCCAGATAGACATAACCCAGAACACCAGGGATGGAGATATCCAGATAGACATAACCCAGAACACCAGGGATGGAGATATCCAGATAGACATGACTTGGAACACAAAGGGACAGAGATATCCAGATAGACATGACTTGGAACACAAAGGGGCAGAGATATCCAGATAAACATGACTTGGAACACAAAGGGACAGAGATATCCAGATAGACATGACTTGGAACACAAAGGATAGAGATATCCAGATAGACATGACTTGGAACACAAAGGATAGAGATATCCAGATAGACCGGTCCCAGAACTCAAAGGACAGAGATACAGGGTGTATTTGCACAGTGTTTGAAAATATTGCCAGTCCAAGTTTTGTACTTACCTATTATGTTGCATGAACTTTACAAAGGGTGAATACAAAACTTGGACCAGCAACATTTTCAAATACTGCACAGTCATTAAACATACACCCTATATCTGGACAGACATGACCCAGAACACAAAGGACAGAGATATTCGGACAGACATGAACACCAGTGCCACTTAGCAGGTCACATGCTGATAATGATGACCACTGGAAAGACAAATAGTAGAAGCAGCAGGGGCAGAAGGAGGGAAACTGTGCCTGATGGTCTGGGACAATGGCATGGAGGGATATCTTCAGCAGAACTGATCCAGACACAGATGACAAGAGATATTTACTACTTTCTTTTTTTATTTCTACTTTCAGTATTGTCAGCATTGCAGATATTACACATAAACATATTAAGTCATGAAGATGCAAATTTCAATGTAGTATCAAAACTAAAGAGCATTAAATATACTCCAAGAATTATCCTTGTATTGCTAGATCATATTTCAGAAATGTTTTTCAGCATGCTAAACTTGTGTGAATCTTGTAGTGGCATTTTTTTAATTGAGAGCTAATTACTGGCATTGTTTACAATGACTCAGAACAATGAATACACTGAGTGGTTTCTTCAAATAAAGCAGTTTTTAGACAAGAGAGTACTTCTGTTGCTACATTTGTGTGCCTCCTCTTGTACAAATGAAGAACTTACTTATACATCAATGGACAATGATACTGAAACATATAAATGTGTCTATAAAATGATGGATTATAAAAAGCATATTCATAACAACCCTACACTAGCAATGTCAAACGTGGACATTATCAAAATCACATCTACACAAAATCAACACCTGATGCTTATAAAGAGCTGTCAACTGAACCATATGACTGAGTTAAAAATGATCTTAACAGGCAGACAGTGGGATCAACACATTGCGCCACCTATACTGATATCAGAGCAAGAGAGAAGATAATAAATTGATGACACGCATCAGGCACTGGAACATCAACTATTCCTCCCCACAACATATAATGGAAAAAGTACTTTTACTTGAGTAAAAGTGAAGGTTTGTGCCTAAGTGATTAATCTGAGTAAGAGTGAAGGTGTGAACATAAGCGAAAAATCAACTTGAATTAAAGTAAAGATATGAGCACAAGTGAAATATCTATGTGATTAAAGATGAAGGTTTGAGCATAAGTGATTAATCTGAGTAAAAGTGAAGGTTTGAGCACCAGTACAGAATATGAATAAAAGTGAAGGTTTGAGCATAAATAAAGAATCAACTTGAGTTAAAATGAAGGTTTGAGCACAATTGAAGAATCTACTTGAGTAAACATGAAGGTCTGAGCACAAGTGAAGAATCCACTTGAGTAAATGTCCAGGCATAGAGTAAAAGTGAAGGTCTGAGCACAAGTGAAGAATCTACTTGAGTAAACATGAAGGTTTGAGCACAAATGAAGAAACTATGAGGGGGCTTCAAATGAAAACCTTAAGTACCTTTTGACTCTTTGAGTTGTCCGTACTGATGGAAATCACTTGAGGCTAGGTTTGGCGAGTATGGGGGTTGTGGTACATACTGAAAGTGGAGGTCTTCAATGGTTTCAACCATGACACTGGCAGTTGTAGTCGAGTATTGTCATGTTGCAGAAGGACATCTATACTCAGAAGTCCACGTCATTTAATTGCGGATCGAAACTTTCTACTCCACTTATACACCTGCTGGATTGACAGGCATACATCACCATAATGAACCCTCATTCGCCAATGAATTTCTATAGGTTTCACTTCCTAACTGATCACAAAATAAACAACAGAACGCTGCTCCTGTTTGGTGCATGTCAAAAGTGGGGCGGCCATCTTTAAGCTGACTTTATGACGTCACTGCGTTCGTCTGCACCATGATGGCACGTGCTTAACTCCATTGACTTCCTTAACAACAACACTGACAGGTTACAAGACAATGGCATGGTTATTGCAATTTATATCATACTTTTAAGGTTTACATTTAAATCCCCCTTGTAATTGAGTAAAAGAATTGATTCACTCAACACTCAGTTGAATAGGGACATGAAAACCTATGCCATTTGGCAGGCAATTAATTAAATTGGTCATGTTGATAATGTTGATGCGATGACAATATCACAATCATCATCATGTGTCTAACATCTGGTGTATGTATTCAAGCATCTCCACAGATCTCGACCCTTGGTCTTTTGGATCAATTCTGGTGATTTTTTTTCTGATGCGTTCGTTCGCTTGGAACTCAAGCATATTCCATACACATGCTACTACCTCTAATAGTTGCCACTACTTCTAATGCATTGGACTTATATTTGCATGTGGATTAGCTTTCCCTATTACCAGCGTCCCTCGCCATCAGGCAAATCCACTCCAACTTCTGAGTAACATGTAATTTACGTCCCTAAGTCAAGAACGAGAAGTTAACATTTAAGTCCTTCTGACCAGTGTATGGGGTGAGTCCACTACCTGGGCATCAACACACTGCAAGTTTAACAGTGAGCATTCTTATCCATTCAACCATCATCACCTCCAATTCTAGTGATGGTATTCCAGCTTCCCACCCTGCTTTATTTGTCTCGGTTTTCCTCTACCTATTCTAAAGCTGATTTTTCTCATGAACTGTATGTAGAGATGGTAAAACATACACAAACAACAACAACAACAACAAATTGGGACTCACCATTCATCTCCCTCATCGCCCGAGCAAAATCCAATGGGTCCTTGAAGCTGACAAACCCATACCCCTTAGTCTTATTTGTTCTGCGGTCTCGGATCACTTTAGCCTTCAGGAAGCTGGGGTACTTATTGAAAGCTCGCACTAAGGTCTCGTCCGTCACTTCATTCCCAAGATCACCACAGAACATGCGGAAATCATCTGTAGAACAAATTGGGAGTGAGAACAGAGCAAGGTAATAAGTAAAAAAAAATTGTTAAGTGTTGAAGTGCTACACAGGACCTATACATTTGTATGGATGTAAAGCAAGGATAATGAGCCAAGCTGAAAATCATCTAATAGCAATGGACATGTGATTTCTGCGGCACATGCAAAGAATACAGTGGACAGACAGAAAAACTAATGAGCTGGTAATACAAGAAACAAATGAAAACTGTAAACTTAAAGAAATTAGACAGTCAATATTTTTTGGGGCACGTTATGAGAAGAAATAATCTAGAGAACTTGGAGGCAACTGGCAAGATTAAGGGGAAAACAACAAGTGGATTTTTTTGTTGTGTATCCCTTATCGGACGTTGCAGTCAACACCAGCATTTTCAGCTGCTATTGATGTACTAGGCAAGTGTTACGTTCAGTAGTTTGCCATTGCTTTCTGAACGACCGGCCCCTATACCTTTTTCGAAAAAACCAGCACCGCTGTAATTCGAACCCTGGTATACGGGCTCACAAACTGTGTTCGCAAGCCCTTAGCCACAGAGACCGGTAACAAGTGGATGGCAGAGAGATATATCTGGATGGCTTGGCAACATGGCATGGTAGGGACAAGAACACGGTGCTGATCTACAACTCTGGTAGTCATGTGACATGACGCATGCAGACAGTAGGCTGTAAGGCTATTATTACCTAGGCCAAATTGTTAGTAAAGTAAACCTACTCACGGGTAGATAAGAGCTCGATTACCTTGGTCTATAAAAGTATGTGTCCGGTACAGTATGGCCAATACACATTAATGTAGGTAATAGGGTCCTTTGCTTTTCAATTTACTTACATTTGTTTACTGACAAGTTGTGTTTGACCTGTGCTTCTGTATGGATGCACATGATGGACATTGAGCAATAAAATGATGTTAAAAGTGAAGACATTGGAGATATGATTGTTGAGAAGAATGTTGAGGATATCTTGGAACTGAGAAGAAAACAAATGCTGAGACTATCTCAGAAGTCGGAGTGGGTTTGCCTGATGGCGGTGGACACAAGTAATATGGAAAGATACTCCACACACACAAATCAGTCCAGGCACTAGTAGTAGCACATATATGGATTACACTTGAGTTCAAAGTGAGCGAACGCAAAAAAAATAAAAAATGCTGAGGTATTGCCAGCTGTGTTTTTACTAGATCTTTCATCAAGACTATAAGGGAAAATAATGTATTTAAATGCATAGGGCATCTCATCAGTAGTAGTGGAATAATGTAATTAGTTTTATATAGTGTGGTAGAGTAAGATGCTTTCAGTCAAGAACTGACATCACAGCACTCAGGAGTGCTCCACCCTCATCTTCAACAGCCAGTGAAGAGTCCCAATACTAATGAATGTGTGTCCATCTGGCCTTTCCTCAGAGTCCATTAATGTAAAAGTATACCAGAAAATGGCATGGGAAGTACAAGTGTTCGACACGATGATTAGCCACATCAGCCCTTGAATGCTGATTGGGCTATAACAACATAGCACCATAAGCCCAATATGCATCATCCTCATAATCATGTGCCATTAATGTATTTTGGCCATACTATGTCGGACCCTTACTTTTATAGACTAAGGTAATCGAGCTTTATCTACCCGTGAGTGGGTTTACTTTACTAACAATTTTGCCGAGGCAATAACAACCTTACGGCCTACTCTCTGCAATTTATAATTGCTGTAATAAGCACAACTTCCGCAAGGAACCTCGTGTTTTTTGCCCTTACCTGATAAGGCTGGGCCTGTTACCTTACTACCCAATAAAGTGATTTGATTATAATTACAACAAAAAACTATGAAATAGCCAAACCTAGAAGTTTAACATTAAACGCCACTCAAAGAAACATAGAACATTCTGCACGTGTGGGTACACCCCAACATTCTGCACAATGTGTGGGTACACCCCAACATTCTGTAAGATGGATCACTAACCTTGCTGCCACTCTGAAAGAGTTTGGTCCTCCCATGTTGTGTTTGCAGCCAGGCGCAGAAATTTCTTCTCTTTCTTCTTCTTCTCCTTTTTACTGGTAGTGCCTGTGCCTCCTTGTGCATTCATAGTGCCACCAGCAGCAGCGGCGGCGAGAGAAGCTGCATCCTGGATGGCATTCGTGACCATAATACCTCCAACCAAAGCACTCTCTGGAACGATCTCCATATCTAAGATTGACTTGTCTTCATCTGCCAATGAGGCGACAGTTGTGTTTGTCTCTTTACTATTCTGAGCTGGTGCTAAAATAAATAACGTTGACAAAATAAAACAGTTACATTACATAAATTGAGCATGATAGAGACAAAAGAGTTGCATTAACAATTAATTATGAAAAAAAGTCAATTAGTTGCATAATCTTTACTGGACGTAGCAGCCAACTCCAGTATTTTTAGGCTGTTTGCGATTCCTAGGCAGTTCACGTTCAGTAGTTTGCCATTGCTTTCTGAATGACCGGCACTCATATCATTGTATGGAAACCAACACAAGGCAGTTTACTTCCAAATCTCCTGCAGCTGTTTCTCAAATGTGGTATGCAGGATTACAAATTGCGTCCATTACCCCTTCGCCACAGAGCCGAATATAAAATAAAGAGTTGGCAAAACCACAACAATAACAAAGGTCATATTCTGTTCTTTATTTCATAATGCATCTTCCATCTGATGTTATCCTTGTGCCTAGATATCTGAATTTCTGCACTTGCCCCAAAATACTTTAATTGCCCATTTAGGCACATTCTGTTTCTTTGATATCACCATGACTTCTGTCTTTCTATTATTCAAACTAAGGCCTATTTTTTTCACTTTCTACAACCAATGTATCTATCATTTCCTGCAGTTGCTTCTGACTTGTTGCTATCAAGACGGTGTCATCAGCATTACGTAAGTTATTTATATCATGTCCACCAACTAGGATCCCTGACATATTTTCTGTACATCTCATTATATAAAGACATAAATGACACTAAAACCCAACAACAAAACACGAAAGGTGTCAAATCATGTTCTAAAATTCATTTATCAATATACAAAATTCCTACCTGTTTTGTCTTTATTTTCTCCACTATTTCCTGCCTCTGCATGCCCTTTCTTCTTCTTTTTCTTCTTCTTCTTCTCCTCTTTTTTCCTCTCCACCGTGATCATGGGTGCAGCAGCGTAAACAACTTTTGACTGTTCAGTCACAGCAGATGATGCCTCTGTGTTTGGTGCCTGCAATCATAGAGATAGTTACAAAAGTTGTAGTTAATTCCTCAGAATATGCAATGATGAATGGGAAAAATGAGCAGGTGGTGTACTGAGCTTGAGAGCAAGCAACACACAGTTGTTTACGGTCTTGAGTTTGCAAAGGTAGGCAGAAGATCTTTTTTCCTTGGTGCCTCTCTATTTATGGAAATCTGTATCTATTTATTTTCTAAGCTAGTATGTTTAAGACAAATCAGCTGTCTCATGAGCTCCTGAATTGTTTAGTTTTTGTCTACCTCTGCAGTTGATGATGATGAATACATATTCCATCTACCATTATTAAACTACCCAATGTGTGTGCCTGTGTATCTTGTTAAGTGGGCACATATGTGGATAGGTGTCTGCATAGTGGTGTGCACATGTGTCTGAGCGTGCACACATGGTGAGCATCGTCTGCATAGGTGTGAGTGTATGTGTGTACACGTGTGTGATCACATATGTGTTTGTGAGTGTATGAGATCACCATCATCATCTTTAAGTGCCATGCCAAAAGGTGTCATGGGCAGTCATGGTTTGCCATTTCACACGGTCACCAGTCTCAAATCAGGTCTGTGTTCTTGTCCCGACCAGGCCATGCTGCCAAACCATCAAGGTACTTACCCTTTTGTCTTCCTTTTGCTCTCTTCCCATCAAGCTTGCCTGATATCATTAAATTTTCAAGTCCATTTCTCCTCATAACATGTCCAAACAATCTTGATTTTCTATGTCTAATTTTTCTAATCAATGTCCGTTTTTTACTTGTCTCATGAAGGACTGTCTCATATGATGTTCTGTCTGTCCATGGTATTCTTTGCATTTTACTCAAAAACCATATTTCCATCACTATTACATGTTTCTCAGCTTGTCTGTACTTGTCCATGTTTCACACGCATACAACAAAACGGGTTCCATACAGCACTTCAACACTCGTTTTCTCTCTGCAATTGACAACTTTTTTATGGTACATATTTACCATGAAGAAGAGCTTATAGAAACAATGGAAGAGAGGAAAATTGGACTTATGGGAATAGTGGAAACCAGAACAAAGGGGAAAGGATGCAAGGAGCTCCACCACAGTTACACATTTGTCTACTCTGGACTAGAACAGCAAGAACGGGCAAGACACGGTGTGGGAATAATCATCGAACCACAGCTAGCAAGAGGAATACTAGAAATAAAATATATATCAGAAAGAATCATAATAGTGAGAATAAAAGAACAAACAATTACATCATATGTACAAATATTTGCACCATGTAATACAAACAGAAATTAGCAAGAATGTGAGGAATTCTACGAAGACATTCATGACATGCTAAATAAAATAAGATAAGCAGGACAACATCATAGTTATGGGAGACTTCAATACAAGATTAGGACATAACAGAGTGGGCATAGAAAAACATCTGGGAGCATTTGGAGATCAGCATAATGAAAGAAATGATAACGGAAGTAGACTAATAGAGCTATGCAGCCAACACGACCTCTATATAACAAACACATTATATAAACATAAAGACTCACAAGAATACACCTGGTATAAATGGAACGATCTAGATACTAAAAGCCAAATTGATTTTATATTAACAAGAAATAACAGAAAGAGAAATATATCAGATGCAAGGGTAGTGCCCAATTTAAGTATAAACACATATCATAAAGCAGTCATTGCCACAATAAGGACCATCAGGAGAAGAAAACAAAGAGCAGGAAAATACATGCCATGCAAATCAGTAAACTTAAAAAACCTTAAAGACGAAGCAGTAAGGGAAAATTACAAGAAAGAATTGAAATCTTTGTAAAATTACCTTTAGAAAGAAAAACAGTGGAAGAAGAATGGGAGATGTTCAAATCAAGCATTTTAAATACTGCAGAAATAACATGTGGAACAACGAAAAAATACAAAACACGGTTAAAGAAAATAACAAGTTGGTGGAACACAGAGGTAAAGAAAGCGGTAAAATACAAAAAGGAAAAATATAAAAAGTGGTTGAAGAGCAAATAGGAATGTGATTAAATAGAATATAGAATAGTGAGAAGACATGTGAATATAATAGTTAAGAGGGAAAAACAAAAAGACTGGGAAGAGTATGAAGAAACCCTAAATAAAAACTACAAGGACGCAATTAGAAAGTTCTACAAAAAAGATAAGTGCAATGCAAACTAGAGGAGAACCCTTTGACAAAACTTAAATAATTAACAGCGAAAATGGAGAACCAATAAGTGAACAAACACAAATCCTAATAAGATGGAAGCAGTATTTTGAACAACTTCTCAACATCCCATCAGATGTCACAGGAATTCAAGAAACCTACACAGATGCCACCGAAGAACTAGAACCAGACATACTAAAAGAAGAAATTATAGAAGCCACCAGATTAGCAACAAAGAACAAATCATCGGGACAAGATGAAATACCAAATGAACTAATTAAAGCAGCAAGAGAAGTAGGAACAGCATGGCTACAGACTATTCAACCATGTTTGGGTAGAACAACAGACACCACGAGACTGGGGAAATGCCATAATTATCCCAATTTGGAAAAACAAAGCCAGCAAAAGAGATTGCAAACAATACAGAGCTGTTGAGTCATACTGGGAAAATATTTTGCAAAATTCTTGAGAAGAGATTACGACCTACTATAGAACCCCAGCTAAGCGAAACACAACTTGGATTTAAGAAAAACAACGGATGCACAGACACCATTTTAGCTCTTAGACAACTTATAGAAAAATCAATCAAATTAAATGAAACACTCTATTTGGCCTTTGTCTACCAAGAAAAGGCATTTGATAGAGTAGATAGAAACAAGCTGTGGGAAATCCTTAAACAATATGGAGTGAGTACACATCTAACAAACCTATGTAGAAGATTATACAACAACAGTGAGTGCAGAGTGAGAACAACTCAGAACCCTTCACCATAAGATCTGGAGTACGACAAGGTTGTGTCCTGTCCCCTCTCTTGTTCATAACATATATAGACAACATATGTAAAGAAACCAGCCAAACAGAGACCGCAAGAATACCACATGACGGGAACACAGAAGAAGAACCATCTGCAAATCTAACCATTTAGAGAACTCCTGTTTGCGGACGACCAAGCACTAATAGCAAAATCAGAAGCTGAATTACAAGACCACATGAATAGTCTAAACGAAATGTGTAGGGAACATAACATGAAAATTAGCACAAGCAAAACAGAGGTAATGACTATAACTAAAGAAGAATAAACAACAATTCACCTAAACGAACATCCTTTGAAACAAGTAAAGAGTTTCAAGTACCTAGGAAGTATAATATCATCGAATGGCAGATCAGAAGACGAGATTGAAAATAGATGCAATAAGGCAAACCAACTCATTGGACAAATGGCACCAATACTAAAGAACAAACATGTATCAATAACTACTAAGAAAGCACTTTACAACACATTCTTCCTACCAACTCTATGCTACCAATGCCAAACCTGGACAATGACAGAAAAAGAGAAAAGAAAAATCACAACAGAAATGAGATTCCTGAGAAGAATACTCAACGTATCAAGAAGAGATAAGATCAGAAATGAAGAACTCAGGACTAAAGTGGGGGTTATAGCAGCACTAGATTTTATTAGAAAGCAGCAAGTCAAATGGTTTGGCCATGCAAGTAGGTTACCATTCAACAGCATACCACAACAAGCAATGATGTACAGACCAGATGGAAACAGAGGAAGAGGCTGACCGCGTAAACGGACGAAGGGAATAGCAGAGTCCATGGGAATATCAATACTTCTACTTCTTCTGCGTTCATCCGGAGTGTTTTTTGTTGTTTTTTTTTCGGAGGTGATTGCGTTGTGCCTGTTTACAGCAGAGCTGCGTTCTTGCGCCGTTAGGCCGACACATCCGACTTCTGCGGGCATTTGTTGACTGGGTTAACCTTCCCGGGGGTTTCTTAGGACGTTTGACTCTCAATGTTGTGGTGTTATCCCCCATCACAGCTGGCCCATATAGAACAGCCAAAGACATAACGGTCAGCCCTCAAGGGAAGGCAGGGGCAGACCATGGGCATTCCCCGCCATCCAAGGAGGCTTCCATACTTGCAGAGTCGACACACAGCACTCTGGAACTGGGCTCACCCAAGGAATCATCACGTCCTGCACATGGCTGCTTAGCCTCACTTCCGTATATTGGGCCTTCTGTTCACCATAGGTTGTTCTTCCAGAAACCAGAAGAATGCAGTCTGCAGATGACATCCTCACAGTGAGCTTTCGATTCGGACTTTCCACATAATGGATTTGCTATCCAAGCAATATTCCATTTCATGCCCCTGGGATGCTTTTGTCTAAATACTTCTTCATGCACTTTTAGATGTCAACCTGAATGTAGTTAAAGTAAGCTGCAGTCAACTTGAGCTTGTTGATATCTCCATAGAGCTTGTCCTCAAATGAAGCAGGCATGGGCCAAAATATCTTTCTTTGTTCTGCATATGTTCTGCAGCAAATGCTTAGCTGTCATTTTACCAGTTCCACAATTACAATCGCCGGTATCTCCTATCTTTAGTTTATTGAACAAGTGGTATTTCAGCCTGTTATGTCCTGTGCGGAGTCTGAAGATTGCTAATTGATCTCTTCAGTCGAGTTTGTAATATGCATCATCCTTCTGGTTGCCTGGATGCTCTGATTCCCATTTGGTTCTATAAATGCTTTTTATAAACCTCTTTACCTCATAATAGGTTATGTCTATGTCAGGCTGTGGTAGTCATCCGCCCTCTTTTGCTAGTCTGTCAGCCTCTTCATTTCCAGGTATATACTGCAATGTGATGGGATCCACTGTATTACAACTTTTTTGGATTTCTGGCACAGACCATGGAGTGCTGCTCTTAGGTCAGCTAGTTCTGTGCTGTTTTTGCTCTTCAGTATTGAGACAGCTGACTTTGCATCTGTAAAGATAGTTATTTCCTTCTCTTTATTTTCCTCCATCAAGAGCATTTCTGCTGCAGTTTTCAAAGCCTCTACGTCCGCTTTGAAGTTACTTGAAAATTTTCAAGTTGCCACTGACCGTTTTTTTCACTCCATTTTTTAAATTTAGGAGAATTCCTCCTCCTCCATTTTCTATTGAATGTTTGGCTGATCCATCTGTATATGCATGGGTCCAATTTCTGCTTGAGTACTGTTCATTTATGTAGTTTAGGGTTATTTTTCTTCTTTCGGTTTCATTCTGAGTGTTCTTTTTCTCAATACCAGGAATGTTTTCTATTATCTCAGACAGTTGCTGCTGTCTCCAAGCTGGGAACTTGTGTGCAGTGTAAATGGGTTTGACTGTTGATATGTTAAGTATAGGATCTGCCCTAATCTTTCGTTTTGCAGTTTCAGTCTTCCCTTTCCAAAACCATTAAACCTATTATACATAGGGTGGTCTGTCAATCTTCTAAATTTTTCTGCTTGTTGCTGGGCTCTGCTATCTCTTCTATCCTGCATTGGTTGTAAAAAAGTGATCTTTTCTAGTTCATTAATAGGCGTTATCTTCAGGCTTCCAGTTATGATTCGCATTCCTTAAATTTGGACTCAAGTTGCCCAAGCTGCAATGCCATATTCCAGTACTGGCCTCACCCGTTCAGTATATAACTTCTTGAGAACTTTCTCATCTGCTCCCCACATTGTACCAGCAAGCTTTTTCATGATTGCCATTCTTTGCCTTGCTCTTGTTCGATATTTCTCAACCTGTGTCTTCCATGTCAGGTGACGATCAAAGGTGACTCCTAGATAGTTTGGATTTTCTTCACGGCGCAATATTTTTCAATTCAATACCAGCTTAGGTTGCCGAGTTTTATTTGAGAGGGAGAACACTGTGCATGTTGTTTTCTCCTCACTTATCTTCACTAACCTTGATTTTGACCAGTCCTCTAGTGCTAATAAGGCTTGTTGTATTCTGCCGTTAGCTGTACTATAGTGTGTTTACTTTTGTCTGCCCCAATATAAAATTCCATATCTCAGTAATTAACTGAAGGAAAATGATGAGATTTAGCATATAACCTTATCATTATGTCCACCCAACAAAAAAAATTTTGTTCTGGAGATTTTACAGCAGATTTCAAAGTTTGTTTATATGCTGTATATAATTTACGGGTCAGAGATGAAATTCATAATTTTAAATGTATTACAGCGCAGCCAGACAATCAGCGTTAAATGTTGAATATTTTACATGTTTCACGGGATTGGCCTTAAGCCAAGAACCCCGCGTTGTTTAAACTGGACTGTTCAGAGGTGTCTCAAAATGTGGGTTATTTCATGAAACCTGATTAATATGTTGTTTTTTTTAAATCTTACCACTTATCGCTAACATTGAAATGTGTGAATATTTTTCAATGGGATTGAATGCGAACTTGTGTATACACTTCAAAGCATCGCTATGAAGTTGTACACATATTTTTGTCAAGAAGCTGATCACAGGAAACTGTTTTATACTATTACAAATTCTGAAAAAAGAACAATGCATGCATTGGGTTTGAGTAAACGGTCATTTCGTCGATGGGTGCAAGAATCTGAAATTAAACCACCACGCAATAACCAAACGGTAGGTAGAAAGGTTATTGTAGACAGCTTCGACAAAGATGTCATAAGGCGAGCTATTATAAAAATGCTTTAAAAAGTCGCTTAAAAGTCGACAGGGTAAACTTTATTGCACCAGGTTCTATCCCATATGGCTCGGTCTCTTTCCGCAGCGTGGAAAGCATCGCACAAAGCACGAACTCTGCAGCTCTAGCGACAACCCACAGAAGACTCCGAAAAAATTAACTCGTGAACTGAAGGATGCGGCCCGGAATCGAATCCACAACTTTTGGAGCCCGAGTCAAAAGGCTTGACCACTTCGCCACTCCTAAAATTATAAAAATTTTGGATTTTATATCCAGGATTATCCAGCATTATAAAAATGCTGGATGCCTAAGAAACAGTGACTGTAAGAAAACTTAGGGTTTTGTTGAGAAAGAACAATAACATAGAGCTATCCAAAACAACTTTGTGGAAAATTATAAGGACATTATCTTCACTTTTAGAAAGTACAAGGGAGGTAGAAATATTCTTTGCGAGCAACCGCATTTAGGAGCCATGAGAAGCAGATACCTACGTGAAATGAGGGAAATGCACATAGAAAATTATGGCATAGTGTGTTTGGATTAAATGTGGATCAATGTGCACCACACAAGTGATAAGGAATGGCAATCAGTGGATGGACAGATAAAGCAATATGTGCCCAGTAGTATAGGACAGCTTTTGGTCATGGCCCATGCTGGTAATACGCATAATGGCTTACAACAGAATGCTGAGCTCGTGTTCGTATCAAAGCATACAGACAACAGGGATTATCATAAGATGAATGGTAATGTATTTAGAGATTGGCTTGAGAATACCGTGCTTCCATCCCTAGATAGACCGTCATGTCCAATTATGGACAATGCATGATATCAATGTTGTTGCCAAAGAAGACAAAATACCTACAGCATCGAGCACAAAGGGAGCAATAAAGATATGGCTCCGAATGGAAAACATACCATTTCCAGAAACATATTTCTAGCTAGAATTGTTGTCCCTTGTAAAACAGATGCCAAAAAGCAAGAAATATCAAATCGACAAGTTGACAGAAGAGCCATCGTCATGGGTGCTTGAGACTTCCGCCGTACCATTCTCATTTTAACCCTATAGAACTTGTGTGGGCTAAAATTAAAGGACAGGTGGCAGCTGACAATACTATATTCAAATTGTCTGACGTCAAGATACTAATCCAGTTTGCGCTATTAAATATTGATAAAAGTTACTGGAAAAATGTGAGGACCATGTGTTGAAAGAGGAAGAGGATTATTGGAGAAAGGATGGATTGAATTTTATGCAACCGAGAGCAGTCATCAACCTACTGGAATCGTCCAACACAGATTAAGGTCTGAGCAGATCGCAGACCTTAATCCATGTGCACACCAACTGGGATATTTTGCTACAAATATTCAGAAGAATTGCAGGCCCTAAACATTACAGCATCGGCATAAACAATATAACTTGTTAATGGCAACAGTTTGTATTCCAGTGATGAATTTTCACTTCCGTTAGCCCTCAACGGTGACAAACAACTGACATTGAAATAACAAAAAGCTCTAGATGTATCGAATACTAACCGAAGAGTAATATTGCGGTGGGAACTGACATATTGTGGCATAACAAGAAACGTGAGAAGAAACACGTTTGATCCAAAATCCGTCCAAAGAAGCTCAAAGAGCGGTGATTCAGTTTCTTTCATTTGAAGGCTGTCAACCAGTGGACATTCATCGAAGAATGCAGACAGCGTACGGTAACAAATGTGTGTCGAAGACAACAGTGACATGGGCACAAATGTTTCGGAAAGGAAGTCAGTTCACGACAGATCTTTGACGGGCGGGTCAATCGCATATTGTTGCAACAGAAAAAAACCATCGCCAAAATAGATGCAGCAGTACAGATGAACCACTGTCGAAGCATACGTTTGCTAGCAAAAGAATTTGATGTGTCAATTGGGACAATTCAAAAGGTCGTTTGTAAGAAACTGCAATATCGGAAGGTGTGTTCACAGTGGGTACCACGGATGTTGACCGACCACCAAAAAGAGGAACACATGGGATGGTGTTTGAACCACTTGCTGCATTACAGAGTGGAGGGTGATGCATTTCTCTTCCGCATAGTGGCAGGTGATGAATCATGGTGTCACCACTTTGAGCTGAGCAGCAAAAGAGAGAGCATGCAATGGAAGCATGCTGGATCACCAAAAGCCCAAAAAAAATTCAAGTTACAGGTTTCCGCTGGTAAGGTTATGCTGAGCGCACTTTTTTACCATGAAGGACTATTGTTGGCTGACTTTAAAGAACCTGGTGTCAACATCAACTCTACCCACTACTTGCAAACACTAGACAAAAAGCCATCAAGAATAAACGGCCAGGCACGCTTTCTCATGCATGATTTTGTGCTCGTCCGCATGTTGCAAAGATTGTGCAGGAAGCGTTAGCTTGGAGGAAGTGGGAAATTCTGCACTATCCAGCCTATAGTCCTGATTTGTCAGAATGTGATTTTCATTTGTTCGGACATCTAAAAAAATCCCCCAATGGGCAACGATTTCCGCCTACCTAAGCAATGGGATGCTTGCCTGAATGCCTACGACGACTTCTTCTGACCAACCCATGGTGCATAATTCATTCAAACTGAATGTTTTGTTTCATTCTACCACACCTGTTAATGTTTCTTTCATGCCTCTGTAATAAAGCCATTGGAACGGGTTTCAAATAACGACCCTTATACAAGGAAAATGAAGAAGACTGCTAATCAAACAGTAAGGTACCTCTACACCTCTATGGTTGAAGATGTGTATGATACAAATGATAAAAGCATAAACAGCCAGATACACATTTTATGAAGTCCACAAAACAAAACACGTAAAAGTGACTTACATCGTAGACAGCAAGGTACCTCTACACCCCCTTCGTTGAAGAACAATGTGTATGTTACAAATTATAAAAACCTAAACAGCCAGATACACATTTTATGAAATCCACAAAACAAACATGTAAAACTGACTTACATCCAGAGATGGCGTCATGAACTGCATCCCCCCAGATTCAACACCTGGAGGTCCTGGTTGAATGACCTGTGGTCCCGGCGGGACAGACACACCCACACTTGCTACTGGAAGCCCTGGATGGTTGACTGGGTTCATCTGGCCCGGCCCCATCATGTGTGGGTGTCGAGGGAACCCCATTGGGCCACCAAACGACATGGGTGGGCCACCCATCTGCATCATAGGTCTTAGAAATGGTGGCCTAAGGCCTGGAGGTGGTGCCCGATGTCTGAGCTGGGGTGGCAGGAAGGCTGGCCGGGACAGCTGCGGGCCCTCACCAGGTCCATATGGCTTGAACGACAATGTTGAATGTATGTCACCACTATCTGGTTCTGGTGGAGGTGGTGGAGGAGGCAGTGGCACAAACACTGAAAAAGAACAATATATATTTATATACTTGAAAATATAGTTGTTAGTTGCATATCCTTTACAGGACATTGCAGTCAACCCCAGCAGTTTTTTGCTGTTGCGATCTCTTGGCAAGTTTACATTCAGTAATTTGCCATTGCTTTCTGAATGACCGGCACGCATATCATTTCATAAAAAATCAAAGCAAAGCGGTCTGCTACCAAATTGCGCGCCGGTGTGCTTCGAAAGGTGGGTATGTTGAATCACAAACTGCATTAGTAACCCCTTTGCCATGTATATATAGCAGAGTTTCAAAATAATATCAAATCATTCAGTTATATTTACTTTAAAAATATACTTCTGCTTCGTTTTTTTTTTTTTTTTTTGCTTTCGCTCGCTTTGAACTAAAGCATAGTTTATAAACATGCTACTACTTCTAGTGCACTGGGCTGATGTTTGCATGTGGATTAGCTTTCCCCATTACCAGTGTCCCTTACCATCAGGCGAACCCACTCTGGCTTCTGCAGAACTTGTAATTTAAGAAAGGACGAGACGTCAACATTTTAGTCCAACTGACCGGTATAAGGGTTGAACCACATCCTCGGCATTACCACACAGGATGTTCAAGAACGTGCAGCTTATTGTTTAATATGTATATACTTACTGTTGAGCTTGACTCTAGTCCGACTTTGTGAAGACACATGAAGGGTGTAGCATAGGTGGGAGCGCAAGCGCAATTGAAATACCACTACTTTTATCGTTTCTTTACTTATTCAGTCTCTCGGTAGAGATTTGTTCGCAGCAGACGAGCAAATCTCCGGCGGGCCTATTCTCGCTGGTCGCGAGATCCGCACAGTGGAAGTATGGGAGATTTGCTTGCAAATAGACAGGCAATATCTCCTGCGGTAGCTATGGCGGACCTATTCCCGCTGGTCGCGGGGACCGCTATAAGTCAGGTGGGGAGTCTGACGATAGTGCACGCTTTACACAGGTCCGGACACTTGTGATTGACAGATGTGCGCGCCCTCATGGTCCGGGCTCGTACGAGGCCCTCACCTGTGGGACATGGCTGAACGTCTCTAAGCCGTGTCCCTTGGGTGTCAGGGTCTGGCCATAACTCGCCACCGGCTCGTGGTGGTGAGGTCTCGGTGGATTGACGCTGAGCCGCAAGCGTCTGCAGCCTACCTTGTGCCAGACGTATTGGTTACCCATTCCTCTGGAATACACAAGACTAGGCCGAGAGAGGGGTCATGTCGTTTGGGCATCACATGATCTCTGAAGCTCTGCCCAGACATTGTGATGGAATAGTGGCCACATTCCACTCACATACTTTAGTCTGTCAAGACTGAAAGGTGTCTACTTACTACTATGGAGACAGAAATATATGTTAATGAGGAAAATTTGGAGGTTGTGGAAAATTTTGAATATCTTGGGTCAATGATTACCAACAATGGTGACAAAATGAAAGAAGTTAACGGCAACTATCTATTGTTCTTCAAAGACTAAAACAACTGAATAAATTATGGAATGGGACAAATAGAACTACAAAAATTAGATTTTTAACAGCCATGCATCTTTCCCATTGCAACATACGCCTGTGAGACCAGGACACTTACTAAACAAGCTGAACAGTGCATAAATGCCGTTTAATATAAATGTTATAGACGGGTTCTAAGAATATCTTGGATAAAGAAAAGAACAAATGCATCCATACTTCAAGAGCTGAATACTGAAGAAGGTTGGCTATTAACCCTTTACAGGGCAGACGCTTGTCCATTTTTTAGCCCTGAACGGGCAAGATTTTTTCAGGTTCGGTAAAATTTTGGGTTGCGTAAGTAAAAACATCACAAATAAGGTGTTAGTCAACCGATTTTAGTTAAATAAACAACACAATGAAGGGAAAAGCATGCAGAATATGTTACTCACGTGATTGTTGTCAGTAATCCATATATGAACACAAATATTTACGAAATACAGCATGTTGTTCATCTATACGGCTATTTACAAACACATTTTCAGAATCATAATCACTTTCTTTAAAGTCCGACTCACAACTGCTAATGCAAAGTAACGCTTTGCACTGATATCTAGCTCCGATTAATAGTCAACTTCGTGCCCTTTAATGTCACTTAAATTGAACCTTGCGAAATCTCGGCTATCACTTGAAGAATCGCCGAAATCCGTTTTGAAAAACTAAGCGTAAAAACCCCGAAAACTATCAAAAAAAGTCTGTAAAGGTCCGTTCAAGTTCATAGTTGGTGTTTACAAATGGCGGCCACGTTGTCAAGCTATCGGCAAAAGCGAAAGTAGCCATCGGAAGTATCGTAAAGCCGAGAAATCGCGTTTTTACAATGCATAATAGTATCGGACGCAATCAGCCGATTTCCTCGTTAAAGGCATCGGACGAAAATGGACGTTCTGCCTTGTAAAGGGTTAAAGATAAAACAAAGAAAATTTAAATAGTTTGGTCACTTAAAACGTCATGAAAGTTTGGAGAGAACAATAATAGAGGGGTATATGCCCGGGAAGAGATGAAGAGGAAGACCAAAGAGAAGATGGGTGCAGGATGTGGCAGATGATCTCCAGATGGGTGTATCGGACGTGGGACATTTTGCTTATGATCGAGAAGTTTTCTGGAAGGTTGTTATGGGAGAGAGGTTCTGCAAAGGACATGCTCCTAAATTAATGAATTTATATACTTGAAAATATAGCAGTTTCAGAATACCAAATCAACCAGTTTTATTTACCTTTAACCCTACCAGACTGCTGTACCGATTTTAGGAAATTTCTGAATCTGCCACTACACCGCTGTCCCTAATTTTCGGCATTTTGCCTATTTCGTGATAAATATGCTTCACAAACTAAAAATAACCAACCAATCGTGGTCAAAACTATGTTTAGCCATTGCAAATGTCTGCCTCCATAGGTTTGAATTAACTTTGCGTGGATTAACGCGAAAAATTTATGAAAGTTCACAATGAAACGAGCGATTGATGAACCAAGCACTTCAACAAAAAAGCAAAGTAGGTCTAGGCTTTTCAGTCCAACAGGTGATTGATACTTTGGTTTATTCAGACTGGATTGGCACACAAAGGTGGAATATCGGCGCTAAATGAAAGATCGAGGGGAAGAGAGGCAGAGGCAGACCAAGAGAAATGATGTTGGACGGATTGAGACGGTGGCATGGAGGAATATCATCAGCAGAGTTGATCCAGAACACCAGAGACCGAGATCTGTGAAGAGCCATAAACGCCTACACCAGCCGGCACTTGATGATGATGAAATGAAAGGTAGACCTATTTTATACAATGTCTCCAAGTTACATCTTATTCTAACCACTTGTTTGCATGTAACTAACATTTTTCTACATCAAGTTGTTTTTTTTCTCTTTAATGCTCAGGAGCCCAGGTATAGGGGACAGTTAGGGTTAGGGCCTCAGGTCTGGTAGGGTTAAATTACATTTGTGCTTTGTTTTATCCTTGCTTTTTATTGTTTACTACCTTGGGGTTGGACTGGCATGATGATGATGGACTATCGCTTGGTCTATAAAAGTATGGAAACTGGCTGGCACCATATACAAAATATGCATCAAGGAGAAGAGTGGTTACTAAGACAAACAAAGAGTGGCTACTAAAACAAAGAGTGGCTACTAAAACAAACAAAGAGTGGCTATCAAGACAAATGAGTGGTTACTAAGACAAATGAGTGGTTACTAAGACAAAGAGTGTTTACTAAGACAAACAAAGAGTGGTTACTAAGACAAAGAGTGGTCACTAAGACAAAGAAAGAGTGGTCGCTAAGACAAATAAAGAGTAGTTACTAAGACAAACAAAGAGTGTTTACTAAGACAAAGAGTGGTTACTAAGGCAAATAAAGAGTGGTTATTAAGGCAAACAAAGAGTGGTTACTAAGAAAAAGAAAAATGGGAAAAATAAAATATTTTGTACATGTAAAAAAGACTTGAAAGTCTAGAAAAGCTGCTTCCATGGCTTCATGTAACCTGATAGCGGGGCTAAACGGGCACTCCACCTTGACCAAGGGTGTCCCGTAGATTAAAGGAGGAAAGGAGGTGTTTTACATCTCCTTTGATAGGGGATACCCCTACCCCGATAACGACAGAAGTTACAAATGATATCCCGAACAGTTTATTCTTCTTCTTCTTTCATTTGATTGAAATTTATTGTATATTGTCTTAAAAGTTATTTATATATTTTAAGTTTTTTTTTTGGGGGGCGCTCACTGGAACTCAAGCGTAGTCTATAAACACTACTTCTAGTAGCACGGGACTCAATTTTGCATGTGGATTAGCTTTCTCAGTGTCCCTCACTATCAGGCGAACCCACTCCAACTTCAGAGGTACTTGTAATTTATGTCCTCAAGTTAGTGACAAGAAGTCAACATCTTAGTACAACTTTTCAGTGTAGGGGTTGAACCCCTTACCTCGGCATCAGCACACCGGATGTTTAATAATGCATGTTCTTATCCATTCGGTCATGCTGACCTCCACATATTTTCTTATATATACCATATGTACATGTTCATTCGCTTTAAAATTATTGTCTATACCTGCAATATTGTCTCTTGTATAAACTTCACTGTCTTATTTAGTTCACTCAGTGGTCCATAGAGTTTTATCTTCCACTGTTGTTTCTCTAGGCCAGAAGGTTAGCCTAGACATGTCATATTTTGAACAGTCTTGGAGTATGTGATCTGCTGTCTGCCCTATAGTTCATGAAAGCTACATATAAATTTCCACTCCAACTTACAGTTGTTGCCATCCGCAACTGCCGGCGGCTGACGTATAAGTGCCGGTGGTGGCGGTGGTGGAGGGGGAACCAAAGGTCCCTGTGGTCTCCCAGGTCTTTCATCTATATCATGAAACTCATTCTCGTCCTCATCAGAAGAATACTTTCGCTTCGACACAGCAGTAAAGCTGGCAGTAAGTTGGCGTAGATCTACATCCTCAACCTTGCTCTCCTTCTTCTGCTGCAGTCGGGAGGATTCCTGACGCAGGGATGTCAGCTGAGCTTGCACTTTGTCAAATGTGCTGGCTCTGAGAATAAACGGAAGCGATGGAGGACCTCCTGGAATCTGGATTTCCGCTTCAAAGCTGAAAACATCAGAAAATGTAACAGTTATTTAACATTACATATATACGCTGAGTCTAATACAGGGTCTGCAATAGATGGATTTGTGTTTGTTTCTTTACTGACATGTTATGTTAGTTGCATATCCTTGACATGGTGTCGCACTGAAGCAGTCAACCCCAGCAGTTTTCTGCTGTTTGTGATCTCTTGGCAAGTTTACATTCAGAATTTGCCAATGCTTTCAGAACAACCGGCACCGATACCATTTCATAAAAAAAAAAAACGTGAGGCAGTCTGCTGCCAAATCGCCCACAGCTGTGCTTCGAACGCGATATGCAGGATTATAAACCGCGTCCGTAACTCTTTCCCATGGAGCCGGCTTCTTTACTGACAGCACTGCAAATAATATAATATTAGCGATTACATTTTCGCTCGCAACCCGATCCAAAACCGGATATTAGAAACCGCGCCTGCGCAGAAGGATTCATTGGGTCCCCAAAAATAGCTATGAAACAACTTTGCATGCCTCTGACATCATTTATTCAATTAAATAACATGTGGCAATAACAAACACCATCTTGGTTTCTGCAGAATATGTCCGTTTAACATTCTGTGCATAGCGATTGGTTGAAATTATCATGGCTTTTAAATAAATTTCATTGTTTGGCATTCAGTAAGTAATTTTATTTTCTAGAGGTTGATTAATTAATATAATCACGTTTTTAGATGGATTTTTGACTTCTGCATCCATTTTTACATATATTTGGAGAGTTTCATCACGGATATCACTTGATATGTGCTAGAAAAACAATATTTCTGCGGATATGTTGTTTTGTCTTTGTGAATGGAAATCCAAAATTGCTGTCCATGGCCTATCGATCGGACTAGACCATACATACTTTCTTCACTCAAAATGTACAATTTGAACTATTAAAGTTAAAGAGAAGTTTAAAGATTGTTAATAATTTATTTATATACTTTTACTATTTTGTATCATTTAACATGACAGAACATACATTTGAAGTCAGTTTTCATACTTGTCTATGACCTGTTTGAGACAATTCCATGGCTACATTATGCCTGATCATTTTCGAAAACTAAATTTTTAAATGTTACTGTTGCATTACTTTGATCATGTTTTTCTTCTTCTTCTTCTGCGTTCATTCTGAGTTGTTTTTTTCCAGACGTGATTGCGTTGTGCCTGTTTACAGCAGAGCTGCATTCTTGCGCCTTTAGGCCGACACATCCGACTTCTGTGGGCATTTGTTGACCGGGTTAACCAGCCCGGGGATGTTTTTCAAACTGGGTATTTACTCATGAGTACCACCAAAGCTACATAGGCCTTGAGAAACCAAATCCAGCGGTACCTCAATGAAGTCTGTAAGTCAATTCTAAGCAGAGATATTGGGACACAAAGGAATGTTGTGCAGTTAGCAGAATCCTGACAAACTTTTTTTTTTTTTCAAGACCACCACACTTGAATTCTATCTCCCCTTAGAACTGACATACAGGCATCACTGAGGTACTGTTGTATTTGGTTTTTCAAGGCCTATCTGTGGTGGTGTCATTAGTAAATCAATCAATCAATCATGTGCCATGCCGGAAAGCGTGGGCGGTCATGACTCACCATTTCCATTAGTAAATACCCAATTTGAAAAACATGATCAATATACCTAAAAGCAACAGCAACTTTTAAACTGTATTCCCTTGGTGAATTGAAACACAGAAGTTATAAGCAAGCGGTTGCATGACTTACTGCCTGGCATATTCACGATACATAACAAGAATAAATGATTGCTAAAATGCATCAAGGCAACAAATATCAATCAATACTCCCTACCTCAGAATAAAAATTACAAGAGAGGATATGATACTAGCAATGTCAGTTGTCGTTCTTTCTGAGTAGGGGGTGTGTGAAGGTTAAGCGTTTTCCAAGGAAAATATTTAGTGACCATCCAGCGACTTCCGGTTTGTAACTATGCTTGCTTATGACTTCGTGTATTCAAAAACAACATGGTATAAGCGACGGGAAACCACTCTAATAAATTCAGAAGTGTTCTGTCTGCTGGGCTGCAAGCGTTTGTCGCTTAGAACTTTTCTCTCCTGAAGTTATTAACGTTTTATAATGTTCGGTAAGCTAATTTTGTTTTTAACTCATGTCTTTGGTTACTGTTTAATGCATCTTTGAATTCTGCATTCAATTTTACATATACTTGAAGAGTTACAATAATTACCTCCTTTTACTGTGTTCAGGAGAAAATATTCAGCACAGCCATGAAAAAAACATAGCGAAATCATAACTCAAAATGGCGGCGAACTGACTATACTAATTACTATAGTGGAACTGTATTTATTTATAATTAGAACTGGCAATTTAATTAAACCAAGTACTACAGGAGACAAATGAACATCGTAAACTGATTAGAGAAATTAGACGTAGACAGTCAAAATTTTTTGGACATGTTATGAGAAGAAATGGGTTGGAGAACTTAGTGACAACTGGCAAGATCGAGGGGAACAGACCAAGAGGAAAATACCTGGATGGCTTGGCCACATGGCATGGACGAGACAGGAACACTGAGCTGATCCACGACACTGGTGATCGAGTGAAATGGCGAGTCATGACCGCCCACGCTTTCCGGCATGGCACATGATTGATTGATTGAATTTAATTGCTAAAATTAAATTTATCTGTGTACTTGTACAATTTTTTCAGCATTTGACATGACTGAAAATAATTTTGAAAGCCAGCTTTCAGACCCATCTGTAAAGCTGTAAGTAGTGTAAGGAGTAATTTTTTTTTCTTAGCAGCGCAGCAGTACATACTTATTTACATTTAAATAAAATACTGTGAAATAAGTTATGTGTTTTTTAAAATGTTTGTATTTAATTATTAATTGCTCACTTTTAGATACAGAACAGTGTAATTATAGAACAGAAGTAGAAATCAATTATTAGCGAAAGTGACTGCTTAATTTATGCAGCAGTTACAAACTTATTCACTTACATTAATGCATGATATTTAATCAACAAAAGAAAGCTGTTGCAATGCAGTAGTTTCATTAAGACAATGTGAGCACATTTTTATGAATTGTTCTTTCACTAACGACGAACATTTCACATGACATTTATTTAATATAAAAGGGCAGCTATTTATAACTATTAATTAGGTCACAGCACATCTTATTGAAAAGTCTTAAAAGTCAAGTGCATTTTTCTCTGAGACTCGGAGACTCTTTTTCTTTGTGCGATGCTTTCGGCAGGCCACCCTGCGGAAAGAGACCGAGCCATACGGGATAAAACCCGGTGCAATGAAGTTGATCATTTCGATCCTGTCGACATTCTTCTTCTTTTTTGCGTTCATCCGGAGTGTTTTTCAGATATGATTGCGGTGTGTCTGGTTAGGCACCCTTGGGCCGAAACCCGTAGGCCAACACATCCGACTTTTAGCATGCATTTTTGACACATTAACATTGCTGGGGACTCTCACTTTTTTGGTGCCTTCCACATCCCAGCTGGTCAAGTTAGAACGGTCGAAGACTTCACGATCAGCCCTCAAGGGAAGGCAGGGACATTCCATGGACATTATCCGCCATCCAAGGGAGGCCTCCATAGTTGCAGAGCCGACACATAGCGCTCTGGTGCTGGGCTCACCGAGGGAAACGCCACGTCCTGCTCATAGCTGTTTTAATTCATTTCATTGTATTGGGCCTTTCGTTTGCTACGTGTCGCTCCCTGCACAAACCAGGCACGGTCAGACTGCAGACAGTATCCACTCAGTGAGCCTTTGATTCGGATATGTGCTAGTCGCTGTGCCTGGAAAACAAAAAGAGCTGTTCCAGGCACAACGGACAATCGGAAAACTATCTAGTCAGAGCTCTTCCGGACATGAAGCTGTCGACATTCTATCGAAAGAGGAATGTGACCTTTACTTTCCTGTTACCAAAACGCACAATAAAGTATACATCTTGTCAGGTTTGTTAGCGATGCGACAGACTTTTAATGAAAATAATAAACAATTGGCGCCCATTTTTAATTGTTAATTAGGTCACGGCACATCCTATCCAAAAATAGATAATACATCAAGTTAGGCCTTGCCACCCTGGACACAATGATATATGGTACTGTGTTGTCCGTATGTTGTCCATTTAAAAATAAACAAGCAACAGTAATAGAAGGTAGAAATTCTCAGTACCCAATTTATTGGGCCACGATCAGCTGTGTTCAATTTACTAAGATTCCTTAGCACTTCCTGATTGTAGATGACGACACAAAAATATTAATAACTCCACTCAGAATTAACATACAGTCTTCATTGAGATACAGTTGGGTTCGTCTTGTCAAGCTGTATCCAACTGTGAGGGTTTCCTAATAAAAATCCAATTTTTAAATATTTTCTATAAATGCTATCAATACTCCCTTAGAATAAAATAATAATTTAAATAAGAATTAAAAGAGGGGATACGATGAGACGTTGTGAAAACGTTATGACTACCATTTAGTGTGTGATAATAACACATGTTAGACGTGTCCACGTATCAATTGTGTTTAACTGGTCAATATTTTATGCACAGCTAATAAATAAACAGGAATAAATGCTCACTTACCGGTCCATCTCCTCCTCCATCTCACGCAAACGTTCCTCACTGATCGACGCCATGATTGTTTGTTACAACGGACACGGCCGCACTTACGGCTGTCATTGTCGTATTTTGTTGTTGTTGACATTTGCCAACCATCCGCCTGGCTCTATACTATACTTTATACAAACTGTCATATACATAGAAATTTATACACATATTTATAAATTGTTGCAATAAAGAATTTATTTTCTGTGGAAAACTTAATATATATATATATTTTTTTTAATAGCATGAAGTATTCATCTGCTTGTGTATTTTGTCGTAAAATCGACACCAGTCTGCTATTTGTAAAGATATTAATATATTATTCAAATTTCTTGTGCTTTTGTTGTTTGTTTTCAAATAAAGACATTCTTTTTCTTCTCTGTCTTCTTTGTCTCCTCCTCCTGCTTCTTCTTCGCACAGCTTCATACGTCAGCAAGTATATACCCAAAGAAAGCAACAGTCAACAGCAGATTGGCATCTACATAGAATTTGTTTTGCCATCAAATGGGGAAGTAGGCCAAAATAGCTTTCTGATTTCTCTGTTCTGTATATGTTAGACACTCATGGAACAAATTTGTGGCTGTCATTTTACAAGTTTCACGACTGCATTCTTCTAACTTTCATTTATTAAGCATCTGATATTTTAGCCCAGTGGTTCTCAACCGGTGGGGAGTCCCCCCCCCCTCCCCCAGGGGGAATTTTAGGGTTTCCAGGGGGGGGGGGGTATATAAATTATTTCAAGATCGCATTAATACAAGAACCAGTTACTTGATATTGTTTTTCCATCTAAATTTTACGGTTCTGTGCTTCTCGCTCTAATGAAATTCGTTTTATAACGTAAGTAGGCCCGAAAATCACGTTTTATGTAGATGTCTAGACTTGTTCTAGGATGTGTTATTAAATTTAGCTTCCATTTTTATGTATACTGTGTAGAGGGGAGGGGGGATTTATAGGGAAGAAATTTGAAAGGGGGAATTGACGTTCTGAACATATGGTAAAGGGAGGCATGGGCCAAAAAAAAAAGGTTGAGAACCACTGTGTTTTCAGTGCGGAGTTATTGTTTGATGATTAGCAACCACACAATGTGACTGTGTGACAGTCAATAAGCATCTCATATACTGTATTCTACAAACAATAATCGCTTTCGCAATAATATCGAGGGATTCTCCGTGGCGATTTGTCAAGCCGTCTGTCTCGCGTTCCGAAGGTTGTGGGTTCGATTCCGGGATACCCGGGAAGGTTAATTTGGTCAACAAACGCCCACAGAAGTCGGATGTGTCGGCCTAAAGGCGCTGTATCGCAGCTCCGCTGTAAACAGGCACAACACAATCACGTCCGAAAAAAAGACTCCGGATGAACGCAGAAGAAGAAGAAGATTCCGGGCTGCGTCTTTCAGTTCACGGGTGCATTTTTCTCGGAGGCACCAGGGGGTCGTCACTGGAGTTACGAAGTTCGTGCTTTGTGCGACGCTTTCGGCATTCCTCCCTGTGGAAAGAGACAGAGCCATACAGGATAATACCTGGTGCAATGAAGTCGATCATCTCGACGTTTCAATTATATCGATATATTAGTCAATTCCAGTCGTTACTATGTAAACAGAAGGACGCCCTGCTAAGTGGTCATAGAAGTGAGACAAGGGAAGCAGAGACCAGAGGACGCAATAGACAACATAAAAATTGACAGTTATGGTTACTGACCAGGATTCGAATCCAAACAATACACGTCTGCTTATTTATGGACAGTCTTAGACTTAGTGGCCTCAAAGGGTTCCCCAACTGATATTTCTATGTTATACGTACATTATAACCGACCAATAATGTATCTTCTTTAAATGTTTGTGAATGCACGGGGTTACGGTTCGATGTGTTTGTATGTTTGTTATTTGACCTATTCTAGTGTAATACACAATTATGAGACCTGTGGTACTATCTCAATGGTTAGATACGAATTATGTCTGCATTCCATATGTGTGGATTCATGTGGATGATAGACCTGGTTAATGGAGACACCCTCTTAGGGGTGTCTAGATTGTCATGAGTCGAAGTACACTTGATCCTGCATCGAGGCGCCGTCGTCATTTGGAGGTGACGGGTTCGAATCTCGGTCTTTCAACTTTTATGTTGTCTAGTGCGACGGTGTGGCAGCATGGAATGGTAGGACAAAAACACAGACCTGATTCGAGACTCTGGTGACCGTGTGAGATGGGGAACCATGGCCGCCCATGCCTATCGGCATGACACTTGATGATGATGATTGGGTCTCTGCTTTCTTCTTCTAACGTCTATGAGGGCCAAATAATGTGCAATTTTTTTCACATGATATAACTCTTCAGTATGCGCCTGGCGAGATGCAACGAAATCTGCCAGACCAGAAATCCACCAATGTGTTATTTAAGGCGTCTTGTAACACTATCAACGTATAGTTAGGTTGGTAATGTTTGAAACTGTTTGGAAAATATCATTCTCCCGCATCAGCATACTTAACCCCGTGCGCAATTTTAATTGATTCAGGACAGTCGGACAATACATCGTTACATGTGACCTCCCATTTGCACAGAATATAAAATGACACAAAGTGGTGCAGCTTTACATAACAGAGTTACGACACATACAGAACGTTGCGGCGGTTAGCCTTCATCAGCAAACAAACACATTCACAAACACAACATACAGTCAAGGAGAACTCCTGTGACTACATTAGAAGGTGATGACAGGACGAGAGGAACAAATGCATGGAACAATAGAAGCAATGAAGAGAAAATGAGAATTGAGAAAAATGTTAATTGAAAAGAATGTTAGTTGAAGAAAATGTTTAATAGAAAAACTGTTAATAGAGAAAAACACTGCATGCTCACCTCACGTACGGATCTGAAATGACTACGAAACTCTCGGGTGTAGTTGTATACGGTGCTAGATGTTACGGTTCAGTGAGCACATAGAAAGAAGTGGGCGGGGTAGGAGGCGTGTAAAATTGACCAAGACCCCATTGTGTTATTTAAGGTCTGGGTGGACTGGTGTGCATGAACACGCGTACATGCATAGACACACTTCAACAGACAAACTGCTAGTGTATGTGGACATATGCACAGTATATGCAAGAAGAGAGAGAGAGAGAGAGAGAGAGAGAGAGAGAGAGAGAGGGGGGGGGGGGAGAGAGAGAGGAGAGAGAGAGACAGACAGAGAGAGACAGAGAGAGAGACAGAGAGAGGAAAAGTGCCTGCGACATACCACATGGGGCATACTGTACCCTACGAAATAGTCAGTATGGTTGCTTGTCATACAACGCGTTTCAGGAGCCCCTCGCCCAGTGCTCGAGTTGTTGCGGCTGTGTAAGATCCAACCACTGGCAATGCACGTGAAGAAGGTATGCACAGAGAAGCCAGATGTAAGGGGAGAGAGAGAGGGAGAGAGAGTGAGAGAGAGAGAGCGAAAGGGACTATTTCGTAGGGTATAGTATGCCCCATGTGGTATGTCGCAGGCACTTTTCCTCTCTCTGTCTCTCTCTGTCTCTCTCTGTCTGTCTCTCTCTCTCTCGCTCTCCTCTCTCTCTCCCTCTCTCTCTCTCTCTCTCTCTCTCTCGCGCTCTCTCTCTCTCTCTCTCTCTCTCTCTCTCTCTTGCATATACTGTGCATATGTCCACATACACTAGCAGTTTGTCTGTTGAAGTGTGTCTATGCATGTACGCGTGTTCATGCACACCAGTCCACCCAGACCTTAAATAACACAATGGGGTCTTGGTCAATTTTACACGCCTCCTACCCCGCCCACTTCTTTCTATGTGCTCACTGAACCGTAACATCTAGCACCGTATACAACTACACCCGAGAGTTTCGTAGTCATTTCAGATCCGTACGTGAGGTGAGCATGCAGTGTTTTTCTCTATTAACAGTTTTTCTATTAAACATTTTCTTCAACTAACATTCTTTTCAATTAACATTTTTCTCAATTCTCATTTTCTCTTCATTGCTTCTATTTTTCCATGCATTTGTTCCTCTCGTCCTGTCATCACCTTCTAATGTAGTCACAGGAGTTCTCCTTGACTGTATGTTGTGTTTGTGAATGTGTTTGTTTGCTGATGAAGGCTAACCGCCGCAACGTTCTGTATGTGTCGTAACTCTGTTATGTAAAGCTGCACCACTTTGTGTCATTTTATATTGTTTACACTTTCACAGCTTTACCGCAGTTCCACCCAATTTTATTCATCATTTGCACAGAAGGACGATATATCGTCAAACTAGGGTAATCGAGTTTTGTTGTTGTTGCAATTTCAGTGCCCAGTACGCGGAAATTTGCATTATAATACTTGTTCATTTGATTGTGTATCATGTTTGGTCCAAACCCACTTTTTGTTTGGCACTGAATCAGTTGTTAAAATAAAAAGAATGGAAAACGTCGACTATTTTGCCTATTTTCCCCCAAAAGGTAATTAATAATTTTGATTATGTTGGCTGAGGCCATAGTTATGTATGTATATGTGTGATTTTAATTGTGTAATTCATCATGCTTTAATTATAAATGTTTGTTTCATGGTATACTAACAACGATTGCCAGGAAGAGACTAATGAATGTGATACATTATATACTCTTACTGTCATCTACTGCCTATCGTACCTTGCGGTGTAGGACAGGGGCTTGAGCTTGAGCAATTAAGGCCGCCTGGCTAGTGCAGTCGCCGCGAACTGTGCAAGTTAGCGTTTTCTTCTTTTTTTTTTTTGCTCCGACAGAAAATAATCCACACATTACCAAGGATTCGAACCAGAGTCTCCCGAAGGAGAACCGACAATCTAGCCACTCGGCCAGCAGAGTTATTATTTTATACATTATATTTAAAAAGTCGCTTAGAAGTCGACAGAGGACTTCATTGCAGCGGGTTTTATCCCACATACCACATAATTCAGTCTCTTTCTGCAGCGCGGGCTGCCGAAAGCGTCGCACAAAGCACGAACTCCGTAGCTCCAGCGACGACCCGCAGGAGTCTTTAAAAAATGCACCCGTGAACAGAAGGACGCGCCCGGAATCGAACCCACAATCTTCGGAGCCCGAGGGAGACGGCTTGACAACTTCGCCAAGGAGACTCCCGTGTGTGTGTGTGTGTGTGTGTGTGTGTGTGTGTGTGTGTGTGTGTGTGTGTGTGTGTGTTTTAAAACATTATATACAACAATAATTTACGTTATATACAACAATAAGAAATAGACAAACTGTTTTCTTTGATCATGTGATGAGAAAAGAGGAGTTGAAGATCATAGTGACAACTGGGAAGACCAATGGGAAGAGAGGTAGACCCCCCAAAAAATGATGTCGAATGGAGTGAGACAATGGTATTGAGGAACACTAAAGCCCGAGATCTATGGAGAGACGTGAACTCGTACGCCAACTGGGATGGTACTTGATGATTTACTTCTTCTCCGTTCATCCGGAGTTTTATTTTAATTTTTTTTTTTTCGGACGTGATTGCGTTGTGTCTGTTTACAGCAGAGCTACGTACTTGCGTCGTTAGGCCGACACATCCGACTTCTGAAAGCATTTGTTGACCGGGTTAACCTTCTCAGGCACTTGATGATGATATAGTTGGCACATGTTCGGGTGATTCCACTTCTCGTGAAGTGAAATGCACCCGATGTAATACGTGCCTGTCAAAGAAAACTTTTTTTTTTTTTTTTTAATTTTAGGGTTTGGCGGTCATCCCAATAAAAAGATGTCAATTGAAACGAGAAAAAGAGTGTTGAGATGCTACATAGAACCTGTACTTTTATATGGATGTGAAGCTTGGACAATGAGCAGCCAGGCTGAAAAACATCTGATGGCTGTAGAAATGTGGTTTCTGAGGAAAATGCAAAGAATACCATGGACAGCCAGAAAGACCAATGAACAAGTCCTTCAAGAAACAAATGAAGATCGTAAACTGATCAGAGACATTAGACGTAGACAGTCACAATTTTTTGGGCATGTTATGAGAAGAAATGATTTGGAGAACTTGGTGACAACTGGTAAGATCGAGGGGAACAGACCAAGGGGAAGACCTAGAAACAAGTATCTGGATGGCTTGGCCTTGTGGCATGGTCGAGACAAAAACACGGAACTGATCCACGACTCTGTTGATCGAGTGAGATGGCAGAACATGACCGCCCACGCTTACCGGCATGGCACATGATGGATGGATGGATGGTCATCCCAGACTAGCTGGTTCCCCGCCTCCCCTGTTTTTGGCGTGGACCCTTAGTCCCACTGTGAGCTATTGCCCACAGTGGTCCACCGGGCTCACATTTAAAGTGATGCTAATGTGAGGTTGTTTTTTTTTTTTGATCACCCGGCCCCCGACCAGACCAGACCAGACCAGGCGCACTACTGCGGGGGATGCAGCAAATGCGCCTGATCTTAGCCAAGGGACCGAGATTGATCATCCCGGCCTCCGACCAGACCAAGCGCACTACTGGAGGCCAGCAAATACACTTGATCTTAGCCAAAAGGCCGAGAAGCGAGGTTGTCAAAGAAAACTTTTTTTTTTTTTTTTTTTTTTTTGGGTTTGGCGGTCATCCCAGACTAGCTGGTTCCCCGCCTCCCCTGTTTTTTTGGCGTGGACCCTTAGTCCCACTGTGAGCTATTGCCCACAGTGGTCCACCGGGCCCACATTTAAAGTGATGCTTATATGAGGTTTTTTTTTTTTGGAGATCACTCGGCCACTGACCAGACCAGGCGCACTACTGGAGGCGGTGCAGCAAATGCGTCCGATCTTAGTCAAGGGACCGAGAATGATCATCCCGGCCTCCGACCAGACCAAGCGCACTACTGTTGGGGGACAGCAAATACACTTGATCTTAGCCAAAAGGCCGAGAAGCGATCTCTAGACTAAACGTAGTCTATAAATAATATACTATCAGAATTTGTTGAGGTCTTTATATACGATAATTTAATGTAAGTAGTTTAGAGTTTAAAATAATTGCATATTTATAAATATTAAAGCCAGATTTAAGTTAATTTAGAAAAAGATACACCGATTGTTTATAAATGTAGAGATTAAATATAATTCTAACTAAATAATATTGTATATATTTGTTATTACGAACCTATTAGAGAGTCAATATACAATAATATGTCTTGAATTTGATTCACACATTGAATTAAGGGGCAATAACTTGCATATGAAATGGGAGGTAATTGATAAAATATGACACGAAGAAGAAGTAAAGTTAGTCCGGCTACAGATAATGCCAAAGGGTTGGAAACGATAGGCCTCCACATAATCTAAGCCACGACATATCAGGTTAGTAGACCAATTCCCTTCTTCATCGCCATTCCTTCCCAGATAGTTGCTAGATACTTCAGAACATTTACTTCCAATTATGTTTCTCAGACTGGCGCCCGAGAGAAATACATGTTTGAAAAAAATGCCCGCTCTTCTGTTGGGGATTGAACCGGAGAACTGTCTGTCCAGACAAGCACACTAACCATGATGCCAGTGTGAAGAAGTTGCAGAGTCCTGGGATAAGAACGTGCAACTAACTTGGGTGTAACGATTGGTGTGGTCTGTGAGTTTAGACCGGGGCATTTATTTTATAGACGTTGTGAGGCGTCGGTGATCGTTTCTCTCAACAACCTCCAATCTCGTGTACTGCCAATCATATCTCACACCGATGTCCTTCCATCTCATGAAGATACACTTCTTAGCATCTTCTCTCTTGATCTCCATCTGCATCTACTCTCCTACAACTTTTCTGTTGTTACGAAATGCTCCAGTGTTTACCTTCTTTCGGTGTTTCCAAAGAATGTCAACTTCTGATGTGAGTAACCAGTTTTCTCTGTGAGTTAACATCTGTCAAGATATCATTATCTGTGTTACTGTGTTTTCTACATGTTCTCTGTGTTTCCATCATTCTTCTATACAATCATATCTATGCAGCTTCCAGATAATTTCTCATTACTCTGCTGACTGTCCATGATTCTCTCTCGTACACCAGGACTGGATTGATATAGCTCTCAAAAAGCATTTTTTCTCATCTTGATTGAGAAAGTGTCACAACAGTCCCTGGGGTGAGGGGAACCTGCTATCACAATTTAACAACGGGATGTCTTCAGCCCTGGGACATAGGTCACCTCAGTCCACAAAACCCATGCAGCCCGTGGATCCCTATCTCCCTCACTTTCAACCAAGAGACGTTACCCCTTTCACCCCTCGTCCTGAACTCATGACATAACTCTGGAATCTAACTATATCACAATATGGTGTATTATACAAGATGAATAGATGAATGAGAATGATGATGATGATTCTGAGATAGGCCTCGCATTATCTATGAGAGGCAAGACATGGCAAGGATCGAGCAGCCTCCCTGAGAAAGTGTCATCATCGTCAGGGCCTCAAGTCTTCCACTATCGGGTAAGTCGGACACGCTCACCAAGTCTATCAGGCCTCCCTCCAGGTATAGGTTTCTCCACTTGGACAGGATGGCTGGCGAGTCGACTCACTGGTACTCGAGACCTCCGGTGGATGACGTCACTGAAGCCTGGACCACCCTAGGGTAGTGCTAAATACTGTCTTTCGGATTGCTGAGGAACTAGAACACTCCTCTGGAAAAATGTCTTGAAGTGTAACTGACTCTGCTGGTCGAGCAAGATGTGAATCTTCCACTCAACGGTTGTAACAGTAACAACAGTCTATGCGACCAGCCTCGATCATCTGACTCATAGCGCAGATATTACAGCATAGAAACATCCCTTGCTGAAATGTGGCACGGTAGATAAATTTAAGTAGAAAACAGTCTTTCCACAATATCCTGCACCACATGGTACCAGGCACTTGGTAGCAAAGACATCATAGCTAGCTGGTATATGAAGGCAGTCAGTCAGACTCACAACTGGGACACTAACAACATCAAGCTACTTGCCTGGTGAAGTAACTAACAAGGCAAAAGGGTGCTGTCATGGCGAATAACCTGGGATATCAGACGTGGCGTAGGTGATGCATTATCTGGAGCCCATCCTGAGACGTACTCTCGATTGTAAGTACTGCTCGTTGTGGTGGTGGACTTCCAAGTAGTTCACACCGGCTCTCGCCGTAGTCCGGATCACTGGACTCGTCCCCAGATCATCGCTCTGCTCTCAACAAGATAGAACCTGTGGAGGATAACACTTAGTGAGAGCACCATGAATCAGACTCACCGAAAGCAGATACACTTAGGTCCCTCTTACTCAGACGTGTGGACCCTTCCCATAAGGGCCTCACTCCTTCACTGGCTGCTCGAACGGTCGAGGACAGACTGCACCTAGAACCAAAGCGGCAACTGTCCACCTACATCCTCTTTCTCAGACGAACGTAGTGCTGGGCCAAGGTTGGTGTCTGCGATATGGGTCTCTACTGAAACATAGCTAGACAACACATACGGTTAGTGAGTTATTTGTACTTACAGATAGAAGGGCCCTGAAGGAGGGCCGATGGCAGTACTTCCTCAACCCCCTTCCTGTTATCCGCCAAAGCTGATGTCGTACCATGCCGTAGGCACAATCCATTAAATCCAAATAAATATACAGGGTGATCCCCCTGTAGCAGAAATCCACACCCCGTTCCCCCTCCCTGGTCCCAGGTCGGGGCATTTAGAACGGTGTCATGTTCAAGAAGAACAAGTCTGTTGCAACGGTCCCTTCCCCCTTTATCAACTTCTCAGGAATCCACTATATATTAAGCTGGTATTCCATTGAGGGCAACTAATTAAAAGACAGATGTGAGGAAAGCCAAGAAGAAGCCAGTGGTCGCCCCACCATGTGACCTCACGTTCGACTCCCGGTACGACCTTGAAACGACCTCGGAGGTTTCGGCCGACCGGTGCATTCGATTCGTTGCACTCGTCCGAGTTCATCGATATATCACTCGATATATCCGAAGCAACTCCGTAATCTACTTCCGGTAGCGCTGCGGGTAATGGTTCGGCCACGAAGGTAACGCCGACGCTCGAGGTTATAAAGTTGGCCATGTGTGAACTCAGATTATAGGTCTCGCTTCCCTGAACCCGATTTTCCCGATCTACAGAGGCTGCAAATAAGCCACGCGCTGCTAACCTATGAAATATTTTAGCCGTACAATGCTGGTACACACGCGTTTGCCACAGGCTTAATTTACAGTCGTAAAACACAAGCTTACCAATGTTCACACGTGACCTCCTTTCTCGCGACGGTCAGTACACGCGTTAGCGAAATCTCCTAATTCGAATCACCGACACCGCACTACAAACAGCACGACAGTGGATAAGAGAAGCGTTGTCACTGCAAATGGACATGATGTCAAAGGTCTTCAACCCTCATCAAGACACGGCGTTCCGCTCTCTATCACTTAGCACTGGGCCAAAATGTCGACTGCCTGCCAGCAACCTTCGTCTCCAACTAATCCTTTGTTCCGGGACAATCGACTGCGCTTGCGTCGGACATGCGCAGTCCGTCTAGTCCTAAAACTTGTTCCGCCACCCAAGTGCTAGAATATTCTTAAAGGGCGAGCAACGGCTCTGGTCGGGTTGTGTTAAATTACTGGTTCTTGCCCTTTGACTAGTAATTTTATTCACCCGATTGCCCGATGTCTCAACGGACATTTCCTCAAACGGACACATCACGAGGGGGACCCACTGAGTTCTGCGACAGAAAGATTGCAAATATTCCTATCTTACACATACTGAATAAGGGGGAAAAACAATTCGGGGTTGGTCGCAACGTCCTGCAACTTACTGGCGTATCCTTAGAAAAGACTTTTTCACTCTCACCTAAACAAAACAAAAAAACTGTCGCTTAAAAGTGACAGGGTCGACTTCATTGCACGGCGTTTTATTCCATATGGTTCTGTCTCTTTCCGCAGCGTGGAAAGCGTCGCACAAAGCACGAGCTACATAGCTCCAGCGACGATCCTCAGGAGTATCAGAAAAATGCACTCGTGAACCGAAGGACGCGGCCCGGAATCGAACCAACAACCTCCCTCTGCCGTGTGTCCACCTTGACGAGGTAGAGGTGCTTGTGCGTTCCAATGACCCCAAGAGCTATGCCGACGGTAGCACAGCTGCTGGTAGGGTCACCCATGTCGGACAGGTCAAGGGAGAGGGACCAGACCAAGCGACACACAAACTTGCTGCCTTGTAGGTAGACTGGGGACAGTCAAAGGCTAGGGAAAGCATCCCGAAAAATGCTTGTCGAAATCGGATGCACTGAGCCACAGGCTTGACAAAGCAGTGCAACGTAACTTAATTCATGATGTCACAAATTAAAATTAATCGTTATGGTGCTAATCCCGTGAAGTCCCTTCAGGCGGTGATAGTACCGGGCCCCCTGCCTCGAGGGGGTCCACCCATGACTACTGGTGGTGACCTTCCCCTGTGCTGTGGAGTCAAGGCACAGAGGAGTAGGTTAAGAGCTATTGACCAAACACCCCGGACACTCAACATACTACAGTGGAATGCCAAAGGAGTTTATAACAAGAAAGTCTCCCTAACACAGCGTCTTCATAAAGATAGAATAGATGTGGCATGCATTCAAGAGACACACCTCAACGCCAATCGCAAATTCTCAGTCAGAGGATATCAGGCCACACGTTTTGACCGCGAAGGACGCAAAGGAGGAGTTCTAATACTCACACTAAATAAATACCTTGCAGCGAAGTATCTGTGATCTCTGACAACCAAACGGAAATTATAGGTGTTGATATAATGATAAAGGACGTGAAAATAAGAATTTACAATCTGTATAGCCCAGCAGATAAGGATCTTACACTCTCAAAAATGAAAATAACTGACACAAACTGCATTATTGTCGGAGACTTTAATAGCCGTTCAGAAAGATGGGGATACCCGGATACTGACAAAAGAGGAGATGAAGCGGAGGACTGGGAAATAGACTCAAATCTCCATCTACTCAACAAATTGGATGACACACCGAGCTTATACTCCAGAAGATGGTTTACCACTTCTACTCCAGACTTAGCTTTCTGCACAGGAGACATCCTCCACAAAATCGATCGTCATGTGCTTGACCAATTAGCAGGTAGTGACCATAGACCAATCAAGCTTGTAATGAATATGGAGTAGGTTCTTCAGGAGCAAAAGCCTTTGCCCCTCTGGAATTACAAACGAGCAGACTGGGACAGATTTGCCATACTAACAAACAAATATTGTGAAAACATAAATACACGAAATGGCAACATGAAGCAAATGGTGGAAAGTCTAAACAGAGCAATAATACAGGCAGCCACTGAGTCTATTCCAAGAGGAGCGAGGAAAAATTACAAACCATACTGGACTGAAGAAATACAAATTGTGTAGGACAAAGTTGAATATGCCAGGAAGACAGCAGAGAGAGAACAAACAACTGAAGCGAACATCTCTCTCAAAGCCATCTCAGCAAAATATAAAAGAACAGTAAATGAAACAACAAGAGATTGTTGGAGGGAAAAACAGAAAACCTGAACTTTGACAGGGACGGAAACAAACTATGGAAACTAGTGAAAGCCACGAACAATGAATGACCTAGAAATAAACACATAAAGATTAAACAAGGAGATGCCTTGCTGACAGGAGAAAAGGCTGCAAATGCACTAATGAAACACTATGTCAGTGCAAACCACATTGACATTACTATCGAACAGAAGAAAGCAATCAAAGACAAACAGATACATCATAGTAATACAGAGACAGCAGCAGAGTATATAATGGCAAATCTAACAATGGAAGAAATTGGACAGGCAATGAATACCCTAAAAAAGAAGAAATCACCAGGAAAGGATCACAAATGAAATGCTAATATGACTAGGCACTAAGGCAAAAAAGAAACTACTAGCAGTCCTAAATTACAGCTGGAATAGAGGAATAGTCCCACAGGCATGCAAGGAAGCTATACTAATACCAGTCCCAAAGAAAGGAAAAGACCTGGAAGAACCAAATGGCTATAGACCTATCAGTCTACTTAGCTGTGTAGGAAAATTAATGGAACGCATTATCAATGGCAGGCTAACATGGCATCTGGAAGAAAACCAACTCTTAATACCACACCAAGAAGGATTCAGAAAGTACAGATTCACTGAAGATAAAATAACCTACATAGCTCAGGAAATAGAGGATGCCTTCCAAGAGAAAAAGCACACACTAGCGGTCTGGATAGATTTAGAAAAAGCATTTGATAAAGTATAGAAGGAAGAACTGAAAGTAAAACTGCAAACCATGCATGTTTGTGGGAAAATGTATAAATGGATCAGCCGCTACCTTGAGAACAGAACTGCCAGAACAAAAGTACAAGGACAAACCAGCAAAATGATGCTGTTGGAGCAAGGTGTCCCCCAAGGAGTTCTTTCACCTACATTATTCCTAGCATATATAAATGACATCACGGAAAATTTCCAGCCACATCCTCCTTTGCAGATGACCTAGCCATACGGAAACCTGAAGAATATATTAGTACAGCTAACAGCAGAATACAGCAAGCCTTATTAGCGCTAGAAGACTGGTCAAAATCATGGCTAGTGAAGATAAGTGAGGAGAAAACAACATGCACAGTGTTCTCCCTCTCAAATAAAATTCAGCAACCTAAGCTGGTATTGAATGGAAAAATATTGCGCCATGAAGAAAATCCAAACTATCTAGGAGTCACCTTTGATCATCGCCTGACATGGAAGACACAGGTTGAGAAAAATTGAACAAGAGCAAGGCAGAGAATGGCAATCATGAAAAAGCTTGCTGGTACAACGTGGGGGAGCAGATGAGAAAGTTCTCAAGAAGTTATATACTGGACGGGTGAGGCCAGTACTGGAATATGGCATTGCAGCTTGGGCAACAGCAGCTAAGTCAAACTTTAACAAAATAAGTAGAGTCCAAAATCAAAGAATACGAATCATAACAGGAAGCCTGAAGACAACACCTGTTAATGAATTAGAAAAGATCACTTGTTTACAACCAATGCAGGATAGAAGAGATAGCAGAGCCCAGCAACAAGCAGAAAAATTTAGACGATTGACAGACCACCCTATGTATAGCAGGTTTAGTGGTTTTGGAAAGGGAAGACTGAAGCGTAGCAACTTTGTAGCAACTGCAAAACAAAAGATTAAGGCAGATCCTATACTTAACATATCAACAGTCAAACCCATTTACAATGCACACAAGTTCCCAGCTTGGAGACAGCAGCAACTGCCTGAGATGATAGAAAACATTCCTGGTATTGAGAAAAAGAACACTCAGAATGAAACCGAAAGAAGAAAAATAACCCTAAACTACATAAAAGAAAATTACCCAAGCAGAAATTGGACCCATGCATATAGAGATGGATCAGCCACAAATTCATTAGAAAATGGAGGAGGAGGAATTCTCCAAAATGTAAAAAATGGAGTGAAAAAAACACAGTCAGTGGCAACTGGAAAATTCTCAAGTAACTTCAAAGCGGATGTAGAGGCTTTGAAAACTGCAGCAGAGATGCTCTTGATGAGGGAAAATAAAGAGAAGCAAATAGCTATCTTCACAGATGCAAAGTCAGCTGTCTCAATACTGAAGAGCAAAAACAGCACAGAACTAGCTGACCTAAGAGCATCACTCTATGGTCTATGCCAGAAATCCAAAAAAGTTGTAATACCGTGGATCCCATCACATTGCAGTATACCTGGAAATGAAGAGGCTGACAGACTAGCAAAAGAGGGCGGACGACTACCACAGCCTGACATAGACATAACCTATAATGAGACAAAGAGGTTTATAAAAAGCACTTATAGAACCAAATGGGAATCAGAGCATCCAGGCCACCAGAAGGATGATGCATATTACAAACTCGACCGAAGAGAACAAGTAGTAATCTTCAGACTCCTGACAGGACATAACAGGCTGAAATACCACTTGTTCAATAAACTAAAGATATGAGATACTGATGAATGTAATTGTGGAACTGGTAAAATGACAGCTAAACATTTGCTGCAGGAGTGCCCAATATATGCAGAACAGAGAAAGATATTTTGGCCCACACCTGCTTCATTTGAGGACAAGCTCTATGGAGATATCAACAAGCTCAAGTTGAATACAGCTTACTTTAACTACATTCAAGTTGACATCTAAAGGTGCATGAAGATGTATTTAGACTGCTCAAGTTGAATACAGCTTACTTTAACTACATTCAAGTTGACATCTAAAGGTGCATGAAGATGTATTTAGACTGCCACACTTCATACCACAGGTATGTCGGTTACAAAAGCGTCCCAGAGGCATGAAATGGAATATTGCTTGGATAGCAAATCCATTACGTGGAAAGTCCGAATTGAAAGCTCACTGTGTGGGCTTCATAAAAGGTGTAAAAAGTGTTCTAGTGCACGAAATGGAATATTGCTTGGATAGCAAATCCATTATGTGGAAAGTCCGAATCAAAAGCTCACTGTGTGGATGTCATCTGCAGACTGCATTCTTCTGGTTTCCAGAAGAACAGCCTATGGTGAATGGAAGGCCCAATATACGGAAATGAGGCTAAGCAGCCATGTGCAGAACTTGACGATTCCTTGGGTGAGCCCAGTACCAGAGCGCTGTGCCTCGGCTCTGCAAGTATGGAAACCTCCTTGGATGGCGGGGAATGCCCATGGTCTGCCCCTGCCTTCCCTTGAGGGCTGACCAGGATGCCCTTGGCTGTTCTATATGGGCCAACTGGGATGGGGGATAACACCACAACAGTGAGAGTCAAACGTCCTAAGAAACCCCCGGAAAGGTTAACCCGGTCAACAAATGCCCACAGAAGTCGGATGTGTCGGCCTAACGGCGCAAGAACGCAGCTCTGCTGTAAACAGGCACAACGCAATCACGTCCGCAAAAAATGTGCGGATGAACGCAGAAGAAGAAGAAGAACCCACAACCTTTGGAGACCGAGTCAGACGGCTTGTCCACTTCGCCATGGAGATTTTGCTTTCACTAAATGAGAAGTTTATTTGTGTAGCTACTTATTTATTTGTTTATTATTGCTATTGTTATTATTATGATTATTATTATTATTATTATTATTATTATTATTATTATTATTATTATTATTATTATTATTATTATTATTATTATAGTGCATTTTCAGGCTTTGAATTCCAGAGAAGTCCAGATACGTGCTACTACTGTTACAGTTGCAACTATTATTAAGTGCTATGGATAAATTTTTGTGGGAGGGATCACTTTCCCTTTTATCAGTGTCCCTGGTCATCAGCAGAACCCACTCCGACTTTCTGCTGACTAAGACAGAAAGCTGGAACGTGTCATCGATTGGTTACGACGCTTTCCTCGAGCCCGTGTAAATTCGACTCCGGGCAACGCTGTTTGGCTCACGAGTGCAGTTTTCTCGGAGACTCCTGGGGTTCGTCGCCGGAGCTACGGAGTGCGAGCTTTGTGCACTCTTTTGGCAGGCCTCCTTGCGGAAATAGACCAAGCCGTATGGGATAAAACAAGGTGCAATAACGTCGATTTTTGTTTTTTAACTCCTTCCCAGCCCCCCCCCCCCACACCTATCATACCATCACCCCCACCCCACCCCCTTCCCCCCCCCCCCCCCCCCCCTTTTTTAAAATCCCTGACTGTGTTAATATTTCCCAATTCCCGATGACAAAGACAGCTTGAACATTCTTACCTGACTGTAGTAATTTTTTTCTTCTTTCTATTGTTGTTTAGTCCCACACGTGCTACTATTTCTAGTGCACTGGATTGACTTTTGCTTGTGGATTAGCTTACCTTATTACCAGTGTCCCTCGCCATCAGGCGAACTCACTCCGACTACTGAGGTACTTTTAATTCCAAGTCAAGGGCGAGAAGTCGACATTTTAGTCCAACTGACCGGTGTAGAGGTTGAACCCGCTACTTTGGCATCAGCACACCGGATGTATAAATATTACCCAATCACCGGTGAATAAGACAGAAAATAGACTGCTTTATTTTACCCCTAGGATGGGTTTTGAATGTAAAGGAAAGGATCAGCGAGCAAGATGGTTCAGCGACATTTTCAGATGTCATCTCTTTTACAACACAAATTCCAACCGTCGTAAGGTCTCCAAGACTCCCGGTGGAAAGTCGGTAAATTTGTACCATCAACAACTGGCAAAGACACCAATGTGTGGTGGCTACAAGACCAAGCTCACTGGGGTGAGATCTCTGCGTTGTCCCCACAATCTCATAGCTTTGAGCGGTTCCAAATGTTGCTGTATGTAGCTGGGGCGCAGTGCTGGGGTGAGCGCCTGTCACAAAATAAAACACCGCGTTTGACCAGCTGATTACTATAAGAGGATTTCTGATTAAACTGACTATCTGTTAAGCGACAATTGTTTCAACTAATACAGAGAAAACATTCATAGTTGTGGCTGCACGTGTTCCCAAACAGGTCGGGCATAAATAACAGCTGTACTTGTACATCTGGTCAGCAAACATAGGAACATTCGGAAGTGAGATGAATGCATACATAGCTTTGACAGTGTCAACAGTCAGAGACAACCGGAATTGGCAGCTAGGGACAGGAAACAGTCCGTCTGTCAATTAGAATTTCCCGACATCAAACAGAAATGGCAGCGGTGATTGTCACCAGTCGACAGAAGATTGACGGCTGGTTATCGGCAACTGTTGTTGGGAGTATACAGGAACTCGCTGGCTTGTTTTGGGAATCTAAACAACTGATGACAACTCTGACATTGATGGAGCCAGGGAAAATAGATTCTTGATAATGGATGAAATGCCCAAATAACACCTGCAGGACGTCAACCATGTCACGTGACCAATTTTAGGGGTTTGCCAGAAAACCATGATTGGAGAGGACAGTTGAACTCAAACCTTGGATTTTAGCGGACGTGCTTCGGCACTGCGGTTCTATTGGAATAATGTCTACCGTATGCTTATTAGTGGAATTAATGGTTCACGTGCCTGTCATGGCAATTTGTAGATGTGATTTGTTAGACTGCAGTGTTGCCTAAGGTAGAATACTATGTAATTAGTCCTAATTAATTTAGGCGGTAGCATGGTGAAAACTAGAGTAGTGAAGTGATATTGGCTCTGCTAGGGTGAATAGAATACTGAGGTTGCCCTCTGTTTATTGGTCTTTCCTTATCATAGCCTGATTCGGACGTAGGTGAGAAGCTATAAGGCTCTCTGACAAAGTAGTTAGCTGTAAAATAACAGAGCAGGGTAATAAGCTTACACCCAGCCGGTAGGATCAGTGACTAGTGCTCTCACATGATGTGTTGGTTTTCCCACAGGTTCCCCACCAGTTACTAGGAAAGTCAACACTGGTTTTGAAGAAGTGCACGCCAATTGGACGAACACCAGTTGGATTCTAAAATGATTCTTACCGAAAAGGAATAACGTCCGAGAAGAAAGATGGTATATGTTTACGCTGGACTCATACGCAGAAGGGTTCACCAGGGTATGGCCCAGAAGAGCCAGCCAATATAACGACTCCTGCGTGGTATGGTTCACATAGGATGGGTGATGATTGTTGATATATCACACATCAGACAAACATTGTTTAAGGAACGAGAACATTAACGGATAAGTCACATCGTGAGCTAGATTCCAGTGTAATATTACATATGACATATACTTGAACCTATATGAACACTAGTTAGGATCAAGTGTAGAAACATTAACAGTAAAACCTAAATACACTACAAAGGATTTGTGCATTCTTTAGGACCGATAGGAACTTACAAAGTTAGTTTGCAACCAGTCCGTAATCAATCTGTACTTACAAACAGTATCTATTTCGGATGATCATGAAGATGGATTACCAGGTGGCTACCGATGACAGTCAGTATCCGGCAAGAGGGTTTCGACACTGGGTGAGGTGCACTAGTTATGATTTAATGTGCTGTGGTGTGCCCTTGCAATGAAGAAACTATGCTATTATCTGAAAGTCCGATCATACACACATTATAGAACACATCACACATTTTCTTCGCATACACGCCTTACGTACATTACACATTTTTCTTTTAATAAATTAATCTTTATTAATTTTTAGAAGCAAGAGTTGTTGAATATGTTGCGTTGGGGAAGTATGAGAGGGGGGCATAGTACGACAGTGAGAGAGTGATAGGGAAAGGTGTCCATAGGCTGATGGAGTGTGTTGGACAGAAGCTGGTGGATTCTCCAAGATATTGATAAGGAAAAAAATATTATAATGTGGGTGTTGACTCTCCTCACTCCAGGGACGACACTTTAAAGGAGGACACGACAGCGCCCAACATTGCTTAAATACCCCAATGGCTCGTGAATACATAACCTATGCAGCAAAAGTCCAACTCCTGGCCTTCACGTGGCGGAACTGTTTCTACTAACAGGAGAAGGGGCGACGGCGAGTATCTGGCGCCGGAAAATAACCAGTATGCTCTAGATGTGTATACACATACATGCATGTGCAGACACGTGTGTGCGTGTGTACACATCTAAACTCGAGTGAGACCACAGTCTGCTCTAGCAAAAGAAAGGTGCTGAAGACGGAGGCAACCAGCTAGGAGGCGCACCACAGAAATCAGGATGCCACGCAATTACGCAAAATGGAATATGTCGACTACTGCTAAAAGTTATGGTGCTCGCCCTGCTTTGGACCCCCAGGCAGGTGCAATGCCGGGCCCTATGTCTCGAAAGGGTCCAACCCCTACTACTGGAGGTCCTTCTCAGATGTCCTGTGGAGCCAGGGGACATGAGAATAGAACGGCTGGCCATACTAAACAAAGACTTAAAATAATGCACTGGAATGCGGAGGGAGTCAGCAAAAAAAAAAAAAAAATAGAATTAGAAAACATCCTGGACCAAGAAAGAGTAAGCATACGTTGCATGCAAGAAACTCACCTCAACGAAAATATAGCCTTCAAAATCAGAGGCTACCAGTGTTACCGATCTGACCGAAAGGACAGGCGAAAAGGTGGGATACTTACCCTTGTAAAAAATAACATCACTGCTTCCCAAATCGAAGTCTACATGGAAGGGGCTGAGTATCAGACATTTAAACTTAAAACAGGCTATACAGACCTACATCTGATCAATTGCTACTGTCCAAGTGACCACCCACAGGCACTAGACACACTACCATTAACAGAAACAATGATTGTGTGTGGCGATTTCAACAGCCACTCGCAGAGTTGGGGCTATGATCACATGGACCAGAGAGGAGAGAGACTGGAAGACTGGCAGGATGAGAATAGATTCATCTTGGTTAACAAGCCGTCCGACCCACATAATTTCTACTCGAGATCATGGCACTCTACAACTACACCTGACCTGGCTTTTCATTCACCAGACCTGGAGTGGAACATTACACGAATTGTTGGGAAACAACTTGGTGGCAGCGACCATCGGCCAGTCTTTCTAACTGTAGAAAATGAGCTTGTAAGTGAAAGCAGCACCCTCTCGAGGTGGAACTACAAGAAAGCAGACTGGGCAATGTACAGGAATCGCACCAGCTTACTGGTTAGAAACCTGAACACTGAGAAAGACATAAATAAAGTAGTTGAAGAGTTTGGGAAATGCATACTACAGGCAGCGCGAGAAACAGTAACAAGAGGAGCCCGTAAACAATATAAGCCCTACTGGAGTAGTGAACTGGAACAGTTGCATAATGATGTGGAAGTATGTAGAAAGCAAGCAGAGGCCACACCCAGCCAAGAGCACCACAATAAATTCCAGCATGCAAAAGCCAAATTTCAAAGGGCCAAGCTGCAGGCTAGACGGAAAAGCTGGCTGGAAAAAACAGAGTCTCTGAACTTTGAAAGAGACACAAGGAAATTGTGGAAGCTAATAAAATAACTTAACAATGAGGGCACAGGGAGAAACTCAAAAATTGCACTACATAAAGATGGAAACATCTTAACAAGAAAGCAAGCAGCTGACCATTTTGCGGACTCATTCGCACAAGATAACAATATCAAAATTAGTCCAGAGAAACAACAATAGATTCGAGAGAAACTACAACATACAGGACAGAAGGAAATAGTACATGAGGTTCTGGAGGCACCCATCACAATCAGCGAACTGGAGCTAGCCATATCAAAACTGAAAATGAGAAACTGATGGTATCTCCAATGAAATGATCAGGAACCTAGGAACAGAGGCCAAAGCAAAGCTGTTGCAGATCTTCAATAACAGTTGGAACTTAGGCAGTGTTCCACAAGCCTGGAGAGAAGCAATCATGATACCCCTTCTAAAATCAGGGAAAGATAGTTCCATTGCCTCTAGCTACAGACCAATTAGCCTCACCAGCTGTCTCTGCAAAACACTGGAGCGCATCATCAATCACAGACTGCAGTGGTACATTGAAAGTAAAAACATCCTTGTGCCACAGCAGGCTGGCTTTAGGCAGTGCTACTCTACGGAAGATCAGACAACCTACCTCTCTCAAGAAATTGAGGATGCATTCCAAGAGAAGAAGCTGGTGCTTGTGGCATGGATAGATTTGAAGAAAGCCTTTGACAAAGTCTGGAAAGAAGGTCTCATGAATAAACTGAGAAACTGCAAAGTCAATGGAAGGATGTACAAATGGGTAAAAGCATACTTGCACAACAGAAGAGCCCGAGTACAGATAGACGGACTAAAGAGCAAGAAAGTAATACTGCGTCACGGTATTCCCCAGGGCGGAGTCTTGTCCTCCACACTTTTTCTAATCTTCATTAATGATCTCGTTGCTAATCTACCGCATGGAATTAAAGCGGCAATGTACGCCGATGACCTGGTTCTATGGAGCACAAATGAACATGCATCAGTGGCCACCAGATTACTACAAAGAGCTGTAGATACATTTGTTGCATGGGCAAATAGATGGTGTGTCAGCATAAACACTGACAAGTGCAGCACCACTCTATTTACTCTCTCTCCAAAACAAAAGGCAGGGACCATCCAGATAAATGGAACACCCCTAAGAGAAGATAAAGAACCAACATACCTTGGAGTAACATTTGATGGCAGGCTGACATGGAGAAAGCACATCAACACAGCAGTAGTAAAAGCCAGAAGGAAAATAGCCATCCCGAGAAAGCTAAGTGGAACCACAAGGGGAGCCAGTGGGAAAATGCTTAGCAAAGTTTATCAACAGAGCATACGATCACACCTGGAATACGGGTCAACTGCGTGGTGTTTGGCATCAAAAATCACACTACAAGAGCTGGACAAAGTGCAAAATCAAGCACTTAGAGTCACCACAGGAGGGATGAGATCCACCCCTATAGTGGAAATGGAGAAGATGGGGAGGACACAAGCACTGAGTGAGCGCAGAGATACGAAAACGCTAATACAAGCAGAAACGTTCCTCAGCTAGCCAGGCCACCCTATGAAGAACAGATTTGAAAACCTAGCGATGGGGCGGTTGAAAAGAAGTAGTTTTATCCACCAGGCCAAACGACTCTGCAGAGAAACCACCGATCTGCCCACAGTTGGTATCCCCCTAACAACTATTCCAGAGCGAACTCCATGGAAAGATGAGCATAGACTATCATTACAAATCCAGACAAAAGTGAGAGGAATATTTGACAAGGAAGAACAGAACAGTGTGCAGCGCAGAACAGCCACTCTCAGCTTCTTTGATGAAGAATACTCACAGGACCTCTGGATCCGAGTCTACACAGATGGGTCAGCACAAAATGCTGTTCGAAATGGAGGAGCGGGAGTGTACATAGAATACCCAAATAATACTAGGGACACAGCTAGAGTACCGACAGGAAAGTACTGCCATAACTACGATGCTGAAATTGAGGCAATCAAGATAGCAACAGAGAAATTACTAAATACCAGCAATGGTACACAACCTGTGGTGCTATTGACAGATGCAAAATCAGTACTCGAGGCACTCCTGTCTGGGAAATTGCCAGTACTAAGGACACTACATTCTGAACTTAGCAGTCAGCATAAGGTCACCATACAATGGATACCATCCCACTGTGGAGTACCCGGAAATGACAGAGCTGATCAATTGGCTAAGGAAGGAGCCAAAGAAGAACAGCCTGATGTGCCCGTTACATACCAACAAAAGAAAAGAATGATCAAATCAGTCAGAAAGCCACCAAAACCTGCTCAAGATGACTACCACGTTATGGATAGACCAGAACAAGTAATTATTCTGCGCTTCAGGACAGGGCACAATAGATTACGCAACCACATGTATACAAAATTCAAGATTGGTGAAACAGCCATGTGCACATGTGGATTGGCATCGCAGACAGCAGAGCACATACTCCAAGACTCCACATACTACCAATTCGCCGCAGAGACTCCTTCTTGCTCCATAGCCAGCACGAGGCCTTCTCAGATGCCTCGGCCCCCCCCCCCCCCTTTTTTTTTTAAATTTAAAAGTGTCCGTGTTTTCTTTTTGGTCCTTTGACACTTGGTTGTTTCAGCACCAGATACGCATATTTGGAAACAACATCTATTGCGCCTATCTCAACGGTGAATAGTCTGATGATATAACTTTCCTGTTTCAGATTTGCAGTCGTATCGCTTGTACTTTTCCATCTTGTAGGTGTGCTGCTTCTCGGCTCTTGATTCGAACGGGACAATTAGCTTGATTAGTACCAACTGTTATGGAGCGGCTGGCTGAGTGGCTAGAATACCGGGCTCTCAGTAAGGTGTAGAGTTTTTTTTTCTGTCCCGGGCAAAAAGAAAACTCTAACCTGCACAGTTCGCGGTGACTGCACTAGCCATGCGGCCTTAATTCCTCAGGCTCAAGAACCCCCTGTCCTACACCAAAAGGTACTATAGACAGTAAATGACAGTTACAATGACAGACCAACTGTTGAGTCAACGGAGAGCACACCACAAAGTCTAGTCGCAAATGAAACGCCCGGATTGCCACCGGGTATTTGTCTTCTGTTAGGTCTACTGTCCTCGGTGATGGATGGCAAGTTTATGAAGCAGCCGATTCTATTGTTCGGCTTTTGTCCGGCTTGTATGAATCCTATCCATCCGGCCTAGGTAACGGTGTCCCCGTTGGCCGGGCGTCTCGCTACATCCACTATGGCCTATGGCTGCCAACACCGTAAGGACCCTGAAGTTCGCCCTGTATCAGTCGATCAGTTGATTCAGCATTTGAGCATGCTGACGGCATAATTCTCATCTGATGAATGTTGTTAAAAAAAAAATAAAAAAAACTATTTTCTTATCCCCTCCCCCTTTTTTTTAACAGGAGGAAGAAAGATGAGAGAAAGTTGAGTAGTGGGAGAGAGAGAAGAGAGATATAGTGATTAAAGAATGGATAAAGATGGTTCGTCTTTCCGATGTAGAGGCAACTAATTATAGAAACCCTTTGTTTCGTCTCCTGAGTTCACAAGTGTACAGGTATACAGGTCACAGGTACAACACACTGTCTTAACTGACACTAGTATAAGGCACTCAAAAGAATAAGCTAACACTAAATCAAGTTTATTTGCTTCTCAAAAGAAATTACAAAAGCATCGTGTGAAAACAATTCCAATCAATATACGAGAAGTGCCGTCAGACAACTGACATCAATAAAATACAATCAAATAAATGTCATCACTAGAGCAGCAGAAACGCAACTAAACCAGTATTGCCAGATAGTTGAAACAGTATAATCAGGAGAACATAACAAGAAAGTACACTCAAACTACCACTAGGACGAATTTCCCGCACCACTCGCTTACCCAGGTAATCAATCAGATGACAACCTGAAAATTAAACACGAAGACACTCTTGAATATCATAGCTATGTGAGCATCATTATCGGGTATTAACAACCTCATTATCATCCTCGTCGTCTTCAGCGAAATGTATTGACATCGGGTTAGTGATATTCCGTCACGACCTAGGTGGTCATCCCCCATCAACCTGTGTCCCCCGATGCCAACATCAACTCATGTATCACAAAGGCAGAGCCGAACCTACCTCCGTCACATACAGTGCTCACAGCACAGTATAGCTACTAATCCGTGTTCAAAGTCAACACAATGCACAACTAAGCTACACCCGGTGTACAACGCCTTTAACAGGACAACACCACTTGAACATGTACACACCGGAGATAACGATAGTTCAAGGCACCAACAGCAATCAAGCACGCATATAGGTTATGGAATTCAGTATGACATCACCAAGACACACACCTTTGTACCGATGACAACTGGACAACATCTCCAATATACAAGAAGTGCAGTTCTACCCATGACACCAGCAACAATCAGAAAACACGTTACAACATGAGTCATCGACAACAAATCAGACATTACAAAATAAAACCGCCAAAATATTATTCCCCACTATAATCAAACTCACACAATAATGCCCCAGATTCATTATGGGCGCTCTATTCAGCACATCTTGTTCTGGCTGGTCAGGTCGCTAATTTGTCCCACCTGAGCACTACAGATCATTATCCTCATAACCATGAACACCATTATAATTATTATTATAAACAACACTATCCTTTGCCCAACATATTAGACAACATGCATCCATATAATTAACAATAGCATTGTACCCTAAATACTGACACGTATTAACTCCGCACTCTTAACTCCTACTTCCCAATGCGTCGTTTAATGTTAGTCTAAGTCGTAAAACCATTAACCTTGTTTCTTGGATTTTCAGGTAGATCCGAACTCACCGCCGTTAGCTTGTAAGGCGGGCCTTCTTATACGCTAATCACCCCGTCACAGAGTCTGAACTGGATTTTCCCCGGTTTAACAAATAAATGGCCAGCATTTTGTCCCCTGCTGCTTCGTTTCTGGGCGTGACTTTAATTACCCGACCTGGCCGGTGACTTAATGAACATTTTCATCTGCTCTGCTTGTTTAAATTTATGCAGTGGCCTTTCGTTCCAATATTTTCCTTGTCCTGCGACACCCTATCATTTGGTTGCCTGTCTACTTCTCACGATCCCCTAGTGTATCTAATCGCTTAGCTTGTACGTCAAATCTCTCTATTTCATATTTGACCACTGCGAGTTTTGGTTGATTAGCTGTGTATTCTTTACTTCTTTACAGAACGTCACAGTCAACACCGCTATCGGCCAATTGTTTGTGATTTCTTGGCAGGTTTATGTATAGTAGTTTGCCAATGCACCCTGGTTTAGACTGCTATTATAGTTAGTTAGTTAGATAGACATTGGTCCTTTACAGGACGTTGCAGTCGATCTCAGTATTTGTCGACTGCTTATGATGTCTTGGAAAGTTTACCTACAATAGTTTGTTATAGCGTTCCGAACTAGACTACACACAATCTAATCACTGGTCTATCTATCTTAGCCAACTTACGTTATGTCATGTCGTCCCGTTATTTGCCCTTCTGGGTTTCGCAGTCGCTTGTTCACACTTATACTCGGCGTGGGATTCGCCTGAATTTCCTGTCTTATCTGACTGTCAGTCTGCGTGATCGAAACCAAAGAATGTCCTCTTGGCAAGCTTTCGTCCTATACGACTCTTGCTAATGATTGAGATTTGACAGCGGTTCCTGTAGCAAGCAGTACTTTAAATCGAGCGGCTTTTCCCAATACTTTGTGATTCGACAAGTCCGTGTTCCTTCTGCTCCTTACGTATATCTACCTGAGCAGAGTTCTTAGTGCCTTCTTTGTCCCAACGGCTTTTGAGCCTGAGCATTCACCGTCACCAAAGTCAAACTGCTTATCTCTAACTGCCTCTGTCCCAGGAATATATTCTAGGTAAATCGCTATCTTCTGGAGTCACGTGGCTTTGCTCTCCCTCGTCTCGCGAGGAATCCTCCAATCCATTTCTCGCGTATCCTGGTTAATTTGCATGCTTACTTTGCATCATCTCATTATCCTACGTTTTTACACCGACTGCGTCCTAATTTTGGGTTCATGGCCCTGACTTCCCGCCTGATGCTTGTTTTGGGTCATGGGGCGTGTCCGTCCCCATATATCTACCACATCCGTTGTCTACCTTGACCACTTGACAGTTCCAAATAAATGCTACGCTAGTTTTGGCATCACGTGACCTGAAATCCTTACGTCATTAACAACGAAAGGTAACCAAGAGTTTATCAGGCAGCGTATGGTCTAACTCCTCGACATTTTACTTTTAAACATGTCCCGGTCGATGCTCTCATGTAAAATTGGGCGGTTTGTGGGAAAATACTCAAAAGAACTGCCATATAT
>OY992876.1:446311287-446488787 GCA_963921405.1 Cepaea hortensis | reverse complement strand
GCACCAGTAATGACCTATGTATTACAAACTCTTTTTTTAAAACAAAAGAGATGCATAAGGTCACATGGAAACATCCAAGATCCGGCCATTGGCACCAGCTGGACTTCATCATCACACGGAGACAACATCTGAACCATATATCATTGACTCGTAGTTACCACAGTGCTGACTGTGATACAGATCATTCTTTGGTTGTTGCAAGAGTTAGACTGAGACCAAAGAGAATCTACACAGCTAAACACAAATCTAGCCCCAGGATTAATATTATTAACACTCATGATCCTGAAAAGTGCTTTCAGTTTCAACAGCAACTTGAAGACGCTTTCACTGATACACCAGAAAATTGTACAGTAAATGAAAAGTGGGGTCAAATTAAGGAAACTCTTTATAAAACTGCCGTAGGGGTTTACGGCACTGTGGATCATAAGAGGCAGGACTGGTTTGCGGCCAACAGCGAGACTCTGCAGCCCTTGATTGATAAGAAGAAGAAAGCTCTCTTAAGAAACAAGGAAAGACCAACGCGTAACACTCTGAGTGAGCTAAGGCAAGCTAGGAAGGATGTGCAAAAGGCTGCCAGGCAGTGTGCAAATGATTATTGGATCAAGTTATGTGAGTCCATTCAAATCGCAAGTGATAAGGGAGACATAAGAAGCATGTATGAAGGAATAAAGAAAGCCTGTGGTCCAGTTATCAAAAGAAGTGCACCGCTGAAAACCTTGACTGGAGAAGTCATCACTGATAAGAAACAGCAGATGGACAGATGGGTAGAGCACTATTTGGAGCTTTACTCAAGTGAGACCAAACTAGCGGATGATGCCCTCAACGCCATAGAGGCTCTACCAACTCTTGACCACCTGGACACACTTCCCACCATAACAGAAGTTAAGTGTGCTATAAATGAACTTGCATCTGGCAAGGCTCCAGGTAAGGATGGGATTCCAATAGAGGTTATCAGGAGTGGGCAAGACACACTCACTCTACAGATCCACCAGTTAATAGAGCTATGCTGGCGTTTAGGACAAGTCCCACAGGATTTCAAAGATTCAAACATCATAACGCTGTACAAGAACAAGGGCGATCGGAGCGACTGTAACAACTATAGGGGTATCTCACTTCTGTGTATTGTTGGAAAAGTATTTGCCAGAATTGTTCTGCGCAGACTTCAAGTCCTAGGAGATCAAGTCTACCCAGAATCACAGTGTGGCTTTCGACAGAACCGGTCTACCACTGATATGATATTCTCATTGCGACAAATGCAAGAAAAATGCCGTGAACAGAATCAACCACTGTTTATTGCCTTCATCGACCTCACAAAGGCATTTGATTTGGTCAGTCGTGAGGGTCTGTTCAAGGCACTAAAGAAGATTGGCTGCCCACCAACTCTTCTGTCCATTGTGGAATCGTTCCACACAGGCATGAAGGGTATAATCAAGTTTGATGGTGCAACTTCTGAAGAATTTGAAATCAAGAGTGGAGTTAAGCAAGGTTGTGTACTAGCTCCCACCCTCTTTGGAATATACTTTTCACTTCTACTGAAATATGCATTTCGTGATCAGGATGGTGGTATATACATTCACTCACGCTCAGATGGCGGCCTCTACAATGCTCAGAGATTGAAGGCTAAGACCAAAATTAGGAGGGTACTGATCAGAGAGTTGCTTTTTGCAGATGATGCTGCAGTTACGACCCACTCTGAGGAAGAATTGCAATGTCTACTATCTGCATTCTCCAATGCTTGTTCTGAATTTGGTTTAACAATTAGCAAAAAGAAGACACAGATTATGTCACAAGGTGCACATGGGGTACCATCAATCTTTATTGACGACGCCGAACTAGAGATAGTAGACCATTTTACATATCTAGGATCAGTGGTAAATAGCAAATTATCCCTAGATCAGGAAATCAACATCCGGATTGGTAAGGCAGCAACAACAATGAACAGGTTAAGAAAAAGAGTCTGGGAGAACAGGAAGCTTACTGCCAAAACAAAAGTCCTTGTCTATCAAGCCTGTGTCCTTAGTACTCTTCTCTATGGCAGTGAAACCTGGACAACTTACTCACACCAAGAGAACAATTTAAACAGCTTTCATATGCGGTGTCTGCGAAGAATTCTTGGTATTAAGTGGCAAGACAAAATCACAAATACTGAAGTATTGGAAAGATCAGGTTGTGTGACAGTTTATTCCATGCTCAGTCTTCGTAGACTTAGATGGATAGGACATCTTAGGAGGATGGATGATGGTAGAATACCAAAGGATATCTTTTTTGGTGAATTACAGATGGGTAAGAGATCTCAGGGTCGGCCTCTACTACGATACAAAGATGTGTGTAAGCGGGACATGATTGATACAGGCATTGATAATGCACATTGGGAGCAAGTCGCCGCTGAACGTGTTGCATGGAGGGCAAATATCAGAAATGGAATAAAGTCAAAGGAGAAAATTATTGCAGAAAAGTCACACACCAAGCGTTTGAGACGTAAGATGGTGCATGATGGTGGAAATGACCACGTGTTCACATGCACCCACTGTGAACGGACATTTACAGTGCAAATTGGCCTTATCAGTCACACTCGCTACCGCCATAGTTAAAAGTTATTATGCCTTTTTAGGGCACAAACTATCGTCTGTCAAGACGGCAAGGTGCCAATGATGATGATGGAGATAGATAGATAGATAGATAGATAGATAGATAGATAGATAGATAGATAGATAGATAGATAGATAGATAGATAGATAGATAGATAGATAGATAGGTAGATAGATAGATAGATAGATAGATAGATAGATAGATAGATAGATAGATAGATAGATAGATAGATAGATAGGATAGATAGATAGATAGATAGATAGATAGATAGATAGATAGATAGATAGATAGATAGGATAGATAGATAGATAGATAGATAGATAGATAGATAGATAGATAGATAGATAGATAGATAGATAGATAGATAGATAGATAGATAGATAGATAGATAGATAGATAGATAGATAGATAGATAGATAGATAGATAGATAGATAGATAGATAGATAGATAGATAGATAGATAGATAGATAGATAGATAGATAGATAGATAGATAGATAGATAGATAGATAGATAGATAGATAGATAGATAGATAGATAGATAGATAGATAGATAGATAGATAGATAGATAGATAGATAGATAGATAGATAGATAGATAGATAGATAGATAGATAGATAGATAGATAGATAGATAGATAGATAGATAGATCCCCGCCAGAGCCTGGGCGAAGCCGGGCCGGGCAGCTAATATTTATCAAGGGGACTTAACATAAGAAAAGTTATTTCAAGGGTCATAACTTTTAATAACATCACTATTAATTTATGTATAGATTGTTGCATTGTTTTCACAGATTTATGAACTCTTTTCTATAGTTATTTACAGGCATATAAGTTATAATGTATAGTGATATAATCTTTAAGGCATTTTCAAAATAATTATCATAAAAGTAATGCATCTATTTAAATAGTGAAAATTTTCTAACACATCTTTTTATGTTTTTAAAACCAGTGTTCATTAAAAATAATGGATTTAGTTTAGATACGTCAGAATTTAACTTTTTTTCGGAGTGGAACTTTTGAAGTAATCGAAGCATTTGTTTTTTGTTTTCGTTCGCTTGGCAGAGAGGTCAGTACACAATTAAATGGGTATATTCTCGATTTTGTTTTTGTTTAAAAAAAAAAGTTGGCCGCGTGTGTGTCAACATCACATTTTTCATTCAATGTTGTGGGTGTGCATACCTTATGCATACCTTACACGCAGCACGCCTGTTAAAATACTGTTAAAATGCGGGGGTTTTTCCCCCCAAAGATTTATAAACTCTTTGTCTATAGGTATTTACAGGCATATGAGTTATAATAAATAATGATACAATCTTTAAGGCATTTTCATATATTATCATAAAAGTAATGCATCTATTTAAATAGTGAAAATTTTCTAACACATCTTTTTATGTTTTTAAAACCAGTGTTCATTACAAATAATGGATTTATCTTAGACCGCCAGGAGTGGGCGAAGCCGGGCCGGGTCAGACAGACAGACAGACAAGCAGACAGACAGACAGATAGATAGATCCCCGCCAGGGGCTGGGCGAAGCCGGGCCGGGTCAGACAGACAGATAGATAGATAGATAGATAGATAGATAGATAGATAGATAGATAGATAGATAGATAGATAGATAGATAGATAGATAGATAGATCCCCTTCAGGGGCTGGGCGAAGCCGGGCCGGGTCAGACAGACAGACTGACAAGCAGACAGACAGACAGACAGACAGACAGACAGACAGATAGATAGATAGATAGATAGATAGATAGATAGATAGATAGATAGATAGATAGAAAGATAGATACATACATACATACATACATACATACATACATACATACATACATACATACATACATACATACATACATACATACATACATAGATCCCCGCCAGAGCCTGCAAATAATGGATTTATCTTAGACCGCCAGGAGTGGGCGAAGCCGGGCCGGGCAGCTAGTATATATATATATATATATATATATATATATATATATATATATATATATATATATGGACTAAACCAGTGTTTCCCAACCTTTTTTGTACCATGCCCCACTTAAGCCTTTCTAAAATTCATATTGCCCCCCTCCCCCGCCCCATGCCCCCCCCCCCCCCCCCCCTCAACATATACATTATTTTTAATATTCAAAAATTGAAATGTTCACTAAAGAAACTTGAATGATAGGTTTTAGGAAGAAATCACTAGGTAATTATTGAGCAAACACAGTAAGTAAATTTTCAAAACATATAATGGAGAACTGAAATTCAAGTACAAAATAATTTTAATGAAAGATTTTTCTATATTATTTTAATTATTTGTAATTATTTAAATTTAGTGAGATCCTTGCGCTTGAAGCTTGCTGCAAAGAGATCTTATGTCAGGTTCCAATTTAGTTAACTTCAGTCTCAAGTCTCCCCGTTTTATTATATTCAGCCGATTTCTTCCATTGTTCTTAGGACTTTTCTGTATAACTGCTTTGACTTCTGCAGGTATGAAATTTTCGAATTGCCCCCCTTAACAGTCAAATTGCCCCCCTGTGGGGCGTGGGCCCCACGTTGGGAAACACTGGACTAAACCATTGTAAAATATGAATATGTGTGATTTTAATTATTCATCATCATCATCATCATCATCATCATCATCATCATCATCATCATCATCATCATCATCATCATCATCATCATCATCATCATCATCATCATCATCATCAATCATCATCATCATCATCATCATCATCATCATCATCATCATCATCATCATCATGATGATGATGATGATGATGATGATGTTGCACTCTAACGACATGGTCAAACCACTTGATCTTCTGTCTATCAATATATGTGGCACAAGGTGTTGATCCTACTGTCTGTCTGATAACGACATTTCTTACTCGGTCTCGGATTGTTAAGTTGCCAGCTCTCCACGGGAATCTCATCTCGCAGGTGTTGATTTTGCGAAAGTGTGATTTGTATAAAGTCCATGTTTGAGATTTTTAAGCATAGGGTTGGTTTCTTTAATCACGTGATGAGAAAAGAGGAATTGGAGAACACAGTGACGACTGGGAAGACCAATGGGAAAAGAGGCAGACCAAAATAAATTATGTTGAATGGAGTGAGACAGAGGTGTGCAGGAACACCAAAGCCCCATGTGTGTGGCGAAAAAGGATCGCAAAGACCAGCTGGAACGGCGCTTGATGATGTTTTTTTTTTTTTTTGCACAAGTTCGAGTTATTTACACTTCTGGTAAAGCAAAATGACACCAATAATATGTGCCAGTCAAAAATCGGGGGTAGATTTAAAAGTGTAAGCCTCGAGCCAACGAATTAATTAGACTTGATTCAAAAACAAAAATTCCAAATTCGACCTCGTTCAATCTGCTTCTTTAGCTTTGGTTAGAGTTGAGGTCCGTGGTTTTTGTGGGTGTTTACCCTTTTTTGTCTGTGCGCTCTTACGAGTGAGTCCTTATTCGGACTGGTTATTCAAGCGTTTGTGTCTGTGACGTCAGCTGAGGAGTAGATGTCAATTGGGGGTTTGGGGCCAAAAGGGTCGGGGCACTACAGGAGCGCCAAAAGAAAGCCCCCCTAGGGGCCCGGGGCGCGACCCCCCGACCGGGCCGTCCTCTGTATCCCGGAGCGCACTCGGACGACCGAGCCATCGATTTAGAGTGTATCATCTACAGACATACCAAGATGCGCACCGCGAAGAACAGTTGTAAGTGGCTACGGCTACGTTCCACAGAGCCCTGCAATCGGAGTTGTATGAGGGACTACTGCAAAGTCCATGCAGTGCTAATACGGAAGGGTTCATGTATTAAACCATGTCGAAATGTGGGAAGGGGGTCAACAACCTCCCAGAACTATGTAAAGAATGTGGATATGACAAGGAGTATCACCGAATCTGGTACGAAGAGAATGTAAAGGACTATAATGCAGAGATTCGTCGAATTGCTAAGATTATAGTGGATTGAACTTTCAATTAGAGAGAGGTGAAGTCATCGGTGTACTTACACACCTACTTGTTAGAGACTGACGGATCTGTGTATTTAGCCATGCCTACGCTGATTCAGTTGAAACAGCAAGCCCGCGAGTATGGCATGCCATACAGTGGGAGGAGGAAGGCCGTTCTTGAGGGGGAAATATCCAGAGCGCGTGAGATGGCTCGGGCCACCCTGCTCGAGAAGAACCCCAATCTGCAAGGGGCACGACTTGAAGCAGGGATTACCACCGCCCTGAGATTTGTATATGGTATCGCCGCGGACCGAGCCGCGATCGTCGCCGAGCGACGACACCGCGCCCGGCAGCGTGCTCAACGCCACGCCGACCTCGAAGCAGAGTTCCTTGCCCGAGCTGATAGTGTGCGAGATGAAGTGGCTGAGATGGATGCCGCTTTAATTCGCAACGCACCCGAATTGGAACTCACCCAGGAGATTGAGGGGAGCCTGAGAAAATATGAAGCAATCGTCCCAGAACGTGGTGGTTATGATGAACCTGCAACATTTATGATTTCGATGGAGCCCGCCATCAAAGCTCTGGTGGTAAAAGGGTTGGGGGATTATGGCAGCGTTAAAATGCAGCTGTATCTCCATCTAAAATACTATCGTACCACCCCAGAAGGTGAACAGATTACGACAATCGCCATCCATGGAAGCAGGAACTATGAAGTACTGCACGAGGGGGAAATTGATGAGGGGCTGAAGCTCGCCAGAGCCAAGATATTCGCTGACAGTGAATGCTTCACTGAACAGGGCTCGGATTGGAGCTATGATGAGTGTGTGCAGCTTGACCTCTACATTGCAAAATACCAACCATTCCGAGGCTCTAGCTACTTCGCGACTCCCAGCTTCATTCCACCACGTAGTGTTGTGAATGTAAAGAATGAGGACAACCGCTGCTTTGAATGGGCCATACTCTCAGCGCTCTACCCAGTAGCGCATGGAGAGCATCCTGATAGGCTCAACAATTATAGCGCCCACCTGGGAGAGCTAAACTTTGAAGGAATCGAGTTCCCAGTGCAGCTGACCAGCATTGCTAAGTTTGAAAACCAGAATCCCACCATAGCCATCAGAGTCTTTGGGTGGAACAAAGGTCCAACCATACTCCGAACCAACACACTCCAGCGCAACCAAATCAACCTCTTGCTCCTGTGTAAGGATGAGAATAGGCACTATGTCTGGGTCAAGGATGTGGGGCGGCTTCTATATGGAAACAGCAAACATAGGGGTAAGAAGTATCCATGTCTCAACTGTCTCCATGTACACTCCTCTCAGGAAACCCTGGACCTGCATGAGCCACTCTGTCAAGGCATCAACACAGCCAGTCAGGTGAATGTCATGCCTAAAGAGGGAAAGATGAATTTCAAGGCCCTCCAGAAACAGATGAGGGCACCATACATCATATACGCAGACTTTGAGACGTTGAACGTTCCCGTACATGGCGCGGCAATGGATCCAAGCCAGAGCAACACGCAACAACTTGCCCAGCAGCCCCCCCCCCCCCCCCCCCCTGCGGCTTCGGCTACACCATTGTACGCTGCGATGGCCTCACCACAAATCCTGTCGTATATCGGGGGGAGGATGCTGCCGATGAATTCCCCAAACGCTTGGGACAAGAGCAGGCCACCATCCACCACAAGTTACAGCGGCCGGCTCTGATGGTGCTGGGGCAAAAAGACCGTGAAGACTTTGCCTTCGCCACCACCTGCCACATCTGTAAAGAGCCGCTGGAGGAGGACAAGGTGAGAGACCACTGCCATATTACAGGCAAATACCGGGGTGCTGCCCACAATGTCTGTAATCTAGCATGGCGCATAAACAGAGACAAGCTGAGGATACCTGTAGTCTTCCACAACCTCAGAGGATACGACACCCACATCATCATGCAAGCGGCCGGCCGTCTGGACTGGGGAAAAAGAACAGTCTACAAGAAGAAAGACGGTCAATGGCAAACCAAACAAGTAGACAACACAACAATCACCTGCATACCAACCACCCTAGAGAAGTACGCCTCCTTCACCATCGGACAGCTGCAATTCATTGACAGCCTGCAGTTCATGAATAGCTCTCTAGACACCCTGGTAGGGAACCTCAGCGAGCTGACACACTGTGGCAAATCAATGGCCCTGACACGTAGAGGCAACGACATAATCTCAAGATGTGAGACGTGCAACACTGAGAAGCATACCCCCTGGGCTGTCTTAATGAGCAAGTTCAGGACCACGCTAAGCCAGAGCCAGTCACATCTCCTTCTCCGCCAGGGCGTATACCCTTACGAATACATGGACAGCTTCGAGCGCTTTGCTGAGGACCACCTACCACCCAAAGAGGCCTTCTACAGCAAGCTCACCCGAGAAGGAATCAGTGACTCTGACTATGCCCACGCCCAGAAAGTGTGGCAGGAGCTCGATTGCAAAACACTCGGAGGCTACCATGACCTATACCTGAAAACAGACGTCAGTCTGTTGGCTGATATATTCGAGGCATTCCGAGACACCTGCATGGAGGTATATCAGCTCGACCCAGCCCACTACATCAGTGCACCCGGCCTGGCATGGGACGCACTCCTAAAAAAGACGAAGGTGCAACTCGAGCTCCTAACCGACTTGGATATGCACCTCCTCTTTGAGAAGGGACTCCGAGGGGGTGTGGCCATGGTCTCCAAGCGGTATGCTAAGGCCAACAACCCCAAGACTTCAGACTATGACCCCACAACACCCAATTCGTGGATCATGTACCTAGATGCAAATAACCTGTATGGGTGGGCCATGATGGAATACCTCCCCACCGGAGGGTTCCAATGGGCCAATCCAACTCTCGAGGAGGTACTCAACACCCCCGACAACGCCCCAGAGGGATGGCTTGTTGAGGTTGATTTGAAGTACCCAGCGCACCTACATGAAGCCCACAGTGACTATCCGCTAGCTCCAGAAACCATGACCATCCCAGAGGCCTGGTTGAGCAGCTATCAGCGCGAGCTCCAGAACAAACTGGGGGGTAAGTTCACGGAGCAAACAAAGCTGGTACCTCATCTCCACAACAAGGAGCGATACGTCGTCCACTACCGCAATCTCAAACTCTATCACAGCCTCGGTCTAGAGGTCACCCAGATCCACCGAGCCATCAAGTTCAATCAGTCCCAATGGATGAAGCCCTACATAGAGATGAACACCTCTCTACGAGCCCAAGCCAAGTCGGAATTTGAGAAGGACTTCTTCAAGCTGATGAACAATGCCGTCTTCGGGAAGAGTATGGAGAATGTTCGCAAACGCATCAGAGTCAACCTTATCAGAGGCACCGAGACTGACCGACTCCGAAAATTAATCGCCAGCCCCAACTACGAATCGTCTAGAATCTTCAACGGTGGACTGGTGGCGGTGCACAGCATCAAGAACAAGGTCCAGCTGAATAAACCAGTCTATTGTGGACAGGCCATCCTGGACCAATCCAAGTACCTCATGTACGACTTCTGGTACAATCGGCTTAAACCCCAATACGGTAATAGACTCCAGCTCTGCTACACTGATACTGACTCCCTTCTACTTCAGGTGGAGACTGAGGATGTGTACGCGGACATGAAGACTCACCCCGACTGGTACGACTTCTCAGATTATCCGCGTGACCACCCCAACCATTCGACTGCGAATAAAAAGGTGGTCGGCAAATTCAAAGATGAATGCAACGGCCGCTCGATAGCTCAGTTCGTCGGTCTCAGACCAAAGATGTACTCAATCCTAGAGGAGGCCGCCAACATCAAGAAAGCCAAAGGAGTGGCTCGGGCAGTTGTGAAGAAGGACCTCAGACACGAACACTACAAGGACAGTCTGTTCGGTCAGCGGGAATACAAGCACACACAGGTTGCCATACGAAGCAAGGGCCACCAGATAGGGGTTTATGAGATGAACAAAACATCTCTGAGCCCCATGGACACGAAAAAATGGATTTGTGCTGATGGTATCAACACTAGGGCCTACGGCTACCTAGAATCCTGCTAGGGAGTAGCTGTGGAGCTCCTCACATCCACGAGCTGGTCCATCTACGAGGTAGAAGTCCATAGAGTAGAGAACCGAGGGATGCATAACGGGCAGATCGCCAGCCTGGGCCTCATCGCTTAGGGAGGATCCGGTCAGGAGGCATTTGGGTGTCGGGAGGAACAATCATCAGCTCTTCGCGAACGAAGCCCCGCGCTGGCCCATCCTCCAGGTAGTACAGCGCAAACCGCCCATCCTGGCATACTGTTCTACGAATCTCGTGTACTGTTAATGACCACGAAGGATCAGTCGCCCGGCGCCGGCCACCTTCAAGCTCATGCTCCCCAGGCGAGCTTGCATACAGATACCGAACTAGAGCCTCAGACGGAATCACAGGCTCCTTGAGGCCGATAGTACGGTGAGCAGGAGCTGCCGGTGAATGGGATACAGAAGTGTCCTTAATGGCATCAACCGGCTTCCGACCCGTCAAACGAGTCACCTCACCGTTAAGAGCCGCGACCACCTGAGGAAGAGCCCGAACCCATTCAGCTGAACGTTCAGAGGACTCTCGAGCCGCCAGTAGTAACTCTTGGGCGTACTGGGCACCGAACAGTCTCTCCGCCAGAGTGCGATTGAACCTCTCGACGATAGCCTGCTGCCGGTGATTCCTAGCTTCTCCACGCCGTATCTGTGTCTTATGCTTTGCTGCCAGCTGGCTCACAGCACCCATAAACTCACGCCCGGATCAATCTGCAGAAGCCGTAGCCATTTGAGTGGCCCGCGTTTGTAAATTCGCTCTAGGGCCAAAGCCACCCCTTCACTGCTCTTGTCTGTCAAAGCCTCTGCTTCCTTAAACCGTGAGGCAACATCCACAACTGTCAAGGCATACTTAAATGTCTTACGACCAACCCGGTCATGTGGTAGGTAGAGCAAGTCAGCCTGATGGACGGCATTCGGTCTATCTTCATCAATAGATGGCCGCGGAATGTAACGAGGAGCAGGTAAATAGATCTGAAAAATAGCTTGCTTCTTGAGCCAGTCTCGGGCAACATCCTCCGAAACATTAGCTGCAGCAGCTAGCTTCTTAATGGCCGCCAAGCCTTTCCAGTAGCCCTGACGGCTGTAGTAGATATCCTCCAGATCTTTCATTTTGGTAGCAGCGGTCAATCTCTAAAGCAACTTGTAAGCAACAATACCAGTCGCTGCCAGCCCAAGAACGATAAAAGTGATCTCGCGGTCTTTCTGCGGCTCTGATGGCACATAGAAATCCGACAGGCGAGGTTCAGGCTCGAGGGGCTCGACACGTTTGCCAGAGATCAGGCTGTATTCCCGCATGGCCTGGTCGACATCCTGGAAAGAGTGAACGGCGTGGCCTTCGCGCTGTAGCTCATCGTTGAGCCGTTCCAGCCGCGCTGTTCTCTTTCTCATCCACTCAGCCTGGGCCGCCTGTAGCCGCTCGACAGCCTCATCGTGCCGCCTCATTTCTTCATGGGCGTCCGCATGCCCTAGCTTGGAAAAGAGGTAGTTGCCCCCCGTAAACGCGAGGGCATTGACAACAGCGCCCCCTATCATCATTGCGACAGAGGCCATAGCTAGCGGGGCTGATACTGTAAGGGTTTATGCAATATATCAGCGGGGATCAAGCCCTCTTTGATAAGCAAATCTCGGAGTGCTAAGGCGATGGACGTGTCTAAAACCATCATCCCAAGGTCATACATATCAGCGTCTAGCTTGGGCAAGGTTGCCCCTTTGAAAATCACCTTGGTCAGTTTTGCGGTGCCTACCGTAAGCGCGGCCACCACAGCGCCGTGGTAAACGGCGTTAACAATAGCTTTCCCGTCAACGCCTGCCATTATTCCATATAAAATGGATCTCTATTCTTTAATATGTTAGTCTCTGGTCGCTTGGAGGGCGCAGGCGGGGCAGGTGCTTTAGTCCGCCGCATTTTCTGCCTAATTACACCGACGACTACGACAACGCCAGCTACTCCGATAATCCAGGGAGTCCAGCCACAGTAATCAACTGGCACTATTGGAAACAGCGGTGGTGGGGCCTGCTCATGCTCGGGGGCTAACTTTCGTTTCTTCTCACGAACAGCCTGCTGCAGAGCTAGAGACAGCCTCTCTGCTTCACGACTCTTTCGAGCAGCAGCTCCTCTCTTCCCAGCAGCAACTTTCCTGGGGTCCTTCGTCACTAGTTTCTCCGTCTCCTGTGGAGAAATTTCGGGGGTCTCCTCCTCCATCTTGTTCTTGCTTAGGACAGATATGTCCAAAATGGCAGTGCCTAAAAGTTGCTAGCGCGACAGTTGCAGGTGCTAAGCACATACCGAACTTATGGTAGAGTTCACATGTAACTGTGTTTAGCGCATGCCCTAGAAACGGGTCGGCCTCAAGGTCTGTCACCAAAGCTTGATTATCAGCAATGGGGAGGAACATACTTGCCACTTGTGCGTACATCTGTAGCATAGCCGTGCCCAGGGTCTTTGTTATTGCAGCTCCAAGCCTCGCCTCGTGCCTCGCATATAGCTTCTCAATTTCTTGATCAGGCAAGGCCTCAACCTGTTCCACTGTAAGTTTGGAGTACTTACTTCCTATATACTGCCCGGCACGTCCCCCAGCCGCAAGTGCTGCCAGCCTTTTACGATGCAACACATGTCCGGACTGTGGAGTTGTGGCAGGTGGTGTTGCATGTTCGGACTGTGGTGTTGTTGTAGGTTCCGGAGCAGACTCTACCGGCTTTGCCTCTTCACGTAACAGCTGGTCGAGTATGGTGTCACAATCCATCACAGCGTTTGCAAATACCCAACGTCTAACTCTAATATAGGAATGCACAGCCCATCCAAGCACACAACATGTGCATATCAGTTGTAATACAACCAAGGCTGTTACGGAGTAACAAAGCACTGCTTCATACATGCTTAGCTGATGCTTAACACATGCTTAGCTAATGCTTAACATATGCTTAGCTAATGCTTAACATATGCTTAGCTGATGCTTAACATATGCTTAGTATCTAACAAACCTCACCAGCTTTGAGCACTTTATAAGAAAATGGGAACTTGGTCCTCAGTACCAGCTTTGAGAACTCATTAGTTTCGAGTTGCTTTCGCACCCCATCACGTTCCTCCCTAGAGTGGATGATGTAGTTCTCGTCCAGGCAGTCTTCGAAGCTATCCTTATCCTTAGAATGGAAGAGCACCACCCACTGTGTCTGCGCTCTGAGGCCTTTCGCAACGGCGTTGTACTTCTGGGTTTGAACCCACAGACTTTGCTGGGCATGTCTCCCGCTAAAAGCTAGATAAGTCAACATAGTCCGCTTCTGCGCAATAGCGTCCTCTGCGCTGCAGTCATCAATGATGTATAACGTTGGTGTCCCCTGAAACATTTTATAGAAGGCCTCTAGCCATTTGAGCAGCCGATCACCGGGGTCAAATATGAAGACCTCGGGATCTGACCACACCCACGGCCGGGCCCGGTATGTTTCATTGTATCGTACCGAAGGGCAAGCAATTACAATATGCTCGAAACCGCCCCTGTACGGGCCTTCCAGGAGGTCGAGAATGAATTCTGTTTTACCACACGATGTGGGGCCCGTGATGATGGCCGAGTGTGGCTTAAGTGGGAACTCCATTAATAAACAGCACTAACAAATCTCCCGGTGTCGATGTTCAGCTGTCCGTCCATAACCAAATAAACGTAGCAGTACAGGGGCCCCGCGGGTTCGGCCTCTTTCGTGATCTGGAGAGTGATGCCCTCAGAGCCGTTCTCTACACGCCGGCCGTTGCCGTGAAGATGGTCATCGTCGGAGGTCCGGAAGTCCTGCCACAAGCAGAATTTTGACGTCAAGTACTCGCCTAGACTAACATCGAACAATCCTAGCTCTTTGGCGACTGCGCTTGTCTCAGGATGCCTTTTGAGGCCACCAGCGAAGAATTTCCTCGCTTCGTCCCAGAGCTGGTGTGGTGCTAATCCGTGCGCAAATAGCTGATTGGCTTGTCCTTCTACGATGACTTCAACTTTGGTGATCTGTGGGTTGTAAAACCACTCTGGTTGGCGTGCAAAATCCTTTTGGTTGGCGGGGTCTTCCCATAATAGGAGAATGCCTTTCAAAGACTTACAGGGTGTGTTCAGATTGATGTTCCATATCGAGTCCTCCTTTTTCTGAGGGATCCGTCTATGTCGTAGGACCCGCTCGTATAACACCACCATACGGCTCTCATACATGCTCCGAATTAGCCGGGCAAATGTGGGTTCAGTGACTACTTCGTACTCGAGACAGATGTTTTCTAGGGAGTATGAGGAGTTGCCGGCATCTTTACCAGTTGCGCGAATCACGCGGGAAGCGTCATTAAAGGTCAACTCAATCTCCAGCCGATCACTAAGAGCAGATTGGCAGAAGGGTGCATTCGTTTCAAGCAACTCAAAGTCTAGTGGTATGTAGTACCTGTTTTTGAAGGCCTTCGCGATGGCCACGTCTCTCGCATTGGCGGCGGGCAGAACAACAGCATCCGCTGCGCCAACACGCGCCTTGGTCACATTCATACCAGTGCTTGTATCGATGCCTTGATACACAGCGCTCGCCCGCTCCGATTGGCTCTTCCAAAGATCCAGATAGACGTTGTAAACGTCACTGTCCACAAGAGAGAAGACTTCATTGCCCGATAGCCTGACTGTCAGCTTTTGAACCAGTGCTCGGCCGAGGTTCTGGACCACGGACCGGTTGACATCAGGGGAGCTGAGGTCGACATTGAATGCCAGCAGCACCGACCCAGGCACGATAACATCGTGTGCACCGAGATTGGGAAAACGAACTAGTAACTGCTGCTTCGGGCCGATCGTAGAAGGATTGTTGGTCACGATTATCGTTTGCCGCAATTCTTTCACACCGAGCGGCTCCCGGAGACGGCGGTAAGGGTTAAGCTTACGACCATATGCACTTGAAGACATGGCTAGTTGTTTATTATTGTTGCTTTGTAGCAATATCTAATATGGATAGAGTTGAGCTGACTGATTTTGGTGGTGAAGAGGGGAGGCCTGAAACGGGCGAGGAAGAGACAAGCTTCATCGACGACTTTGATATCGACAATCCCAACACTGTTAATGCAGAGTGGTCAGATGGTTTGGGGAGCCCGACCCGCAATTTACAGGTGGAACTAGAAAAGAGTGCTATTGATGACTATTTTAGAAGGGTGAAGGAGAAGTGGGGTGTGCGCCCCATAACTGGCATAGATTATACTAAAATTAAGTTTGGTTATAGGAACGCGCTCATTGTTGGGGGAGAAAGGATTACACGGAAAGATGATGGTATGCCGTTAGCTTTGAATAGCCTCAGAGTGAGTACCAGGCGTGCATTGGGGTTTGACCAAAAAATACCACCAAAGGCTGTCGCCATCCTCGAGCAGACTGATCGTGCTATGGCACAGGAACAAGCAGCTCTAGGGGGTGCGGATATTCAGGATGTCCCACACATAGCGGTAAATGTTGGCAATATTCTAGAAAGGGGCATGTTGAGACTGCGGCAGTCTATGGAAACCTCACAAATAGTAGACGAGTACCTGGGGGAGAAAGGCCTACCTCCAGTGAGAGAACTCGGGGGGCTTATGGCACTTGACAAAGCGGTGACAACGATTAAAGGTAAACTCACAAACTACCTCGTTATTCTCGACCAGCAAGATAAAGAAATCATCATACGGCGGCGGAAAATGTTGATAGCACCCAATGAGGAGAGTAGGGACTTTCAAGAGCAAAAGATTGCCGATATTGAAGAAGCTAAGAAGAGGCTTTTAATAGAGGTCGCTGAGTTACACGAAGACTTACGCAACCAATTCAGTCGGATCCGTGAAACCATTCATCGGGTGGTCAATGAAGACACCACACTGGGTGCGAGGCTGCGGACTCTGTTCCGAGAGCAGGGCATCACCATAGCGAGCATTCTCACAGCGCTCGGCCTCTTAATTTCCACTATCACCCTAGCCATTACTGGTGGCGGTGGTGGTCCTACCCCACCGCCTGGCCCTACCCCACCGCCTGGCCCGCCACCTGGCCCTGGGGCTAAGGAATGGATTCGACAGAAGTTGAAAGACCTAGCGAGCCTTCTAGCCAGGCTAGCTGGTAAGGCTGCGGAGGCACTCCCAGGAATCATAGGCGGCATTATCTCCTGGCTTCTTAACTTCTTGAGTAAGGGTGTGGGATGGCTGGCTGGAAATATCTGGGCATTAGTGGTTGCACTCGGTGGTTTGCTGCTGCTGGCTATCAGAGAGCGGCTAATTGCGAAGTAAATGAACTAACCATAGGGCCACTAGACCGACTGCGACACCCCCAGCAATGAGTGCTATCTTTTCATTTTGATGCTGCAGCCCAGCTGCCTTATCAGCTATGCTAGTGGTCGGCTGCGCTGGCTGAGCATTGCTGGGCAGCTCTACCATCGGTGGCGGCTGTGCAATGTTGGACAGGTCTGGGGTATTAATGGTTGTATTCAGGCCACGCTGTAGGCCTGGCTCTGCGATGACGATCATGTTGTTATATCCAGCTATCTGACCAATGCGAAGCAGCATGTCGCTGGGGGCCATATACAACCCCGTTAGAAAAGACATAATTAACTTCTGAGCTCGCGTTTTGTAGCACATCCTGATATCTTTTGATGGCCGCCGCGAGATTGACGGGCGCAGAGATGGCGTCTTCTACTAATACCAGGAATTGCTTCTGGGCATCAAACGCCGTTCCGGTTCCCAGAATTCGTGATCTAGTCTGAGCCTGGGCCCCTAAGATGGCCCACACATAGGTTCGAATGCTGTCATTTATTCGCTGAACACCGGGGCGTGTGAAGCCCTGTGACTTGTTAAGAATGAAAGCCTGCCAGCCAGAATCAGCGTGAATATCGTCTTGTGAGATATAATCTATGTGTAGTATGTCATTTGTGGTTTGTTGTGTGAATGAATGGCGCTTTGGGTCATATACACCATCATGTCCATCAGGCAGGACGCGATAACCAGTGTTCGTCCAGTAAATGTATACACTCCCCAACCCGTTATTCTTTCCGAGCCGTCTCCAGTTATCATTCTGGGGAATTCCAAATTCCGCGCATATACGCTGATAGGCTCTTACATCGTAGGGATTTTCAAAGGCGTTCCAACCCTGGTCTTGTGGTAGAGCCACACGCATCTCTTTGAGGATTCGGCGAATCTGGTAGTAGACATGGAATATGAAGGCGGCTCGCGTTAGTGGGTCAGGGTCGGACAGATGCTCCTGCGCAGACACCCCACACCCCGCCGTGGCACACCATACTGCGAAGTTGAGTTGGTTTTGCCAGAATTGCATCGGATTGCTGTACCAGGCTTGCACGATCTGGTCTGACTCCACGTATGGCAACCGGTATTTTTCAAACATGTTGGGGAACTGTGTCGGAAAGGCTCCTTGGAAGTTGACCTGTATGTCCACCTTTGTGAGATCCTTTATTTGTGCAAACGGGTATACCCCACCCGCCGGGTATTTGGCGTCCTTATTGAACTCGTAAGCAGTCATTATTATTAGCTGTGCTAATATGTTTTTCACACTTAGCAACGTCCAACATGGGGAACCCATCCCCCTCAACCCGGTCCTAGACAATCGCGATGGTGACCTAGAGGTGGCTATCGTGGAATTGTTGTTCTACCCCGCGTGGGTTAATATTTCCGAGAAGCTGAAAAACAATTGGTTCAAACTTGGTGACGAGAATGTTGTTATCCCCGACGGGTATTATGATGTCTGTGCTCTCAACAAGCAATTCTTTGAGCCACGGAAGCTCTCTCTTTCTCTCAACCCCGCAACTGGCCTTGTAAGTCTCGGTGGTATAAAATCGGGGGCGGTCTTAGGGTTCGGAGGGCTAGGTGAGGTTCTTGGGTTCGGCATAGACTACAGAAGTGAGCGGTTCAATGAGGTGTTTACATTCTATGCGGAGAAGTTTCCTAAACTTATCATATATAAGGAGTTGTACATTCATCTCGAGGGCCTATCATCATATGAAAACCGTCATAATTCTCTTCACTCCACACTCCTCCGGGCTGTACCCGTTAAAAAAGAGGAATGTAATCAAGGGAGACATGAGATTTTCTCTGTGCCTCATTATAAAAGGCTAGAAACTGGAACGGTAGGGGGTATAAGACTTTCGGTCCTAGATGAAAAGGGTAACGACGTGCCACTGGCATATCTAAGCTGCGTACTTCACGTCAGACATGGTTGCTCCGTCGGGTATTTACCATCCTTATGAACTCGTAAATTATCATTATTAGACGTGCTAAAATGTACATCACGTTAACCAACATTCAGCATGGGGAACCCATCCCCCTCAACCCGGTCATAGACAACAGCGATGGTGACCTTGAGGTTGCTATTGTGGAATTATTGTTCTACCCTGCGTGGGTTAATATTTCCCAGGATCTGTATAACAATTGGTTCGAACATGGTGGCGAGGTTGTTACTATCCCTGACGGGTATTATGATATCTGCACCCTCAACAAGCAATTCTTTGAGCCACGGAAGCTCTCACTTTCTCTTAACCCCGCAAATGGCCATGTACTTCTCGGTGGTATAAAAGAGGGGATGACTATGAAGTTGGGAGGGCTACGTAAGGTTCTTGGGTTCGTACACACTGGAACTATTGTGTATAGCATGTTTCCATACGAGGGGTTAACGTTTCCTAACCTTATCATATATAAGGAGTTGTACATTCATCTCGAAGGGCTGTCGTCATATGAGAACCGTCATAATTCGCTTCCCTCCACACTCCTCAGGGCTGTGCCTGTTAAAAATGTGGAATGTAATCAAGGGAGACACGAGGTTTTCTCTATGCCTCGTTATAAGAAGTTGGAGACATGAACTCTAAACGATATTAAACTTTCGGTCCGTGATGAACAAGGCAAAGCTGTGCCGTTGGCATATCTAAGTTGTGAACTCCACATCAGACATGGCTGATTCAGAAGGTCCAGGAAGGCATCGCCCAAGAGCATGCTCTACCCTAACCTTTGCTGATTTGGCCGACACTATTGGGTGGCGGGAGCCAGGTCATAACTACAAGATCTATGGCCTCCAGCTCCCTCCCCAGGGGGTCTATGCTCGTGCTGCCATAGACCATCCCGACGACGATGACTGGGATCTGCAGCTTGAGCCTCGCACGGGATATACTCACCTCGAGCCCAAAGGGATACTTATTAGGTTAACCAACATGGGCAAGGTGTTTGTGAGTTATCAGGCCTGCAGGACAGTCACACGCCCCAACAAGACTCCTGTTGTGACCTACCAGTCATTTCTGAAAATGCAGTGCGCCAGGGCTCTCTTCTATGCCGTATCGGCGACTGAGGCTAAAGCCCAGGGGACTAAATATTGCTTGAAGGCTGTTACAGAGTGTAAAGCTGACCTTGATATGCTAGGTAAGCCTCCTAAGGAGTCAACCATCCATCTCGAGTTAGCTATTGGGCCTGTGGCACAGACTGAGTTTGCCCCAGTCCTTCCTTGGGTCTCTATTAAATGGAGTGCGTCATCACTCCCCAGGCATGTTGCTCTCGTCATTACTTCCGCGGCCGACGGGACATGGGCGGCCCGGGCAACAGAGACGGACATTATAGTAGAGCTCGGTGAGGTTGCGGTGGATGAAATCATTTTTACTACCGTTACTGCTTTTGTCCGGCTTTTGTTCACTACAGGGTCGATTAGCACCGTTCGCATTGAACATTTAATATCTCAGTTGAAGAAGTAGGTTTGACGCGCAAAGAATAATGTCGCTCTATCCTACAATCGATACTAGTGACGGCGGTGCCTATCGTATTCAAGAGCTTACCCGTCTTCGGAAGTCTCTGGAAGATGAAAGGGACAAACGGGCTGCACTGTATAAAAAATATCGGCGTGCCGTTAATGCATTAGACGCTGTGGACAGCGCGATGCTGGCGGCTAGCCTTGGTATGGGGGTGGAGGATGTTGGGCTTCTTACCACCATTATCGCTGCCCCTATAGTTGTCGGGCTCGAGATAGCTGCCCTAGCTTGTGGAATCATGTCCGCTGGGAGCAAGCTAGCGTCCCGCAAACTAACATCAAAAGCTAAGAAGCATGATGAAATTTGCACTCTGGCGACGGCTAAGCTTTCTAGTATAGCCGACCTTGTTTCAAAGGCTTTGGATGATGGGAGAATTACAGACGTGGAGTATAAAATAATTACAGCTGAAGAAAATAAATTTCACCAGTTGAAAAAAGTTATTCGGAGCAAGGCGCCGGCGGATCTAGACGAAGAGACAAAAAAGTCTCTCATTCTGAAAGGCCGAGACGCGGCATGGGCAGAGTTTGTAAAAGCTTTAGGGTCGAAATAACCTGTATACACGATCAGGAAAATCTGGGGCCGCCCCCCTATTCCACCGAACGATCCGCCAGTGGATAATGCGCGGAAGGATATACTCCTCAGATAAACAAGGTGTGTATGAACATTTTTTCTCTCCCGCGTGACACGGTTGCTCGCAATGGTAGTTGGCCGACGAAATTTGCGCTAAGCCACACCTATAGGCCCTCTGGGCTATATTGAGGATCTAACTTCACCCCTTTATAGAGTTTGATTCCAGTCGTCTTTTCAAACTTCCAAACCATCCTATGAAGCGCGTCTAGTGTGCAACGCTCACACATCTCATATGGTTTCCTAACACCCCTCTCACAGAATATACACTCTTCTATCACCTCGCCCCGCTTTGCCTCATGCCAAGAACAATAAAGGTCGATGGCTGGGCGGCCGCAATGAAGTTCTGTGCCGAGCTTCGGCCACTCACATCAATAGGTCTCCATCTGTATGTGCCCAATAAGTCAGCCTCTAATTCGACGCGCCCTAATATTTTCAGATATAGTCACCCCTATAACAAAAAAAAAAAAAGCCGCCTAAATTCACGGCGCGAATTTAAAAAAAAATGCAAAAGTCGGCTTTGTGATTCGTTCCCCCACCCCTCTCAGAGGATGACAACAACCTGGGTTTTTATGCACACAACTTGCCATCCTCCGAGAGATGTGAGGTGTGTTGGTTAAACCACACGTATAGAGATTAGGCGACCCCCTTGTTGGTTGCTAATCGAAACGAAATACTAGCGAACCTAGAAGGTGCCCCATCCGCACTACGGCAGCCTAAAATATTGAATGGAAACCCGGGTTTGAGCATGCAAACCATTCAATTTCTAGACCTGCTGAGTGTGATGTGGTTTAACCAACTTGACCACGCCGCCGACCGAGGTAACAGCAACATTTTGTGGTTATATATCACTATTAAAATATGTAGTATACATTTGTATATAATTGTGTACATACATTTGTATTTAATTTTTGTACATACAATGTTTTTTTTTTTTTCAATGTTATAAAAAAAGCAAAGAAATTAATAAAAGCTTATAAAAGCAAGATTTTTTATATCACTGGCTCAGCGCGCATTGATTAACTTCCACGTCACTTGTTGGCGGGGGAAATAAGCGTACTGTGTGTAGCACATTCTGTTAACGAACGTGTGGGGGTTAAAAAATAGCCGACCGTTTTTTTGGAGCTTTGTGGCTGCAGGCGTAAAATATATCACACCGGCTTGTGTTGGGAGATATGACAGCTTTTCCAAAATATGTCTGAGTAATATATCGTGGCGAGCGGCTCGGTCGCCATGCGTGCGCTCCGGGATACAGAGGACGGTCCTGTAGGAGACCCGCAGGCGGTCGCGCCCCGGGGCCCTGGGGGTGGGGCCCCCGGGGGTTGGGTCCCTAGGGGGGCTTTCTTTTGGCGCTCCTGTAGTGCCCCGACCCTTTTGGCCCCAAACCCCCAATTGACATCTACTTGAGGAATTGTTTGGCGGCTGTCCCTTCTGCCCGTCTCCTCTGGTGGTTTCTTTAGTTAGTGAAGGCTTCTGTTTCGTCTGGTTTGATTGGTTGCAGTCATTATAAGGACTTTTTATTTGATCCTTTTGCCTCCTTTTTTGTGTATTGTCTGTAGCAGCGCTTTTCGATGTTTTCATTTTCTTGTACGCGCAATGCCTCTTTCCTTTCACTTTCGAATTTCTTGAGCCTATTGACAATGGTGCCGGTCTCTCTGGCCGAGGGGTTACACCACTTTCTCCGTAATCCCGTTTATCACGCAGAGTCTCGTAGTGGGCGAGAACTGGGAGCGGTTCGTCCTCCGCTGGTGACTTGCGGGATAACTGAGCCGGCCGCTCAGAAAGCAATGGCAAACTACTGAGCGTTAACTTGCCAAGAAATCAACAGACAGCTGAAAGATGCTGCTGTTGACAGCGATGTCCTGTAAAAGGATATGCGAATTAAAAAAAAAAAAATGACAATGGTGGTTAAGTAATCATTCGTTCCCATGCATACCAAACCATTTAATAGAAAAACCTTTCACACTCAGGCTCATTCGCACTTATGTGTCAACAATTTTGCTTAATCACTTTTGTTTCCTGTTTGTGGCCTTATGAGGCCAGTAAAAAAATGTTCTTCCCCCATATAAGGGGTAGGATTCAATATAGTAAACGTCTTACATTGAAAGTATACAAATAACATTTAAAAAATGAATAAACAACTAAAAAGTCGATTATAAAATGTAGGTATGAAAATATTAAAAACATCTTTTTTAAGAAATCTAAATGTTTTGTATTCGTCATTAACAGCTTTTACTTCCGTATTGATTCCTTTATTTCTAAGTGTGCAGGAAAGAAGTTTGATCTTATCTATAAATATTATCGCTAGTATATGATTTATCTTTTTTAAACTCCAGTTATCTCCCTTGTAACAAAATTAGTTGTTTATGTTCCCTACTCATTACTTAATTAAGTGTTTTTCATTTAGATATCTTGTAATTCCGCAGAATGCTTGAATATAATTATTAAGTGTAGTGATCAATCAAGACATTACAATCATATTAGTGTGATCTTTTAAATATGCTCTAAGCAACTAGGGAAATGCATGCGCATTTGTATAAATTGTGTGATTTATTATTATACGTTGGAAATATCAACATTAATGGGAAAGATCTTAGAATAATAAAGAATATTTACTGGAACCAAGAAGCAGAAATTAAAATGGGAAATAAAGCTAGGAGTACAACAGGGGTGTGTCTTGCCACTGAATCTCTTACGTTAGTCATGTTTAAATATCAAGAATAATTTTTCAGAACAGGTATCCCCAATAAAAATAACGATCCCTGCAAATAATTCTGTCCCCAGGCGAGTTCAAGATTTGTTGACTTTCGTTTCTCATCCATGTTTGTTTACGTTACCGTCCTACTATTTATGTCCTGATAATATCGCAGCAGTGATGATTCTCTTAATTTGATACTTTCTATGGCCTCCAGTAATATGCTTCGCCTCAGAGAGAAATGATTAAGCAATTCAAACACCAGGCTTTCCACTGACTGGCCTCATGAATTAATAAATAAACAAGGATAAGGAAATACTACGCATATAAAGTGCAGGAAAACCTGGTATATATGAAGCAGGTGGAAAAGAGAGAGGAGAGAGATAGTTAACGAAGATAGTGTGAGAGACAGAGATATGAGAAAGATGTATTGAAAGACATTAAAGAGTGGTAAAGACAAGAAAAAGAGAGGTGGGAGATCGAGACTTAGAGCGAGGGAGAGAGTGAGAGAGAGAGAGAGAGAGAGAGAGAGAGAGAGAGAGAGAGAGAGAGAGAGAGAGAGAGAGAAGAACTCGTGTTCGGATGGCTAAGCGCCTTTCCCAAGGCAACAAAAGTAGAGGACAGATAAGAACAGAAAGACAAGTGCGCAGGTTCTTGTGCAGCAAGATAAACAACATCTAATACACAATCCGTAGAAAACATATGCCTAAAGCGAAATCATCAGAGTAGCATTGGTGTCACCTAATTCCTGAAAATGGGAAAAAAAAATGCCTCCCCGGCCTGGGAAACGATCCTCGAGCTCCCGTGTACCAGGCGGAGACACTAACCACTATGCTACTGAGGAAATGTTAATAGATCAACAAAATATTGTAATATGGAAATACGCATAGGAATAATCACGTGACCTACTTCCATTGCGAATATAATTTTTTTTCTATTCGCAATGGAATTGCGAATAGTCACTCCGAAATTAATATCACTGATATGTTTGAATAATCCGCGAAAGAGTAAATCTTTAATCCAGATCTACACGTAGGGACTTAAGTTTACGTCCAGAAGTGCGTTTAACTGTCCAACCGAGCTGTCAACAGGCCGAACACAAATTTTTAAAAATCTGCATAATTTTCCTTCATCTGCATACATTTTCCTTTGTGCCGTGCAAAAAGAGAATCGTAATTTACGTTCAGAAGTGCGTTAGCGTTTTTTTAAGGTCATGTCTGGTCGGAGTATGGTGTAATAGAAATGTGACAGAATGTAGTCAAGGCGAGAGATAGACAGTGTAGATGATCCATTACAGCCAACCTTCATTGTGACAAGGCACCTGATTGATTGACTAAGGTTCATTGGACATACAACTACTCATTATTTACAAAACCAGTGCCTAAAGACACTTGCAAAAAATCATGTTTCGAACGCGATCTAATCCATACGCATTTTCGGACAGTATGGTATGGCTGAAATACGCTCACATACCAATGATCAAATCTTCACGACAATACACTATAGTTCGTTGCTTATCCACATTATTCGTTATATTTTATAGGCAATGAATGAATCACCAAAAAACGAGAAGTAGAATGTGAGTTTTACTGAAACACAACTACAAGAGACAAATTGGACGTTGCGTCCAAAGCCTTCGTCCACACAGGACAAACACAAACCGACACAAAACTACACGAAACACACTACATGACAATATTAAACTAATTAAAGGTACTTATCTGAATCTGTATCCTTTCTAGGAGAGACTGAAACGCGTTGGACTGTCAGTAGATTATATAGGCCGGATGTGTGGTAAACGGGTTAAAGGTCAAGTGGGATGGGAGTGGGGGTGGAGAAGCGCTCATGTGAGCGGAAAGGTAAAAACTGGGACCGGGAAAGATGTCGCGGACTCAGTTCACAATTGGAAATTCTCTTTAAGCGCTCGAAACACAGCTGCGGAAGATTACATTGTGTTGGTCCTCACAGAGGGGCATGAGTTGCGGTCGTTCAGAAGACGATAGCAAAACACCAAATTCAAAACTGCCAAGAAAGTTGACTGCGACGTCCTGCAAGGGACCTGCAAATACCCTGATAGTGGACTGTAAACTAGTGGGTGGGGTTTGGAAGTTAAATGAAACTGTGTTGGACATTGAGGCCGTGAGGGGAGAGTGTGCCCAATTTGGAAGATGAGACGGTGTTCCAATTTCTTCCTATTCCATTCGTGGGATGCGCATGATTGATGGTCGTGACCTGTATGTCGGTCACGCCACAGTGGTCAGGACTGTTGAAATGCATGGATACTGGTTTGTGGGCGCCACTGGTGATATCAGAAAGATGTCTAATTTTTTTTTTTTTTTAAATAATTTTTTAACAATTATTTCATACAAAGCAATGTATATTTACAAGGTGTAATAACTAATATGTGTTTCTTTTGTTTGTGTATATTACAGAGCGTTGCCGTTTGTTAGTGATAGGTGTCATATGTGTGAATAAAACAAATACATACATACGTATATACAGTTATGATAATATAACATTTATGGCATTGTGCATGTAAACATAAAAGCCTTGCATATGATTGATTTCCACTTACACAAGCGGAATCTATGTAACACCTGTCCATCTCTCCCTCTCTCTCCCCCCCCCCCCCCCCTCTCTCTCTCTCTCTCACACATTTTATCTTGATCTATCTCATGATTTCTGGAGACAGCAGTACATTGCATGCCGTGAGCTTGGGACAATAAACTTTAAATTATCATTCCCATTAAAATGTGGCTTCTTTGTAATTTCTAGGTCACTTAGCTACCGAGGTGAAGGTTCACATTGTTGGTGTTGCTGGCCTGATGTCAAATTACAGGATGACGCTCTAGTTTTTTTTTTTTTTTTTGCTCCACTCCACGGAAATCTTTAGTAAATTTCTTTTTTTAAATTTAAACTTTTATTGAGTGTTAAGATCATTGCAAAGTGTATTGTTCGTGTTTGTACAGAGCGTTGCATGTGGACGTGCAGGTGACATATGCGGAAATTATATAAGCATTTTGTACATGGGAACATTTCTTCATTGAAATTTTTGTAAGGAAACATTATAAACAACAAGATGATAGTACTGTCGCGGAATTCTTGGAGTTGTAGATCGATGAAAGACTGTCGCGCCATTCGTCTACAGGCGGCAGCCATTCTTTGATGTTGGAGACAGACTGTCCTGATGGGAGTCGGCAAGATCTTTTGTTGTGGGGAAAAGATTCTGCAGATTACAGGCCGGCAAGACTTTTTGAAGTACCGGAAACAATTCCCCAGATTAAAGCGGGACAGCTAGCCAGTTGTTTACATCTAGTCGGAAAAGGAGAGAAAAAATAGCTTCTCGACGCCTAGTGTCTAGTCAGATTTGTGACGTCATTCAGACACAGTATTAAAACAGTCTGGATAAACAACTTTGGCGAGAGTCGACCAAATGTTGTGAGGCAACAAGGACGTGTGTAATGTTCCTGGTTTGGTTATGGAGATAGACTACAGTGTCTTATGTTGATTTACATCGGCGGACATTTATCCATTGTGTGATTGAGTAGTCTCGATTTAAAACAGGAATAAATATATGGTATTTACTTAAATAGACCCAAATTAGATGATTCTTAGGAGTCTAGAGTAGTAATGTGCGTTGTGAGAACGTATTATAGGAGCGTCGGCAACAGTATGCTATCGCGTTGCTTAAACTAGCTAGTGTGAGATATCAATTAACTCAGTGAGTTAAGAACAGTGTGGTGGGATGATATTTAGGGAGATTGAAAGTGGTTGGGGGGATAAAGGAAATGTCAAACGGTAGGTTCTTCCAGTAGGTTATCTACTGGGTTTCTGCACTTTTCCTTTAGTCTTTCCTTGTCTTACCATGATTCAGACCGATGGGATGAGCTTCTCTGCCTTATGACAGAGTTTAGTTCTCTGTTATATATCTGAGTGCGGCCGTTGGCCTACACTCACCTAATAAAGGTCGGAATCGGGTTGCTCTCACCAGGTGTGTTCTCTCTTCGGCAGGTTCCACTATGTTTTCCAAAAAGCTAGCAAAAAAGTCATAGAAGAAGATTATGGCTCGATCATTGAAGGCATTTTTTACTCGGCGGCTTTTGCACTGGGCTCATAACACAGAGAGTCTGCAAGAACCTGGCCTCTGCTGAGCGGGAACCGATGATCATCTAAGATTGATTCCTCAGTGGTAGTTCTCATCATAGTAGAGTGAAGATACCTACAATACCACCAGTAACAGGAACAATAGTAGTTATATAGAGAAATTGAGAATTAACATTGCGCTTTTCCAAATCGTGAATTCCTATGCGAAATTAACAATTAACATTTTTGTTTCAACGTGACAGTAAACATTTATTTTACTGTACAAGGGTTATCAGATCACAGAGCTTTTAGTGACATATTAGTTACACTGTGTGTCAGATTCATGGTCAGTATTGGACTATATCCACAATTGGTGACCAGGCATTCGGACTATCCAAGAACAACTGGAGGAAGTCGATACCTGGCCGGAGAGACGCATCATTTGGTGAGGTCCTTCTGTCCTTAATCTATGGTGCTGTTGTGTTGCCGGTACCATGATGAAAGCAGACTTTGCTCCTGAGCTGTTCGGTCTGATTCTGCAGACACACTAGATTATACGACAGGCATTCTACACATACACTTTGCACATACCTGACACTTTTCTTTATTAAATTAATTTGTCATTTTGTTAGAAGCTAGAGTTGTGTAGTATGTTTTGGAAAAGAATGAGAGGGGGCATGGTCCAGTGGTAAGAAGTAGGAGAGAAAGAGAGAGAGAGAGAGAGAGAGAGAGAGAGAGAGAGAGAGAGAGAGAGAGAGAGAGAGAGAGAGAGAGAGAGAGTGATCCAAGGACTGACGGGGTTTTGTGGACAGAGATCTAGAAGATCCTCAAGATAATGATATGGGGTTAAAAGAATGTGGGTGTTATCAGTTATCAGTTATCAGTTGGGGTATCTTCATTGCACTCCGGACATGTCCATAGGTGTTGATTCCCCTCACCCCAGGGACGACACTTATTACAAGTACACCGCTATTATTTCCCCCGCCCCATCCCTCACCTGTCAGTTCCAACCCCACCATACCATCACCACCACTCGGTAATGATGAAAATGGCAGTATAACTTGTTAGAACCAACCGTTGAAGGCGGCAGCAGAATCAACAGCAGTATCAAAATGGTGGGAAAGGGGGGTGTGGCAGTATAATAGCTTACAATGCAGAAAAGATAGTGATTGCATTCATAATGTTTGTGTTGATACATGCGTTCTGTGTGTTCAGTATTTGTGTACGTGTATTTACATGGCGTTGCATGTGGGCGTGTAGGTGACATATGTGTAATACTTCAACAGTCTAATCATTGACATATTTACATATGAGAAAAAAAAAGGGGGAGGGGTACCCATAGTTTTGTTTCCCTATGTTTGTTTCCCCTGTTACCATACTCACCAATTGGCTCCAAACCCGCCAGTACATCACCACCACTTTGGTAATGATGATAATGGCGGTAAAAATTGTTAGAACCAACCAGTGAGGGCTCGTAAATAATAAATCCTCCCCCATTTTTTGTTTAACCTACAGGGGGTAGGAATAAACAAAACTAACATCATCATCTTTAATAATAATGTATACTATTTTTTTTTTCCAGTTTAGTTACATCATTTATTAGATTTTCTTTGCAGGGCACATGATTTATTGATTAATTGATAATTTTTGTGGCCCTTAAAAGGGATTTAAACACAAAATTAAATGAAATTTAAGTTTAATGGTTTTGATTACTGCGACTGTTCCGCCGTCTCCTGAGTCCGCCTGTTGATCTTTGCCTTCTCCGGTTCATACATGCGGCATTTCGAATTCTTCTGTAAACATCCGCATTACATCGATGACGCTCTAGTGTCCTGTAAATGACTGCACTAGCCACAAAGACCTCTCTGCCACACACCGCAAGGTACTATATTGCCGATTCCGATTCCGATTTGTCAAAAAAAAAGAAACTTTCCACCTCGTTCAACCCGTCTTAATGACGTTGGTTATAGTTGTGGTGGTTCATAGTGCGGTATTGATTTTCTGGTCTTTTGTGCATTGGTCAGCTTCTATTTCTGCCTGTCTGGCCGAGTTCCTCTCTTTGCCATCCTTTTTGCTTCTGTCGCTTTGCTGGTGTGTCTGCTGTCATTATCGGTTTGCCCATCCCTCACTGTATTTTTATTTTGCTGTTGGCTTTATTTTATGTTGGTTATATTTCTTTCCCTGTTCTTGCAATGAATTGTTTTGTAAGCTTTTGTATTTCTTTGTCGCCTTCCACCTGTAGGCATTCCTTCATCGTCATCGTAGTGTTTCTTGTTTGGAAGTATTCTACTAGGTCCCTGCGTTCCTGGACATAGGTTGTGCACGATAGTAGGTAGTGTTCTATAGTGTTTTCCTCCCGGCAATCAATGCAGTGTGGTCGGGTGATTTTATCTTTCCATTTCCCGATTCTCAATCTCCATAGTTTCTTGTACGTTGGTATTTTTGTGTTGTCTTTCACTTGACTTTTCATACTTGGCTCTCTGAGCATGTGGTAAGCGTGTCGTCCTTTATTGCTGTCTCTCCATTGTTGTTTCCATTTGTCGATTACTTGTTGTTTGATAATGCTTTTTGCCTCCAGAATGCCGAGTCCTGTGTCTACTATATTCTGGCTGCTTGTCCCGCGTTTTGCGGCCCTGTCTGCCCTCTCATTGCCAGTTATTCCTCTGTGTGCTGGTATCCATGCAATTGTGACCTGGCATCCCATACTTTTTAGTTTTGTTGTTAGTGTTAGTTTTCTCTCTTTCAGGTCTTGTCTGTTCACTTTAGAGTGGTTGCCTAGCGCTTGTACTGCAGATAGTGAGTCCGTCAGTATAGTTAGTTTTATAGGGGGGTTCTCTGTTGCTATTTCTAGTCCTTTCATAATTCCTACTAGTTCTGCCGTGTATACCGATGCATTGTCTGTTATTTTGTACTCCTTTTGGATGTTCCGGTATGGTACTACTACTCCTGCCCCTACCTCCCCATTCTCGTTCTTTGATCCGTCTGTGTATATAGTGAGGTTGTCCGTGCTTATTTGTCTTATGTATTCCTCCGCTATGTCTTTGGCTTCCCTGTCCTCTGTTGATTTATTAATTATGCTCGCGAGTGTCGTATCCGTAAATGGTAGTTTTAGCTCCCATTGGGGTGTTGTTTGTCTGTGAACTTTTGTTCGTGCCAGTGCCCTGGCTAGTTTCTCGTCCGCGTTCATCTCTTGTGCAGCTGTCCATCCTGCTGGTGTTTGCGTCTTTTGTATAGGTATTCCTCCCCATTTGCTTCTGTTTTCTTCGAATGCACTGAACGCGGGGTGTCTTGTATCCTTCGCAGCCTTCATCCAGTAGTTGTACAGTAATTGCTTTCTTCTCAGTTGTAGTGGAAGTACTCCTAGTGCTACCTCTAGGGCTTCCCTTGGTGTTTGCTTGCCTGTTCCTAGGATAATGCCCAGCGCTTGGTTCTGTATTGTGTCCAGTCTTCGTTTTTTGTGTTCCGGTGCAGCGTCGTGTACTATGCTTCCGTATTCTATTCTTCCTCTGATCAAAGATTTGTATAGCATTAGCATCGTTTTTGTATGGGCTCCCCATCCACTGCCTTTAATTACTCTTAGAATATTTATTGTCTTTTTGCCTTTTTCGACTGTCTGGTCTATATGTTTTCTCCAGCTTAGTTGTTCGTCTAGTGTCATCCCGAGGAATCTTGTGTTTTTTGTTCTCTTTATATTCTTCCCTTGGATCTTGATGTCCCCGTCCGTGTAGTTTCGTTTTCTTTTCGCGTTGAATATCATAATGGCCGTTTTGTCTGTGTTGATCTGGAAGCCCCATTTTTCCATCCATTTGGCAATTCTGTTTATTTGCCTTTGTAGTCGGTCTCTTGTAGTTTTTATGTGTCTTCCGCTTCTCCATATTGCACAGTCGTCGGCGAATTGCGATATCCCTATCCTGTCTTCCAGTTTTTCTTCATCTAGGTCATTTACTAATATTGCGAATATTGTCGGTGATATTACCGATCCCTGTGGTATTCCGTTTTCTTGCTCATAGGTTCTGGATTCCTCGTTTTTTATTCGTACGGTGAAGCTTCTGTTCTGTAGGAAGTTTTCGATATATCGATATGTCCTGCCTACTATCCCTATTTTGTTGATTTTGATCAGAGCTGCTTGTCTCCAGCATTGGTCATATGTTTTGGCCAGATCTAAAAATACTGCTATCGTTTTCTCTCCTTTTTTGAATGCCCTCTTTACGTGGTTTTCTAGTTTAATTATTTGGTCAATAGCGCTTCGGTTGGCTCTAAACCCCGACTGTGTGTCGCTAATTAGTCCGTTTTTCTCCAGATGGTGTGTGATTCTTTTATTGATGACTGTTTCCATAATTTTTCCGAGGTGTGATGTCAGGGATATTGGTCTGTATGAGTCGATTCTTTGTGGGTTCTTGAACTGCTTTTTGACTGGTATCACTGTCGCCTTCTTCCATTGTGCTGGTATTTGTCCCGTGTGCCACACTTTGTTGTAGAGGGCTGTTATTGTCTCTATTGTATTTCTTGGTACCCTTTTCAGTATTGTATAGTTTAGGATGTCTGACCCTGCTGCTGTGTCGTCCTTTTCCTTGATTGCTGATGTTACTTCGTCATTCGTTATGTCCGCGTCCATGTAGAAGTCCTCTATTTCTTGTTGCAGTTCTTCCAACTCTTCAGTGTATTTTTCTCGTCTTTGTTTTTCCTGCTCTCCTAGTGACATGTTGGAGCATACCTCGTAGAAGTATTTGCCGAACGCGTCTGCTTTTTCTTTGTCTGTTACCGCTAGTGTTGGGATTTTTATTGTTGAGATGTTGCTGTTTGTTTGGTTTCTTTGTATAGCTTTTATTTGCTCCCATACTTCTTTTGTGGGTGTGTCTGGTGACAATTTCTGGCAGTATGTTTTCCATGCTGTTTCTTTGGCTTTGGTTATCAGTCTGTTGGCTTCGTTCCTCTGAATTTTGTATTAGTTGTAGTTTTCGTCTGTCCTCATTCTTCTGTATTGTTGGAGCGCCTTCTTTCTTTTTTACAGTGCCTCTGTGCAGCTCTGGTTCCACCAGCCAGCTGGTTGTTTGTTCCCTTGTTTTCCTGTTGTTCGTGCTCTCTGTGTGTCCGCTGTCAGGTATGCAGGCATATTTCTATTGGGGATGTATTTTACCGCGGCCTGTAGGATGTTGTTAGTGATTCTTTCTGTGTATTTGTCTATATCTTCATCTTCTGTCTGTTCTAGCTCCATCCCGTCCAGTTCTTCTCTAAACTGCTCCCATTTCGCGTTCTTGAAGTGGAAGGACGGTTTATTACTTTCCTTACTTTTTTGTGCTCTCGTGCTTGTGTCGATGACTATCGGTAGGTGATCGCTGTTGGTGTCTTCTTTTACTTCCCAATTGCTCCTTGTTAGGCCCGTTGTTACTATTGTTAAGTCGATTGCTGTGTCGTATCTTTCCGGGTTGGGGTCTATTCGTGTCATCGACCCGTCATTTAGCACTGTTAGCTGGTTACTCTCTATAAATTCGATCAATTTTGTTCCCGCTACGCTGCTTCTTGTTCCACCCCACATTGGGTGGCAACAGTTGAAGTCGCCGACTATTATTGTTTGTGTTTTGATTCTGTTCTTTATCTCTATTAGGTCTTCTTCTTCTATTTTTCCTTTAGGGCAGTATACGTTAATTATGGTTAGGTTGTTGGGTTTACTCGCAATCTCCGCTGTGATTCCCTCGAAGTTGGTTGTCCTGAATGTTCCGTTTTCTACTATTTGTAGATTGTCTTGTATGAGTAGGGCGACTCCTCCTCCTGTTGTTTCCGTCCTGTCGTTCCTGAGTATCTTAAAGCCTTTGCATTTGTAGCTGTCCTTTGGTTTCAGGAATGTTTCCTGCAGGGCATATATACTATTTTCCCTCCCTAATTGTTCCATAGTGCTGGGGAGGTTTTTTTTTCATGCCTCTGCAGTTCCATTGTACTATTCTAATGTTGTTTTTTTTCCATGGTCGTGTTGTATTTCTGTTTTTGATTGGTTATTGTTCTCTTCAGTTCTCCGATGTTTCGCTGTCTTCCTCGCTTGTCTCCTGTAACATCTTGTTTGCTAGTTCGGTGTATTCCTGAAGTATGATCGGGCCCTTCTTCGCTTTCTCCATTAATGCTGGTAGTATTCGTGTGAACTCCTCTTTGTTTATCATATTTTCCACTGTTTGTTTAATCATTTTGATTTCTCTGTCAGTCTGTTGCTTCAATTTTTAAGGTCATGGCCTAGTGGTTGCATCCTTTTTCTACCTCTGTGTTTGATAGTTCGATGTCGCGTAGTTTTACTTTCATCTGTTCTGTGGCCGTGTGGTTTTCATTCGTCTGGTTACTCAGTTCCCGTCTGGTTGCCTCCATCTTTTTGGCTAATTCTTTTATCTTTTCATTGGCTGTTTGGTTCTCTTTTAACTGGTTTTTCAGTTCTGTTTTGGCTGCCTCCAGCTCTTGGGTTATTTTTCGCGTGTGTGTTACTGCATCTTCAAGTTGTTTTTTCATGGCTAGCATGCTTTTTTCAGCTTCTTCCATTCGTCTTATAACTTTCTTTAGTTCATTGTTTTCTGTCTCTTCCTTGTCGTGTGTACTGTCTCTTCCTACGTCCTTGTCTGCTATCTTGTTCTTCATATTATTCATTTCGGATTGCAATATTCGTATTTCTGATCTTGTGTCTGGTTCTTTGCGTGCGTTTTCTTGTCTCCACCTTGTGACCCTCATCGGGGTTTGTGTGAGAACTGACTCTCTCCATGCCGTCTCTGTTAGTTTATATTTAGGGCAGCCCTTATATCTCGCGCTGTGGTTACCCTTGCAGTTTGCGCACTGTCTGGCCAGGTTCACTTCTTTGTAGTGTTTATCCCTTTTCGCTTCTGTACAGTCACTATACCAGTGGCTTTTGCTGCATAACCGGCATATAGGGTTCTTTTCCTTGCAATATTTGAGGGTATGTCCATAGATTTGGCACTTGCTACATTGTTTGACAGGTGGTACATACATTTCGAAGCGCTTAGGCCTTCCTACGTATTTTATTTGGTTTGGCAGTGTTGTTCCGTTGTATTGAACCATTACTACCGCGGTTGGTTCGCCACGTTTTGTCAGTATCCTATCCACGTGCGTGATTTCAATGCACGTGTTCTCTTTTCTTATTTCTTCCTCTACCTTCCTCATATCTGTTGTCGGGTTTATTCCTTTGACAACTATTGTTGTTGTCGCCCGGAACAGCTCTACGCTGACTTTTATGTCGTGTGGTAAATTTATTGTTATCGGCTTTTTTTCCTTTTTCAGTTCATCCACTATCTCTTTGATCTTGGGGGTGTCGTTCGGTGTGATTATTATTGTGCTGTTTGGGTTTTTGTCCAGGTTGGCAATTGACCTTGTACCTAGTTCGTTTTCAATGATATTAATGCATTCGCCTTTGTTGAATGCCGATAGTACTGCTTGTCTTCCCTCAGTTTGGGTTATTTTCAGTTTGAGGCCTGGCTCAAGGGCCCCGCTGGCGAGCTGTTTTCCTAGTGGTTGGCTTTCTTTGGGTTGATTTCTTCCAGCTATTTTTCCGTCTATGTTTTTGTTTTTTTCTAGATTCATAGCTTCGACTGGTCCTTTCTTGCTCTCCTCTGCTTGGTATCTGGTTATTGCCATGGTGTTTTGTGTGATTTTTCCTGTTTTTAATGCTTAGAGCGGTTTGCTACTTACAGTTTGTTTCTCTTGAAATATTTGTCACCGTACGTATCACCACTACAGTACAGTGGTGATATCTACCACCACTCCCAGTGAATATATACTCAAGTGAGAAATATCGGAATCGGCCACGAGGTAGAATCCGATCAATAAAATTCACTTCAATCTACCTGCAGGAAATCAGAATGCTCGTTGTTGAGACGGATCTGTGGGATATTGTTGTCTTCTGTGTAGATGCGATCTGAGATGCAGATTGGTGTATCAGGTCTCTTGAGCGTTTGTATTACTTATTCTCGAGCTTGTGCGTGTGCGAACCACGTGTGGATAGTATACAAGGCTTGATCGCCAATTGTACGGACCCCGTGTTTTAAGATTAAATGGTTTTCTACTTACAGTTTGTTCCTATATTGGCAGTAAATGACAGTTATAGCAAATTACCTAATGTAACAAGTTTGGAGTTTTCAAGATTTGAATATTTATAAATATTAGAACTAAATTACAAGTTATTTTAGAAATAATATTCAAATTATTTATAACCATAAAGGCTACATAAAATACTTATTAAATAATGTTGTATATCTTTGTTGTTGTGAATGTATTAACGAATCAATATACAATACTATGTCTTTAATTTCATCAACAAATTGGGACGCAGAGGTGTTTCCAAGGCACCAGGGCTGGGTTCTATACTGGCCAAGACCTATTGACGCGTCCTCGCCGAGCGTCCTGGGCAACAGGTTCCTTCTGGGTCCTGGCTGAAGTTAGTAGGATCGTTGATTCATCCGAAGTCGGAGAGTGTCTGCCTGCACGGTGAGGAACCACCAGTCTGCACACCACTAAGCCAGACATGGGACAACGGATACTCACGCAAACCTCAGGTCCTGTGTGACATCACACTGATGTTGTCAACAGGATGTCTTCATCGGACATATAGGACTTCACACTGGAGTCCACAGCCAGCAACACAAGCAAGCAAGCAAGCATCAACAAATTGTTTTCAGGGGCAATAACGTGTAAATTTAATGGGAGGTAATTGATACAATACGTCACGAAGAAGAAGTAAAGCTTGTCCAGCTACACAGGGCCGTGACGTGCTAAGATACAGAGAGGCGGCCGCATCAGGCGGCACCGTAAAGAGGGAGGCATAGGCAGCGAAGGAGGGGCGGCATTTCGAAGACTTGCACCGTACAGAGAAAATCTACCGCACGGCGCTGCAGCTACAGATAATGCCACTGAGTTTGAAGCGATAGGCCTCCACATAATCTTAGCCACGACATATCAGGTAATAAGACCAGTTCAAGTCCTCATAGCATTTTCCTTCCCAGATGGTTGCTAGATACTTAAAAGACTGCCTTGCAATTATTTTTCTCAGGCTGTGTCGCCCCAGAGAAGTATAGATTTAAAGATTCATCATCATCAAGTGCCGTGCCAATATAGATCTCGGTCTTTGGTGTTCTGGATCAACTCCGCTGATGATATTACTCCATGCCACCGTCTCAATTCGGCCAGCATCATTTCTCTTGGTCTGCCTCTGCCTCTCTTCCCCTCGATCTTTCCAGTTGTCACGATGTTCTCCAATGCCTCTCTTCTCATCACATGACCAAAGAAAGCTGTTTGTCTCTTTTTTTATTGTTGTACATAGTGTTCTAGTTTCATCAGCCTCTTTCAGGCAATCGTTGTTAGTTACTCTGGAAGTCCAAGGAATTCGCAACATTCGTCTTAAAATCCATATCTCTGTTGCTTCTAAGTTCTTCCTAATTTGTTCATTTACATTCCAAGATTCGCTGCCATACAGCAAAACTGGTTCTATATAGCATTTTAGCACTCTCTCTTTTTTTTTTAAAGATTATATGTGTTATATCGGGGACAAGGCCTTAGGTTCATATCGGAATACGACCAGCGTTGCCTGTAGTGGGTTGTGCTCATCAATCTTTAAACCTCAAACCCCGAAACAACCAAATAAATCAAGTAAAGGTTTGAAAAAAAAAAATGCCCGCGCCTCTGTTGGGTATTGAAGCGGAGAACTGTCTTTCCACACAAGCACATTAACCGTGGTGCTAGCGTGAAACAAGTTGCAACGTCATGGGATAAGATCATGCAACTAACTTTTGTGTAACCATCGGTGTGGTCTGTGAGTGGAGACCAGGGCATTTATTTTTTGACGCTGTGTGGCGTCGGCGATCGTGTCTCTCCACACTCTCCAGTCTGGTGTACTGCCAGTCATTTCTCACACCGATGTTACTTCACGTCAGGAAGCCAACCTTCTTAGAATCTCCCCCATTGATCTCCATCTGCCTCTACTACCTTACAACTTTTCCGTTCTTATGAAATGCTCTAGTGTTCATTTTCTTTCGATGATCCCAAAAGAAAGCCGGCTGTTCTCTTCTGACGCGAATAACCAGTTTCGTTTGAGAGTTAACACGTATCAAGATATCTTTGTTGCGGCTACACGCTGCGGAATTTATTGAGGAGATCTGAGCACGTATGGACTGAATGGTTTGATGTGCATTGAAGATAATATGTCGACTAACTAACTAATTAAATAACTAACTAACTAATTAAATAACTAACTAACTAACTAACTAACTAACTAACTAACTAACTAACTAACTAACTAACTAACTAACTAACGGTGTAGGCTTTGTCTTGGGCGTGGAGCCGCTCAGTGCGACCCTGAATAATGATGACGCTGATCTGATGTAACTTCTAGAACTTGTTGCTTAGGTGGAGCACAATGGGTAATTTCCCCGGCAAAAAAATTGGCGCAGATTTTGACCCAGCAGTTCAGTTCTGTTGCAGCCTCCGCTGTAGCCGGGCGCATCACCCATAAGTCAAGAGGGGGAATGGAACTGCACCCCCCCCCCCCACAACACCTCCTTCTGTAAACATATATAGGGGCGGCAAGTGTGACCAGGCCGTGTCACAGATATTGATTCAGGTGCATACATCTGTGAAGAAGCGAAACAGAGTGAAGAGAATTCGCAGATTATGGCCTGCAGTGAGAAACATCCCCTTAAGACGCTGGAGGATGTGACTCCCAATCATAGTTATGGGGAGAGAACATTCCTGGGTTATTCCATAACCACCACCCCCCCCCCTCCCCCCCCCCCCCCCCATTTTTCCTTTTCCCCCAATTGACCCAATAGTCAAACTTTCCATACCTTAGTTTGTGACTGCATGGTCAAGGTTACAGCTTCTAGTTTGACTTGTTTGAGATGTTCACACTCATGTTTATACTTCTACTTTTGGAGTTGTGGTCCTGTTATAGTATTGTGTCCCAGTCAGTTTGGGGAGGTGACTTTCTCTGGTGGCATTAGGTACAATATTGGATTTGGCTGAGGCACAGAGATTTAATCATATCTGGAGCTCAATCCACTCAATTCCACTGTGAACTACAGGGATCCATAGTGTTGTGTTGTGTGTCTCAGGATGTTGAGCCCCGTCTCCGCACTGTAAGGCTCACCCTCAGATTTAGAGTTGTGTTCCCTTTTATATCCCAAGTGATGGTCTCTCTGGTCCAGTCCTGATCAGCCGGGTGTATAAGTATCGTAGCAGGGTGGTAGGAGTACCCTTTAGGCGCGGCCACAACGGGCAGAGGTCTGGCTGTATGCGGCAGACTGCCTATAAAATTGCATGTGATGTGTTGGGTTGATTGTCTTGCTCATAAGAAATTACACCTTTGCATCCGCACAGTTTAGAATATGTGCTACAAGATTGGACAAAATAAAGATTCACGCATATTATTCTTATCTTGTTTATCTAGTCCTTGTTGTTTATTATGTAATATGTTTAGTCGTTGTCGTTCAAGTGATGTTAGTCATTGTTTGTTCTATTCATTAATGCTGGTCCAGCCCACATCAATGATTCGTTGTCTGGAATGTACATTAAATCATAGTTCCCCGCTAAAGTCTTGAATTTCTTCTGATGTGTTAAGCCTTTTTCTTTGTTTGTTAACCGTGGAGATAGGATGAGGTTCTCTTTGTCTTCTATTTATTCTTCTCTTTTTCTATGGCCCGTGGGCAGTCAGTGCCGTGCTTTATCTATAATGTTAGCTCTATGCGGTTACATTTCCTTTCCTTGTCCTTTGCTGCAGTAGAGGCAGCCCCCTTGTTGTCAGAGACAGCGGCGGCTGGGGCATCAGCAACTGCACCACCCGATGAGACCGATGCGAGGAACATAATTAATGAGTTCCCCCTTGAATTCACTTTGATTTGGCAGGATTCTGCTTCGATTCCCACTTTGATGAGAATCTTCTCCATATCAGCTGCAAATGGTGAAGATTTTTCATAAATGATTAAATGGAAGATAGAAGGTTGGTCGCATTTTGATATGATTTTAAGACCGATTGCTCACCTCGCTTCAGAGGTCACAGATTGTGAGCAGTGTATGGATTGTTTGCCCTGCCATGCGGGTGTGCGGGGAATGAACAGGATGAAATGATGGCAGGGAATGCATGTCTTGATTGTATATTATTTATGGACAAATGGGAAGTGGTCGTGCGCCTGTTGAACCAGGTGGAGAAGGTAGGGGAACAGACTGAGAACCCGTATGTGAAAAGGATGAGATTACGGAGGATCGGCTGGGGTTATGGAAGAATCTGAAAATTGATTGGGAAGACCAGGAGAACTTTCAATCAGATAGCGGTGGGTACGATTAGTAGTGTGACTCTTTGCTGGCTGTTGAACGAGAGGACGGAGATCATATGGGAATGTCGTGAGTGCACTGATGTCAATTCTTAGCTCAACTTAACTCAAGACCGATTGGAACAAATGCAAACCAAGTTGATTTATTTGTAGAATAGTTGGCATCGGATGGACGCCAGTCAAAAATGTACTTGAGATATTCACAGATTAAATTATAAGTTAAGCTGTTACAATTATATATATTCAATAGCATAAAGTAAAATATTTAAAGTTTATAATAATGAATATTTCCGAGTTTTATAAATATTATTTAATATATTTAATAGCTAATTGTCATTTATATATATCTAGATATAGGACATGTTATTTTAATCAAGAAATTTGCATGTTTTTGGTTTTGTTGTTTTATTGACTAATTAATGTGTAATACGATTTCTTGTTTTTTCCTTTTCTTTTTCGTTCGCTCGCCTTAGACTCAAGCGTAATCATTACACACTATTTATGGTAGTAACGATAGTTAGAAAAGCGCAAAACGGGTATGATTTGGAGGATTGTGGAGGATTGACCTTGACCTCGGCTGATTTTCACTCCCCCTCGGTCATATAGTTGGGTTGGTGTAAGGGGTGATATCTAGGTCATATCTAAGGGTGATAATTCTAAGATTTTATGTTTCTAAGGGCAGATAACTATTGAGTGGGTGTATAAAAATTTTAATTAATTATTAAAAAATAAAATAAAATAAATAAAAAATAAAACTAAATAACGACGGGGTGCGGGGTGGTGGAGAGGGGGTGAGCTCGTGGGGTGACGCTAGGTGATTTGGGTTTAAACACTATCATCACAGGGTTACAAATGAAAACCTTAAAAAGTAAAAATGTCCGATAATATTGATTTTAGCGGGTATAGCTTAGTGAAATTCGTTGGTGAGGGGTGGGTAGCGGCTATTAGTGCTTTGTAGAGGGTCACCGTGGCGTTTTTACTATCATCATACGGGTTACAAATGAAAACCTTAAAAAGTAAAAATGGCCGATAATATTGATTTTAGCGGGTATAGCTTAGTGAAATTCGTTGGTGAGGGGTGGGTAGCGGCTATTAGTGCTTTTTAGAGTGTCGTAGTGGCCTATACACTATTATCACAGGGTTACAAATGAAAACCTTAAAAAGTAAAAATGGCCGATAATATTGATTGCAGCGGGTATAGCTTAGTGAAATTTGTTGGTAAGGGGTGGGTAGCGGCTAGAAGTGCTTTGTAGAGTGTCGTAGTGGCCTATACACTATCATCATACGGGGTACAAATGAAAACCTTAAAAAGTAAAAATGCCCGATAATATTGACTGTAGCGGATATAGCTTAATGAAATTCGTTGGTAAGAGGTGGGTAGTGGTTATTAGTGGTCTGTAGAGGGTCACCGTGGCTTTTTTACTATCATAACACGTGTTACAAATGAAACCCTGAAAGCTAAAGATCGCTGATTGTAATGGATATAGTGGAGTATCATTCGGCGGTAAGAGGTGGGTACCAGGTATTAGTGGTCAAGCAAGGAAAATTTTAGGGAAAAGTGATTGTAATGATATGAGGATGCTTAAAGGGTGGTAAATTAGTGGTCAAGTAGTGGTCAAGTGTTGGTTAAGTGACGAAAATTTTAGGGAAATTTTAGGGAACAGTGATTGTAATGATATGGTGATGATTAAAGGATGGTAAATTAGTGGTCAAGCAGTGGTCAAGTAGTGGTCAAGTAGTGGTCAAGTGTTGGTTAAGTGACGAAAATTTTAGGGAAATTTTAGGGAACAGTGATTGTAATGATATGGTGATGATTAAAGGATGGTAAATTAGTGGTCAAGCAGTGGTCAAGTAGTGGTCAAGTGAGGAAATTTTAGGGAAAAGTGGTTATAATGATATGGTGATGATTAAAGGGTGGTAAATTAGTGGTCAAGTAGTGGTCAACCAATGGTCAAGTAGTGGTCAAGTGGTCGAGTGACCACTTAAATTGTAGATGACGATGTCCCTAAGATTATGGTAGTGGTTAAAGTGATCGATGACATGGTCAAGTAGCGGTCAACCAGTGGTCAAGTGGTCGAATGAACACTTAAAAGGTAGAGAAAAGTACGTATATTGAAACGGTGATGGTAAAATGGTCGACAACGTGGTTAAGCAGTGGTCAAGTAGTGCTCAACCAGTGGTCAACCGCTCAAGTGAGAAAATTGTAGGGTATGGTACGTGTAGTGAAACAGAGATAAATAAATTAAGTAGTGACGTTGTCAAGTAGTGATCAAGTAGCGGGCAAGTACTGGTCAAATGGTCGAGTGACCACTTAAATTGTAAGGGAAAGTACGTGTAGTGAACCTGTGTTGGTTACAGTGATCGATGACGTGCTCAAGTAGTGGCCAAGTAGTGGTAAATGGTCGAATGACTACTTAAATTGTAAGGGAAAGTACGTGTAGTGAACCTGTGTTGGTTAAAGTGATCGATGACGTGCTCAAGTAGTGGCCAAGTAGTGGTAAATGGTCGAATGACTACTTAAATTGTCGGTGAAAGTAGGTATGGTGACATGGTGATGATCAAGAGTTGGTCAAGTGGTGCTCAAATAGGGTCAAGTAGTGGTCAAGTAGTCGAATGACCACTTAAATTATAGGGTATGGTACGTGTAGTGAAACGGTGATGGTAAAATAAGTAAGGACATAGTCAAATAGTGGTCAAGTACTGGTGAAGTAGTGATCAAATGGTCGAGTGACCACTTAAATTGTAAGGGAAAGTACGTGTAGTGAACCTGTGTTGGTTAAAGTGATCGATGACGTGCTCAAGTAGTGGCCAAGTAGTGGTAAATGGTCGAGTGACTACTTAAATTGTCGGTGAAAGTAGGTATAGTGACATGGTGATAATCAAGAGTTGGTCAAGTGGTGCTCAAATAGTGGTCAAGTAGTGGTCAAGTAGTCGAATGACCACTTAAATTATAGGGTATGGTACGTGTAGTGAAACGGTGATGGTAAAATAAGTAAGGACATAGTCAAATAGTGGTCAAGTACTGGTGAAGTAGTGATCAAATGGTCGAAGGATCACTTAAATTGTAGGGTATGGTATGTGTAGTGACATGATGATGGTTAAAGTGATCGATGAAATGATCAAGACGTTATGCCGACTGCTAAGTTCAGAAAGTAATGTCCTTACTATCGGCAATTTCCCTGACAGGAGCGCCTCGAGCACTGATTTTGTATTGATCAATAGCACCTAGTGGTACAGTCGACACACATGGACAATAGTTACAGCCGGTCAAAGTTTCAACCGTCAAATAAGAAAATATGTTAGACAAAATATTAAAATTATTGGTCAAATACAGAAATATATCACCCAAACTTATAAAAAGTAGGAACATATGTTAACCAAATGGAAAATATCTTAGCCAAATAGGAAAATTTGTTAGCCAAATAGAAAAAATATTGACCACGTAACGATATATCTTGTCCACACTTATGAAAAGTAGGGAAATTTGTTAGTCAAATGAGAAAAAAGATTGACCACGTAACGAAATACCCCCCAAAAAACTTAGGAAAAGTACGAAACTTTGTTAAGCAAGTATGAAAAGGTATCGGCCAAACAGAGAAATATATCACCCAAACTTATAAAAAGTAGGAACATATGTTAACCAAATGGAAAATATCTTGGCCAAATAGGAAAATTTGTTAGCCAAATGGGGAAAATATTGTCCAAGTAACGAAATATCCCCCAACAAACTTAGGAAAAGTACGAAACTTTATTAAGCAAGTATGAAAAGGTATCGACCAAACAGAGAAATATATCACCCAAACTTATAAAAAGTAGGAACATATGTTAACCAAATGGAAAATATCTTGGCCAAATAGGAAATATTGTTCGCCAAATAGAAAAAATATTGACCACGTAACGATATATCTTGTCCACACTTATGAAAAGTAGGAAATTTTTTAGTCAAATGAGGAAAATATTGACCACGTAACGAAATACCCCCCAAAAAACTTAGGAAAAGTACGAAACTTTGTTAAGCAAGTATGAAAAGGTATCGACCAAGTAGAGAAATATATCACCCAAACTTATAAAAAGTAGGAACATATGTTAACCACAGAGAAATTACCTTGGCCAAATAGGAAAATTTGTTAGCCAAATGGGGAAAATATTGTCCAAGTGACGAAATACCCCCCAACAAACTTAGGAAAAGTACGAAACTTTGTTAAGCAAGTATGAAAAGGTATCGGCCAAACAGAGAAATATAACACCCAAACTTATGAAAAGTAGGAAACTTTGTTAGCCAAAGTGAAAAAACCTAGGTCAAGTAAGAAAATTATGATAGCCAAATGTGAAAAGTGTCGGCCAAATACAGAAATTGCTCAACCAAACTTATAAAACGTAGGAAAATTTTTATTCAAACGGGAAAGCTATTGAACAACTAGGAAAATGTAATAGTCAAAGAAGAAGAATATTGAACAAGTAATGAAATATATCATTCAAACTTATGAAAAGTAGGAAGCCTTGATAACCAAATGTGAAAAATATCACTCAAAGAGAGAAATAGCTCGCCCCAACGTATAAAAAGTAGGAAAATTGTCGACCAAAGGGGGAAAAGTTAGACCAAATACAGAAATATCTCGACCAAACTTATAAAAATCTAGGAAAAAATAGTACCCAACACAACTAAAAGGCTGACTAAAGTTATAAATCCAAACTTATAAAAATAACCAAATAGGAAAACATATTGACCAAGTACAGACATATATCAATTAAACTTATAAACTTGTCGTCCAAAGTGATAAAAAACAAAGAAAGGCTGTCAGCCAGTCTAAGAAATAGGTATGGAAAAGTAAGTCGACCAAGACTACAGAAGTTATATTTTTATTTCCTTTTTTTTTTCCCCCTTTTTTTTCTGAGCTTGGTCGACTTACTTTTCCATACCTATTTCTTAGACTGGCTGACAGCCTTTCTTTGTTTTTTATCACTTTGGACGACAAGTTTATAAGTTTAATTGATATATGTCTGTACTTGGTCAATATGTTTTCCTATTTGGTTATTTTTATAAGTTTGGATTTATAACTTTAGTCAGCCTTTTAGTTGTGTTGGGTACTATTTTTTCCTAGATTTTTATAAGTTTGGTCGAGATATTTCTGTATTTGGTCTAACTTTTCCCCCTTTGGTCGACAATTTTCCTACTTTTTATACGTTGGGGCGAGCTATTTCTCTCTTTGAGTGATATTTTTCACATTTGGTTATCAAGGCTTCCTACTTTTCATAAGTTTGAATGATATATTTCATTACTTGTTCAATATTCTTCTTCTTTGACTATTACATTTTCCTAGTTGTTCAATAGCTTTCCCGTTTGAATAACAATTTTCCTACGTTTTATAAGTTTGGTTGAGCAATTTCTGTATTTGGCCGACACTTTTCACATTTGGCTATCATAATTTTCTTACTTGACCTAGGTTTTTTCACTTTGGCTAACAAAGTTTCCTACTTTTCATAAGTTTGGGTGTTATATTTCTCTGTTTGGCCGATACCTTTTCATACTTGCTTAACAAAGTTTCGTACTTTTCCTAAGTTTGTTGGGGGGTATTTCGTCACTTGGACAATATTTTCCCCATTTGGCTAACAAATTTTCCTATTTGGCCAAGGTAATTTCTCTGTGGTTAACATATGTTCCTACTTTTTATAAGTTTGGGTGATATATTTCTCTACTTGGTCGATACCTTTTCATACTTGCTTAACAAAGTTTCGTACTTTTCCTAAGTTTTTTGGGGGGTATTTCGTTACGTGGTCAATATTTTCCTCATTTGACTAAAAAATTTCCTACTTTTCATAAGTGTGGACAAGATATATCGTTACGTGGTCAATATTTTTTCTATTTGGCGAACAATATTTCCTATTTGGCCAAGATATTTTCCATTTGGTTAACATATGTTCCTACTTTTTATAAGTTTGGGTGATATATTTCTCTGTTTGGTCGATACCTTTTCATACTTGCTTAATAAAGTTTCGTACTTTTCCTAAGTTTGTTGGGGGATATTTCGTTACTTGGACAATATTTTCCCCATTTGGCTAACAAATTTTCCTATTTGGCCAAGATATTTTCCATTTGGTTAACATATGTTCCTACTTTTTATAAGTTTGGGTGATATATTTCTCTGTTTGGCCGATACCTTTTCATACTTGCTTAACAAAGTTTCGTACTTTTCCTAAGTTTTTTGGGGGGTATTTCGTTACGTGGTCAATATTTTCCTCATTTGACTAAAAAATTTCCTACTTTTCATATGTGTGGACAAGATATATCGTTACGTGGTCAATATTTTTTCTATTTGGCGAACAATATTTCCTATTTGGCCAAGATATTTTCCATTTGGTTAACATATGTTCCTACTTTTTATAAGTTTGGGTGATATATTTCTCTGTTTGGTCGATACCTTTTCATACTTGCTTAACAAAGTTTCGTACTTTTCCTAAGTTTGTTGGGGGATATTTCGTTACTTGGACAATATTTTCCCCATTTGGCTAACAAATTTTCCTATTTGGCCAAGATATTTTCCATTTGGTTAACATATGTTCCTACTTTTTATAAGTTTGGGTGATATATTTCTCTGTTTGGCCGATACCTTTTCATACTTGTTTAACAAAGTTTCGTACTTTACCTAAGTTTGTTGGAGGGTATTTCGTCACTTGGACAATATTTTCCCCATTTGGCTAACAAATTTTCCTATTTGGCCAAGGTAATTTCTCTGTGGTTAACATATGTTCCTACTTTTTATAAGTTTGGGTGATATATTTCTCTACTTGGTCGATACCTTTTCATACTTGTTTAACAAAGTTTCGTACTTTTCCTAAGTTTGTTGGGGGAAATTTCGTTACTTGGACAATATTTTCCCCATTTGGCTAACAAATGTTCCTACTTTTCATAAGTGTGGACAAGATATATCGTTACGTGGTCAATATTTTTTCTATTTGGCTAACAATATTTCCTATTTGGCCAAGATATTTTCCATTTGGTTAACATATGTTCCTACTTTTTATAAGTTTGGGTGATATATTTCTCTGTTTGGTCGATACCTTTTCATACTTGTTTAACAAAGTTTCGTACTTTTCCTAAGTTTGTTGGGGGATATTTCGTTACTTGGACAATATTTTCCCCATTTGGCTAACAAATTTTCCTATTTGGCCAAGATATTTTCCATTTGGTTAACATATGTTCTTACTTTTTATAAGTTTAGGTGATATATTTCTCTGTTTGGTCGATACCTTTTCATACTTGCTTAACAAAGTTTCGTACTTTTCATAAGTTTGGTTTGGGTATTTCGTTACTTGGTCAATCTTTTTTCTCATTTGACTAACAAATTTCCCTACTTTTCATAAGTGTGGACAAGATATATCGTTACGTGGTCAATATTTTTTCTATTTGGCTAACAAATTTTCCTATTTGGCTAAGATATTTTCCATTTGGTTAACATATGTTCCTACTTTTTATAAGTTTGGGTGATATATTTCTGTATTTGACCAATAATTTTAATATTTTGTCTAACATATTTTCTTATTTGACGGTTGAAACTTTGACCGGCTGTAACTATTGTCCATGTGTGTCGACTGTACCACTAGGTGCTATTGATCAATACAAAATCAGTGCTCGAGGCGCTCCTGTCAGGGAAATTGCCGATAGTAAGGACATTACTTTCTGAACTTAGCAGTCGGCATAACGTCTTGATCATTTCATCGATCACTTTAACCATCATCATGTCACTACACATACCATACCCTACAATTTAAGTGATCCTTCGACCATTTGATCACTACTTCACCAGTACTTGACCACTATTTGACTATGTCCTTACTTATTTTACCATCACCGTTTCACTACACGTACCATACCCTATAATTTAAGTGGTCATTCGACTACTTGACCACTACTTGACCACTATATGAGCACCACTTGACCAACTCTTGATTATCACCATGTCACTATACCTACTTTCACCGACAATTTAAGTAGTCACTCGACCATTTACCACTACTTGGCCACTACTTGAGCACGTCATCGATCACTTTAACCAACACAGGTTCACTACACGTACTTTCCCTTACAATTTAAGTGGTCACTCGACCATTTGATCACTACTTCACCAGTACTTGACCACTATTTGACTATGTCCTTACTTATTTTACCATCACCGTTTCACTACACGTACCATACCCTATAATTTAAGTGGTCATTCGACTACTTGACCACTATTTGAGCACCACTTGACCAACTCTTGATCATCACCATGTCACTATACCTACTTTCACCGACAATTTAAGTAGTCACTCGACCATTTACCACTACTTGGCCACTACTTGAGCACGTCATCGATCACTTTAACTAATACAGGTTCACTACACGTACTTTCCCTTACAATTTAAGTTGTCACTCGACCATTTGATCACTACTTCACCAGTACTTGACCACTATTTGACTATGTCCTTACTTATTTTACCATCACCGTTTCACTACACGTACCATACCCTATAATTTAAGTGGTCATTCGACTACTTGACCACTACTTGACCCTATTTGAGCACCACTTGACCAACTCTTGATCATCACCATGTCACCATACCTACTTTCACCGACAATTTAAGTAGTCATTCGACCATTTACCACTACTTGGCCACTACTTGAGCACGTCATCGATCACTTTAACCAACACAGGTTCACTACACGTACTTTCCCTTACAATTTAAGTAGTCATTCGACCATTTACCACTACTTGGCCACTACTTGAGCACGTCATCGATCACTGTAACCAACACAGGTTCACTACACGTACTTTCCCTTACAATTTAAGTGGTCACTCGACCATTTGACCAGTACTTGCCCGCTACTTGATCACTACTTGACAACGTCACTACTTAATTTATTTATCTCTGTTTCACTACACGTACCATACCCTACAATTTTCTCACTTGAGCGGTTGACCACTGGTTGAGCACTACTTGACCACTGCTTAACCACGTTGTCGACCATTTTACCATCACCGTTTCAATATACGTACTTTTCTCTACCTTTTAAGTGTTCATTCGACCACTTGACCACTGGTTGACCGCTACTTGACCATGTCATCGATCACTTTAACCACTACCATAATCTTAGGGACATCGTCATCTACAATTTAAGTGGTCACTCGACCACTTGACCACTACTTGACCATTGGTTGACCACTACTTGACCACTAATTTACCACCCTTTAATCATCACCATATCATTATAACCACTTTTCCCTAAAATTTCCTCACTTGACCACTACTTGACCACTGCTTGACCACTAATTTACCATCCTTTAATCATCACCATATCATTACAATCACTGTTCCCTAAAATTTCCCTAAAATTTTCGTCACTTAACCAACACTTGACCACTACTTGACCACTACTTGACCACTGCTTGACCACTAATTTACCATCCTTTAATCATCACCATATCATTACAATCACTGTTCCCTAAAATTTCCCTAAAATTTTCGTCACTTAACCAACACTTGACCACTACTTGACCACTAATTTACCACCCTTTAAGCATCCTCATATCATTACAATCACTTTTCCCTAAAATTTTCCTTGCTTGACCACTAATACCTGGTACCCACCTCTTACCGCCGAATGATACTCCACTATATCCATTACAATCAGCGATCTTTAGCTTTCAGGGTTTCATTTGTAACACGTGTTATGATAGTAAAAAAGCCACGGTGACCCTCTACAGACCACTAATAACCACTACCCACCTCTTACCAACGAATTTCATTAAGCTATATCCGCTACAGTCAATATTATCGGGCATTTTTACTTTTTAAGGTTTTCATTTGTACCCCGTATGATGATAGTGTATAGGCCACTACGACACTCTACAAAGCACTTCTAGCCGCTACCCACCCCTTACCAACAAATTTCACTAAGCTATACCCGCTGCAATCAATATTATCGGCCATTTTTACTTTTTAAGGTTTTCATTTGTAACCCTGTGATAATAGTGTATAGGCCACTACGACACTCTAAAAAGCACTAATAGCCGCTACCCACCCCTCACCAACGAATTTCACTAAGCTATACCCGCTAAAATCAATATTATCGGCCATTTTTACTTTTTAAGGTTTTCATTTGTAACCCGTATGATGATAGTAAAAACGCCACGGTGACCCTCTACAAAGCACTAATAGCCGCTACCCACCCCTCACCAACGAATTTCACTAAGCTATACCCGCTAAAATCAATATTATCGGACATTTTTACTTTTTAAGGTTTTCATTTGTAACCCTGTGATGATAGTGTTTAAACCCAAATCACCTAGCGTCACCCCACGAGCTCACCCCCTCTCCACCACCCCGCACCCCGTCGTTATTTAGTTTTATTTTTTATTTATTTTATTTTATTTTTTAATAATTAATTAAAATTTTTATACACCCACTCAATAGTTATCTGCCCTTAGAAACATAAAATCTTAGAATTATCACCCTTAGATATGACCTAGATATCACCCCTTACACCAACCCAACTATATGACCGAGGGGGAGTGAAAATCAGCCGAGGTCAAGGTCAATCCTCCACAATCCTCCAAATCATACACGTATGACACGGTAAATCATTGTGGCACACGACCAGCCAAACAATGTTGGGTCTGAATGCGACGTCCTGTAATTGATAGCACACATACACACAAACACACACGCTCACACGACAGTACACCCACGCTTTGGTCATGTAATGACACGTTAAAGCATGGTGGCACACGACCAACAAATCAATGTTGGGGCTGCAAGCGACGTCCTGTAATTGATTAAAGAAAAGAGAGGAAGAGTGACGAGAGAGAGAGAGAGAGCGGTAGAGAGGGAGAAAGAGGTAGGGAGGGAGATACCGAGGGTGAGAGAGAGCTAGAGAGGTAGAGGTAGAAGGAGAGAAGGAGAGAGAGGGAGAGAGAGAGAGAGAGAGAGAGAGAGAGAGAGGTAGAGGGAGAAAGACAACCAGCGCGGGAGAGAAAAAGAGAGAATGATAGAGATAGTAAGAGAGACAATAGAGAAAAGCGAGAGAGAGTAAGAGTGACGAGAGAGAGAGCGAGAGAGAGAGAGAGAGAGAGAGAGAGAGAGAGTGAGAGAGAGAGAGAGAGAGAGAGAGAGAGAGAGAGAGAGAGAGAGAGAGAGAGAGAGAGAAATTTACAGCAAATAGAAAATACATATTTGCACTGAATTCTTGCATGCCTGACCACAGCATATTTGACCACAACTCGACTAGTCGTAAAAGGTAATTATCGTCATGCTTTATCTACCGGTTATCTGTAACCGTTGGACGCGGCTATTCTCATATCGCTCGGCTTGTGGTCGGTGAAGCTTTATGGTTGAGTGGTATCGGAAAATCTCACGGTCGCTGGTCGTTGAATTTCTCGCGGGGCGTGATGGGTTATTGTGTGATCTTTACCTGGTGGCGCAGGTAACAGTTGGCGGTCAGGGGAGTTAAGTGTGTAAAAGGGGCGACAAGAGAAATGAATCAGCTCCCTTGGTTTATTTTTATTTATGTTTGTAAAAAAGGGCCGTTATTTGTGTTGTTTATTTATATATGTTAATGTATATCTCGGGAAGTTATGGCTTATTTTAAAGGAGGACTAGAGTTTTTTATATTGACGTACCTACTCGCCAATATACATACAAGAAATTTAGGTGTTATAATGTGTTTTAGAGTTAATTTTTAATAAAATTGATTGGGTGGTTAGTATATTTTCTAAACCAGATTTCCACCAAGCCCTTAAAGTTGACACATGGGGTCGGGACTTCTGCTGAAGAGTACAAAAGTTTATTCATGCGGTCATTATTTGACGTACTCGAGTTAGCTCGAGAGATGGACTAAATCATTTTCTGTCATATTGACTTCGGTCTCCCTCATCGAAGCGGATCGTTATGACTGGAGGTCGCGCACACCTCACCGCACACGCACGCACACACACACACACACACACACACACACACACACACACACACACACTGGGACTCGAGCCCGGCAACTATTGTGTCTACTTATATAAATATTCCACATACCCGGGGCTTGTCTCGTTGTCCGCCCCGCCCGCCCCACCACCACCGCCGCCGCCACCGCTGCCGCCGCCCCACCCCTCGGTACCAGAAGTAGTCATCACGACAACCGGAAGTGGTCACCCAAACCCAAGAAAATAACCGCAAATTTTTAAAAAAGCGGTCCCCGAAGGTCTCAGTTTCGTGACGTCAGAGCATAGGACCATGACTTTTTATATAGTAAAAAATGACGTCAGCCGAAGGACACGTGTCCTAAAATCCTAATCAAATGCAACATCCCTTACTACTATGCTGAACTCAATCGTCTTAACATTGATATTGCTGGCCTGCAAGAGACTCGCCTCGCTGAGGAAGGGTCACTCAGGGAAAACAATTACACCTTTATTTGGAAGGGAAGAGGGCAGGCAGAAAAATAGCAACACGGTGTGGGCTTTGCAGTGAAGAATTCGCTACTGGGAATTATTGATATCCCAGCTGGAGGTAATGAAAGATTATTATCACTGCGCTTGGCAACCTCTTGTGGATTTGCCACCATTCTCACTGCATATGCACCGACACTCGCTTCCTCTGATGATGTGAAGGATACGTTCTATGAGCAGCTAGACTCTGCGATCAAGGAGTTTCTCAAGGAGCTTCTCCAATAGCTGCGTCAGACTTAAAATTGAATGCCAACTAATCAACAATCTGGGATGCATCCACCCAGCCGGAATTAATACGGTTGTGGACGCTACAGTATAACTGTGGCATCTTCTCCAATTGTACACACTATCTATTACTATGCTGTCCCTCCCCCCCCCCCCCATACCTAGACTTAATTGTCCTCACTTTCCTATATTTTCATAGCAGACTGTTCACATATTTTTGGCTACTCAAATTCTTTTTGGCAAGCCATTTTTAATTCAGCTGGCCAAGTCACCTTTTCGGCCTCACATGGCTAAGTTATAGATCGTGTGTTAGTGTATTGTGGTCTTTCGTTTGCTGTATCTCGTTGTTAGCTGTGTTGTCATTGACAAAGATTCTGAGAATCGAAACGTCTGTGTGTCGTATTGTATGCGTTCGTGTGTATTTTATCTTATTTCATTATTCATTTTTATATTTATTGAGTGCTTCTGATTTCGGATTTTTCATCTGTATTTCGCGACACGTGGATCTCCTTGTAAGGTATGTGCAACGTTTGTTGATGTTTAGTTCGTTTTTTCTCGCAGGAGTTTAAAATACCTATTTGTTTCCATTTCATATTGTTATATCCTGCTGCAGCCGCTGCTTTTTCTCTGCGATCAAGGCAGTTCCAAAAATCCGACTACATTTATATGCTCGGTGATTTCAATGCTCGTGTGGGCAAGGACTCGAGTTCATGGCCAGTGTGCCTTGGAAAATACAACATCGGTCGCATGAATGATAATGGGCAAAGGCTGCTGGAGCATTGCACTAGAAATGACCTATGTATTACAAACTCCTTTTTTAAAACAAAAGAGATGCATAAGGTCACATGGAAACATCCAAGATTCGGCCATTGGCATCAGCTGGACTTCATTATCACACGGAGACAACATCTGAACCATACATCATTAACTCGAAGTTACTACAGTGCTGACTGTGATACAGATCATTCTTTGGTTGTTGCAATGGTTAGACTGAGACCAAAGATAATCTACACAGCTAAACACAAGTCTAGCCCCAGGATTAATATTATTAACACTCACGATCCTGGAAAGTGCTTTGAATTTCAACAGCAACTTGAAGACGCTTTCAATGATACATCAGAAAATTGTATAGTAAATGATAAATGGAGTAAACTTAAGGAAACTATTTATAAAACAGCGGTAGGGGTTTACGGCACTGTGGATCATAAGAGGCAGGACTGGTTTGCGGCAAACAGCCAGATACTGCAGCCCTTGATTGATAAAAAGAAGATAGCTCTCTTAAGAAACAAGGAAAGACCAACGCGTAACACTCTGAGTGAGCTGAAGCAAGCGAGGAAGGATGTACAAAAGGCTGCCAGGCAGTGTGCGAATGACTATTGGATCAAGTTATGTGAGTCCATTCAAATCGCAAGTGATAAGGGAAACATCAGAAGCATGTATGAAGGGATAAAGAAAGCCTGTGGTCCAATGATCAAAAGAAGTGCACCGCTGAAAACCTTGACTGGACAAATCATCACTGATAAGAAACAGCAGATGGATAGATGGGTCGAGCACTATTTAGAGCTTTACTCAAGTGAGACCAAGCTAGCGGATGATGCCCTCAACGCTATAGAGGCCCTGCCAACTCTTGACCACCTGGACACACTTCCCACTATAACAGAAGTAAAGTTTGCTATAAATGAGCTTGCATCTGGCAAGGCTCCAGGTAAGGATGGGATTCCAATAGAGGTAATCAGGAGTGGGCAAGACACACTCGCTCTACAGATCCACCAGCTAATAGAGCTATGCTGGTGAGAAGGACAAGTCCCACAGGATTTCAAAGATTCAAGAATCATAACACTGTACAAGAACAAGGGCGATCGGAGCGACTGTAACAACTATAGGGGTATCTCACTTTTGTGTATTGTTGGGAAAGTATTTGCCAGAATTGTTCTGCGCAGACTTCAAGTCCTGGGAGATCAAAGTCTACCCCGAATCACAGTGCGGCTTCCGTCAGAACCGGTCTACCATTGATATGATATTCTCATTGCGACAGATGCAAGAAAAATGCCGGGAACAAAATCAGCCACTGTTTATTGCCTTCATCGACCTCACAAAGGCATTCGATTTGGTCAGTCGTGAGGGTCTGTTCAAAGCACTAAAGAAGATTGGCTGTCCACCAACTCTTCTGTCCATTGTGGAATCGTTCCACACAGGCATGAAGGGTATAATCTAGTTTGATGGCTCAACTTCAGAAGAGTTTGAAATCAAGAGTGGAGTTAAGCAAGGTTGTGTACTATCCCCCACCCTCTTTGGGATATACTTTTCACTTCTACTGAAATATGCCTTTCGTGATCAGGATGACGGTATATACATTCACTCACGCTCAGATGGTGGCCTCTATAATGCTCAGAGATTGAAGGCCAAGACCAAAATTAGCAGGGTAAGTAGTATAGTATGCGCTTTTGCCACCTCAAAATTGGGAGTGGGGATGGGGATTGTGGGGAGTATTTTGTTATATAGCTCTATGTGACGTCATCGCACTCCCCCTGAAATCGACTCCCCATTCTCAATGGGGAGTCAAAGGGGTATAACTCATGTTTGGTCTTATTACATCCCTTTAAAAGCCGGTGCGGGTGGCGGGCGGTGGGGGGCGACCGGGCGTGAGTGCGCGTGCGGTGCGAAAGTGGTCGGTGTTCGAATCCAATAAAATATATGAAAAATACGACCGTTAACCGTTCTACAAACTGTCGTTTTTTCCTGTACCTAACATACCATAACATAATTGGGGGACGATGCATCAATAACATTAGATATGCAGATGATACAGTCTTGATTGCAGACAATGAACAGGATCTGCAAAATTTAGTAGATGCGGTTGTTACACACAGTGAACAACAAGGGTTAGAATTAAATTGTAAAAAGACACAGATTATGGTCGTCACTAGGAAGAGCGAAATACCACAGTGTAATATACAAGTAAATGGGAATATTCTTCAACAAGTGAATAGGTACAATTATCTCGGAACAGTAATAACATCTGATGGGAGATGCCTTGAAGAGATTAGAACAAGGATCGCCATGGCAAAAGTAGCCTTTAGCAAGATGAAAAACATACTGACCAATAAAAAGATGTCAATTGAAACGAGAAAAAGAGTGTTGAGATGCTACATAGAACCTGTACTTTTATATGGATGTGAAGCTTGGACAATGAGCAGCCAGGCTGAAAAACATCTGATGGCTGTAGAAATGTGGTTTCTGAGGAAAATGCAAAGAATACCATGGATAGCCAGAAAGACCAATGAACAAGTCCTTCAAGAAACAAATGAAGATCGTAAACTGATCAGAGACATTAGACGTAGACAGTCACAATTTTTTGGGCATGTTATGAGAAGAAATGATTTGGAGAACTTGGTGACAACTGGTAAGATCGAGGGGAACAGACCAAGGGGAAGACCTAGAAACAAGTATCTGGATGGCTTGGCCTTGTGGCATGGTCGTGACAGAAACACGGAACTGATCCACGACTCTGTTGATCGAGTGAGATGGCAGAACATGACCGCCCACGCTTACCGGCCAAGCCATCCAGATACTTGTTTCTAGGTCTTCCCCTTGGTCTGTTCCCCTCGATCTTACCAGTTGTCACCAAGTTCTCCAAATCATTTCTTCTCATAACATGCCCAAACAATTGTGACTGTCTACGTCTAATGTCTCTGATCAGTTTACGATCTTCATTTGTTTCTTGAAGGACTTGTTCATTGGTCTTTCTGGCTGTCCATGGTATTCTTTGCATTTTCCTCAGAAACCACATTTCTACAGCCATCAGATATTTTTTCATCCTGGCTGCTCATTGTCCAAGCTTCACATCCATATAAAAGTACAGGTTCTATGTAGCATCTCAACACTCTTTTTCTCGTTTCAATTGACATCTTTTTATTGGTCAGTATGTTTTTCATCTTGCTAAAGGCTACTTTTGCCATGGCGATTCTTGTTCTAATCTCTTCAAGGCATCTCCCATCAGATGTTATTACTGTTCCGAGGTAATTGTACCTATTCACTTGTTGAAGAGTATTCCCATTTACTTGTATATTACACTGTGGTATTTCGTTCTTCTTAGTGACGACCATAATCTGTGTCTTTTTACAATTTAATTCTAACCCTTGTTGTTCACTATGTGTAACAACCGCATCTACTAAATTTTGCAGGTCCTGTTCATTGTCTGCAATCAAGACTGTATCATCTGCATATCTAATGTTATTGATGCATCGTCCCCCAATGTTGATTCCTTCCATATTTTCAATATTTCTGAAAATATTTTCACTGTACAGGGAAAACAGATCTGGAGACATTACACATCCCTGTCTCACACCTCTCTTAATAGGCTGATATTGGCTTACTTCATTATCAACTCTTATGGCAGCTTGTTGTTTCCAATATATGTTTTTTACAAGTCTAAGGTCTTTCCCATCAATTTGTAGATCTTCAAGCATCCTTATCATGTTGACATGTCTCACTTTATCAAAAGCCTTTGTGTAGTCAATGAAGCAAAGGTGTAGATCTTTGTTTACTTCTATAGAACGTTCGATTACGGTTCTCAGTATATACACAGCATTTACTGTACCCTTGCCTACTACAAACCCACATTGTTCTTCTCCTATTTCAGGTTGTATTTTCCTCCTAACTCTTTGCATGATAATTCTTAGCAAAATCTTCGTGATGTGACTCATTATACTAATTGTTCGATGTTGATCACATTCCAAGGCTCCTGATTTCTTTGGGATGGATGGATGGATCTTCTAGATCCGTGTTAAGATAAATACACATGTCAAAAAATTTAAAAAAGTTTAAAAAATTAAAAATTTTTTTAAAAAGTTTCAAAATGTCAGAAACTGCAAGTTAAGCAAGCACCATGCGTTCAAAGTGTAAAAAACTTAAGATTCCAACCAATTTTAACAAATTTAAAAAAAGTTTAAAAAATGTTTTAAATTTAAAAAGTTTCAAAATGTCAGAAACTGAAAGTTAAGCAAGCAACACGCGTTCAAAGTTTAAAACACTTAAGATAAATACACATGTCAAAAAATTTAAAAAAGTTTAAAAAATTTTAAAAATTTTAAAAAGATTCAAAAAGTCAGAAACTGAAAGTTAAGCAAGCAACACGCGTTCAAAGTTTAAAACACTTAAGATTTCAACCAATTTTAACAAATTTAAAAACATTTTAAAAATTTTAAAAAGTTTCAAAATGTCAGAAACTGAAAGTTAAGCAAGCAACACGCGTTCAAAGTTTAAAACACTTAAGATTTCAACCAATTTTAACAAATTTAAAAAAGTTTAAAAAATTAAAAACATTTTTTAAAGTTTCAAAATGTCAGAAACTGAAAGTTAAGCAAGCAACACGCGTTCAAAGTTTACAACACTTAAGATTTCAACCAATTTTAACAAATTTAAAAAAAGTTTTAAACATTTTTAAATGCTTTAAACAGTGTCAAAGTTAAGGAAGTAACCACTGATCACTACAGTATTTTGTTTTGTTGTCTCTACAGATTGAAAAATTTTGCTAACACGAAGGGAGAAGTCTTTTGAGCTATTTATAACCAAGGAAATCTCAACCAGTCTCGACAAAAATCAACGTTATCACAGACATACAGGTTTGTTGATGCTCTTGTTCCGTCACATCACCGCATCTCTGCCTCGTCTATACTTGTTTATGTATATGTCTTTTGAAAAATTAGTCTTGTATCATGAACATGTATGATCACTAACCTGTCTTATTTCTACAGCTATGTATTGTTTACTTGCCGTTGACTAAAGTATTTTGATTTGTTTTCTACAGATTGAAACTTTGCTAACGCTGGAAGTATCGTCTTGGGCTGTGTATAACTGAAGAAAGCTTGACACAACCTAAACTGTGAACTCGACACAACTGATATTTTGTCACTCTCGGTACAATCGGACGTTGTCTCAAATATAGGTACGTGTGATAGATGTTTTACTCATTGTGTGTTGAATATATTAAACGAAATATCAGTATATCACTATTTCTGCTGTCTATATGCATTCACACTGTGTCATTGTATATATTATACCAAGATACCTATAACGTCACTGACTTAAGCTTCCTTAATGTTGTAGCGCTTACACACACACACACACACACACACACACACACACACACACACACACTTATTCCATTCTTCTGCTTGGTGTCTCATGCAAAGGTGTTTGGTAATTTCAACAGACTGTCGTGCTGCATCACTGACCAGTATCTACCAACAAGGAGAGACATCAGTGTGTTTGGTAATTCTAACAACCTGTCGTGCTGTATCACTGACCAGCATCTACCAACAAGGAGAGCCATCATCGCAACAAGTGGACAAGTTGTCATCACACAGTTGGTCTGGATAGTACAATCAGGTTGGTTCTTTATTACTCTCTCTCTCTCTCTCTCTCTCTCTCTCTCTCTCTCTCTCTCTCTCTCTCTAATATATGTATATAAATATATAATAAAAGAAAATATAAGATTATTGGAATTTCACAGCTACTTCTTGGAAATTATACAACAGTAAAGTTAAATCATTAAAAATATTGAGAAAATTTAACGATGTCTGAGCATTTAAAAATATAAAAGTCACGTTTAAATATCCCAAAATAACTACATAAATATTGAACATTAAAAATATAAGATGTAAACACATATGTAAACATTTATATATTGAGCATTAAAAATGTGATATGTAATATGGTGTTGTGTATTTTGTTCTCTTACAGATACTTGTGTGGCGTATTCAGACCAGTGTCTTCAACTATAAAAGATGGCTTCAACAAGTACCGACATGTCCAACACAAAGTAAGAAGGTCATTTGTGTGTCATTTGTGGGCAAGTGTTCACAGCAAGTCAAAATCTGCTGCGTCACATTCGGGACAGCCACGAAAATAAACAAAAGGTTTCTTGTCCTACGTGTGGTAATCTTTTTAAACGACAAGATGGCCTACAAAGACATATAAGAACACTTCACGGGATACCATCATCACCGTCATCATCATCATCGTCATCATCATCAATACCCTCATCATCAACACCTCCATCATCATCATCAACTTCATCACGCAAACGAAGAGCAGATACAAACACCAATAAAAAACAGAAGCACCCAGCTAAAAAACAAAAACAAGAAAAGATACTTAACGAACTCATAGACGAGGAAGCCGACATATTGTTTTATGAAGAACTGGAGACTATTTGCGAACTACCACAGGACGTCCAACAAAAATATAAAGAACACTGGACAGCCATTAGGACTCATCAGAACATCCACAAGCATATATCGACATATAATTTCTTTCATCGACCAGACTCAACACAACCAATATATTGGACCAACAGGTTAGAGACAATATTTAATGGTCAGACCAGTAGATTCAAAATTAACTATAGCCACCGCATCATATTAAGACACATGGAGACAAAGGACCTTAGCTTTTTTCATGCCTCATCGAACAACGCCTGTGAATTAGACGTCCCCATAGTAATCAACAACAAACAAGACTTTGACGAATTTATAGAGATAGTTAAGGCAAGCGACATGTTTAACTATGCATTACACACTAGGCCCGACACCAAATACATTGTAGAGACGATTCCTGCGACTAGTGTTTATATATACCACATGACAGAAAACCCCATCGGCTGCTGTCTAGAAGACATACCATTGCACATCACTCAAAACAGGGCCATCAACACACTGCAACGCGATGCAAACCATGCTACACATTACACCGATAATCTGTGTTTCTTTCGTTGTCTGGCGTTATTCCAGGGTGAGAATATAAAGGCTCTAAGTACACCCACTCAAAAGTTAGCACACCGATGGCAGAAATCCCAAAATATGGAGTCTCTAGATAGGTTTCCGGGAGTTAGGTTAGTTGATATCCCTAATTTAGAAAAATGTTTTTCACTTAATATAGATATTTTTGAATACGACGACACCCAGTCCCTGATCCCAAAACTTAGGGGTAGTGGTAGTTATGATAAAACATTAAGATTGCTAGCTTATAGAGACCATTTTATGTATATTAATAACATTGACAGAGTAGCTAGGTCTTTTTCTTGTCCTGGTTATGGGAAGATATGGAAATTATTTAGGGATATGGATAGACACTATAAAACCTGTAGTGGAGGCAAAACCAAACATGCCTATAAAGGTGGGGTATACAGTGTGACCGAGACCATATGGGAAACTATTCAGTCACATGGTATAGACGTAGATACGGACTTTGTGTATCCCTACAGAGCCACCTACGACTTTGAGTGTTATTTTGACACTAACACTCTCCCCAAGGAAACAAATTCCACAAAATTCTTAGGTAAACATGTCCTTCTTAGCTGTTCAGTGGCGTCAAATGTCCCTGACTTTAAGGACCCGGTTTGTTTTATCACAACGGGTGAACCTCTGGACTTGGTGAAAATGATGCTTGAGCATCTGACGCGGATTTCTGAGGCAGCTTATGTCTCGCTACGCAAGAAATTTGATACTGAGTACACAGAGTTGGAGGAGTACCCCCATTTAGTCGAAAAGTTAGATGAGTACTTGAAAGCATTACCGGTCATTTGGGTTCAACTCGGGAAAATATGATATCAACGTAATTAAACCTTACTTTATAGATTATTTCCTCTCTGTCACTGGTGTTCCCTTTAAATATGTGGTAAAAAGAAATAACAATTTTATGAGCATCGCGTCTGAAAAATTACCGTTTCTAGACATCATTAATTACCTAGCCTCGGGGTTTAGCTATTCCAAATATTTAGCGGCTTATGAGGTAGAAGAAACCAAGGGGTTCTTTTGTTACGAGTATATCACCTCCTTAGATAGATTAAAGGAGACTAGTTTACCCCCACACAAGGCGTTTTATTCACATTTGAAAAAGTCCAACATTTCAGATGCTGACTATGCCTACTGCCAACGAGTATGGAGCGAGCACCGTATGTCGACACTGGAAGATTTCTTGGTCTGGTACAACAATAAAGATGTAGGTCCCTTTATCGAGGCATTAGATAAGAAAGTTGCATTTTACGCGGATATAAGGGTAGATATTTTTAAAGATGCCATCTCTGTTCCAGGGGTAACTATGAAATATCTGTTTAAGACCATCCCCAAAGATGTTTCATTTTCTTTATGCGGCAAGACTGATAGTGGGCTGCACACCACTATTAGAAAGAACATTGTCGGGGGTCCCTCGATCATTTTTCACAGATACCATGAGGTAGGTGAGACTTTGATCAGAGGAGTGAACAAAGTGAAATCCATTAAGGGGTATGATGCCAACGCTCTTTATCTGTGGGCCCTAATGCAGCCAATGTCCACAGATTTTCCTGTAATACGAAACACAGAAGATGGGTTCAAGCCCCATAAGGTTGGTTTTTACACAGTGCAGTGTAGAGAGTGGTTGGCTTGGGTGTCCCATAGTAACAACATAGAGCTAAAAACCCAGTTTAATGGCCGGGAGATGTCTCTAGGCAGCCGACACATTAGAGTTGATGGGTGGGATAAAAAGTCTAAAACCGTCTACCAGTTTCACGGTTGTTTGTGGCACGGACACCAAGATTGTGTGCTGACACGTGGTAAAGTGGTTAACCCAGTCAACAAGAAACCTTTGGTAGATTTGTTTGCCAAAACGCGTGAAATTCGCGAGTATTTGGTGAAAGAGGCCAATGTAAAAGTGGTGGAGATGTGGGAATGCGAGTGGCAGAAACTAAAAAAGGCTGATAAATACCTTAAGAGTTTTGCAGACGCGGCTTTTCCACGACTCAAACCAGACTATGGCACATACCCCATTGACACACAGAAAATTCTCGCGGGTGTAAGAGCTGAGACTTTGTTTGGTCTAGTGGATTGTGACATTCATGTGCCAGACGAGTTTAAAGAGCGATTCTCCGAGATGACGCCTATCTTTAAGAACACAGAAGTGTCTAGAGCCGACATTGGTGTCTTTATGCGGCAATACGCCGAGTCACATAAGTTGTTGACTGCCCCACGTCGGACTCTGATAGGTAGTTATATTGGGGAAAAAATCTTGTTGGCCACACCATTGTTAAAATGGTATCTGACGCATGATCTAGTTGTCACAAAGATTTACCAGGTGATTGAGTATCAACTAGTACGTTGCTTTCAAACGTTTGGGGATAAGGTGTCTGATGCCAGACGTGAAGGTGACCTTGTTACCGCCTGTACCATTAAGGCAGAGACGATGAAACTGTTGGGTAACACAGCCTATGGAAAGACACTAACCAACAAGGCCAAGCATACTTAAGTTTCGTATTGTCGTGGGGCTGATACGGCAAAATTAATCAATGAACCCCTATTCAAGAAGATGACCATGCTGTCAGATGATATATATGAAGTAGAAATGCTGAAGAAGACGACGGTCTGGGATCTCCCCCTCCAAATAGGTTATTTCGTTTACCAATACGCCAAGTTGTGCATGTTAGAATTTTATTATGACTTTTTGGATAGGTTTGTAGATAGGAAGGATTTCCAGCTGTGTGAGATGGACACAGATAGTCAATATTTAGCACTTAGCAAACCGACCCTAGCAGAAGTAGTTAGACCCCACCTTCTGGAAGAGTTTTATAGAGTTTACGATAAGTGGTTCCCCTCTGAGACTTGTGATGCCCATAAACAGTACTTTATTAGTAGTAGAGGTAGTGTACCAGGCTGTGCCCGGTGTAAAAGTAAGAAAGTATATGACAAAAGAACCCCTGGTTTGTTTAAGTTAGAGTATGAGGGGCCAGGGATGATCTCCTTGTGCAGCAAGACTTACCACTGCTTTGGAGACAATAACAAGACCAGCACGAAAGGACTCACCAAACAACACAATACCCACCTAGACAGAGACACATTCTTAGACGTACTCAACACAAAGACAGCAGCCGGTGGGACAAACGTAGGCTTCAAAACACAGGCTTCCTCGGTCTACACATACGAACAACATAGACAATCATTATCTTATTTTTACATAAAACATCAGTTACACAAAGACAACGTCACCACTTCACCATTAGACATATAATACACCTTGTTTTCAAGACCTTCTCTGGTCACACATTTCAGACATGGATAATGTTAGTGTATATAATGTACATAGTTTTGTAACATATTTTCTACTAATAGCATATGTTCACGGTGGTTACTGTAAACGACATGGCAGTTGTTTGAATCAATGAATAATTTTATTTCTGTCTACATATTATCATGTTTATGCGAACTGTAAATTTTATCATAAATACTTTGTGTGAATTGTCTGTAACTTTTGATCATAAATACTTTTATGTGAACATAATGTCACTTGTCTTACGAATATGTTTTGTGTGAACATAATGTCACTTGTCTTACGAATATGTTTTTGTGTGGGGGTCATAATATCACTGTCGAGATTTATGAAATAATAAAAAATACTATTATTAAACGGTGTTTGTTGGTTCTTTTTTAGTGTACTGGTATGGCAGCTGTCTTGGTTTTCCTGTCTTGTTTTCTTTTTTATATGTAGTTCTTGTTTCTTCCTCTCTCTGGTTTTCCTGGTTTTCATGTCGTTGTCGTAGTGACTCAATTTTATCTGTGGAAGACTTGATACATACACAGAGAGACAACAACACAAACACAAGTAACACATACACAATGGCACAGTGACAAGAACAATTTCGTATACACCAGTACAAAATCCCAATGAAATACAGAGACAAGAATAATTTCGTATACACAAGTACAAAATCCCAATGGAATACAGAGACAAGTACAAAAAACATATATTTAAAAAACCACAACAAAATGTTTTTCTTTTTCCTTTTTCCTTTAATAAAGATCTAGACACGTGGTTTTTTTTTCTGATCTTCTTCTCTGGAATACAATTGTCTGAGTAGGCTGGTTGGTAACTTGGTAAATATCGGTCACATGGTGTATAGTAAGAGGCTGGCTGTTGGTCTCCTGTTTGTCGGGCTGACATCTGAGTATTGTAGTCAAAGGAGGCGTCAAACATCTGGTTGTTGTAGCTTGCTTGAAAGACTGGGGCAGCACACGGGACATTATTGATGACTGGAATGGGGTGAATATCTTGAAGACAGTTGGTGATTTCTTTTAATGGTTTGTTTTGATTAACTTGGCTGAGTCGATCAAAGTCAGCGACAATCTCACTCTGCATAGCTATTAACTGCTCAAATTCTTGCCGACTGAGTGTCATCCCCATCTTGTTTGGAAACTTGTTCTCAGATTCACCAAAAAACCGACGGATGTGTAACGTGGTAGTTCCTCTATAAGATGAGACAAACACTGCCTTGACACCAGCGCCCACAGTTCTAACGGTCTCACCACCACGAGTCATGTTGACCCAGTTATCAGGCACAGTCTTGAGTTCGGTAGTCATCTTCGGAATGAATGACTGTTACCGGCCGAGGGTTTATATATACTAGTGTTTGAGCGTAAACCGGTTTCAGCTAGTTTTAGTTCAAGCGTCTCATGTTAAGGTCACCTTGTTTTGTGTAGGTGTCAGCTAGTTTTACATTAAGCGTAACATGTTATAGTCACCTGGTTTTATGTAAGGCGTGACTAAGCGCCCTACTACCCGATCGTTGAACCATTGTTTGTTTGAAAAGGGTCGGATAATTCGGATCATGCTCGCCCCACGACCTTTCATCATGATGAAATATATAGCGTAGAGGCCACAGGCGTTACTCAATACGTCTTGTAACACACGTGTGTTATACATAAGTGGTCTGTCTGAGTGATGGTCTATAAACTCGAGGAGGTCGTCGTGTAAGGGCGGCAGACCAAACGAATCAAAGTACTCACATTTGCCTGAGCCATCATAATACATGGCGATCCAGTGGGAACCGGGTTTATCACTGGGGTCAGTGTTTACGACAAACGCCGCAGCTCTGGTTCTATCTAGGTGTCTAGGTAACTGATCTCGAGCGAACACTCTAACCTGTAACCGACGCACACACGTATCATCTAGTAGTAGTCTGGTAATCTGTTCTGTGTTCATTATGAGGCGTAATCTGTTAGCACTTGTCTGGTCTTGGAAATTTCAATTATCCCGTCGTGCTCGGCGTAGACGATAACTTGTAATGGTTCTGGGGTGCGTGTGTTGAACTTAAATTCTAGTGTTAGAGGTCCTGTCCTCGGCATCTCAAACTGGTCTCCGTCCAGTAAACTGGGACTCAGATCAAAGGCATACAGGGTATAACCCTGTTTATATTGTGTATAGTCAATTGAATTACCGCGTCCTTACCCACCAGACCCATGGCTAGATTAGTACCAAAAAAGGCTCGTACGTATTGATTACGTTCAAAGTCCATGGTTAACTGTTTGCTGGTGGCAGATCGTCCATCGACAGTTACGTTGAGATACGTCAGTCCAAAGGTTTGAAAATTATATGGGTTCTTGTTGTAGGCACCGTTAAAAGCTGATGATGTAATAAGTCCAATCACGAAGCGAGTGGGTGTTTGACTCATAAACAGATTGTCTTGGGTATGAGATAACATTCCTTGGGGGATAGCTAATGTTTTTAGCGCCACGCGCTTGATCGGTAGTTTCGCGTTGGTTCTCATCAAGGCTTTCTCGTGGGCGAGAATGATGGCCGGATTCAGTCTGGCTTTACAAACCACCAGCGTGGCATATGTTATAATGGATGAATAACCCAGTGCCCCATCGGGAGCCAAGAGGTTAAAAGTGGCTTTGGACGGAGTCAGCTTAATTTTCACATCCACACCGTTTATCATGTAGCGGTCTTGCACAAAAATGTCGGCGTGTAGTCGACCCATCATATCTATTTCGTGACTCTCGCTGGCTAGTTGACGTCGTGTTTTTAGTTCTTTGTTATTATCGCCTTGCACGTCATCGAGGAATTTGGCTGTATCATAGTAATAAAGGGATGCCGAGAGATGACTCTTCTTGGCTTCCTCACCATGGTTTAGCGTAGCTTCCATGTAGGCTCTATACGGATATGTATTTTCACTAGGGGTGATTAGCGTGTCGTTGAGTAAGACGTCTACTTGAGAAAACAGACTGTGGAGGTAATAGTTGACCGGAACGACGTCGGCAGTGGGTGGTAGATTGTCACCATTGGGTAGTGTGACTTTAGCTCTGACGTGTAAGAAAGTGTTAAACAGATCCAGATACTCTTCACTGGCACCAGATATAACAAATTCTATAGGTGCGCCTGGAGCTAGAGACGCGAGTGGGTGTATCTCCACACACTGTCCATCTTCTACCGCCGTTTGCGTGGGTGGTACGCTAAACAGATCTAAACCAGAATGAAGACACTCGCAAGAGTTGGGGTGAATCAGAGCCATTATGCGAATATATCTGAGTTCTGCGGCTTCTTCTTCTTATGAACTCGATGGGGTGCGGGGGTCAGTTTTATACGTTTACTGGGTTCTCCGGGTGGCGCTGGTCGTCTCTTTCTTCTAATACCACTACCTGATTGGCTAACGTGATCGACCGCTCCTTGCAGTAGACGCTGACCGGCTTGTTTGGCATGCTCTTTAAAGGATGCTCCAACGTTCCTGCCAGCTAAAGCATCTTGGGCCACTCGAAGACCCGTACCAACACCTTCTCTGAGTAAGGCCTTACCACCGGTCTTTAACCAGGGTAGAATCGTGCGACCGAGTCCACTGAAGAAACTACCGATACCACGTCCTCTCTGACTCCGACCACCCACAAACACTGGCATACCATGTCCAGCTTGATTACAGTAAAAGTCTTCGTACAGTCTGGGATTTCGACGTAACGCCACATATTTCACCATTATTCTAGGTCTGAATGTTTCCGAGTGCGAAAATGTAACGTCAGCACTTAAGTTCCGGTAGTGAATGAAATCGTTGTGCCCGTATCGGTGGTTAAAAGGATTTCCACCGTGTCGAAGGAGTACCGACTCAATGGTACATAGTGAGGTTTGTCGTAGGCGCGAAACACTGAGGCCGAGAGCTGATTCATGATAGGGACCGTCCTTAGTAGTGGGACCATGGCGTCTCCGACTGGTCTTGCCACTATGAGATCGCAGTAGACGTAGATATTTTGCAGGTCGTTATTCAGGTCTACCGCCACTTGGCCTTCCATTATTGGGTTGGCATGCGATATCTTCGAGGAGTGAAGCCCTAATATATCTTTCAACTTTTCGCTAAATATAGCCACGTCCCCCACTTCGAATATTTTCACGATGACTTTCTTTGAACCCTTGTCGAAATAGAATCTGACTCGCGTCTGATCATCTACCTCCGACTCTTTCATTAGTCGATTCAGCTCCGTTATAGAAGCTTCTGGTGATCTGTATAGGCCTGGGGGACACAGTTTTCTGGAATTTCCTCTGGTTGGTGAGGCGTATCTTATCCACACTTCATGCTCTAGCACATTGCAGTAGTAGTTCGGAAATTGAATTTCGGCCACACCCACTTCGTAATGTTGACTCACCTCAATAGTCTGCGGTAACTTGACGAAATAGTGACCTGGAGTATTATTGGGAAACATATTCGGCGAAGCATTGCTCGGTAGTATCACGTAAAAACTCATAATTTAGGATTAGGTAACATGTACCCCAGACAACTGCTTAGAAGTGCGATCCACAACTTGCCCTCGGGTGCGTCGACGCTGCCTCGAGACAGATTGAATAATGAAACGCCAATGATGGTGTATATAACTACCATCTGACAGAAGAAGACAATCTCTAGCAGCGGTAGTCGCTCTCCAAACATCCACCAGAACGAGGTTCTTTCGCTGGGTGAGTTAATTTGTGGATTCAATACCGTAGTCTCCCCGTTAGTTTCTTCCATTAGTCTCGGTATCTGGTTAGGTCTGAGACCCAACTGTTGAATGACGAATTATACCCGAACCATTTCACTAAATACTCTTTACGACCACCTCTCCTGGGCCTTTCTTGTAAGACTGTTTCGACCCGATACACTTGCTTATCTCCAACTGCTTGAAACTCTTCACGGTAGAATGAGCCTTGTAGTTCCTCTCCCGAATCGTCTTTTAGCACATACGTCACCGGACTGGTCTGGTTTATACGACTGACGGTAAAGAGTTCTTCTGTTCACGAGGTCGTATACCCTTTTTTAAAAGGTTGTTTGGGTTGAGCCAACCTGACCCGATCCCCGGCTGTAAAATGAACTTTCCTTGATGCGGCTGTCTTCTGGTACATATTATTCCACACCTCCTCTTGATTGTGGTAGTTGACTTGCACGGGCGCCATGCGAATACTTCTGTGATACGAAAAGTTGTAGTTGCGGATCAGCTTATCTATCACGTCTACGTAGCGAAGTGTGTTGGTCTTGGTGAAATACCGCCACATTTTTTCTTTAAGGGTTCGATTAAATCTTTCCACTATGGTGGCTTTAACGTCTTCGTTCTCGGTCGTAAAGAAATGCACACCTCGGTCTTTCAGAAATGTTAAGAAGGTCCGGTTGACAAATTCTGACCCTTTGTCAGTCTGAAAATTTAACGGTTGTCTATCGGCAAAAATTTTACCCACGACCTCCACTAACGCTTTCCCCGTCTTCTTCTGGATCGGGATGGCCCAAGCATATTTACTAAACACGTCGAGACACGTCACTAGGTACGACATCCCATCATTGTATCTTTGTAATTGTCTCATATCTATTAAGTCGGCTTGAAACTGCTGATTTATACCACCAGTTATGGTTTGCCGTCTCTGGAAACGACGACGGATCGGTTTATGTAAAGTATACGTATCATGATGCCGTAGCCAAGCCTCTATCTTTTTAGCGTTCAGTTGACTTTGCCTTTTTAAGGCGGTAGCCCCACCATAGGCTCCGGGTTTCTTCGGGTCGTAGTAATACTTTTTTATTTGCGCGGCCATTTTTCCCACTTGGGCGTGGGTATCTTACTCTTCTTCTTGCTTCGCCTAAGTCTGTACGGTGGTGTGGTCTCGACAACTTGACTTTTAGTCGGTGGAATGGGTGTTGGCTGAGCGGGTGTCTCGGCTACTGAGGCCGGTAAAACGCTGACTTCGGGTTTTTGTATCGGTGGCAGTTCCTTGATATCCACTGTGCCTAAAGACGTATGTCTGTACTGATCGAGTCGATTCAGATAACGCTGCAAGGTTTGCTGATACACTCGGGCTTTTTCCCGCGGTGGTAAATCTTCGGTTTCCAGGACTTGTTGCATTTGCTGATCCAGGTCACGCAAGTTATCGGTTAGTGTGTCGGGTGGTACATAGGGTTTTTCCAGCAGCCGGGGGTCGATCAAGATCATTTTCTTCATTACAAACCCACGACGCCTTTCAACACGTTAAGAATGGGACCTAATAAAGCACCTATGAATCCACCTTGTTGCAAGATTTGTTTCCGTTTCTTGGTAGACAGTTTCTTACCCGTGAGCGCACTCAGCCTGTTTTGTGTCGCTGCAGTCGCCTCTTCTGAACCCGTGTCAGTGGAACATTACCTTTTAATACATTGTGACAACATTCGCAAATTGATTGGACGAGGTCCGGGGACGCTGTTTTAATTACGGCTTTTACGGCAGCTGGCTTCGCCTCACCCAAGAATCGTAGCATGGCCCCGTGACGTTTCAACCGGTTAGACATACTATTTGGGCACGTAGACGACTTGACGCTGATCGGGGAAAATATTGCTTCGTAAACGGAGCTGATCTGGTGTTTCCTGTCGAAGGTCAAAGAGCAAATACCCGTGTGGAGCCGCTGTCGCGTCCTTAAAGCTCTCTTGGACATATGACACGCGACCGGGGTACATCTGTTTGGCCAGATTGGTAATCTGCGATCCGTCTCGAGGGTTCTTAAATACCACTAGGTAATGCGAATTCAAGCTAATGGTTCTGTGTTCTTTATTCTTACCAAAGAGATTCTGGACTATATACATAACGCTGAGGTTGCGATAGTGACTACCCTTAGTAAATAGTTTAGTCACTCTTTCACCTATTTCGGACATTAGGTCATCTATCACCACTAGTCGACGTCTATCTCCTGTCCATTTTTCCATATCCGGTAGACCTTCGTTAAACTCGACACCCTTCATAGTCTCATACAGGGGTTGCCATTCTCCGTAGCACCATATAATTTCCTCTGACAGAGGTTCGATCATGTCTGAAAGATGGGTCAGGAACTTTTGTACAAAGACGGATTTTCCACTCCCTGTTGGCCCCGCAATCAAAGCCGTAATAGGATGTTTCCATCTCGGATCCATGACTAATAATAAACACCTATCCAGCGACGACACACTTTTTATTGGGTTCGACCACCGACCACTCTCGCACCGCACGCGGACGCACGCCCGGTCGCCCCCCACAGCCCACACCGGCTTTTAAAGGGATGTAATAAGACCAAACATGAGTTATACCCCTTTGACTCCCCATTGAGAATGGGGAGTCGATTTCAGGGGGAGTGCGATGACGTCACATAGAGCTATATAACAAAATACTCCCCACAATCCCCATCCCCACTCCCCATTTTGAGGTGGCAAATGCGCATACTATACTACTAGGGTACTAATCAGAGAGTTGCTTTTTGCGGATGATGCTGCGATTACGACCCACTCTGAGGAAGAATTACAACATCTACTATCTGCATTCTCCAATGCTTGTTCTGAATTTGGTTTAACAATTAACAAAAAGAAGACACAGATTATGTCACAAGGTGCACATGGTGTACCATCAATCTTTATTGACGACGCCGAACTGGAGATAGTAGACCATTTTACATATCTAGGATCAGAGGTAAATAGCAAATTATCCCTCGATCAGGAAGTCAACATCAGGATTGGCAAGGCAGCAACAACAATGAACATGTTTGCAAAAAGAGTCTGGGAGAACAGGAAGCTTACTGCCAAAACAAAAGTCCTCGTCTACCAAGCCTGTGTCCTTAGTACTCTTCTTTATGGCAGTGAAACCTGGACAACTTACTCACGCCAAGAGAAACGTTTAAACAGCTTTCATATGCGGTGTCTGCGAAGAATACTTGGTATTAAGTGGCAAGACAAAATCACAAATACTGAAGTATTGGAAAGATCAGGTTGTGTGACGGTGTATTCCATGCTCAGTCTTCGTAGACCTAGATGGATAGAACACGTTAGGAGGATGGATGATGGTAGAATACCAAAGGACTTCTTCTTTCGTGAATTACAGACGGGTAGGAGATCTCAAGGTCGGCCTCTACTACGATACAAAGATGTGTGCAAGCAGGACATGATCGATACAGGCAGTGATAATGCACATTGGGAGCACGTCGCCGCTGAACGTGTTGCATGGAGGGCAACTATCAGAAATGGAATAAAGACAAAGGAGAAAATGATTGCAGATAAAGCACACACAGAGCGTGAGAGACGTAAGATGGGGCAAAATGGTGGTAATTACCATGTTTTCACATACACCTACTGTGGGCAAACATTTGCAGCAAGAATTGGCCTTACCAGCCACACTCGCCACCGCCATGGATCGTAGTTATTAAGCCTTTTTGAAGCACAATGTACCAAACTATCGTCTGTCAAGACGGAAAGGTGCCAATGGAATATATATATATATATATATATATATATATATATATATATATATATATATATATATATATATATATATATATATATATATATATATATATTTGGATTCCATTCAAGGGAATTTCTAGTCATATTTTTCTCAGGTTTTCTCAGCTTATGTCCTAACCAATCTTCTTATTCTCCTCGTCTTTAATGGCATTTGTCTAGCTCTCTCCGTGAGCTCCGCCTTGATGTTTCTGTCATATCAATTTATTCCTTCTGATTTGCGCAGTCACCAATGATCCCTATCAACTTCGCTACAACGCCCGCTGGTTTCCCCCGGTACACCGAGTCAAGGGTTCGAAATCCGCTGCGTGCTATTTGGAAGATGATCGCTTTGCGTTGATTTTGTTAGTTTGAGGCGTCGGTCGTTGAGATAGCAATGGAAAACATCTGAACGTGAAAATTAACTAGCAAACCACAGAAAGCCAAAAAAATAATGGGGTTTATTACCACGTCCTGTAAAGTCCATGCAACTAACTTTCAATGGCTGCAGTTGGGTTACTGTGGGTTTGTGTGTATGCATTATGCTCTAATTTTTTGATTTTTCAGCTGGTCTTGAGTATTTGTGTAAATTCAAAATGATAAATAAATAAAATATTTAACCGAAACAGAATGGCAGTCTCGAAAGCGAAATGTCTCGACATTTGCTTATCAACCTGGTGATCAAAGGTTCGATTCGTAGATGAGTACTTTTTTTATTTTTTATTTACCCTGGCTATCAGGTCGACCCAGCCTAAAATGGGTACAAAGAATGCACTGGGAAGTAAAGGAGGCCGGTTTGATACCCATCACATCACGCACCGAGTGACGATCGGTTCATACGAATATGGGTCGAGCACTGTATGCTCAAAATACAGATCTGATCCACGACTCTGGTGATCGTGTGAGATGGCGAAACGTGACCGCTCTCGCCTATCGGCATGGCACAAGATGGATAAACTGTTACGCATGTTGTCAGGTCTTAGTCAGATATGGCTGAGATAGCAGTGAGGCAGACGTTACTACCTGCGCTCACCAAACCCGACACCCCACATTGTGCCAACGGCTTCGGGCTGAGGAGCGCAATTGGAAGAGTACAAGACTTTACCTGTGGCGAGGAAATGCAACCCAAAGACAAAATGTCATGGCAGGGCAGACCAGACCCTAAGCCTTGTCCGACAACTGGTCTAGGATAGAAGCTCCGACAGGCGGACAGTTAGAGCATTGCTTTGCTGATTCGGCAGCTTTTGCAGCTTGTCTTGTTCCAGACGTATTGGTGTTACCTTTCCTCTGGAGTAAACTGGGCAGACCGAGAGAGGGATCAGGCTGCATGGGCAACACTGGTCTCTAAATTCAGCCCAGGATTTGTGTTGACTCCATTTTACAAACTAGCGTCTGTTAAGACAGCAAGGTGCCAGTCAAAAGTTAAACATCTGTATCCTAGTTGTGACTTCCGTGTCACGGAATACAAGTGTAAAGGCATTTAGAAGGCTCTTGTACTTGATTTTAATGTTTTAGTATAGTATTTAACTGATTCAGTGCGAAAAACACAAGAAGGTTTGGGATGGAACAAAATTAAGGATAATGCTCGCCCAGGTGAGTGATTATATACACAGATGGTTCGGTGTTGAGAGGCAAGAGAAGTGCCTGGGGGTCTTAGCAAAAGCTAATGGTCGACGTTTGGTGCATAAGAGCCTGGCATATGATACACAACATCTAGCTTAAGAATTGAGGTGGAGGCGGTCAGTGCAGCTTTCTGCTGGATGGAGAATATGATACACACACATAGTGATTGTAACTGACTCACAAAGCATGCTGAGTAGGGTGAGGACAGGCAAGCTTCGGGCAGAGTGGCTTGCTTCGCTTCGGAAGTCACGGGTGACAAGCATCGTCTGGATCTTTTCTCCGGGGCATGCTGGTGTGCTGGGGAAATAACAGGCGGACAGATTGGCTGGCTCTGCAGAACTTGGTGGAGTACTGATGCATGATAAGGCAGACGTGGTTGCGGCCTTGTGGGAGCACGTATACACCTCGGAGCAGCAAATGGATCACATGGTCTGGCAAGAATGCGACAGCGAGGGGTGACGAGGGGATCTGGCCGACGATCGACGCTCAGAGGAAAGTCGAGACGGACATATAATTAGATTGCTACTGGTACTATTAGTGTTGGAACTCTTCGCTGGCTTCTGAGGATGGGGACGGAGCGCTTATGGGACTGCCCCGAATGCTGTGATGTCGGTTCCTAAATCAATCAATCAATCAATGGAACAAAAATGAACAAGTATTACAATGTAAATTTCTAATCGCTGAACACTAAAATTACGGAAGATACCGCGAAACGAAACAAATAACACGATGACTCTTTTTTTTATTTTTAATTCGCATATCCTTTTACAGGACATCGCTGTCAACGGCAGCATCTTTCAGCTGTCTGTTGATTTCTTGGCAATATTACGCTCAGTAGTTTGCCATTGCTTTCTGAGCGGCCGGCTCAGTTATCCCGCAAGTCACCAGCGGGGGACGAATCGCTCCCAGTTCTCGCCCGCTACGAGACTGCGTGATAAACGGGATTACGGATAAAGTGGTGTAACCCCTCGGCCAGAGAGACCGGCACGATGACTCTAGTATGGCGATATGTCGCTATTCTGTCAAAATGGGAAGTAATGTTTGGAGATATATTATCCTTCGGCATGAATTAATTAAGATAATGCATTCTTCTCCTTCGTACACATCTAGATGTGAACCTGAATCTATATAAAGAAAGCAGCAGTTGAATCAAGCTCGCTGATATCTCTATAGAGTTTGTCCTTACATAATGCAGGCATTGGCCAGCAGAATTTTTTTACTGTTCATTGACTCTTGAAAACTTTCCTTACTGTTGATAATGTGCATAATCTTTCTGATGGCATGGATACTCCAACTAGGTTATATAAGTGCTATTTATGAATATATTTATCTCATATTGGATTATGTTCATATCAGGCATAGGTAGTCTCCCACCGTTCTTTACCATTGTGTCAGTCACGTCATTGCCAGGTATGTTGCAATGTGACGAATCCACTGTGTTACAACCCGTTTAGATTTTCCCCCAACTCTTCACTGAGGTACATGGAGGAGGAGGAGGAGGAAAAGAAAGAAGAAGAAGAAGAAGAAGAAGAAGAAGAAGAAGAAGAAGAAGAAGAAGAAGAAGAAGAAGAAGAAGAAGAAGAAGAAGAAGAAGAAGAAGAAGAAGAAGAAGAATGAATGAATGAATGAATGAATGAAAATGAATGAATGAATGAATGAATGAATGAATGAATGAATGAATGTATGAACGAATGAATGAATGAATGAATGAAAGGGTAATCCTCCCATTTAAACATCACGTGTTTGGCCCGTTAACATTATATAACATGCTGATTTACTGCCTTCAGCAGAGGGTATTGACTTGGGTTTGCAAAATACGGGCACGGGGACCTATTTGTGAATGGATGCTGGCTGATACTGTTGCCATTCATCTCGGTCGCGCGGCTGATTGACAGCTGGAGCAAACTTGCCAGTCCAAATATTGCGAATTTATTTAAAATTATGTTTAATGTGATGTTGGCGTGGCTGAGATGTTTAACGTGGGGGAAACGTAGTCTGCTGACGAGGCTTTCGTGGGTTAATTTAACTAGCAGGTCAATTTGGACGTAAATATTAATTGGGAAACCCTTTGAGGTTCATTAAAACAGTTCATACATAAACACACATGTGTTGCATACCATGGACAGACAGAAAAACCAATGACCAAGTCCTACAAGAAACAAATGAAAATCGTAAACTGATTAGATAAATTAGACGTAGACAGTCAACATCTTTTGGTCACATTATGAGAAGAAATAAACTGGATAACTTGATGATAACTGGCAAGATTGAGGGGAAAAGAACAAGAGGAAGGCAAAGAAATAAATACCTGGATGGCTTGATCACGTAGCACGGTAGAGACAACAACACTTAGCTGATCCGCGACTCTAGTGATCGTGTGAGATGGCGAGACATGGTCGCCCACGCTTACCGGCATTGCACATGATGATGATGATGATGATTGTTTGGCGCACATAGAAGTGAAGGAAAGAAGCAATGATTAGGGGACGCACCAGACAACATAAACATTGAAAACCATAGTTACCGGCCGGGATTTGAACCTATCTCACAATATTATCTACACGTCCAAGGCTAGGTCGCCATATTCTACAAGAGCGACCTAGTTGTTGCAAGGTGTCCATCCCAACCTAAAGTTAGGTGCATATCCTTTACAGGACGTTGCAGTCAACCCCAGCATTTTTACACTGCGATTTCTTGATAAGTTTACGTTCAGTGGCTTGCCATTGTTTTGTTTTTTCCTTAACCACCGGCACTCATTCCATTGTATGCAAGTCAACGCAAGGCCAGCAGCTGTGTTTCGAACGCGGTATGCGGGATTGCGAATTGCGTCGGTAAACCCTTCCCCACATATTCGGCTACCAACCAGTGGTCAGTAAGACAGTCCATAAATAAATACAACACAAATGTATTGTTTGGCTCTCATAGAAGTAAAAGATAGAGGTAGGGATTAGAGGACGCAAACACACAAGATAAAAATGGACAGCTTTAGTTGTCAACCGGGATTCAAAACTGCCATCTCAAAATGACGACAGCGCCTCTCTACAGGAATAAGTGTACTTCGACTCATGACCAACTATATACTCCTAAATAATGTCTTATATAGCCATGTCTATCTTTCACATGAACCCACAACTATGGAATATGGAAAGAATTCGCATCTAGCCACTGAAATAGCTATGACCTCCACACAATGCACATCTGTTTACATCAGCCACACATTCATACAGCGGACTCAAGCGCAATAACTCACAATGGTTTTTCCTTAAACAAAACACAAAATTCAGCAAACGAATTATAAAGTTAAAAAAAAAAATATTTAAATCTTAACCTGAAAAACTCGAGATCTTTAAAATGTTCACAGTCAGGCAATCCCTTCTTGATGGCCTCGGGAGTTTTGTTCATCTTCTTCGCCACGAAGCATGACATTTTCCTCACAGTACCTCATTTTACGCAACTTCCTGTAGCGCCTGTTCGAATTCCGCCTTACAACATACCCCACGTGCGGTAAAGCCGAAATCAATACCTCGCTTCACGTGAGAAATAAAAACACTAATTATCCCAGAGGATCGTTATTAGAGACTACTTAATGGAGAATCTTTTAAGGTAGTCATAACACAAAACGAACAAGCAACGGGTTAGTCATATCGCCTGCACAAAGGTCATGTCACTGAGTCTGCATAAAGGTCAGGGACGGACGTAGTTCGCATTTTCGTTTAATAATCAATTATTGCATTTAGAGTGAGCACTCGACAGCTCGCTTATCATTATGCAGAAGAAACATGTAAAGGTACTCAAGCCACACAAGGTGTGAGCAGTAAAACACACGCGCTTTGTTGATTCAAAAGGGGAAATTTAACTGTGATATGAATGAAAATCTCTTTTGGCAAGGGCTGTTCGTCTAAATCTCTGCGTGTACCTTAGCTCTTGTGTAATTGTAACTGATCCAATGCCAAACAAAAATTAAGTTTGGACCAGACATGGTGCACAATGAAATGAACAAGTGCAATGTAAATTTCCAGTCACTGAAATTGCGGGAGATACCACGGAACAAAACAATTACCACGATTGCCCTATTAAGGCAATATATTGTCCTTCTCTCCAAATGAGAGGTCACATTATCCTTTAGCACTGTATCAGTTAATGGAAAAGGTAATGGCATATCTCTAAGAATTGACAACACATAATATTATAGGCATTAACTAGAGAATTTGGTAACAACTGGCCAGATTGAGGGTGAAAACAACAAGGGGAAGGCAGAGATGGAAATGTGTAGATGGCCTGGCCACATGCCATGTGCGAGGCAAGAACACGAGCTGACCCACGGCTCAGATGATCGTGTGAGCTGGCAAAAAATACCGTCCACGCTTATCGGCATGATGTATGATGATGATGATGATGATGATGATGATGATGATGATGATGATGATGATTAATGCCATATTTACTTTAAAAAAAATTTTGTGCTGCCCATGTTGGTGTCGTGTGTAAATTATCTCTCACATCTTGGGTGGACTGTAACGTTGACATTGAGGAATATCATCATCAGATAGTTAGTCGTCACGGTTCCAACTTCACGACAACGAGTCACCCTATTATGCTATGTTCCTGTGCCAGTGAATATCATATAAAATACTCCGCACTGTCCCATGGAATATCATCATCAGAGCAGACCCACGACACCAACGACCGAGATCTGTGGGGCGACATACATGCCAACGGTAGCAGGATGGTGTATGTGATGATGATTCTAGATCAATCTACGTTGTAATCAGCCTTTTCCCCGCTTCCCTGTTGCTTGCATGGTTAATTATTCTAGACATTCGCGTTGTCTTACATATCCACACTATGTCATTTCCCCAGGTCTTAACTGACCTAACGCAGAAGGATGATACATCACCATATATGACCTCCAATATGGACAGAAGGACGATATATCACCATACTAGGGTCATCTTGTTATTAATAATTAATTGTATCAACATCATCAACTTTATTAAAATATCCGACGAAAGAGAGGAATTGGAAAGTCGTGATCAAAAGTGTCTTTTCTAGACCAGGCGTGTGGAGGAGAAGAAGAAGTAGAGCACGGAAGAGGAGGAGAAGGTGGAGGATAAGAATCAGAAGAAGAATGAAAATAAGACAATGAAGAAGAAGAAGAAGAAGAAGAAGAAGAAGAAGAAGAAGAAGAAGAAGAAGAAGAAGAAGAAGAAGAAGAAGAAGAAGAAGAAGAAGAAGAACAACAACAACAACAACAACAACAACAACAACAACAACAACAACAACAACAGCAGCTGAAGAAGAAGAAGAAGAAGAAGAAGAAGAAGAAGAAGAAGAAGAAGAAGAAGAAGAAGAAGAAGAAGAAGAAGAAGAAGAAGAAGAAGAACAAGAACAAGAACAAGAAGAACAAGAAGAACAAGAAGAAGAAGAAGAAGAAGAAGAAGAAAAAGAAGAAGAAGAAGAAGAAGAACAACAACAACAACAACAACAACAACAGCAACAACAACAACAACAACAAGCAGCAGCAGCTGCTGAAGCAGAAGAAGAAAAGAAGAAGAAGAAGAAGAAGAAGGAGATGAAGAAGAAGAAGAAGAAGAAGAAGAAGAAGAAGAAGAAGAAGAAAAAGAAGAAGAAGAAGAAGAAGAAGAAGAAGAAGAAGAAGAAGAAGAAGAAGAAGAAGAACTTCCCTCCTCTCACGACAGATACATTTCATTCAGTATTCGTAAAAGAAATAGGGTTAACTGCTGTAAAACTTACCAGAATTCAAGATAACATGAAATAATACCAATCCTGGAATGTCATTTCTTATAAACACAATCCAATAAAGTAAATGGACCACTTTACGGCAACAAGTCTCCAGTTTTTTCAAAATATCCTATTGACAGGACATCGCTGTCAACACCAGCATTTTACTGCTGTTGGTGATGTTGATGTCTTGGCAAGTTTTATGTTCAGTAGTTTGCCATTGTTTCTGAACGACTGGCTCCCATACTCCATTGGCACCTTGCCGTCTTGACAGACGATAGTTTGTGCTTTAAAAAGGCATAATAACTTTTAACTATGGCGGTAGCGAGTGTGACTGATAAGGCCAATTTGCGCTGTAAATGTCCGTTCACAGTGGGTGCATCTGAACACGTGGTCATTTCCACCATCATGCACCATCTTACGTCTCAAACGCTTGGTGTGTGACTTTTCTGCAATAATTTTCTCCTTTGACTTTATTCCATTTCTGATATTTGCCCTCCATGCAACACGTTCAGCGGCGACTTGCTCCCAATGTGCATTATCAATGCCTGTATCAATCATGTCCCGCTTACACACATCTTTGTATCGCTCCCATACTCCAATACTAACACGTTAAAATCCCAGCACAACACGGTCTACTGCCAAATCTGTCGCCGCTGTGTTTCTAACGCGTGGTAAGCGGCTCACGAATCTCGTTTGCAAACCTTTAGGCAACGGAGACCGGCAAGTCTCATTAGCAAACACAAAACAAGAAACAAACATAAGTCACCAGCAAAGGATGCAGAGAATAAGATAGAGAGGAACGGTATAAAAAGGAAAATATTCGCTCGTTCCTGTAGCGCAGTGGATAGCGCGCTGGACTTCTAATCCAGTTCTAGCGTTCGAATCCCACCAAGTTTTTTTTTTTTTTTTTTTTTTTTTTTTTTTTTTTTTTTTTTTTTGGTAGGATAATTCTGATCTGCTGGACCTCTCTCTGGCCCACAGTTTGGAATTACGTGATGACTATGGATCACTGTGGAGAATTTTCGGTAAAATGGCGACGACGAGACGCGTTTATTCTTCGGGAGACGCTTTTTCTTTAGTGTTTTCCTGTGGATTATGTGGTGATATTTCGTATTCGTTTATTGGAAGTGTTCAAAAGAAGCCACGGAAGGCAGGTGGTGGATGAAATTATAAGAGCAGACAACAAATAGTTGTTGATTATGGTCTTTCACGAGACATAGGATGCGGTCTCCGGCCAGTATGTTCACTGCTATAGGAGGAAAGCAACGGCAAACTACCTTCTTTAAAAGTGCCTAGTTCATTATGATTCGCCTAAAGACAGATCATCGCAGGACAAGGACAGAGACATTAAAATTAGCAACATGGGATGTTAGGACGTTAAACGACGACGAAATATTTGATAACATCAAACAAGAAATGGAAAGAGAGAAACTTAATATTTTAGGGATGTGCGAAACGAGATGGGCGGGAGCAGACATCAAGATAGACGAAGATTTTAAGATTATTTATTCTGGAGAAGAAGATCAACAAAGGGGGGTAGCAATTATTTTGGACCGGCAAACATCAAAATCTGTTTAAGGATACTGGGCAGTGTCAGACAGAGTTCTACTAGTTAAATTAAGTGGCAGACCTTTTAGCATAAATGTTATTCAAGTCTACGCCCCAATTGGAGAATACAGTGAAGATTGTGTAGAGGAATTTTATAATGACATAGAGTCTGCTTTAAAAAAAAATTGTAAAAATTCAGAAATAATCATAATAGGGGACTTGCAAAAGTAGGAAATGAAGGAGATAGATACAGTAGGAAACTATGGTTTAGGAGAGAGAAATGAAAGAGGATACATACTTTTAGAGTGGGCAAAAGAGCAGGAAATGATTGTAGGAAACACCTGGTTTAAGCAACACCCTAGAAGATTATGGACATGGAGGAGTCCTGATAGAGGATTAGAAACCAGAGTGATTACATTCTGATTAGCAGAAGATTTAGAAATGTGCTAACAATAGCAAAAACAGTTACCAGTGCTGATTGTTATTGTGACCACAGATTACGTATAGGAATATTGAGGATAAAGTTAAAGAAAATCAAATATATAACAGGAAACACTAAATATAGTTTGTGTACATTGATTAACGACAAGGAAATACAAAACAAATTCAACATAGAAGTACAGAACAGATTTGATATATTGTCTGAACTAGAGATCCTATTCCAGGATGTGAATAAGCAATGGGAAATATTGAAGAATTCAATCAGTTTGGCTGCAGAAACAACTATTCCAAAATTAAAGAAGGTGGGTCGTAAGAAATGGATGACTGAAAAATTTTACAACTAATGGAAACAAGAAGACTCAACAAAAATGATTCTGCCAAATATGAAGAAATTCACAGACACGTCAGAGTATTATGTAAGGAGGCAAAGAAGCATGGCCTGAGAAAAATTGCTTAGAAATTGAAAAACAACATAACAGTCAAAATACCAAATTAGTGCACAAAAGAATTCAGGACTTACTAATAAAAGAACAAGTACATCAGCAGCCTGTCTAAAAACTAAAGGTGGCAACATCATAATAGAAAAAGATCAGATTCTACATGTATGGTCAGACTATGTGAAAAACCTTTATGATTACAATAGAGATGAACAGTATGATATTCGATTTAATAATGAGGGACCGCCAATTCTGAAGATGGAGGTTCGAAATGTTCTTAAACATATGAAAGCTGCAAGGCCCCCGGTTTAGATAACATCACAACAGAAATGATTAAAGCTTTAGAAGAATATGGCATAGATCAAATCACCAGACTGCTGAACACATTATATGATACCGGAGAGATACCTTCTGAATTATGTAATTCTGTATTTATTGCAATCCCAACGAAATCAGGAGCCTTGGAATGTGATCAACATAGAACAATTAGTATAATGAGTCACATCACAAAGATTTTGCTACGAATTATCATGCAAAGAGTGAGGAAGAAAATACAACTTGAAATAGGGGAAGAACAATGTGGGTTTGTAGAAGGAAAGGGTACAGTAATGGCTGTGAATATGCTGCGATCAGTTATTGAACGTCTATACAAGTAAACAAAGATATACATCTTTGCTTTATTGACTACACAAAGGCTTTCGATAGAGTAGAGTAAGACATGTCAACATGGTAGATATGCTTTCAGATCTACAAATTGATGGGAAGGACATTAGACTTATTAAAAAAAAATCATATATCGGAAACAACAAGTTGCCATAAGGATTGATAATGAAGTGGGACAATATCAACCTATTAAGAGAGGTTTTAGGCAGGGGTGTTTAATGTCTCCAGATCTTCTTTCCATATACAGTGGAAATATTTTTAGAAATGTAAAAGATTTAAATGGAATCAGCATTGGGGGTCGAAACATCAATAACATTAGATATGCAGATGATACAGTCTTGATTGCAGACAATGCACAAGATCTACAACAATTAGTAGATGCGGTTGTTGCACACAGTGAACAATTGAGGTCAGTTGTTACCAAATTCTCAAGTTAATGCCTAGAATATAATGTAGTGAATTAAATTGGTAAAAGACACAGATTATGGCCGTCACTAGGAAGAACGAAATACCACAATGTATAATATACAAGAAAATGGGAATATTCTTCAACAAGTGAATCGGTATAATTATTTCGGAACAGTAATAACATCTGATGGGAGATGCCTTGAAGAGATTAGAACAAGAATCGCCATGGCGAAAGTAGCCTTTAGCAAGATGAAAAACATACTGACCAATAAAAAGATGTCAATTGAAACGAGAAAAAGAGTGTTGAGGTGCTACATAGAGCCTATCTTTTTGTATCGATGTGAAACTTGGACAATGGGCAGTCAAGCTGAAAAACATCTGATGGCTGCAGAAATGTGGTTTCTGAGGAAAATGCAAAGAATACCATGGACAGACAGAAAAACCAATGACCAGTACGACAGGAGACAACTGAAGATCGTAAATTGATTATTGAAATTAGACGTAGACAGTCAAACATTTTTGGATATGTTATGAGAAGAAATGAATTGGAGAACTTAGTGACAACTGACAAGATCGTAGGGAACAGACCAAGGGGAAGACCGAGAAGTAAATACCTGGATAGCTTGGCCACATGGCATGGTCGAGACAGGAACACTGAGCTGATCCACGACGCTGGTGATCGAGTGAAATGGCGAGTCATGACCGCCCACACTTTTCGGCATGGCACATGATTGATTGATTTATGACTGTGGTATATGATTCATTTGAGTTAAACCCGTGAAGCGACTGAACATGAACCGCTCTTTGTCCTTGCCTGATCTTCCGTAGTCTCCGTGGCGAAGTACACAAGCCGTATGCCTCGTGCTTCGAAGGTTGTGAGTTTGGTTCCGGACTACGACTTTCGGCTCAAGAGTGCATTTTTCTTGGCGATTCATGGGAGTCGTCACTGGAGCTAGGGCGTACGTGCTTTGTGCGATGCTTTCGGTAAGCGGCTCTGTAGAAAGAGACCGAGCCATATGGGATAAAACCCGGTGTAATGAAGTCGATTCCCTCGACGTAAAAGACCTTTTGAAGACATTCTTGAAGTCATTAGAGCGATAAGTACTTCGCCGTGGAGCAAGCACGACAGGGGTTTCTGATCATCAGAAGCTTCCCCTTTCCCGGAATATTTCGGTCCTTTACCTTCCGGTCACTGTCTATTGCCAACCATCGGGCGCTGGAACACCAATTATTCCACCCCACGACGCTTGACCGCAAAAGTGGTAGATGATGATGAAGATAACAACGATGATGACTTTCCTGACGCTCTCTTGGGGTGGGACATCCTGAGTCATGGACTCAGGTGGGCTTTCTCCTGCCGAAGATCAAGTCGAAAGTATGATGTCGAAAGACGAAAGAATTGAAGAATTTTATTAGAGAAAATGGGCAAATATTAAAATACATGTAAAAGAAAGAAGGTTTTCTTGGCATTGTCAAAATACAACTGGGTCTATCAGTAGCTGATGCTGTAGTCACACTGTCACGTGGTTGCGCTCATAATGTCATAAGCGCGGTAGAGAGTATGGGTTTCAAGCCTGCACACACCGTCCGCTAAGAGAGGGGAAGACTGTCAACCTATTCCTCCGTGCATTTCCGCGTACACAATATGGCAGTCCTATAATTTCACAGACCCATAGCAGGCTATTAATACGGGGTGTAGTATTACATTAGGTCAACATTGTAGCCCAACTGTTCAGTGTAGAGGTTGAGCTCCTTACCTCAGCACCAGCACGCCGTATGTTTAAGAAACTAAAGTGTTTAAAGACAAGTTAGTTAGTAAGCTAGTTAATTATTTGGTTAACAGATCATACTTACAAAGTAAAGAGACGTAGTAGAGGAGAGAAGTAGAGGGAAGTAGTAGAGAAGAGCAGTAAAGAGGTAGAAGAAAGAAATAGACAAAAGAAGCCGAGAAAACAACGACACACACACAATAATGCAACCTAATGGCCAAACAGTTTGAGATCCACTGCTGCAGTTCTCAAATTGATCTCCATGAACATTCAGGAGGTCTAGTGTGAGTAATATATCACCAATTAATTATTAAAACAGTCCAGTTATTGGTCGGCCTTAGAGGTAATTACCCCAAACAGGGCCAGAAGAATAAAAGTATGATAACTGGCATTACTTCTCCTTGGATGGTGAAAGAGTTCCACATTAGGGTAATAAAGTGATACGACATTAGTGATTGATTGCAGGTGGGTCGAAGAGTGATTTTATTTCAATGTGGTCCTAGAAGCTGTCACTCTAAAATGCATATTGGTGTCTTGTAATGTTGTGTCCGACCTGTGCTATTGCGTTGTTCACAAAGTATAGGTAAGTATACGTTGTAATCACATCCATTATACTATCTGGCTTTTGTTTATTCTCCGTTGGTCATTGTTCCTTTCAGGCGTTTGTCAGATGCGACTTCTGGATGGCAGTAGACTGTACTACCTGCTTTCTGTTAGCGCCGAATGTTGGGCAGCGCTCACCAAACCCGACACCTCACATTGTACCAACGGCTTCGGGAGAGGAGTGCACTTGGGAGGGTACAAACCTTATGCTGGTGAGAAGAAATGCAACCCAAAGACTAAATGTCATGGTAGGGCATACCAGGTCCTAATTCGTGGTCGACAACTGGTCTAGGATGGAAGCTTCGACAGGCGGACGGTTAGAGCAGTGCTTTGCTGATCCGGCATCTTTTGCAGCTTGTCTTGTTCCAGATGTATTGGTGTTATTTTTCTTCTGGAGAACTCCAGGCAGGCCAAGAGAGGGATCATAATGAATGGGCAACACAAAGTCACTGCAATTTAGCCCAGGCTTTGTGCTATGGAGAGGCATAACTCCATTACAAACTATCGTCTGTCAAGACGGCATGGTGACAGTGTGAGTTGGTCATTATGAAAGAAAAGTGTTCTCGCATCGAATACTTTGATATAAGGGAATCACAAATATGTAACAATAACATATAATGCATATCTAAGGGGAGACTAAAGAGGATTGGTGTGAGACTGGTTACTTCTATCATACTGTCATCTACGGCGTATAGGACTGCAAGAGCTGTGGAAAAGAAAAAACGCTGAAAAAAAACAACAACAACAACCACTGCAAGAGATCCACCTCCTGGAATGTCAAGCATTCGTTGCCCACGTTGTCAAAGAACGTTTCGAGTTAAAAAAAAAAACGCCTTAGACATCACGGCTTCAAACTTTCAACCCCACTGGAAGAAATGAAAGGTCATCATAATTCTTGATGGACAGACACCATAGTACGTTAGGGTGTGGGAAAGGGTTGTCTTGAGGTGTAGGACAGCGGTGTCTTGAGCCTGAGGAATAAAGGCCACCTGGCGAGTGCAGTTGCCGCCAGCTGTGCAGGTTAGGGTATTCTGTTTGCCTCAGACAGAAAAAAAAAACATCAACACCTTGCTGAGGATATGAACCAGTATCCCCTGAAGGAGAACCCGCCGTTCAAGCCACTAGGCCAGCCACTTCGCTGGTTACTTCAAGCCGTAGAACATTTTAGCTGTAAAATCCAACAAATCATAAACAAGTATAGAAGTACATAGCATAGCATAAAATAACATAGCATAACACAACATAACATAACATAGCATAACATAGCCTAAAATAACATAGCATAACATAGCATTGCATAGCATAACATAACATAACATAACATAACATAACAACATAATATGTCTAGACATTGCTTGGCTTGAGATAGTCCGAGGTTGATAAATCGTTAGGACTGGCGAGAATGGTGGTGCAGGATGGATCATAAATCAAAAGGACCCTGCCGACACTGAGTGCTTCGAGAAATTTTGTAAAGATTGTTTTATGTGATGTGGCGTTGCAGTACTTTAATAGTTCTTACTCTGTGTATATAGTTAGTCTCTGTGGTGTAGCTGTTACGTCACCTGCCTCTCGTTCCGAAGTGTGTGGGCTCGATTCCGGACCACGCCGTTTGGTTCACGAGTGCAATTTTTTTTCGGAGATTCCCGGGGGTCGGCGCTGGAGCTACGGAGTTCGTGCTTTGTGCGTCGCTTTCGACAGAACGCCCTGCAGAAAGAGGATAAAAACAATGCAATGAAGTCCATCCTCTTGCCTAAAAAAAACCCTGTTATTGTTTGCATATTTTTTGGGGGTTCTTACCATAGTTCTATTTCTATTCCTGATATTAGTGTGTTATTTATTAAATCTTCTTGTTGCATATTTATACCATACGCGCAATAGTTAATTACTGTGCGAAATGTCCGCTGTTGACAAGGCCGAACGTACGACGGGCCTGCGTATTCAGTTTGTGACCCTTTGAAAATAAAGTTCGTTCGTTCGTGCGTGCGTTCGTTCGTTCGTTCGTTCTGTCATTCTCTTTTCGCTGCCTGTTTATGTTATTGTAAATAACTTGCATGTGTGGTAGTCAGCGTGGCTGAATGGATAAGAGCGCGCGATCTTAAACTTCCGGAGTGCTGATGGCGAGGTAGCGGGTTCAAGGCCTAAATCGGTCAGCTGGACTAAAATGTTGACTTCTCTTATTTGACTTGGGTACGTAAATTACAAGACCCTCATAAGTCGGAGTGGGTTCGCCTGATGGTGCAGGACACAGGTAATAGATAGCAAGATATATACCCAACCCGCCCGAATGTCTGTAAAAGGGATATTAACTTTACTTATTTAACACTGTACTCATTATCATCATGCGCAATGCCGCTCTCTCACACAATCAACAGAGTCGTGGGTCAGCTCTGTGAATTTGTCTCAATTATGCCACGTAGCCAAGCCACCCAGATATGAATTTCTCAGCCTTCCACTTGTGCTTTTTCCCTCAATCTTGCCGATTGTCACCAAGGTCTCTAGCCTATTTCTTCTCACAACATGCCCAAAACATCTTGACCATCTATGTCAAATTTCTCTAATCAATTTAAGGTTTTGATTTGTTTCTTGAAGGAGTTGTTCACTGGTTTTTCTGTCTGCCCATGGTATTCTTTGCATTTTCCTCATAAATCACATTCCCAGCGTCATTAGATATTTTTTCAGCTTTTCTGCTCACCTTTCACATCGGTACAAGAGTACAGGTTCTATATAGCACTTCAACACTATTTTTCTTTTTGCAATTGGCAATTTGTTTAATTGTTCTCCATAAATATATCATCGAAAACCGTTATTGCCTTAACCATTTTCTTGTTGCGAAGGAGAACAGAGATAATGAATAACTGTGTTAAGGGACAACTCAATTATTCCGTTGCGATTCCACTCGACCTCTCGCACCGCTGTGGTAGGGACTATTGAGTGAGCAACCTAGCGGTGATCAGATAAGTGTGATGGCTTTCTCTATGCTTCAGCGGTGAAGGACATGTTTGGTAGGTCTTCAAAGTGACTCCATCCCACACACACTGTCGTCTTGAACACGCTTGTCTGTGTGTGTCAGTAAGTTGATGCGTGTGTGAGTCTCTATGTCCGTCCGTCCGTCCATCCGTCTGTCCGTCTGTCCGTCTGTCTGTCTGTCTGTCTGTCTGTCTGTCTATCTGTCTGTCTGTCTGTCTGTCTGTCTGTCTGTCTGTCTGTCTGTCTGTCTGTCTGTCTGTCTGTCTGTCTGTCTGTGTATGTGCGCGGCTTAGGTCAAGATGGCGGCGGACGGTCGTGTTGTTTTGTGACCGCTCCTTTTGTCGCGTAGGAGATGGATATTTTCATCTCTTGCGTGTAAATTGTGCGCCAGGATGTAAAACCAGGAGTTTCTTTCTCAAGATCTTCGCCGATGCTACGAAGTTCGTGCATTGAACGAAGCAATCCTTAAGTGAATTTTCGCAGGGTGTGTGGTTCTGTGGTGTTCGGTTTTTTCAAAATGATGGAACAACGTTTGCGCTCCGTGCGGAGGGGCAGCCAACCTAACAAGGCGACGGTCACGGCGAGGAGGCCATAAGAGGCCAGGCAGGCATGGTGGGGCAAGACGTTTTAAACTCAAGTGTGACCGTCTGAGCCTCAGGAATACACGTATTCTATATTAAAACTGTGCCAGCGTAAAACAACGTGGCCCTATTCTGGAAAACCTAGTTTACAGGAACGAAATTGTAGCACTTCAGGAGTCGAGACTGGGTGATCAGTTACTCCAAATTGTCGGTTTCAAATGTTTCTACAACAGAGGACACCTGGGAATGATGATTCTCATCCTCGACGGAAGGTGGCTTCAGAGCTAGAATTGTCCAGTTGGGATAGTAACGACATACAATTACAGGTGGTTAGAGTTCAATCCGGTCTAAAATTCGAGGTGGTTAATGTTTGTGCCCGAAGCGCGAGTGTGGATTCCCAGAAGTGACAGTGCTTAAGTGACATATTAGGTCACGAGAGAAATGTTATTTTCTGTGGCGATTTCAACGCTAAAGGTAGATCATGGGGAAACATTTCCTCCAACACACAGGGGGAGGGGCTCGAGACAGCACTTAAAACCTTTGACCTGGTTTGTTTCAACAGTGGCTGTGTCACCTGGACAGCAAGTCGTCCAAGTGATGAGGACAGTGTTATTGATCTGGCGCTGGTTTCTCCTTAATTCACTACAGTACGTAGATGGGGTGTCCTAGGGTACCGCGGCAGCGACCACCAGCCTTGCAGCATATTGGTGGATAAGAGGTCAGATCCAGGCAGCACAAGTCAACGGTCAAGACGTACTAGTATGAAAGTACAGGGCAAGATGTGGTGAGTAAAATAAGGCGAGATACTCGCAGAAAGCTTCAGGGCAGGAAAAAAGGCAGGGAGCAGCCACCTTGGTGGAATTTTTAGGCGGAAAAGGCCTGGGTGGATAAGCGTTGTGCTGTAATGAAATGGCAAAACGCTACAAAGAACAGGGTTGCCCATCCTAGTCCCTGCATGCACTTAGACAGAGAGATGTACACAGATGTAAGCTACTTTAAAAAAAAAAACTGGTTAAGGTGATTACAAGTGAAAAATGGGCAGGGGTATGTCACAGAGTAAGCAAAGACAAGTCACTGAAATTGTTCTGGCGACTATATACAAGCATGAGTGGGGTAGTCAAGAATAAGAGTATTCCTGACTTCCAAAGTGCTGACCTCATCTGGCAGAGGACTGACGAGAACAAGGGCAAAGCCCTCTTCGAACGCTATCTAGAGCAGAGCAACCAGACAGACATGAGAGGCCGAAATCTCGCCATGGAGGTCACCTCAGTTAGGTGCAATGCCCAGAACATTTTGGATGAAGACACAGTGACAGTGAAAAGAAATCATGGCTGTGCTTCGACGTTCAAAAACAGCGCTCCAGGGCCAGATGGCATAGGATATGAAGACATCAAAATGTGTACCGACAACGAGCTAGAGAAATTAGCAGACATGTACAACAACAGTATAGAGAGTGCTAGCATCAAGGAGGAGTGGTTACACAGCTATCTGATTCCCTTGCCGAAGCCTGACAAAGACCGCACAAAAATGCAGGGATATTGAGTAATAACCATGCAGAATACAATAGACAAGCTGCTGGAGAAGTTAATTGCCAGAAAATATATCAAGCCAGATAGAGGGGCAAGGTCTTTTCCCACATACACTGGTAGGGTACCGTCCAGAAAGAGAAATCTGGACCAATGCAACAGTGTTTGCCCATGATGTCTATGCAAGTTTCCACTCAGGCATTGAATCATTTGCTGCAGTGATTGATCTTGAGGATGCGTACAACAGAGTACCATTGGATTTTTTAACACAAGATATGTATATTTCAACTTGAAGGATTTATCTAGTTAATTCACGTAAGTTGTGTGATTTCTGCAGTATGTACCTGACGAGATGCAGCGAAATATGCCAGGCAATAAATCGTACAATCTATTGTTTGTGTCTTCGTTATACAAGATAAGTCCTTTCCTCTTTAGTTAGATCTCTGCAGCCCTCTTCCAACGGAAAGTAGTCTTTAGATGTGGCAGATGGACCTCAGAACCAACAACAACATGTCATGGCCTACCACAGGGATCACCATTATCTCCGGTACTGTTCAACGCCTCAACTGTGAGAATCACCAGCGAGCAAATCATAGGACAGGGAGGACATTGTAGTATGCAGACGATGTTTTAGTGTATCGTCAGGGATGGGATAGACATCAGGTTGGAGTGGAACTACAAACAGAACTCAATCGCATAAGCACTTGGTGTGTTGAAGCTGTGGCAATGGTCAACCCAACAATGGCAACAGTGACATGGTTCTCTCTGAATAACCATATTGTCAACACCCCAACGCCAACTGTAAATCTGGGTTTAGAGACGATGGAAAGAACACTGGGGATATGATTTGATCGAAGCCTGGCTTATACTGAGCATGCAGACCAGGTGATAACAAAGGCCAAGCGGGGTTTGGCTGCGATGCGGATGATGGCGGCTGCAAACTGTGAGCAGCGCCATCTATGTCTTCTTTACGAGGGTCTGGTCCTTTATGTTTTGGGGTATGCGATGGCGATACTGACTCTCAGCCATAAGCAGATAGAAAGGATGGAAAGGATACAGACTGAAGCTATGCGCATTATTCTTGGATGTACAAGAGATACAGCACGCAGGGCGACGCGCTGCCTTCTTGATTTTCCAACCATGGGGGACAGAATACAATTTTGCCAAGCGCGTGCCTATCTCAAAGTCAACGCAAACACACACCATTCAGTGCACAGCGAGATTAAGAAGGTAAAGGGCAGCAGATTAAAATGAGGAAAGTCGTGGATAGTTCAAGCTGAAGATATTCTTCAGCAGGTATGTTCACTCGAGAACTTAGAACATGGCGAGGAGTGGGTACAAGTGCCAACAAAATTATGTACGTCCTTTTCAATATGCATCCAACTAGACAGGGAATGCAAACAAGAAAATCCAACTGCTATGGGTGCGGAAGTACAGACTCTAATCTTCGAGAATTAGTTAGAGGATGATGCTGTCATTTACACAAATGGATCGGTCGTCCGAGGAGTGAGAAGTTCATTTGTCTTTACGGCGCAGGCCAGAGGGAAAAGTGTGAAGGAATAGTCTGGCGCTTTTGCTTTGACCACAAGCAGCCTGGCTATAGAAGTCATGGCAGTTAGTAAAGCAATAACATAGCTCGAGACACAGACATTCAATTGGGCATGTGTCCTTAGTGACTCAATGAGCATGCACAGGATGATAGAGATGGGGTGAGTCCGAAGAAAGTGGCTGCTGTCTCTGGAGCGGTCTCGGCTGGCAAAAATTAATTTCATCTTCGTGTCAGGGCATGCGGGTGTACAAAGGAATGAGCGGGCTAACAGGCTTGCAGGTAGGGCTACTGTGGAAGGCGGACGAGCCATGGACCTGGCAGACATTCTGAATGCTCTACTAGAAGTAAGTCGTTTACGAAAACCAAGCGATGACTGGGAACCTACAACCATGGGCAGGCTGCGAGGACAGCAAGTTAAAAGGGGTGTGGCCAAACAAGAACACTACGCAGAAACGCAAAGAAGAGAATAAACTAACACAGAACTGGTGTCGTGAGCAGCTACACATTGCGGGATTTACTGAGGAGGGCATCAGAGCACTTATGGACTGAATGGTTCGATGTGCAATGAAGATGATCTATCGACTAACTAACTAACTAACTAACTAACTAACTAACTAACTAACTAACTAACTAACTAACTAACTAACTAACTAGCTAGTTAGCTAGTTAGCTAACTAACTAACTATATGCATGTACACGTATATGTGTCTGTCTGTCTGTCTGTTTGTGTGTGCCTGCCTGTACATGTACCTGTACGTATGTCTTTTGTTTGTTTGTGTGTATGTATACCTATGTCTGCCTGTGTCTGTCTGTTTGTGTGTGCATTTCTGTACGTTTACCTGTACGCATGTCTGTCTGTTTGTGTGTGCGTGTCTATACGTGTCCGTATTTATTCCTTTGTTAACGTATGACTGTCTGTGTGTGTGTGTGTGTGTGTGTGTGTGTGTGTGTGTGTTTACTATGTCTGCTTGTGTGTATGTGTTTACGAATATCTGTCTGTGTGTAAGTATGTGTGTGTCTGTGTGCCTGTGTGTAAGTATGTGTGTGCCTGTGTGTAAGTATGTGTGTGTGTATACATGTAAGTGAGTGTATGTCCGTGTGTAAGTATGTGTGTGTCTGTGTGCCTGTGTGTAAGTATGTGTGTGTCTGTGTGTAAGTATGTGTGTGTGTATACATGTAAGTGAGTGTATGTCCGTGTGTAAGTATGTGTGTGTCTGTGTGCCTGTATGTAAGTATGTGTGTGTCTGTGTGTAAGTATGTGTGTGTGTATACATGTAAGTGAGTGTGTCTGTGAGTAAATGTCTGTGTGTCTTTGTATATCACGCCTGTATATATATATATATATATATCTTTCTGTCTCTCTGTTTGCAAGTGTGTGTGTGTCTGTGTGTTTTGTGTGTAAGGTTGTGTGTGTCTGTATATGTGTGCGTGTTTTGTTTGTAAGTGTGTGTGTGTAAATGTGTGTGTATCTGTGTGTAAGGATGTGTAATGTCTGTATATAAATGAGTATGTCTGAGTGGAAGTGTTTGTGTGTCTGTGTGTTAGTGTGTGTGTGTTTGTGCGTAAGTTTGCCACTCTCTCTCTGTAAAGTGTGTGTGTTCCTCTCTCCGTGTGTGTAAGTGTTTATGTGTCTGTGTTTAAGTGTGTGCTTGTCTGTGAGTAAGTGTGTGTCTCTGTGTGTAAGTGTATATGTGTGAGTGTGTGTGCATATATGTGTTTAAGTGTGTGTTTGTCTGTGTCTGTGTGTAAGTATGTGCGTGTGTGTGTGTGTTTGTGTGTAAGTGTGTCTGTGTCTGTGTGTGTGTGTGTTTGTGTAAGTTTGTAAGTGTATGTAAGCGTGTGTATGTCTGTGTGTAAGTGTGTGTGTGTGTGTAAGTGCTGTTTGTGTAGGTTTGTAAGTGTGTGCGTGTCCGTGTGCAAGTGTGTGTGTGTCTGTGTGCAAGTGTGTGCGTGTCCATGTGTAAGTGAGTGTGTGTGTCGGTAAGCTTGTGATTGTCTGCGCGTAAGTGTATGTGTATGTTTGTACGTGTTGCGCGTCTGTGTGTAAGTGTGCGTGTACCTGTGTGTAAGTATGTGTGTGTGTAAGCGTCTGTGTGTTGCGTCTGCGTGTAAGTGTGTGTAAAACTATTGAATACGCCTGCTTCCTACGCCGACAGCCACAGTAAAATATTCAGATTCCCTTCTACACACCCAACCCGCATGGATAGCACGCAACCCACACCCATAACACCATACACGACACTCACTGGGTGGCGGGGTCGGTATCACACCGCCCTCCTTTACTTCCCGCACTTCTTGGTTCTTAATTTAGGCTTGGTCTATCTGGGAATCCCTGGTCATTCATTCAGTAGCATGTCCTTTGCAGAACCCCGCTCCCATAACAACCTTCCCGAAAACTTCTCGATCATAAGCACGATGTCTCGATACACTTATGTGGAGATCATCGGCCACATCCTGCACCCATCTTCTCTTTGGCCTTCCTCTTCCTCTCTTCCTAGGCATAAACCTATTGAAATATGAATGCATTTGTTCTTTTCTTTATCTAAGCTATTCTTAGAAATCGTCTATAACATTTATATTCAAAGGCATTTATGCACTGTTCAGCTTCTTTAGGCGTATGTTGCAATGGCAAAGATGCATGCTCTTACAAATCTAATTTTTATAGTTCTATCTGTCCCACTCCACAATTTATTCAGTTCTGTTAGTCTTTGAAGAGCAATAGATATTCGTCTTTTAATTTCTTTCATTGTGTCACCGTTGTTGGTAATCAATGACGCAAGATATTCGAAATTTTCCACCACCTCCAATTTTTCCCCAGCTGTAACAATTCACAACCACCCCCGTAACGGATGGAACCCAAGATCACCGATAGGGCAAGTGAGCGTCTAGTCACAACACTACCCCCTCCACCCTCACCTCCTTTACCCCTTGACAGTGACAGAGAAGCATCCAATCTTCCCCAGTATCAAAGGATACATGATGATTGATTTTTTGAAAAACAGTTACGCCATTCTCCCGGCAACTTCGAACAATATTTTCTAACAACACCCTGAACATTTTCTCCACGGGCGCTCCAGGAAAGGAAATAATAATTAAGCCACACATGAAATGTGTGGCGGTGTAACGAACCGATTGGCCAGTTCTTCTCGCAACTAACTATATAAAACAATTGGTGATTTCTGTGGAGGACATAGCCCGGGCGATTCTTCGTTTTACGTTCGCCGATTTACGTATTTCACTAAATAACGGATACGGTTTTTAACAGAAGTGTTATTGAGTTCTGCTGTAAGATACACTTTGTCATTATCAAGGGAAGGATTACTGCAATACATAGCTCATCGCTTTGATAAAGTTAGTTTCATGTGTTTTACAGGACGTCGTAATCAGTCTTGTTATTTTATGTTTGATATGTACTAGGAAATTTTTACGTTCAGTCGTTTCCATTGCTTTCTGAAAGATCGAGTTTCACAACATCGAAATCAACGCAAGATGGTCTCACCGCTTTGATATTTAAGATACATCCATTCGTTATTTGATTTTAGATCTCCTGAAGCTTGGGATTGATTATTAAGTCAGGTGCAGTGGCACTCTAAGTTTGATACCTGACAAGCGCTGACATTTCTTGGTGGGTATTGAAACTTTCCACCAAATCTGATTTCAAAGTACTATCTCCAGGCTGTCTGTTGCAGAACTCTCCATCCCTTCTGATGGACGTAGTGGTCAATTCACATCGACCGCCTTGTCTTCCCAGGAAATGTCTGGTACCCATTATAAGGCTGGGTCGACCTGGCAGCCCAGGTAAATTAAAACAAGTTCGTGTTCATGGAGATTCGAACAGATGATCACTGGGTTGCCAGGCAAGGATGTTAGCCTATTTTAAAGTGTCATCTGGTTAAAAATCAGTACAGTAAGCACGGGCTGGCTGATACTAGCTGCAGACAGTGAACGGCACGGGTTGAAGGTAGGTGGGTAGGTATGTATGTTTTCACATGCATCCACTGTGGACGAACATCTACAGCACGAATTGGCCTTATCAGCCACACTCGCCACTGCCATGGGTTGTAGTTATTAAGCCTTTTTAAAGCACAATATACCAAACTATCGTCTGTCAAGACGGAAAGGTGCCAAAACAGGTGGGTAGGCAGGCAGTTAAGTAGGTAGGTAGTTAGGTACTCAGGTTGGCAATTAGGTAAGTAGGCAGTTAGGTAGATAGAAAATTATATAGGTGTTTAAGTAGGTATGTAGTTATGTAGGCAGATAAGTGGGTAGGTAGACAGGTAATTAGGTAGGTAGTTAGGTAGGTATGTATTTAAGTTGGCAAATAGTTAGGTAAGTATAAAAATAATTAGGTGTTTAAGTAGGTGTGTAGTTAGATGTGTAGGTAAGAAGGTGGGTAGGCAGGTAATTAGGTAGATAGTTAGGTATGTAGGTATTTAGTTTGAAAATTAGGTAGGTTGGCAGTTAGGTAGGTAGAAAATTAGATAGATGTTTAAGTAGGTATGTAGTTATGTAAGTAGATAAGTGGGTATGTAGACAAGTAGGTACTTAAGTTGGTAAATGGGTAGGTAGGCACTTAGATGAGTAGAAAGTTAGGCAGGTGGGTAAATATGTAGGTTGTTATGTGGGTAGATAAGTAGATTTAGTAGGTTGATAGGCAGGTAGTTATGTAGTTAACTAGGTAGGTAGATAAACAGGTTAAGTAGTTAGGTAAATAGGTAAGTGGGTAGATAGGTAGGTATGTGTTTAGGTAGGAAAGCATGCGGGTAGTTAGGTGGATGTTTAAGAAAGTAGGTAGGTAGTTTATTAGAAAGGTAAGTAGTTAAGTAGCTACATAAGTTGGTATACAGTTAGTTCTGTCTGTCTGTCTGTCTGTCTGTCTGTACTTATTTATCTCTCTATCTGTCGAATATCTTTATCTCCTTGACAGTCTATCTTGTCATCTATCCTCTGCCTATCTGCTCGCTATCCTCCGTTCGTCAGTATTTCCATCTATAAATCTCTTCATGAACTTCAAACTAACAGTTTATCTTACACAAGAATGTACCCGTAAATAAAGCAACACAAGTGAGCTAATTTACCCAACAAGTCTCCCAAACTTTCCGAACTAACGCAGCAATTTCAACACATTTTCCCCGACAGCTTTGGTAATTAACTTGAATTGAAATTAAGTCATTCGAAAGAAATCAAATTTTTGAACCCCTTCTCAGAAACTCACTTTCCAAGACGCGACCAATAACACCGAAGGGAAGGACCCTGTAGTTCGTCAAAGAATAACTTAATTAATCAGTCCCCGTGGATTACTCTCATCCCACATTGAGGGTCGGGTGAGGGGGCGGGTGTCTGGCTAGTCATCCTGTCAAGATGGGTCGATAACAAAAACTAAACAAAATAGGCCGTAGGGTGATAGTTCTTATTGAAAACATCCCCGCTACGCTGGCTCTTTAACTTGTTTCATCCTGGGGCTGTATTAGCTTCCTGGTATTTGGGGTATGTCTACTAACTGTGGATAGAAGTGTCCGGGTTGGATTCATTTCCATCTTTTTGTCAAGTAGACACATCTTGATAAAATTCGCGAGGGGTAATATTGAGGGAATTTTAACTTTGAAATTGTTTTATGCATTTGTAGTTCGACATTTTTTATTTTTTTTTTTTTAATTTCTGAAGGTGGCAGGCTATATGTGAATGGAGGTCTATGAATAAATATCTATGAGCGCTGATCTGTGAATGATGCTCTGTTCTGTGAATGATGTTCTGTGAGTAATGTTCTGTGAGTGATGTTCTGTCAGTGATGTTCAATTAGCGTCGTTCTGTGTGGTCAGTTATATGAGTGCTGTTCTATAAGTGTCGTTCTGTAAGTGCCGTTCTATGAGTGCCGTTCTATGAGTTCAGTTATCTAAGTGCCGTCCTATAAGTGTCGTTCTGTGAGTGCCGTTCTATGAGTGATGTTCTATAAGTGTCGTTCTGTGATTCCGTACTATGAGTGATGTTCTATAAGTGTCGTTCTGTGAGTGCCGTTCTATGAGTTCAGTTATCTAAGGGCCGTTCTTTAAGTGTGGTTCTATGAGTGTCGTTCTATGAGTGATGTTCTATAAGTGTCGTTCTGTGAGTGCCGTTCTATATGTGTCGTTCTGTGATTCCGTTCTATGAGTTCAGTTATCTAAGTGCCGTTCTATAAGTGTCGTTCTGTGAGTGCCGTTCTATGAGTGTCGTTCTGTGAGTGCCGTTCTATAAGTGTCGTTCTGTGTGTGCCGTTCTATGAGTGCTGTTCTATAAGTGTCGTTCTGTGATTCAGTTCTATTAGTTCAGTTATCTAAGTGCCGTTCTATAAGTGTCGATTTGTGAATGCCGTTCTTTGAGTGATGTTCTATACGTGTCGTTCTGTGAATGCCGTTCTATGAGTGATGTTCTATAAGTGTCGTTCTGTGAGTGCCGTTCTGTGAGTGCCGTTCTGTGAGTGCCTTTCTATAAGTGTCATTCTGTGAGTGCCGTTCTATGAGTGATGTTCTATAAGTGTCGTTCTATGAGTGCCGTTCTATTAGTTCAGTTATCTAAGTGCCGTTCTATAAGTGTCGTTCTGTGAGTGCCGTTCTATGAGTGATGTTCTATAAGTGTCGTTCTATGAGTGCCGTTCTATTAGTTCAGTTATCTATGTGCCGTTCTATAAGGGTCGATCTGTGAATGCCGTTTTATGAGTGATGTTCTATGCGTGTCGTTCTGTGAATGCCGTTCTATGAGTGATGTTCTATAAGTGTCGATCTGTGAGTGCCGTTCTATGAGTGATGTTCTATAGTGTCGTTCTGTGAGTGCCGTTCTGTGAGTGCCTTTCTATAAGTGTCGTTCCATGATTGCCGTTCTATGAGTGATGTTCTATAAGTGTCGTTCTGTGAGTGCCGTTCTATGAGTTCAGTTATCTAAGTGCCTTTCTATAACTGTCATTCTGTGAGTGCCGTTCTATGAGTGCTGATCCACCAGTGCCATTTCATACGTGCAAATCTCGGAGTGCCGTTCCATGAGCGACGTTCTAGCAGTGACATTCTGTAAGTGCTTGTCAATATTTATGGATCTTGTCTTGTGATACATCGTTAGTTTTACTGAATTCCTCGCCGAGTAAGCCACTCATAGTATGAAGTGAATGCAGGTGTCGACGATCATCACGCATCAGTCTTGTGGACTCGATACTTTCTCATTACATGCACAGTGAATAGGTGTCTCATTCTGAACTTGTGAAATATTTACATTGAGCGCAGGCTGCACATTTCAGTAGATGTGTAGTTTCAGTACAGGTTTTGCACACCCCGGAGGTTTCTTGAGCTTGAAGTGTGGCAGGGGAGTTCTGTGACGCAGGCTGCAGAGAGATAGTGGTAGTAGATCGGGTGAGAAGTGTTTACAGTTGAGAAGAGGAAGATTGAGGAGATGAAGGCGGAGGAGGGGAGAAAAGGTGATGAAGAGGAGGAGGTGGAGGAGAAGGAGGAAGAAGAAACTGGAGGAGGAAGAAGGAGGGGATAGAGGAAGTTTATTATTATTATTATCATTATTATTGGTAGTAGTAGTAGTAGTAGCAGCAGCAGCAGCAGCAGCAGCAACAGTATTTGACGAAGCAGGCGAAGAAGAAGAAGAAGAAGAAGAAGAAGAAGAAGAAGAAGAAGAAGAAGAAGAAGAAGAAGAAGAAGAAGAAGAAGAAGAAGAGGAAGAAGAAGAAGAAAGAAAGAAAGAAAGAAAGAAAGAAAGAAAGAAAGAAAGAAAGAAAGAAAGAAGAGGAGAAGAAAGAGGGGGAAGAAGCCAATGCGTGTGCATCATTATCAACTGTATTATGTTGCTAATTATCTAATCAAGAAACCCCTGTCAGCGCATTAACACATTTCTATAAATCATATCATCTGCGCCAGTTACGCCAACAGACAGGTGACTTTGAAAGAACAACAACTGTTGTTGCCAAAACTAGTTGGCAGGTTCATATGACAGGATGTATCTCCCTTTATTGCCATTGGCCATTACGCGAGAAGTTCCAAGTAAATTGGAGTGCGGACTTTGAACTGCAAGAGAAGCTATGATCAACTAGGTAAGTAGTATGTGTGTGACCTATTTCTTCTTGTCTTTTCATATTTCTGGCTTATCTTTTCCAATTTCTGAATCTTATCTTTTCCAATTTCGGAATCTTATCTTGCCCAATTTCTGAATCTTTATCTTTTCTAATTTCCGAATCTTTGTCTTGTACAATTTCTGAATCTGATCTTTTCCAATTTCTGAATTTTTGTCTTCTCAAATTTTTTAATCGATTCTTTTCCAATTTCTGAATATCTGTCTTTTCCAATTTTCTGAATCTTTTCTTTTCCAATTTCTGAATCTTTGTCTTTTCCAATGTCTGAGCCTTAGCGTTTCTAATTTCTGAGTCTTATGTTTTCCAATTTCTGAATTTCATATTTTCCAATTTCTGAATCTTATTAGTTTCCAATTTCTTAGTTGTTGACTTTTCAAATTTTCAAACTTGTCTTTGTTGTTATTATTATATTTTTGTTCTTTTAAGAGAAGCATCTCCCCGAGTGGCTAGAACTCTGGGCTCCCACGTGGGAGACCCAAGTTCGAATCTTCGGTAAGAGGAAGGATTTGTTTCTGTCGGGAGTAAAGATAAAACCCTAACCTGCACAGTTGGCGGCGACTGCACTAGCCAGGCGGCCTTAATTCCTCAGGCTCAAGACCCATATGTCCTACACCGCAAGATACTATAGGCAGTTAAAAAAAAGTTAGTCACAAATCCTTTACAGGACGTAGCAGTCAACTCCAGCAATTTTTGGCTGTTTGTGATTCCTGGGCAAGTGTACGTTAAGTAGTTTGCCATTGCTTTCTGAATGACCGGCACTCGTACCATTGTATAGAAACCAACATGAGGCTGCCTGCTTCCAAATCACCCACGGCTCTCTCAAACGCGGCATACTAAGATAGTGAAAAGGATAAGTCCGTGACTGGTGTACTAAAACGATGCACAGTATACTAAAACGGTGAACTATATACTAAAGCAGTGCACCGATTTTTAAGACGGTGCGCGGTATACTGAAACGGGGCACGGTTTACAGAAACGGGACACGGTATACTAAAACGGTTGACGGTATACTAAAACGGTGCACAGTATACTAAAACTTTGGACAATATACTAAAACGGTGCACGGTATATTTAAACGGTGCATGGTATACTAAATCTTTGGACGATATACTAAAACGGTGCACAGTATACTAAAACTTTGGACAATATACTAAAACGGTGCACGGTATATTTAAACGGTGCATGGTATACTAAATCTTTGGACGATATACTAAAACAGTGCACAGTATACTAAAACGGTGCACTGTACTAAAACGGTGCACGGTATACAAAAACAGGTGCACGGTATTCTAAAACGGTTGACGATATACTAAAACAGTGTGCGGTATACTGAAACGGTGCAGGTATACTAAAAAGGTGTACGGTATACTAAAGCGGTGCACGGTATACTAAAACAGTGCACAGTTAGTTATTAAAAAAGTTAGTTAGTGCATATCTTTTACATGACGTCATTGTCAACACCATAATTGTTTTGTTATTTGTTGTTGTTGTTGTTGGCTGTTTGTGATTTCTGGGCAAGTTTACGTTCAGTAATTTGCCATTGCTTTATGAACGACCGGCACTCATACCATTATAAGAAAATCATACGCCAAGAGGTCTGCTGTCCAATCACCCGCAGCTGTGTTTCGAACGCGGTATGCTGGATAATGATTCGCATCCGCTTAGATTTAATACAGTCAAATACATAAACTTGTTCTCAAACGCTCACCAAAGGCTACGAAAGCCGCAGTTACGGCACATAATGACGGTGAATCTCTTTCAATAAAATTCAGTTTCTCCTGGCTAGCATGCAGCGGTATTATAATTGCAGAAAGAGAATTAACTTATTCAAACAGAAGTTCGTACTCCAACAAAAAATGCGCTTAACGATCGCCTGCAATGTAACCAATCAGCGTTCATATTTCTGTGGTTAGCAGTGTTTTTGTTAAATTGATTATGCCAAACCAAGTAACAAAAATTCACCCGCCGAGGAAGGAGCGAGTATCGGAAACCAATGAGAGCATTTCATATCAGAGTTGAAAATGTCAAATGTACGCTAACAGTTTTCCCCACCCGGTGTCTTTGATTTGCGCTGGCTTCTTTGTCTATGTAAATTGATTGCTTGTGCAGTGGCACAGTTTGTTTTCTTAAATAGTATCAGTTTATTGGTCTGTCATAGTGTCAATTTTATTAATTCTTAACGGTGTCAAATGTAAGGTGACGGATTTTTGACAACAAAATAGTTTTAGAGATAGTCGATAGAGAGAGAATCAGGAAAATAGATTGAGAAGCAGGCAAACAGATATATATATATATATATATATATATATATATATATATATATATATATATATATATATATATATATATATATATATATATAGGGAATGGTATATAGTTTAATGGACGGACGGTTGCAGGGATACGTGTGTGTATACATATAATTCTGAACCGCAGTCTGCAGACAGACAGACAGACGGGTAGGTAGGTAGGTAGGTAGGTAGGTAGGTAGGTAGGTATGTAGGTAGGTAGGTAGAACGAACAAACTTTACATTCAAAGCGTTAAGAATCGAGCACTAAAGCTGACATTGCACCCTTCTTATCTCTGTGCTCTCATACACTATTTCATTCATACATCACTTATGGAACTATAGTAGGTAGTGAGATAGTGTTTACATAGGCTGCGGTTGTGTGTATAGGGATTGGTAGTGTCTTTGGTTTGTTGAGGAAGATTGTTCTAAAGTTGAGCTACGGAATACGCAAAGCTTGTTTTGCATACGTCTATCCCAGGCTTAAGAACATGAGGTATGTTTAGTCGGTAGCTATCGAGAGAGGTAGGTAGGTAGGTAGGTAGGTAGGTAGGTAGGTAGATACATAGACTGATTGAATGATTGATTTGTAGATAAATAAAACAAAACATGAGATAATTGATTTCCAGGAACACATTGATACGGAGAGACTCTGGATTACTTGACAGTTCTTATATCTCATATTTGTATGTCCATGGTGTCTCAGATTCTTGTGTCCATCGTCGCTCTCATCACGGAGAGACTCTGGATTCCTTGACAGTTCTTCTATCTCACAGTTGCATGTCCGTAGTGTCTCAATGTCTTGTGTCCATCGTCGTCTTGGTTAACACCTTCCTCTTCATCCAGGACTAAAAAGGGTTTAAAAGGCAAAAGGATCGACTGCATTACACAGAGCGGCCGGCCGAAAGCGTCGCACTCAGCACGAACTCAGCAGCTCCAGCGACAACCCTCAAGTGACTCCGAGAAAGCTAAACTCGTGAACCAAATAAAGGGTTCCGGAAACGAACTCATCACGTCTGGATTTCGAGGCAGGCAGCTGAACTACTTCGCCATGGAGGCGCCGGGTAAAGAAAGATGGGTGTAACGTACACGGTGAAAGTGAGTGTAAAAGTCAAGATGAAAGTAAAAGTAAAGTTGTAAATGACTTGAACCGAAGGATGTAATCCATAATCGAACACAGGAACCACACCTTACATCTCACATCTCTCCAAATCACCGTGATGTTTATTCCATCCATCATGTGCCATGCCGGTAAACGTGGGCGGTCATGACTCGCCATTACACTCGATCACACAAGTCGTGGATAAGCTCCGTGTTTCTGTCTCGACCATGCCACGTAGCCAAGCCATCCAGGTATTTACTTCTCTGTCTTTTCCTTGTTATCTTCCCCTCGATCTTGCCAGTTGTCACCAAGTTCTCCAATTTATTTCTTCTCATATCATGTCCCAAAAACTGTGACTGTCTACGTCTAATTTCTCTAATCAATTTACGATTTGCATTGCTTCTTCCGGTACTTGGTCATTGGTTTTTCTGTCTGTTTCTGTCTGTCTGACGTTTATTATGGGCTACGTATTCCAGTGTCTTTGACATGACGTCATTTATGAACCAGCTGTCTTCGATGTTCACACCACGTAGAATGTCGGTATTATATTTCTTCTGGGTCCTCGGGATTCAAACCACTTTTCTATAGCAGAGTTGAGTTGAGTTGAGATACAAACCGACATCATATCACTAGGAACATTCCCATACGTACAACCGTTAGCGAAGAGTTCCAACACTAATGATACAGTAGCAGTCTGGTGATGTGTCCGTCTGGGCTTTCCGTGCAGTCAGAACACCTGGTCATTCCCTGGAGCACCATTCTCTCCAGGCCGTGATGGTCTGTCTGTTCGTTTGTAATATACACACGATTACAAAGGGCTGCGACCATATCTGCCTTATAAATACCCCGCAAAAGATGAAGACACAAGGCAATATGTCCGCCTGTCCCACAACACTAGCATGTCTAAGGGGGAACAGCCAACAGATGCTCTCTGTTTTTTTTATTGTTGAATGGAAGCTCAACACTCTACCACTGCTACACTACGTTAAAAATAAACAGACACCCTCACTGTTTTCTGTAATGATTTCCAAATGGCCCATGACTGATATTGCCCTATTTCCATAGGAAAGATCAATTTTCTGGGAAAATTAACTCCTCATCATCAAGTACCATCTTTCTTATCCACGACTCTCCTCATCATTAAGTACTATCCTTCTTAGCCACGACTCTCCTCATCATCAAGTTCTATCTTAGCCACGACTTTCCTCATCATTAAGTACTATCTATCCTAGCCACGACTGTCCTCATCATTAAGTACTATCTATCCTAGCCACGACTCTCCTCATCATTAAGTACTATCTATCCTAGCCACGACTCTCCTCATCATTAAGTACTATCTATCCTAGCCACGACTGTCCTCATCATTAAGTACTATCTATCCTAGCCACGACTCTCCTCATCATTAAGTACTATCTATCCTAGCCACGACTCTCCTCATCATTAAGTACTATCTATCCTAGCCACGACTTTCCTCATCATTAAGTACTATCTATCCTAGCCACGACTTTCCTCATCATTAAGTACTATCTATCCTAGCCACGACTCTCCTTATCTTTAAGTACTATCTATCCTAGCCACGACTTTCCTCATCATTAAGTACTATCTATCCTAGCCACGACTTTCCTCACCATTAAGTACTATCTATCCTAGCCACGACTCTCCTCATCATTAAGTACTATCTTTCTTAGCCACGACTCTCCCCATCATTAAGTACTATCTATCCTAGCCACGACTCTCCCCATCATTAAATACTATCTATCCTAGCCACGACTCTCCCCATCATTAAGTACTATCTATCCTAGCCACGACTCTCCTCATCATTAAGTACCATCTTTCTTAGCCACGACTCTCCTCATCATTAAGTATTATCTTTCTTAACCACGACTCTCCTCATCATTAAGTACTATCTTTCTTAGCCACGACTCTCCTCATCATTAAGTACTATCTATCCTAGCCACGACTCTCCTCATCATTAAGTACTATCTTTCTTAGCCACGACTCTCCTCATCATTACGTACTATCTATCCTAGCCACGACTCTCCTCATCATTAAGTACTATCTTAGCCACGACTCTCCTCATCATTAAGTACTATCTATCCTAGCCACGACTCTCCTCATCATTAAGTACTATCTTTCTTAGCCACGACTCTCCTCATCATTAAGTACTATCTATCCTAGCCACGACTCTCCTCATCATTAAGTACTATCTTAGCCACGACTCTCCTCATCATTAAGTACAATCTATCTTTCTTAGCCACGACTCTCCTCAGCATTAAGAACTATCTATCTTAACCACGACTCGCCACGACTCTCGAAGTATGGTGTCCGTCTCGAATGCTGGAGGTCCCAGGTTCAGGCCCCGGTGGAGATCGGGATTTTTTTTCACGTGGACTTCTTGTAATGAAATTTCCCCTGGTCTCTGGGTAGTGAGATCGGACGCCCGTGTGTATTGTTGCGCATGTAAAAAAATCCCTTGGCAGATGGAATTCGAAAAAGAGTAGCCTAACGGCGCTGCCCGAGCAAAATTTCGAGTCAAAAATCTACCCAAAAGTATTTCAGGATCCTGGCCGGTGCTACGAAGTGCGTGCACTGAACTGAGTTTCTCCAGACTCAGGTTTGAGTTAGGAGAAGAGTTGAGCACTTATGGGTTACACCCGTGTGCCATATTGTTGATCCATCGACTAAACTAAACTATTACTCCATGCCACCGTCTCAATCCATTCAAGATCATGTCTCTTGGTCTGCCTCTACCTCTCTTCCCCTCGATCTTTCCAGTTGTCACGATAATCTCGAATGCCTCTCTTCTCATCACATGACCCCAAAAAAAAGGTGTTTGCCTCTTTCCTATTGTTGTATATACTGTTCTAGTTTCATTAGCTTCTTTCAGGCAATCATTGTTAGTTACTCTGGCAGTCCAAGGAATTCGCAACATTCGTCTCAGGAACCACAACGCTGTTTCTTCCAGTCTCTTCCTAATTTGTTCATTTAAATTCCAAGATTCACAGCCATACAACAAAACAGGTTCTATATAACACTCTCTTTCTTACATTCAATTATAGTGACTTATAGCATTAGATAGTCTTCATTTCCTGAAATGTAGCCTTTTCTTGCCATATTCTTCTCTTATTCTCTAGATTCATTGGACTTTACCAATTGCAGTGTGGGTGCCAAACAACTTACATATGTAGAAAGGAAGGACAGTTAGTAAATGGAGTAGCCGAACATATACCAGTGTGGGTGGAACAGTGAACCAAAGTCCAGGAATCCCTGTGCAGTGGAAAGGATACAAAACGTCCTCCTAGTCGACTTCTGGTCTTCTCATAAACTATGGCCATAATGTTAACAACGAAAAAGAGTTTCGGATACTGTATTCCCCGGGAAGGTTAAGCCGGTCAACAAATGCCCGCAGACGTGGGAAGTATCGGCCTAACGGCGCAAGAACGCAGCTATGCTGTAAACAGGCACAACGCAATCACATCCGAAAAAAATCTCCGAATGAACGCAGAAGAAGAAGAAGAAGAAGAAGAAGAAGAAGAAGAAGAAGAAGAAGAAGAAGAAGAAGAAGAAGAAGAAGAAGAAGAAGAAGAAGAAGAAGAAGAAGAAGAAGAAGAAGAAGAAGAAGAATACTGTATTCGACGATAAAACAAAGAAAATTACAAAATTGTGGTTACTAGAAACGTCATGAAAGTTTCGAGAGAACAATAATGGAGGGGTGTATATAGCCACTTTAGTAACCTTTTCTATATTGCTTTTTAATTATGTAAATTCATAGTTGGATAACTCTTGAAAACACAAATCCAATGGTACCTTATTCAAGCCTGTAGGTCAATTTTAAGCCGAGATATTAATGCCTGTGTGCCAGTTTATCATTTAATAGGAACATATATAAAAAAAAACCATTTTGAACTTTTCACTTTTTGTTACCCTACCTACATACTCACACAACTGTGGGTTACACTCATGGCAACACAGTGACCCGTCTAACTCAAGGACAGATAACTCTGCCAGTTTATATATATATATATATATATATATATATATATATATATATATATATATATATATATATATATATATATATATATATATATATATATATATATATATATATATATATATATATATATATATATATATATATATATTGTCAGGATCTTGCGGTAGCAAGACTCTGGCTCGTTGGCTGACAAGTGAGATAATGAATATTGTCACGTAATAACTCAATGTGACACAATGCAAACACTTTATTCGCGCAACTCGCGTTTCACAATCAATGCATATATCGCGCAATCACAATTCATCATTACAATCAATACATCAATCAATCAATACATCAATACAGCAATACACTTACACTCGTACAGGCTAGCTATCACTTCATGCTCAAATATATCATTCACTGCATACCGCATTCTCACGTCTGTCCGCTACGATCTCCCAAGCCCTGTCTGAAGAGCCGTTCAGCATTCTCGTCAGTCGGGGTAGAGTCCCCTTGCGTGAACCACAATTTCCACACTGTCTCCTGACTGACCAGCGACGGCTTAGCGTAGCTCAGAATTGAGCCTGGCTGGACTTCTCTGGCGTCGTCGAAGACGTCGCGTTGTAACTAGCGTGTTTAACACTGCTCAAAGTTGAGTCCGGCTGCAATTGCCTGGCGTTGGTACAGACGACGCGTTTCAACCTATGGGTAATGAATGAATCACCCAAATAAACGAGAAGTAGATTGTGAGCTTTACTAAAACACGACTGCAAGAGACAAATTGGACGTTGCGGCCAAAGCCTTCGTCAGCACAGGACAAACAAATACAAACCAACACAAAACTACATGAAACACACTATGACAATATTAAACTATTAAACTAATTAAAATTAAATGTACTCATCTGAATACCGTGTCCTAGCTTGGAAGGTCTGACACACGTAGGGCGCCAGAGGATCAATAGACCGGATGTATGGTACACGGGTCAAAGGTCAAGCGGGAAGGGAGTGGGGTGGAGACGCGCCCATGTGTGCGGAAAAGTGAAATTAGAGACCGGCAAAGATGTTACGGACGCAGATGACAATTAGCAATTATCGTTGTGGAAACCTATATAGTGTTAGTACACACAGAGAGGCATGAGTGGCGGTCGTTCAGAAAATGATGGCAAAACACCGAACGTAAATCCGCCAAGAGAGTTGACTGTGATGTCATACAAAGGATCTGCACGTACCCAGATGGTGGACTGTAAGCTAGGGGTGGGAGGGTGGGGTGGGAAGTTAAATGAAGCTGTGTTGGACATTAAGGCCGTGAGGGGAGAGTGTGCCCAACTGGAAGATGAGACGGTGTTCCAATGTCTTCCGATCCCGTTCGTGGGATGCGCATGATTTGATGGCCGTGACCTGTATGTCGGCTACGCCATGGTGGTCAGGACTGTTGAAATGTATGGATACTGGTTTCTGGGCGCCGCTGGTGATGTCAGAAAGATGTTGTCGAAATCTGTCCCCAAGACGTAATCCTGTCTCACCGACATATCTCATGTCGCAACGTGTGCAGGTAATCGCATAGATGACGTTGCGACTGATGCATGAGAAACCCTCACGGATGTGGAAGGTAGTCTTAGGGAATGTCAGACTCTGGGTTTGAAGTACGTATGGACAGGTCTTGCAAACCGATCGAAGACACGCCACCGTGCCAGGAAGAGACTGGTGAGGTTGGGGTAGCCTGCTATGGACCAGCACATCTCTGAGGTTACGATCCCGCTTATATGCCACTAGAGGAGCCTCTGAGAAGACATCACGAGTGGTCGATTCCGCCCGGAGAATGGATAGATGTTTCAAAAGGATATTCTTGGCAGCAATATTGTGGGGATGATAAGTAAGTGAGAGGACAGGTCTATTGTTTCGTGGTTTCGGCCTGGAGGAGAGAGTCTCAGTGCGACTGATAGACTGGCAGCGGTGAAGAGCTGTAGATAGAACATTATCAGGATAGCCACGAAGGCGAAAGAAATCAAGCATCTCGTGGGTTTTTTGATGGAAGTCGTTGTTATCCTGGCAAAGTCGTCGGAGACGTAACAGTTGGGAGAAAGGAATAGAACGTTTGCACGAGGGAGGGTGGGAGGAGGTATAGAGAAGGAATGAGTGCGAGTCAGTTGGTTTATAATAAACCGTCGTGCATAGACCAGCGGAACCTAAAGAGACTGTGAGGTCTAAGAAATTGACAGCCGACGAAGAAATGGTGGAGGTAAGTTTGATGCTGGGATGGAAGTCTGAAAAAAAGGCAATGAAGTTCTGTAGGTCAGGCAAGGGCATGTCCGAGACACCAAAGCAGTCGTCAATGTACCTCCTGTAGAGCTCCGGGAGCCTACCGGTGTACTGACTCCATACCTGGTGCTCCAGATAGCCCAAGAAGAGGCAGGCATAACTGGGACCCATCTTAGTACCCATGGCCACACCGCTGATCTGGTCGAAGTAGTCCCCATTGAACTCAAACGAGTTGAGGTTGAGGACTAACTCCGCAAGACGCAGTAATGGTCCAGTGGCTATCGAGGGATTAAGCCTTTTCTCCAAGAAAAATTCTAAGGCTTTAAGGCCGTCAGAGTGAGGAATGGAAGTGTAGAGTGAAGTCACATCTAAAGTGAAGATGTGATACTGAGAAGGGTTAGTGAAACTGATGGAATCGAAGATGGAGATAGCGTGGTTGGTGTCTTTGATATACGAAGGGAGGCTGGCAACCAACGGCTGAAACATGCTGTCTAGAAACTCTGAAATCCGTTCTGTAGGGCAAGAGCAGGCCGAGACGATAGGTCTGCCTGGGTTACCAGGTTTGTGTGTCTTAGGCAGCATATTAAAGGCGGGTTTGCCCAAGCAGCTATCGTGGATGATCAACGAGGTGGCGGAGCTGGGTAAAAGACCTTGCTGGATAATGGCGTTAGTCACGCTTTTGACCTGGGTGTTGTTTCTGACTGTCCCATCTTGTATCCTAGGTCTGTAGAAGGTGGCATCGCCCAGTTGCTTGTTGCCTTCCTGTATATATAAGTCTTTCCTCCAAACCACTAGCGCCCCTCCCTTATCGGCAGGTTTGATAACTATGTCATCACGGCGTTTCAACTGTGTAAGTGCCGGTTGTTCATCCGCGGTGAGGTTGGAATATCGTAGTGGCTTAAATTTGAGTTTTTGGATGTCGTAAAGTGTTTTGTCGATGTATAAATCGAGGGCCTTAGATGCCCCTGGATTGGGAACCCAAGCAGACCTGCGTTTGGAGAGGTGAGAGAAATGGTCGGTAGGATCCGAAGAGTTATCGTTATGAGGTTGATTTCTGAAGTGATATTGTAGCCTGAGAGTGCGATGGAACCGATGGACGTCCTGCAGTAATGCGTATCTATCACCACAGGGACGTAGCGGTATGAACCTGAGCCCTTTGTTGAGGACCGATTTCTCAGATGCCGATAGTGGAAGGTCGGGAGGTATGCACACAACTAGGTTATCGGAGCCAGTGGTAAGTTGGGGTGGGAGAGTGGGCGAGGAGGGAGTGGAGGTAGGGGCACGGAGTTTGGCTAGCTTGGCGTTTTTGGCCGCGGAAAGACACTTGTATAGATGGTGGTTAGTGCTATTGATGATACACCGTATAACACAATACAAGAAATAATTACTCGAGGTAAGTTGTCTAAGACGCTGATCGAGGATGGTTATATTCGAGCTGAAGTCAGACAGTTGTCGCGCGTGGTTGTCGGCAATGCATCGCATGCGAAGAGTAGCACATTTAAACTCAACTTTAGATAGACGTCTACTACAACTGTCATCGAGAGTGCCTGCCGATGGGTGAAATCTAGAGATGAAGCCACGTGGGGTGATATGAAGCCGTAGGCAGTTCTTGAGGAAATTAAAATGGCATGTGGTGCGGGTCTTTTTGTAGATGTTAAGAGCCAAGTCGGTGGCGTGGTGATTTTGATATCTGTTGGTAAGAGACTAAAGCAGAAAATGACATATAATCTCAATTGTTGAAATAACTGAGGTGGATGAGTGGGAGGCATAGCGGTGGAGATTTAACGGACGTGGGGATGAAGGGCTGGTGTCCAAAAGTAAGGTGTAGCCTAGCGGGGGGAAAAACAACACGTGTGTGGGGCGGTAAGGGTAGCACGCCGCTTAGAAAACACACTGACACGCGCGCACAGAATGGACTACAAATCGACAACAATCTTACCGACAACGAAGACGAAACGTGAAATATATAGTAGCAGTTCAAGGGAGCGGACAATGGTAAACAAGAATGAGGTGAACTGCAGTAAAGCTTAAAAAGGCAATGAATGAATCACCCAAATAAACGAGAAGTAGATTGTGAGCTTTACTAAAACACGACTGCAAGAGACAAATTGGACGTTGCGGCCAAAGCCTTCGTCAGCACAGGACAAACAAATACAAACCAACACAAAACTACATGAAACACACTATGACAATATTAAACTATTAAACTAATTAAAATTAAATGTACTCATCTGAATACCGTGTCCTAGCTTGGAAGATCTGACACACGTAGGGCGCCAGTGGATCAATAGACCGGATGTATGGTACACGGGTCAAAGGTCAAGCGGGAAGGGAGTGGGGTGGAGACGCGCCCATGTGTGCGGAAAAGTGAAATTAGAGACCGGCAAAGCTGTTACGGACGCAGATGACAATTAGCAATTATCGTTACGCACTCGAAACACCGCTGTGGAAACCTATATAGTGTTAGTACACACAGAGAGGCATGAGTGGCGGTCGTTCAGAAAATGATGGCAAAACACCGAACGTAAATCCGCCAAGAGAGTTGACTGTGATGTCATACAAAGGATCTGCACGTACCCAGATGGTGGACTGTAAGCTAGGGGTGGGAGGGTGGGGTGGGAAGTTAAATGAAGCTGTGTTGGACATTAAGGCTGTGAGGGGAGAGTGTGCCCAACTGGAAGATGAGACGGTGTTCCAATGTCTTCCGATCCCGTTCGTGGGATGCGCATGATTTGATGGCCGTGACCTGTATGTCGGCTACGCCATGGTATACGCCATGATATTCTTGTTCAACCTATGGGTGAGAATCTGACATGCTCCCACCTTCCTTTTCATGAAAGGGGATCCTTTCATGTACTTTATACACCTTTATTTATTTCTCTGTCAGAATCGAACCATGTACGTCGTCCGACGTGACTCTTTGGTTCATATTAACATGTACAGGTAATGGTAAGTTATATCTGCACAATCACCAATGTCGCCTTGATGCAACACACATCAAGTATACTCATTTGGATGGATAATCGCCTCAGCTGCAATATGACACAGCCAGTCCGGTAAGTTACAGCAAACACGCCCTTACCTCACAACCACTAAAAATTAAAAAAAAAAAAAAAACAGGTCAGACTGCGAACATCTATCTATAAGATGTTCCAACCTCAGACCTACAACCTCACTTAGTCGGAGAGTCTAATGAAGGTCTACCGCTTTGGTAACTCTCTCCATGTACAACTGACGTCATCCTGACGTGTCAACGATTAGGCAACGTGATGATAGTTTTAATACATTTTACACATTACACACAATTTTAATTATGTCCCTTGGTTGTAATACAAAGGTTCGGGACGGTAATTTCACCATGCTTTCAAAACAATACATTACATTTATAAGTTCATTTCTTAGTGTCATAATTTGATCCTTATTGACAAAAGTGAACACAATGTCACTGTTGTGAACAAGTAAATCAAGTTACGATGCTGAGATTACATATAACAAAATCCTCATATACAATTCCGTATATGGAAATATTAGACTCACAAAAGTTGTGTTAAACGTCAATGTTTTGTGAGTATTTTAGTATAGTCTGCTATCTTTCAAATTAATATTCATACACACCGGAAATACACAGCTGTGGTTTTAAGTTGACAAAACCACACAGTACTTTCGTTTGGATGTTACATAAATAAACGGAGTAACCAGTTCTTGAAAACAGCTGTTGGATGGTTTCTTCGGTGTGGATTACAGTGTTCTTATGGGATACGGCTGTCACAGTCTCTCTTCTTACGGGTTAAAATACAGTGGGCCAATCTGTGGTGTAGGTACACAGGATATTCGAAGTCGTTCACGCACAGTCAGTTCTTGGATCCTGTAGTCCTGTTCTGTGACCCTCGTAGTACATGTTTAGTACATATTTAAAATGGTATACACATTCTATCACATATATCACAAATATTCGATACATTCATTCGCATAGTAATATAATATACATAATATATTTACAATGGGAGATTAAATCCCTATCACATACATTTGCACAGCGTTACTGATATACTTTCAACTTTGGCTGTGGTGCTGAGCACTTACACTTTGCAGTTTATACAATCTCTGCATTGTGCTCAGGTGATCTATGGCTATTTGGTGAGTCGTATGAGCATCTCGAAAGAAGGTCGGCCAATGAATTTTGTGAGCCACTTATGTGCTTCACATCGAAGCTAAAGTCCTGCAAAAGAAGTGACCATCTGGCCACTCTGTGGTTACTTGGCGAACCTCGAGTGATAATAGTCAATTGGCTATTGTCTGTCTCTACAATGAAGTGTTTTCCTAAAAGAAACCTTGAAAGTATACGAACCGAGAATACCAAAGCGAGTGCTTCAAGTTCCGGCGTGCTGTAATTCCGTTCTGTGGCTTTCAGCTTACGGCTGACGTAATAAACAGGGTACAATATTTGATCGTGTTCCTGAAGCAGTACTCCTCCAATCGCTACGGAGCTCGCATCACATCTTAATCTGAAAATAGCGTTAATATCAGGTAATTTGAGAATAGGTTCACTAGAAAAATAAGATAATACTTTAGAGAATGCAGGTCGCAGGCATTCGCTGTTCACAATAACATTAGGTTCTTTCTTTAGTGAAACATTCGGTCAATTCAGCAAAATGAGGAATGAATTGTCTGTAGTAATTTAGCAGACCTAAGACACTTCGCAACTCTTTCTTAGTTGTCGGAAGCGACAATTTTAGAATTCTGGACATGATGTTATTGTCATTTGACATAAAGCCATTTGAGATTTTGTAGCCCAAAAATGAAATTTCTTGATAGGCTATGTCGACTTTAGATGGTTTCACTGTTAGTCCGTGTTGTCTGATTCTGTCGAATGTCTGCTGTAATGCTGTTATGTGGTCTGTCATGTTCCTCGTATGTAGGCAAATATCGTCGATGTACCAAATTATGTTAGCAATGTCTGTCAATAGGAGTCTTGTAACAATCGTCTGCAACTGTCAGTCTGTGTCGGTGTCAGGTTAGGATTAACCTTTATGTCCTGCAGGTTGGCTGTCGGGTCAAGTGATGGTGTCGGTATTTCGTCAGTATCGTCGTCATCTGTTTGGTCCACTATTGTCGTGCTTGCTGTAGTTTCTACTTGGTCCTCGTCCCTGTTGTAATATGGTTTAAGCATGTTTATGTGGAATATCTTGTGTTTGTCCCTAACTGCAATTTCGTAATCTACTGTCGAAATTTGTCGTAACACTTTAAACGGTCCTTGCTATGAGTCCGTCAGTAACTTTCTGTCACTTGGCAATAGGAGAAGAACGTCCTGTCCTGGCGTCAGTGTTATCGTCCTGTTTCCTCTGTTAGCGTACTGTCGATAGATCGCACCTGATTGTTTCAGTGCCTCTTTGGCTAACACACAAGATTTCATTATCCTATCACGCAATGATGTTACATGATCATACGATGAAATGGGTTTATGTATAGTTTCACTTTCAATCAACATGGAATGGTACATAGATAATGGGCCGCGTGGTTTGGCACCATATACAATTTCAAATGTTGAGAACCCAGTGCTGGAATGGGGCACTTCCCTGTATGCAAACAAAATAGCAGGTAAATAAGTATCCCAGTCTTCAGGATGTTCATGGGTAACTTTTGAGAGCATGTGCTTAAGATCCCCATTGATCTTTTCAATGATACCCGTTGAGTGGGGATGGTAGGGGCTGTTGAAACACTGTTTTACCCCCAACATTTTAGTAAAGCCTTCAGTGGCTGATGAAATGAATTGACTTCCCCGATCTGAAAGGATGGTATCAGGGAACCCTACCCTAGCAACAATATGAAAGAAGACTTCCATGATGTCTTTGGAAGTTATATTTTTAAGAGGAATGGCTTCTGGCCATCGACTACAGAGGTCAATTGTCGTTAGAATATATTTATTTCCTCTGGATGTTACGTGGTTGAGATGACCACCTATATCGACCGAGATCTTTTCAAACGGTCTGCTTGCTAAATCTGTGATTTGCAGTTCCGCTTGCGGGTGCTTACCCTTTTTGACAAGCTTCTGGCAGATGTCACAACTTCGGCAATACTGTTTGGTATCGCTGCAGAATTTGGGCCAGTAGAACTGAGAAAGTAACCTTGCACTCGTTTTAGCGTAAGCCATATGCCCTGCAAATGGTATGTCGTGCGCTAGATGTAATGCTTGTTTGCGGTTTTCTGATGGTAGCACCGTTTGTTCTGTAGTGCTAGAACCTCTGGTATAGTACCGTGTCAGAATTCCATTCTTCAGAGCAAAATGCCATCTAGCGTTCTTTGTTACGCGTGGTTTTGGCCTATTAATTAAAAATATGTCTGCAAAGATCGATCGGCTTTTTGGGTTGTTATAAATTTCTCCGTGGTTGTTTCAGGAGATGTTACAACTGGGCTTACCAGACAGTGGCAGCTTTACCATTAACATACCCATGGTGGATGTTTATTTTCCCTTTTGAGTTAATGACCAGGTTGGCTTCCTCATTGGTAACCGGTATGGAATGGCCGCATGTTAAAACGCCATCCTCATGAAAACGATCACAGATGGTACATTTTTCAAGGTGAAATACATCAATAGAATTTGCAGCATTTACAGGATGATTTTCAACAGTTTCCTCATCTGAGGAAGAGCTATCAAACATGGCTGCATTAGCCTTTCTAGTCATTTGCTTGCCTTTACAAGAATCGCGCCAGTGGCCATATGCTTTGCAAAGGAAGCATTTGGTGAGACGTTTATAGCTCTTTCTTTCCCTATATTGCTTATTTATGTAATTCTGCAAGTAGGTGAGGTATCCAGGATGTTTATCACAATTTCATTGTCATTGTGTGTTAAATTGCAATGTCTGCACTGATAGTATTTCTCACAGGATTGCTTATAGGGTTTCTGTTTACTGTAGGGCACTGACTTTGCTTTATTATATGTAGCTGCTGCTACAAAGTCTGTGCTTGTCAATTCACTAGAGAAACAGTGTTTGTTGGCTGTAAAATACCCTGAGCCACGACTCTCAATCTGCTTTACACTCTCACACTGACATTCCAATAGAAATTTCGAAAATGGTGGTGGGAGAGATGTAATAATTTTATCTCTCAAGATAAGATCTTTCAATCTATCAAAACTTTCATTCACTTTGACTGCTGACAGCCACTTTGTAAAAATATCCTGTACTACTGAGATGTAGTCAGAGAACGTTTGTGTGGGTTTAGGTGACAATTTACTAAACTGTTCTCTGTAGCCTGCTTCATCTAACAGGAAATGAAACATGATTTTAGATTTAATATACTGATAGTTTTTTTCTTGGCTCTTTGGGGATGGTCTCTATCACTTTCAGAGGTTCCCCAGAAAGACTTATCATATATATAATGTTCCATTCAGTCTCTGGGATCTGGTAATGCTCCATAATGCATTCAAAGTTTTGGGTGAAGGCTGCTATGCAGTCGCCCGTGGTGAAACTTTTAACGATCCCCTGGCACTTCTTGTACTGATTTTCTTAGTCTAATCTGTCAGACTTTCTAACATCCTTCTCTGTTGATGTCTCAGCTTTCAGCTGTTCAATTTTCAGCTGCATTTCCAGCTCTTCTCGTTTACTCTGAGCAGCAATTTCAGCTTTCGTTAATTCTGCCTCAGTTTCTGATTGTTTACTTTTTGCAGTTATTTCAGCCTGTTTTAAAGCACTATCTCTTTCAGCTTCTGCCTTTTTGGCATCTAATTCTGCCTGCTTTAAAGCACTATCTCTTTCAGCTTATGTCTGCTTCAAAGACCTTTCAGCAGCTCTATTTTCACGTTGAATAAGTTCTGCATACTTTCTCTCACTCCAGTTATTCAATTCTTCACCAGACAACTTCAGCTTTAAACCCATTTCAATGAAATCATTTAAACTAGACATGATGAAATATGTCTGATGAAATGAATACACACTAAGTTAATTATGATGTTAGTAATTCAACTTAAATGCTTTGTACAATATTTACTAGTGCAGCTTATGCTTCGACCTGCCTACCAAAGTATTAAGAAAAAAAATGTATACTCAAGTGTTTCTTGAAACCTGTGTCGGACAATGGCTGTTCGTTACTGCCCGGAAACAGAATGGATCTTACTTCAGGTCGGCAGAATTTGGAATTTACAATCAACAGGAACGGATGACACAAAAACCTGTTGCTTTTGGAACAAGATAAATTGGGACTAGTACAAAGTGTGGTGTATGCGATGTCACTTAAGTTTTGAAGGTTTGTATGTAGTCAAGTATTTTTGTTAGTCGTTCTGTCGTCTTTTCACCGCAATCAACAACTCACTTAACAACCTTTCCGAACTTTTCGCTTACACTCACTACCGTTCACATCTATTTCACAATAACTTTCAAGATGGATGCCATCACGTTCGCACTTATCTAACACAGCACTTGTCAGGATCTTGCGGTAGCAAGACTCTGGCTCGTTGGCTGACAAGTGAGATAATGAATATTGTCACGTAATAACTCAATGTGACACAATGCAAACACTTTATTCGCGCAACTCGCGTTTCACAATCAATGCATATATCGCGCAATCACAATTCATCATTACAATCAATACATCAATCAATCAATACATCAATACAGCAATACACTTACACTCGCACAGGCTAGCTATCACTTCATGCTCAAATATATCATTCACTGCATACCGCATTCTCACGTCTGTCCGCTACGATCTCCCAAGCCCTGTCTGAAGAGCCGTTCAGCATTCTCGTCAGTCGGGGTAGAGTCCCCTTGCGTGAACCACAATTACCACGCGTCGCTCAGAATTGAGCCTGGCTGGACTTCTCTGGCGTCGTCGAAGACGTCGCGTTGTAACTAGCGTGTTTAACACTGCTCAAAGTTGAGTCCGTCTGCAATTGCCTGGCGTTGGTACAGACGACGTGTTTCAACCTATGGGTGAGAATCTGACAATATATATATATATATATATATATATATATATATATATATATATATATATATATATATATATATATATATATATATAACACTCACACACACAGATATGTGCATATCCACGTCATGATGTGATGACGTCAGACCACGCACGGACTGCACGCGCAGTCTTGTCAACGCGAGGCCGCCAGCGTAGATAGATGCATTTTGACAAAAGATGTTCCGTTGGAACGATGAAAAATTATCAATGATCTGGTCCGTGTCGAGTGATGAAAAATTACACATACATACAGTAATGGGTGTTGAAAGTAAACATGCATTCATTATCATTGTAGTTGCTCTGAATATTCCATAACAATATTAAATTTTCCTATCTGGAGTAAACCTGTCATCTCCCGCAATTGAAATACCGCACTACAGCATGCAATCTTCATAATTTCAGTGTGACATTGATTGCCAGCTTAAATGGTTGAAAATTACAAAATACACATAAACATGGATTATAAATTTAATAATGTATAGTATAACAATGTAGTACGTCCCTTAAAACAGTATTTACTGGTTTACTTACCAGTTAGAATAGACAGCCTGGTTCTCCGGTATAACAAGGATTCTCGAAGCGCCAGAAATGCACAAGGCAAAACCGGGTGGGAAAAACTATATCAAATAATCGGTGTCTGTTTTTACTCGATGTTGAAATAATCGGGGAATTTAATATCATGAGTACTCTAAATATCATTAAATCGGAGACACAAAAACAAGAAAACGAAAGTTACAGCAAAAAAAAAATCTCCAATAAAGTTCGGCAACCGAAAACGTAATGCCTAGGTATATGCCCGGGATGAGAGTATGAGGAAGGTCAAAGAGAAGATTGATGCAGGATGTGGCGGATGACCACCAGATGGGTGTATCGGACGCGGGACATCTTGCTTGTGATCGATAAGTTTTCCGGAAGGTTGTTATGGAAGCGAGGTTCTGCAAACGACATGCTACTGAATGAATAAATAAATGCTGTATTCGACGAACAATCAACGATTGCTCAAATATAGTGAGTCTTAGCAATTGGGGGATCCAGCCGGTTTTATCCAAACAGAGACAGTTACAGGTATTGTTCTAACGGTAATTTCAAATTTAATACGAACTAAAAGTGCCAAAGTATTAATGTATTCTCTTCATATGATATATAACTCTGCAATATCACCTGACGAGATGAAGCGAAGGCGCCAGACAATAAATGGTTTGTGGCTTCTGTGCTAACATTCACTAAGTGAATACATTATTTTCAATTTGGTTAGTTCTCTCTATGAGTTCCACAGTGGTGATTCCGTCATTCAGTTTAGGCCCACAATTCGGCGTATGTACCAAGCAATGAATGTTTATATATGATGTTTTTTAATGACTGTGGGGTTTGGGAAAATATTGCCGTTCCAAGTTTTGTATTAACCCTCTGTGAACTCATGCAACATAAAGGCAAATACAAAACTTGGAACGGCAATATTTTCAAACAACCTACATTCATTAAAAATACACCCTGCAGTTGTTCTTTAACTGGTTAAGTAACATGAGATGATTAATCACCTTAAGCGACTTCCTTATCTGTCATGGGCTTATACGAGATAGTTTTAAATGAAAACCCTAAAAGTGTGGTAGAAATTGCAATAGCCATGCCATTGTCTTGTAACTTGTCAATGTTGTTGTTAAGGATGTCATGAGCGATAAGTATGTGGAATCACGGTGCAGAGGAACATGGTGACGTCATAAGAACAGTTTAAAGTTGGCCACCGCGCTTTATTGTTATCCGTTTTTTTTTTTTTATCAGTGAAGGGGTAAAACATATAGAAATGCATCGGCGAATGAAGGTCCAGTATGGTGATGCATGCCTGTTAGTCCAGCAAGTGAATGAGAGGAGTAGTAAGTTTTAATACGGCATGGCATCTATGACAGACTAGTCACTAGCCGGTCAGGCACACCGAGCAATGACCCCTTAGTGGTTACACACAACACCAAGAGAATTTGTTTCAACGGGAATCCAAGCACTTTATCTGAGCTGGAGGCCTTGCATTGAACGCAGTGGTGACTACATCGAAACATTATACATTATTTTTTTTTTTTTTTACCTTTTCAGAATATATATTTAAAAAAGCAAACACGCATACACTCACACACACGCGCGCGCTCACACACACACACACACACACACACACACACACACACACACACACACACATACACAAACCATTTAAGGTTTTCATTTGATACCCCCTTGTATATCGCCGAAATATTACATTACTTGTTTCTATCTACCCTATCAAATGCCTTTTCTTTGTCGACCAAGAAAAGGCATTTGATAGGGTAGATAGAAACAAGCTGTGGGAAATCCTTAAACAATATGGAGTGAGTACACATCTAACAAACCTATGTAGAAGTTTATACAACAACAGTGAATGCATAGTGAGAGCAACTGGAGGACACTCAGAACCCTTCACCATAAGTTGTGTCCTGTCCCCTCTCTTGTTCATAACATATATAGACAACATATGTAAAGAAACCAGCCAAGCAGAGACAGCAAGAATACCGCATGACGAGAACACAGAAGAAGAACCATCTGCAAATCTAACCATTAGAGAACTCCTGTTTGCGGACGACCAAGCACTAATAGCAAAATCAGAAGCTGAATTACAAGACCACATGAATAGTCTAAACGAAATGTGTAGGGAACATAACATGAAAATTAGCACAAGCAAAACAGAGGTAATGACTATAACTAAAGAAGAACAAACAGCAACAATTCATCTAAACGAACATCCCTTGAAACAAGTAAAGAGCTTCAAGTACCTAGGAAGTATAATATCATCAAATGGCAGATCAGAAGACGAGATCGAAAATAGGTGCAATAAGGCAAATCAACTCATTGGACAAATGGCACCAATACTAAAGAACAAACATGTATCAATAACTACTAAGAAAGCACTTTACAACACAATCTTCCTACCAACTCTGTGCTACCAATGCCAAACCTGGACAATGACAGAAAAAGAGAAAAGAAAAATCACAACAACAGAAATGAGGTTCCTGAGAAGAATACTCAACGTATCAAGAAGAGATAAGATCAGAAATGAAGAAATCAGGACTAAAGTGGGGGTTAAAGCTGCTCTAGATTTTATTAGAAAGCAGCAAGTCAAATGGTTTGGCCATGCAAGTAGGCTACCAGTCAACAGCATGCCACAACAAGCAATGATGTACAGACCAGATGGAAACAGAGGAAGAGGCCGACCACGTAAACGTTGGACGGAGGGAATAACAGAATCCATGGGAATGTCGATATACGAAGCCCATAACCGGGCACTCTCACGAAGTTTATACTTCACCTCGACACCGCAAGGTACAAGAGGAACATGATGAGATGAGATGAGATTACATTACGTTATAACGCAACATACCTGCTACCATTTTAACAACTTTTAAGCCATGACTGTGACACACCCTTGGCTTCTTACTTTCGCTATCCATTTTCGCTGGATCCAATCCTACTTTTTGTTTGGCATTGAATCTATTAATAGTTCTACCTTCTATATTCTATGCAGGTGCCGCAGGGACTCGACCTTCCACCTTTAGCGCATGTGAGAAATCGTTGTACGCACAACTGCATAGCGTCCTACATTTAAAAGTATCAATAACAACACAGGCATGACGCGAATTATAACTAAATTGCAGCTTATTTCAACGTTTACGGTGTGAAGTTTTCAGATTGGTTTCTCTCGGCGGGGATCTATAATGTTGAACTCTGACCTTTTGGCGTGTGACTGTTATTACATTTCTTACTTTCAGTACTCACGCCAGTAGTCATTTCACGGGTCAGACTTCTTTTCGGGTGTGCGGTTCTCTTACGCAATAACCCATTTTATTGGTATGCGGATGTTTTTGGAATAACTATTGGTGCATGTAATATGTAACGACGGAGAATCGTATGGTAAGTACTGATTTATTTACTTCTGTTGTTTAACGGTCGCTGAGGAGTGTCTTGTTTGCATCAACGTTAAGTGTTGTAAGTCACACAGAATGATTTGCTAGTATTTCGAGAAAACATGTATCAGTGTTGATGACGTAAGGCCAGTATTTAGGTCAGACACCTGCGATCTGCAGTTCCCTGCGCTTTTCCAGGTTACAATCTCTTTACATCTTCTAGAGAACTCCGAGGGCAGCAGAGGTATCTCAATGACTCATCTGCCGGTCCGTGAGCATGGGATCGTTGTCTCTGGGATGCGAATTGTTAAAATTGACTCCCGGGTCGACGAACCCCAGAATCGTTACCTGGAAATTAATACGAAGGTTAGATCATCTCTGTCTGGCATGTCTCTATCTGGCCCTGTATCGAGGGCAGGCGAGCAACGATACAAGTGGGAAGATAACATCAAGAGATGGACATCAATCTGACAGAATGTACAGTCAAAGGCGCAAGACAGACAGTGATGGAGATCAAGTGCAGCAAACGTTCATTGTGGAGACGGCACCTGATTGATTGATTGCTTGATTAATTGATTGACTGATCAGGCATGGGTCGCAGAGTATCTAGACGCTCGCTTGCCGGCTAGTAAGTCATAGGTTTGTATTTGCATAGGGGCGGATGTTTACAGTTTATCTGGACTGCCAAGTCGACCATGATAAATGGGAACAGTGGGGCGACAGTATCAAAGGGTACCAGAAAATGTAAAACTACTGAACGTAGACTTGCCAAGATATTTGTGTGTGTGTGTGTGTGTGTGCGCGCGCGCGCGCGTGTGTGTGTGTGTGTGTGTGTTTGGGCATATTCTTTTTACAGGACATCGCTGTCAACACCAGCATTTTACTGCTGTTGTTGATGTCTTGGCAAGTTTACGTTCAGTAGTTTGCCAGTGCTTACTGAATGACCGGCTCCATAACAATTCGTTAAAACTCAGCGCAACACATTCTGTTGCCAAATCGGTCGCAGCTGTGTTTCAAACGCGGGTAAGCGGGCTTACGAATCGCGTCCTTAAGCTCTTCGCCACGGTCAAGAGATCGCAACAGCAAATATCTGCTGATGTTGACTGAGACATCTTGTAAAGGATATGGAAATAACTAACTAACTAACTGACTGACTGACTGACTGACTGACTGACTGACTGACTGACTGACTGACTGACTGACTGACTGACTAACTAACTAACTAACTAACTAACTAACTAACCAGAAAATGTCTTGGGAAGTAAAAATAGTCTGCGTGATACTTATTACGTCACCCGCCGAGTGGTCTAGACCGGTCAAAGTATAGAAGTTTTTGAGATGTGATGCTTGTTATTTTGTTTTTTTGTCTTATGTTCGCTCGCTTTGAAATCAAGAGTTGTTTATACATGCGCTACTATTAAATCTTGGCTGATTTTTGCGTGTGGATTAGCTTTGTCTAAAACCAGTGTCCCTAGCCATCATGCGAACCCACTCCGACTTCTGAGATACTTGAAGTTTACGTCCCCAAGTCAAGGATGAGAAGCCAACATTTTAGTCCAACTGACCTGTGTCGGGGTTGAACATGCTACTTCCGCCTCAGAATTCCGGAAGTTTAAGAACATGCATTCTTACGCATTCAGCCATGGTGACCTCCATGATGTCGTTTATGAGCCCATTTTCTTTCATGTTCAGGTCTTGTACGATGTTCTTGTGTCTTGGTCCACGATGTTTTAAGAACTGTTCTGTAGCATGTCAGCTAAATAGATCGGGGTGTCTTGGTCCACGATGTTCTAAGAACTGTTCTGTAGCATCTCAGCTCAACCTTGGTCCACGATGTACTAAGAACTGTTCTGTAGCATCTCAGCTCACAAGCCCCTGGGTTTCTTGGTCCCCTATGTTCTAAAATCTGTTCTGTAGTATCTCAACTAAACAGCCCGGGGTATTTTGGTCCACGATGTTCTAAGAACTGTTCTGTAGCATCTCAGCTTAAAAACCCGGGTTTTTTTTTGTCCACGATGTTCTAAGAACTGTTCTGTAGCATCTCAGCTCAAAAACCCGGGTATTTTTTTGGTCCACGATGTTCTAAGAACTGTTCTGTAGCATCTCAGCTCAAAAACCCGAGTTTTTTTTGGTCCACGATGTTCTAAGAACTGTTCTTTAGCATCTCAGCTCAAAAACCCGGGGTTTTATGGTCCACGATGTTCTAAGAACTGTTCTGTAGCATCTCAGCTCAAAAACCCGGGGTTTCTTTGTCCACGATGTTCTAAGAACTGTTCTGTAGCATCTCAACTAAACAGACCGGGGTTTCTTGGTCCACGATGTTCTAAGAACTGTTCTGTAGCATCTCAGCTCTAAAGCCCAGGGTATCCTCGGGAGTGACCGTGACATGATAATGAGTCACTTCCTTATGTTGCCCCAGGAGAGAAGCATGTCCTCAATTACTTTCCCTTGTTTGCTGGTATAGTACCATAGATTCTTATCAGTTTCAGTTCCAGACGAAAGGTAGGTTTGGACCACATTGGACCACACAAAGAGTAGGTTTGGACCACACAAAACGTAGCTTTGGACCACACAAAACGTAGCTTTGGGCCATACAAAAAGTAGCTTTGGACCACACAAATATTACGGTGGTCGGGGTGGTGGTGACATAATACTGAAAACCTTAAATATTTGTTTTTATGGAGAGAGAGAGAGAGAGAGAGAGAGAGAGAGAGAGAGAGAGAGAGAGAGAGAGAGAGAGAGAGAGAGAGAGAGAGAGAGAGAGAGAGAGAGAGAGAGAGAGGGACATGGGTGAATATATTCTGAAAAAAAGTAAAGAACAAATGTATCATGCCCTCTAGCGCCGATGAATTGCTTGGATTCCTGTAGAAAAAAAAAAGATTATCTTGGTCGTATGTGTAACCACTCTAGTGTCACTACCTGGTGTGCTTGACAGAAGTCACGCCGTTTCGAAACTTCCTACTCCACTCATTCACTTGCAGGACTGACAACGTGCATTGCCATACTGGACCTTTAGTCGCCGATGAATTTCTACAAGTTTCACCCCTTAACTGATTTTTTTTTTTTAAACGGATAACAGAACGCTGCTCCTCTTTGGTGCATGTCAAAAGTGGTACGACCATCTTTCAAATGTCCTTATGACTTCAACGTGTTCCTCTGCACAGTAATTCCACGTGCTTAACACTCTTTGATATCCTTAACAACAATAATGACCGGTTACAAGACAATAGCCTGTCTATTATAATTTATATCGCACTTTTAAGGTTTTCACGTGAAGCCTCCTCGTAGGTTTGGACAAAACAAAAAGTAGATTTGGACCACACAAAATGTAGAGTTGGACCACACAAAATGTAGAGCTGGACCACACAAAAAGTAGATTTGGACCACACACACACAGTAGGTGTTTACAAAACAAAAAGTAAGTTTGGACTAAACAAACAGTATGTTTGTACCACGAAAAATATAGGTTTGGGCCACACAAAAAGTAGGTTTGGACAAAACAAAAAAGTTGGTTTGAACCACACAAAAAGTAAGTTTGAACCACATAAAAAGTAGGTTTGGACACAACGAAAATTAATGCCACAAAATGGGAAGTAGGGTTGTTTCACAGTTAATGTGGTAGCAGACGTATTTTACCGCAATGAACACATTTTGGCAATATAAGCCCATGGCAGATACGGGGAGTAGCATAAGACGATTAATCAGCCCATGTCTTTTAATCAATTAATACTGTATAACCGCTGACAGCCGGTCTCCATGGCCGAGGAGTTAGCGCCTTTCTCCGTATTCCCGTATACTCTCGTGAGTGACGTGATGTGCGCGAGAATTGGTAGCGGTTCTCGCCGCGTCGGTAACTTAGGGGTATGTGAGCCGGCCGCTCAGAAAGCAATGGCAAACTACTGAGCGTAATCTTGTCTTGTAAGTACATCAACAGCTGCTGAAAAATGCTGGTGTTGACTGCTACGTCCTGTAAGGGATATGCAACAAAAAAAAATCCTCTGACAGGTTGAGTTGCGTTCAGTCAACAACCGACAATACAGCACGCGCGACATTGCCATACGTGTTCCGTCCATGTCTTCAACAACCAACGAAGAATCCCAATTCTAATATTATCAGTTATAGTCTAATCATGTTTTGTCTAGTCTTTCCTCGGAGTTCAGAGCACAGGCCTGATCTTTTGGTCACACCCTGTCGGACCTTTCTCTTCAGACTATGATGATCTGTTCGTTATTCCATAGTATTCACATGATTCCAAAGGGCCTTTACCACATCTGCCTTATAATGCACCTGTACCCTGTCGAAAGATGCAGACCCAGACAGTTTGTCCGCCTGTTCGTTTCCCTGGAGAAAATAAAATCTATGAGTTTTGAAAAACCATTGATTTTTCTTGGCAATATTTATATAAAATGTCTTAAGACGGGTAATTTACAATGCGTTTTTCAAACAAATTAAACCGAATCTACTGAAAGGGCGATATAATTTCAACATGTTGAATTACTGTCGAAAATCTAGGTGACCTGTGGTATAATTTCTACGTGGTGAATTACTGTTGGAAACTTAGGTGAACTGTATTATAATTTCTACGTGGTGAATTACTGTTGGAAACTTAGGTGAACTGTGATATTATTTCTACGTGTTGATTTACTGTTGGAAACATTTAGTATCAACTGATACGTGTTAGTTCTTTAGTATTGGTGCCATTTGTCAAATGATCTGGTTTGTCTTATTGTATCGATCTTCTCTTCTGATTTGTCATTTGATGTTATTAAAATGTTTTGCATATCGTTTACAGGACATCGCTGTCAACATCAGCATCTTTCAGCTGATTGTTGATTTCTTGGCAAGATTACGCTCAGTAGTTTGCCATTGCTTTCTGAGCTACCGGCTCCATACTCTCATAAGTAACTGGCGCGACTCGAACCGCTTCAAATTCTCGTGCGCTCACGTCAACCACGAGAGTATTCGGTGTTACGGAGAAAGCTGCTAAAACCTCGACCAGGGAGACCGGTTTGATGATATTAGTTAGTTAGTTATCAGTTGGGGTATCTTCGTTTCACTCCGGACATGTCCATAGGTGCTCAGATCCTCCCCCCAGCATATGCATCAGCGTCCGGTGGCTAATAGTGTCAGTTCTGTGTTGGTTGACGAGGCGCTTTGTTTTCCCGATGTACCTCTCGCGTCTGGCTGTGCCGATTCTTACTCCCAGGTCTTTCATCCTGGAAAGCGATGTGGAATCACTGGCGTCAAAGTCCTCTGTTCTCGCCATATCTTTAAGGGCGTTAATAACATCGGCACGATCCATGGGCTGGCCATCTACAGGGGGTGCAGAGCCAGCCAATTTATCAGCTCGTTCATTTCCCTCGACTCCCGCATGTCCCGGGACGAAGATGAAGGTGACTTTGCAGACAACAGACTTCCGCAGCGACTCAGTCCACTGTCTACGTACAGATCCAGCTTCGACCTTCTGAATCATGCTCATTGAATCACTTAGTACACACACGTTGGTATAATGCAGTGATTCCAGCCATATGAAAGCCTGTGTAACTGCCATCACCTCCATCGTCATGCTGCTCGTGGTCATAGAGTGGGCACCACTGGATTCTTGAACGGTTCGGCCCGCTGAACGGGCTGTAAATGCCCACGCACTTCTCTGCTACTTTACAACAGATCCATCTGTATAGATGAGCACTTCGGGGCTATCTGAGTGATCATAGATGAGCGCGTTAACCTCTGCATTGACAGCGGCAGGGTTCTGCTCTCTGCACCGTCTGTCGAGTGTGATAATGCAGGAGAAGGTACACTTAAAAGCTGGAGGCACCGGCACCCATTCCTTGCCGGGGTTGATACTGGTAAGACTGCAGACCTGTCCAACGACATCTTCCGCCCGACCCATCCATGATTTGCCCCTCTTTAGCCTGTCACCCTTTTCTCTGAATACAGCGTCATGCAGAGGGTGCTGCTCATCTGCACTTATTTTTAAGTATGCACGAGCTCTCCAGATCTTGATCTTGTGTTCCATTGTCGGGAAGTCAAGGAGGTATCTCATTGCTACACAACTGGTGTCTCTCGTGCAGCCCAAAATGATGCGCATGGCTTCGTTTTGTACCTTTTCAAGTCTTCCAATCTGTGTAGGGCTGACAGTGAGGATGGCCAGGGCATACTCGATGCGTGAAAGCATAAGTCCTTGGAACAGAAGTAATAGCAGTCTTTGCTCGATATTGGCAGTCGCCATGACTCTCATTGCTGCCAAACCTTTCCGAGCCTTCGTTATGACATAATCGACATGATCTCTGAAGGACAGGCTACGATCAAGCCTCACGCCAAGATATGTCATTGACTGGGTTCTACTCAGAATGCTCCCATCCATTCTTACTGCCGGCAGGTCTGTTTTCACAATATGGTTGTTTAGTGAGAACCATGTAACCGTTGCCTATGCAGGGTTGACAAGGGCATCGGCATCAGCACACCATGAGGAAATTCGATCTAGTTCGCCGTGCATATAGTTGGCAACCGCCTGTCTATCTCGACCCTGTCGATACACGAGGATGTCGTCAACGAATGATAGAGTCCTACCCCTCCCATCCAACTGTTGTTCAGTGATCGGCACCGTATACACGTTGAATAGTACTGGTGACAGTGGTGAACCCTGCGGCAATCCTGGACATATCGTTATCGGCTCAGAAGACCAACTCCCGCATCTTAGCACCACCTTCCTTTGGAGTAGAACTGCAGCTATCCATCGTACAAGGTGAGGGTGCACTTTCAGTCTGAGGAGGGTTTGCATCAAGTGCTCGAAAAATAATCTGTTATATGCGTCCTCTAAGTCTATGGCGGCCGCACATGTCTCTTCTTTGACCTGAAATCCTTCGTAAACATCTTGAGCAAAGACCGCCGCATTCAGCCATGACTCTTTGTTGCGTCTGTATCCTCCAAGTGTGGGCGGGAAGCAGCCGAGCTGTTCCAAGTCCCAAGGAAGTCTGTGTGCTACAATTTTCTCCAGTAGCTTGCCAACAGTATTCTGCACCGTAATGATTCTGTAGCCGCTTATCTTGGAGTGGTCTTTGTTCGGTTTTGGCAGCGGCAGCAAGTAGCTGTGTAGCCATTCTTCTTTGACCTGACCCCTCTGGATACTGGTGTTGAATTCTCTGGACAGTTCTTCAATGTCATCATCTGATATCACCATTAGGTCACCATATCGGATGCCGTCTGGGCCTGGGGCGGTGTTAGGTGATTTCTTGAGCATCGCACGCAATATGTCAACTGTGATTGTCCATTCTTCGTCTGTCCCGACCCCCTCGCACAACTGAGAGAGTGTTGTTGTGGTCCTCTGTCTGGCGGGCTCGTCTTTCTGGTCAGTCTGTTCTATGTAGCGTGCAAGAAGGGCCTTACCTTTATCCGCATCCGACTTTTTCCATGCGAGGTCTGTGCCTTGAAAGTCTGGAATACCCCTACGTTGTGCAGCACCGTTCATGCTCTTGTGGAGGCGCCAGAATGTCGTAAGAGATTGCTCGGAGCACACCTTCCTGCAGAACTCGTCCCATTTGTCGGCCTTGGCCTGTTTGGCGCAGGATTGGAATAAAGTCGCCGTCCTAACGACCTCAGTCTTCAGGTTCGCCAACTCAACCTGTGGCATGTTAGCCTTTCTGGCCTTTTGCCAGTCTTTGACAGCCTGCCTCTTTCCCAGCCACACCTTCTCGACCTCTCCATTCCACCATGGTGGCTGCGGCCATCTTTCTTGTCTCCTACGGGAGGAAGTTAGTTTCCTTCTTCTGATCTTGCTTATGGGGTCTTGACCAGTGGTGTCGTACGGGAAGGCATTGGTCTTGTTTCTTTGACTCATGGCCCCGTCTTTCTTGATCAGGATGACACAAGGGTAGTGGTCACTATCGTGGTATCCCAGAGTGCCCCACCGGCACCTTGGTGCGATGGTGGGCGACACCAGAGCCAAGTCAATGATGCTGTCAGAGTCGCCTGGTCGAGTGGCCATTCTAGTGACCTTCCCATCATTCAGACAGATTAGGGCAGCAGATGCCAGGGCGTCCTCCAAATCTTCTCCCTGTCTATTGGTGATGCAATTCCCCCATTGACTGCCTCTGGCATTGAAGTCCCCGCAGTAGATGATATGCCTTTCATCCATATCGAACAAACTCTGCCATTGTCGCACGTCGACCTTCCCATTTCGCGCATAGACGTTAACGATTACAAGCTGCACTGGTGTCATTATTCTTAATGCCTGCACTTGCAGGGCATCGCTGTTCCAGGCGGACATATCAATCTCAGACACTAGTAAGTTGTCGCGGACCAGAAAGGCCTGTCCGATATGGCCTGATGATATTATACTTCCTAAATACTTTAAGCTCTTTACTTGTTCCAGGGGTGTACTTTTAACTGAATTTTGCTGTTTTGTTTTCTTTAGTTATAGTCATTTCTTCTGTTTTACTGATGATAATTGTCATGTTATGTTCCTTACACCTTTGTTTAGACTATATAAGTGGGTTGGTAATTCTGCTTCTGATATTGCTATTAGCGTTTGATCGTCCGCTAATAGGCCACAATATGAGAAGACAAAACTGGAACATAGTGTAACAATTTGTAGAAAGATTTGTAGAAAGCGAGATACAGGAAGCCAGCGAGAGAAAATTCTTTAAGTCTTGTGTCATGGTCCGAAAGGGTTTCAACGCATGAACTGATCCATGCCGACAGAAATCGCAATTTTTGGAGAATCATGATCGCCAACGCCAGCCGGCAAGACATTTGATGATCAGTTGCTTGCTTATTTAATGACACTACGGTGCAGTATAGCAGCCATGTTTATATTCTATCTTCAGTGTTTGCATTATGCCATTTCTTGATGGTATCAACTTGTATACCTGATATTCAGATAAGAAAATGTTAATATTTTGGTCACTTGAAACGCCATGAAAGTTTGAGGAGAACAACAATGGAGGGTTATATGCCTGGGAAGAGAGGAAGAGAAAGGCCAAAGAGAAGATGGGTGCAGGATGTGGCAAATGGTCTCCAGATGGGTGTATCGGACTCTTATCTTGCTTATGATCGAGAAGTTTTCCGGAAGGCTGTTATGGGCGCGAAGTTCTGCAAAGAGCATGCTACTGAATGAATGAATGAATGAATGAATGAATGAATGAATGAATGAATGATATTCAGATATAATGAATTGCTTTTATGCATATGTCATTGTTGAGCCGGCTATTTGGCGAAAAGGTTATGGAGGCAATTCGTAATCAGCATACCGCTTTTGAAACACAGCTGCAGGCGATTTGGCAGCAAAGTGCATTGCGTTGATCTTTACACCATGATATGAGTACAACAGCCATAGCATTTGATGGGGGATATATTGAAGAGAATAGAACAAGAAGCGCTTTAGCGAAAGTTGCCTTTCGCAAGATGAAAAACATACTGACCAATAAATAAAACGGTGTCAATTGCAACGAGAAAAAGAGTGTTGAAGTGCTAAATAGAACCTGTACTTTTGTATGGATGTGAGACGTAGGAAATGAGCAGACAAGCTGAAAAACACCTAATGGCAGTGGACATGTCGTTTCTGAGGATACAGCTGTCGGATACGTAGAGATTGATGGCTCAACCCCAAAGAGATAAAGGATGCAAAATCCTTTTTCCCAATGTGATCCTGCCCGTTTAATTAATTTAGCTGTACTGACTCAATTGTTTGAGACCAGAAATAGAGTTTCAGAGAACCAAGGATTACTTTCAGGAAATAACTGAAAAAGTTGTATTCCCTTTTAGACCCAAATTATCCTTTAAGTGGTTCCTTGCCTCTCCTCTACCAACTAATTAATTCTATCTAGGGTAGTTTAAAACAGTTTGACTATGACAAGTAAAATACAATCAATACATGACATGACCTCAGTTTTTATGATCTAATAAACACAAATATGGAGTTTGTATATTGCATTCAAAATTACAATTTCCTGTCATAAAATAAGGACATATACATATACAGTAAATATACAGAATTGATGTGCCAATTATAATGTTTATATTAACAGCTATATTTTTTCCAGTGGCGTGTAATGCTAATCTTTTACTGGCCTGGATGATCTGGAAAAAAAGAACTGTCTACACTTAGAATTCTCCACTTCCAGCTTTGGGAATCCCTCTGGCTATCAATTAATTGCTGTAGTCTTAGTGTTCCAGGGCGTAGTAGAACATACGTTGGCTCTTGGATTTCCTTTCCATTGTTTGGGAGGTAAATGTTTAAATAAAGATTACCTCTCCTATGAGACAAATGGAATGGTAGATAAGTTTCTGCGCTACTCTATCAAGGGTATCACTCAATAATGTGCTCACTCAACAGGTGCTGCATTCAATCTTCACCAAGTCAGGTCTGGATTGACATGAATAATACCACTACCTGAAATTCCACCAATCACATAATTATAATGATATCATAAATATGACATTAGAAATGAAATGTAAAAGCCTAAGAACATAACCAGTGAAAACAATAAAAGGAATCTTGTTCTTAGAGAAAACACACATAGAAGAAAGATAGTCTTGGTGTTCTCAATTAGTTATCACCAACATAGTTGTTTGCTCTCACTCCAATCTTCCACTATCAGGTGTTCAAGGTTTAACTAGCAGATGTGCAGTTTCATCTTCACTTATGCATGTCCTTCAGTTTATAGTTTAAGTAATACCTTGCATGTTTTGGATTATGTTGACCATTCTCTTCTTCATCTTTTTCTATTCAGGAAAAGGGTCTCATACATTAAGGGCTTTTAAAAACCAGTCCCCCGTGTAATGAGTGTTTGTTTATAAGCACTATAAGTACATTATGGTATCCATTTCTTGTATAGTATTCATGTGACTTCTCTTTTTAGTCCAAAGTTTTACGGAGAGTATATTCCCCCCTCTTCACTGTTTCTATACTAATGTTGTACTTCAGCTATCCGCATCATCAAGCTTATTATAATCATTCTCATCATCATCATGATTACATTATTATTATGTTTATGACATTAGAAATCATTACATCCTTCTAACATTATCATCATAATCATTAGTACATCATTTTCATTACATTACAGTCATCATCATCATCTTTGTAGTACATTATTATCAGTACACTAGACCATATATTTTCCAACCATTGAAGAGAGAATACAAGTTTGCAGGGCACGCGCCTACCTCAGAATTAACGCAAACACACAACATCCACTGCATAGTGAAATTAGGAAGGTGAAGGGCAGCAGGTTAAAAAGAGGACGGTCGTGGATGGGTCAAGCCGAAGACATTCTTCAACAGGTGTGTTCACTTGAGGACTTAGAACCTGGCGAGGAGTGGGTGCAAGTGCCAACAGACTTCTGCACATCCTTTTCAGTTTGCATCCAACTAGATAGAAAATGCAGACAAGAAAATCCGGCTGCTGTTGAGGCTGAAGTACAAGCGTTGATTTTCGAGAATTCGCTAGACGGTGACGCGGTCATCTACACAGATGGGTCGGTCGTCCGACATGTGAGAAGCTCATGGGCCTTTACAGCTCGGGCCGGAGGGAGAATTGTGAAGGAGGACTCTGGTGCTTTCACTGAAACCACAAGTAGCCTGACCATGGAAGTCATGGCAGTAAGTAAAGCAATAACATGGCTCGAGACACAGACATTCACCAGGGCTTGTTTCCTTAGCGACTCAATGAACATGATCAAGAGGATAGAGGAGGGGTCGATCCGAAGAGAATGGTTGCTGCCTCTGAAGCGGTCTCGGCTGGCAAAGATTAGTTTCATCTTCGTGCCAGGGCATGCGGGAGTACAAGGAAATGAGCGGGCTGACAAGCTCGCAGGTGAGGCTACTGTGGAGGGCGGACGCGCCATGGACCAGGCTGACATTCTGAATGCTCTACGTGATGTGAGACTTTTGCGAGAACCAAGTGATGACTGTGAATCTACAACAATGGCCAGACTGCTAGAGCATCAAATTAAAAGAGGTGTGGCCAAACAAGAACACTACGCAGGAAGCCAAAGAAGATTGATAAACCAACACAGAACTGGCGTCGTTAGCCGCTACACGCTGCGGGATTTGCTGAGGAGGGGATCCGAGCACTTATGGACTGAATGGTTCGATGTGCAGCGAGGATGATCTGTCGACTAACTAACTAACTAACTAACACTAGACCATATGTGTTAACAGTAGTGACATGAAATACAAAGTGGGATTTTGCTTAAATTACACACACATATGCTGTAATAGGCGTAATGTATGATATGCGTTGTGTCGTGCTTAGCGCACAAAGGTAGATGATTATAGCATGAATGATATGTTATACAAAGTGGTGTTATGCGCCGGAGTGTACTAAATTATTATTTAGTTTATGGGTTACGCCGAACTAGTTTCTAGTGATAGTCATGGCATTTTACATCAAGTTGCCGGCTACCCTGAGATTGACTGTTGGCTTATACTCCCTCTCTCTCAGCATGTAACTTCACTCACTCACTCAATATCCTCATGCATCAGTAAACATATCCATCTGTGCATGTGGGGTCAATGCACCCATCTCTGACATCATTCATATTGGTATGGATGATCATTTCACTCAGTCCATAGACACATTCATATTGGTATGGGTGATCATATAGGAATCATTCATCACACATCCTTCATACTGGCATGTAAGGTGGGTGATTATGTGATTTCCCAATGATAACCTTAAATGTTAACACCATTGACATCACAATGAGATCTCACCCATTCATCAGACACAATCATATCTGTATGGATGACAATCATGCATATGTAGGTGCTTTACACAGAATACATTCACAGATTCACAAGAATGACATTACAAAGGAATCTCATCCTTCAACCTAACTTATACTATTTCATGGATATTTAGTCATGCATGCTGATGGGTTTTATCAAATGATACATTCACATCTGTTTAACAATGATGAACCACATATGACACAAGCATGCTCTTCACTGAAATAGACATGTGATCATTAGGCACACTTATGAAATTCACCCAGTATTTAGCAACATGAAATCCAGGAGTTATCACATGCTCTCATAAAATACAAACAATTTAGGTGATATATCCAATTCACATTCAGACATTATGAATTAAAATATTTCTTGCATGGCGATTGGTTACGCACTATTATGTGGCACAAATATTATTATTGCCCATGGTTAACAGCCATGTCTATCTATTTGCCTTACCCCATGTGTGCTGTACCATCACAAAAATTATAATATCTGTAGAACTATTTTTGGTTCTCATGTGTTCATGAATTATAAGAAAACTATTTGTTTGTCCATGGGCTCATATCAAAATTAAATCTACTGACTAATTACACATTACACTAGTTTGACTTACCAGTGTTTACACATTTACAATAATTTCCTTAAGTCTTAAGTTACTCTAATTGATTGTAGATTGAGTTGCTTAAGAAATAACATTTACAACATACACACACATTGGCACCTTGCCGTCTTGACAGACGATAGTTTGTGCTTTAAAAAGGCATAATAACTTTTAACTATGGCGGTAGCGAGTGTGACTGATAAGGCCAATTTGCGCTGTAAATGTCCGTTCACAGTGGGTGCATCTGAACACGTGGTCATTTCCACCATCATGCACCATCTTACGTCTCAAACGCTTGGTGTGTGACTTTTCTGCAATAATTTTCTCCTTTGACTTTATTCCATTTCTGATATTTGCCCTCAATGCAACACGTTCAGCTGCGACTTGCTCCCAATGTGCATTATCAATGCCTGTATCAATCATGTCCCGCTTACACACATCTTTGTATCGTAGTAGAGGCCGACCCTGAGATCTCTTACCCATCTGTAATTCACCAAAAAAGATATCCTTTGGTATTCTACCATCATCCATCCTCCTAAGATGTCCTATCCATCTAAGTCTACGAAGACTGAGCATGGAATAAACTGTCACACAACCTGATCTTTCCAATACTTCAGTATTTGTAATTTTGTCTTGCCACTTAATACCAAGAATTCTTCGCAGACACCGCATATGAAAGCTGTTTAAATTGTTCTCTTGGTGTGAGTAAGTTGTCCAGGTTTCACTGCCATAGAGAAGAGTACTAAGGACACAGGCTTGATAGACAAGGACTTTTGTTTTGGCAGTTAGCTTCCTGTTCTCCAGACTCTTTTTCTTAACCTGTTCATTGTTGTTGCTGCCTTACCAATCCGGATGTTGATTTCCTGATCTAGGGATAATTTGCTATTTACCACTGATCCTAGATATGTAAAATGGTCTACTATCTCTAGTTCGGCGTCGTCAATAAAGATTGATGGTACACCATGTGCACCTTGTGACATAATCTGTGTCTTCTTTTTGCTAATTGTTAAACCAAATTCAGAACAAGCATTGGAGAATGCAGATAGTAGACATTGCAATTCTTCCTCAGAGTGGGCCGTAACTGCAGCATCATCTGCAAAAAGCAACTCTCTGATCAGTACCCTCCTAATTTTGGTCTTAGCCTTCAATCTCTGAGCATTGTAGAGGCCGCCATCTGAGCGTGAGTGAATGTATATACCACCATCCTGATCACGAAATGCATATTTCAGTAGAAGTGAAAAGTATATTCCAAAGAGGGTGGGAGCTAGTACACAACCTTGCTTAACTCCACTCTTGATTTCAAATTCTTCAGAAGTTGCACCATCAAACTTGATTATACCCTTCATGCCTGTGTGGAACGATTCCACAATGGACAGAAGAGTTGGTGGGCAGCCAATCTTCTTTAGTGCCTTGAACAGACCCTCACGACTGACCAAATCAAATGCCTTTGTGAGGTCGATGAAGGCAATAAACAGTGGTTGATTCTGTTCACGGCATTTTTCTTGCATTTGTCGCAATGAAAATATCATATCAGTGGTAGACCGGTTCTGTCGAAAGCCACACTGTGATTCGGGGTAGACTTGATCTCCTAGGACTTGAAGTCTGCGCAGAACAATTCTGGCAAATACTTTTCCAACAATACACAGAAGTGAGATACCCCTATAGTTGTTGCAGTCGCTCCGATCGCCCTTGTTCTTGTACAGTGTTATGATGCTTGAATCTTTGAAATCCTGTGGGACTTGTCCTTCACGCCAGCATAGCTCTATTAGCTGGTGGATCTGTATAGTGAGTGTGTCTTGCCCACTCCTGATAACCTCTATTGGAATCCCATCCTTACCTGGAGCCTTGCCAGATGCAAGTTCATTTATAGCACACTTAACTTCTGTTATGGTGGGAAGTGTGTCCAGGTGGTCAAGAGTTGGTAGAGCCTCTATGGCGTTGAGGGCATCATCCGCTAGTTTGGTCTCACTTGAGTAAAGCTCCAAATAGTGCTCTACCCATCTGTCCATCTGCTGTTTCTTGTCAGTGATGATTTCTCCAGTCAAGGTTTTCAATGGTGCACTTCTTTTGATCACTGGACCACAGGCTTTCTTTATTCCTTCATACATGCTTCTTATGTCTCCCTTATCACTTGCGATTTGAATGGACTCACATAACTTGATCCAATAATCATTTGCACACTGCCTGGCAGCCTTTTGCACATCCTTCCTAGCTTGCCTTAGCTCACTCAGAGTCTTACGCGTTGGTCTTTCCTTGTTTCTTAAGAGAGCTTTCTTCTTCTTATCAATCAAGGGCTGCAGAGTCTCGCTGTTGGCCGCAAACCAGTCCTGCCTCTTATGATCCACAGTGCCGTAAACCCCTACGGCAGTTTTATAAAGAGTTTCCTTAATTTGACCCCACTTTTCATTTACTGTACAATTTTCTGGTGTATCAGTGAAAGCGTCTTCAAGTTGCTGTTGAAACTGAAAGCACTTTTCAGGATCATGAGTGTTAATAATATTAATCGTGGGGCTAGATTTGTGTTTAGCTGTGTAGATTCTCTTTGGTCTCAGTCTAACCCTTGCAACAACCAAAGAATGATCCGTATCACAGTCAGCACTGTGGTAACTACGAGTCAATGATATATGGTTCAGATGTTGTCTCCGTGTGATGATGAAGTCCAGCTGGTGCCAATGGCCGGATCTTGGATGTTTCCATGTGACCTTATGCATCTCTTTTGTTTTAAAAAAAGAGTTTGTAATACATAGGTCATTACTGGTGCAATGCTCCAGCAGCCTTTGCCCATTTTCATTCATGCGACCGATGTTGTATTTTCCAAGGCACACTGGCCATGAACTCGAGTCCTTGCCCACACGAGCATTGAAATCACCGAGCATATAAATGTAGTCAGATTTTGGAACTGCCTTGATCACGGAGTCTAACTCCTCATAGAACAAATCCTTCACATCATCAGAGGAATCGAGTGTCGGTGCATATGCAGTAATAATGGTGGCAAACCCACAAAAGGTTGCCAAGCGCAGGGACAATAGTCTTTCATTTCCTCCTGCTGGAATTTCAATCATTTCCAGTAGCGAATTCTTCACTGCAAAGCCCACACCGTGTTGCCTTTTTTCTGCCTGCCCTCTACCCTTCCAGAAAAAGGTGTAGTTGTTTTCCCTGAGTGACCCTTCCTCAGCGAGGCGAGTCTCCTGCAGGCCAGCAATATCAATGTTAAGACGATTGAGTTCGGCATCAATCACAGCCGTTTTTCTCACATCGTCAATATTGGTCAAGTCAGTGGAAAATCCTGGACACATGGCTCTCACGTTCCAGGTTGCAAGCCGTAGCTTGAGGTTTCTATTTTTATTTTTGTTTGTACCTGGTGCATTGGTTTTACAGTCTGCGATTCAGATTTTGTCCTAGCCCCAAGCACCCATTGAAGCAGGCAGGCTGTGGCGGATCAGCACCCAATTGGCTGGGGGCTGCCCAGATTGAGGCGGGCGGTAGCTGATCAGTGACACCTATAGGTGTCTCCCACCGTCAGAGGCAACGCGTGGCGCCCCATGTCTACGCCAACTGACAAGGACTTATAACCCGTAACAGTTGCCTCTCGCTTTGATTCCGAGACCAATTAAGACCAGGGATGGAGTTATTGCCTCTCCATAGCACAAAGCCTGGGCTAAAATATAGAGATCATGTGTTGCCCATGCAGCATGATCCCTCTCTCGGCCTGCCTAGTTCACTCCAGAGGAAAGGTAACACCCCTACATCTGGAACAAGACAAGCTGCAGAAGCTGCAGGATCAGCAAAGCAATGCTCTAACTGTCCGCCTGTCGGAGCTTCGATCCTAGACCAGTCGCCAACCAAGGCTTAGGGCCTGGTCTGCCCTGCCATGACAATTTTGTCTTTAGCTTGCATTTCCTCGCACCAGGGTAAGGCTTGTACCCTCCCAATTGCGCTCTTCCGCCCGAAGCCGTTGGCACAATGTGGGGTGTCGGGTTTGGTAAGCGCCGCCCAACGTTCGGCGCTAACAGAAACCAGGTAGTACCGTCTACTGTTATACGGTAGCTCAGTCATATCTGACTAAGACCTGACACAGCATTTACAACATGTGTCTAATATTTATACATTAACTAAGTTGCTTAGCTGGAAGAAAATAAAATTCCTATGGTTATTCTTAATGAATAGTTTATCTATAAACTATAACCATTAATTATAATTAACTTCTTAAGAATTCACCCCACGTGTTCACAAGTCGACTTACCAACTCTTCTTCTGGGAAACTGAACTCACAACTTATCTAAGATTTAAATGAATTAAATATGTTGTTTACCTTATTTATCAGAATGACTTCCACATACTTCGGCGACCGGTTTCAGAGTCTGATTGCGATGTCTTTGTTGGCTGAGGCTTTCCTCCTCTTAGTAATCAAACTAATTTTACGTGTCCCGGTTGTCCACTGCTATTTATATCAGTGCCTTTTCCGGTTAACGTTTTTCATTGCCAACGGGTATATTAAATCTTGGATCGTACAATTGTGGAACAAACAATTAGGTTTCGGTGAACTCCGATTTTGTCGTCCTGGAAATATTTAACGTGATGTTACGTTTGTAAAAATATATCACAACAGCAAAGAATACCACGAACAGACAGAAAAACAATTGAGCAAGTCCTACACGAAGCAGATGAAAACCGTAAACTGATTAGAGACATTAGACGTAGACGGACACGATTTGTTGGACACGTTATGAGAAGAAATAAACTGGAGAACTTGGTGACAACTGGCAAAATTGGTGGGAAAAGAACAAGGGGAAGGCAGAGAAGTAAATACCTGGATGTCACATGACATGGTCGAGACAAGAACGCTGATCCACGACTCTGGTGATCGTGTGAGATTGCGAAACATGACCGCCCACGCTTATCGGCATGGCACATGATGACGATGATGATGATGATGATGGTATGAGTACTGGCCGTTCACAAAGCAATGACAAACTACTGAACGTAAACTTTACAATAAATCATAATTAGCCCCAAATGCTGGGGTTGACTGCGAAATCCTGTAAAGGATATGCAACTAACTAACTGTATTGAGTAACATTTAAAACAAGTTTTACAGCAATATTATTGCTGTGTGGAATTTGGCTTCACCAGAACAGCGCAATTAATCGTACCGAGAGGTGAAATTGTATAGTTAAAAGATGCCACAGGGACAGCGAACAATTGTCTGTCGTGTGATTAATGATTCAGTATTTACAGTTTTTATTTCCGCGGAGATTTTAGGGACGTAAAATTGCTGCTAATGACACTTTATATATTACCCCCCTCCACCGCTTCAGCTAAACAACACACAAATTCACCCAAAGGTCTCCCTGGACTCTGTACCCATACCTCCCCCTTCAAGATATCATTCGAGATTAAGAACTGTTGGTTTAGAGAGATCAAAAATATAAGCCCCAGGCCAATCCTGTCTAAAAGTACATCATCTTAACGAGTCAAAAATTGATGACACTAAAAGTTGTCATCAACTTTTCTGTCACTGTGGTTACAGTTCTGTTTTACGTGTTTCATGTCTCTAAGGCCGCCGGCGATTAGGGTCGGTCTTCCTGTACTATTTATCACTGTGTGTAGATGATGTTACAGGAAACCCAAGTTTTATACGGTCATGTCTGAAGTAAAAGTAAGGACGCTACCATGCAATTTACCCTGACCGCCAAAGTCAAATCTGCCCATTATGAGCCATCTCAAGTGGCTTTGGGGTTTTTCTCTTCTGAGTTGGTGGGGGGGGGGGGGGGGGGGTTGTGTCTCTTTCAAGTGTCCGGTGGTATGATGCCTCTGATATGAAGTAATAAATGACACTTTGAGGGAAACAGATCGGGTTATAGTAGTGTTCAATTACTACTTAGGGTACCATTGGTGCTGTGAAGGAGGCGTGGAAGGCCTGGAGTAGTAGCGTACATGGTAACTTCTGAGATTACAGAGTTAACAAAGAAAAATGGATGTAGAAGACTTTAATCAAACAAGAAAGTACATAATGTTTTCTTGTTCTTGTTCTTCTTCTTTTTCCTCTTCTTCTTCTTCTGCTACTATTACTGCTACTACAACTGCTGCTGCTACAACAACAACAACTACTACTACTACTACTACTACTACTACTACTACTACTACTACTACTACTACTACTACTACTACTACTACTACTACTACTACTACTACTGCTGCTGCTGCTGCTGCTGCTGCTGCTGCTGCTACTACTACTACTACTACTACTACTACTACTACTACTACTACTACTGCTGCTGCTGCTGCTACTACTACTACTACTACTACTACTACTACTATGGCGGCGGCGACGACGACGACGACGACGACGACGAATCGACATACCTAATAGCGTTTCATACCAACATTTTTTTCTGAATATGCTGTTATATTAAATTAAATGTCCTAATTTCACGTTTTTCTTGTGATCTGCTTGTAGAGTTCCTGATGAAGATGACTAAGCTCGAAACGTCGATTCGTTGTGTTGTGGTGTCACTTATTTTGTATCCTATTTCAACGTTATAATTATCATTGTCCGGGAGTCTCCTTCAGGCTCCGAAGGTTGTGGTTTCGATTCCGGATCGCGTCCTTCGCTTCACGAGGGAAATTTTTCGGAGACTCCTGTGGGTCGTCGCTAGAGCTACAGAGTTCGTGCTTGGTGCGACGCTTTCCACGCTGCGGAAAGAGACCGAGCCATATGGAACAAAACCCGGTGCATTGAAGTCGACCCTGTCGACTTTTAAGCGACTTTTACTGTTATTTTTTACACTTCGATTTCCGTCTGCCGGATTCGCTTTCGTTGTAAGGTAAGTAAATCGGTCTTTAAAAGTCTCTAAATTCGAGAGGATAGACTTTATTGCCCCGGGTTTAATCCCACATGGCTCGGTCTCTTTCGGCAGGATAACCATCCGAAAGCATCGCACAAAGCACGAACTCCGTAGCTTCGTCGACGACCCCCAGGAGTTTCGAGAAAAATACACTCGTGAACCGAAAGACGTAGCCCGGAATGGAACCCACAACCAGACGGCTTGACCACTTCGCCACGGAGAGACGTATACCTTTGTTTGTCTGTATCTTCACAGACGTATATCTTTGTTTAGCGCCTGTTACAGTGTTGGATCTCTAGGGGATCCGAAAGCGGGTTCAAACAGGCAACATTAACTCCGTTAACTATAATATAGGAACATTTATTGACACTTAGGTATACAGTGCATTGGCGCAGTGGGTTTAACAAGCCCGCACTGATAAGTTGCTTATCACAGTGGTTTAACATCATACATGGTTATAACAAACATTCTATGCAAACTATCTAGCATATGTCTATGACCCTAAATACACATGGGTCTGAACTACTAAGTCCCTCTAAGGCAGGCCCTGTTGCCTCGCCGACGTCCTGTCTGTCTCTGCCGGTTCACACGTGTCGCAATCCGACACGGGTGGTAACTCTATCCGAGTTCCTCGTGGACCCCGCAATAGGCGGGCCACATCAGTGTCCACGGGACAGTGGACTCACTGACCAGTCCTTCGAGAAGGCTCTGGATTACTCTGGCCTTCGAGTGTCTTACTTCTTTCCCTTGGGCGGGAGTTGTAGCCCTTTGCCCGTGTATATTAACTTATGTTAGTTTACCGTATAATGTGAGGCTGTGACAGGATTCCCCCCTCTCCCCCGATTTGATGGGTTGTTATAAGGTAATTAGTTCTGTACTAATTCTGTCACAGAATCACATTAAATCGGTGTTTGTAGTTTGGTGGACAGTAACTTGGTAACCTACACACTGGCATCAACACTCATGTATTCTCCCATACACCACTTCTCTGATTTGCTGAAGAGGTCTCTCTCTCCTGTGGCCTTAAAAATGCTTATCTGACCGAAGTTACGTGACGTTTTCTAGTTGTTTCTACAACCCATCCTTCTCAAAGTATCCCACTGATACCAAGATAATTAACCTCTGTATTAGAGAGGATTAACAAGACACAAGTCTTGGCTAATTAAGTACACCTGCAAATCTTGTTCTTTGTGTGCATTTCAATACACTTTTACTCTCGTATGTTGTATAATGCTGAATATGTAGTTACGCTGTTATTTTATCCCATCTGACTACATGTGTCCCTGTTGGCTTGTTAGTGTGTGGACTAAGTAGTTGCTTCTAATAAAGTGACTGTATTTTAATTGATAGTGTTCAGTTTTGAGTTTGATGTAAAGTGTGTGTTGCATGTGTGGCTTATCTCCAAGCGTCACGAGTTGGGATATCCTTAATCATGAATTACCCCAATGTGTGTAATGCATGATCAGGCATTCCAAGCAGTGGTGCTTAGATGTAGTATCCTAAATACTAAACATGCATTAACAATTTAGACAAGTAATACAATTTACATGAAAGACGCAGACAAATTAAAATAAATACGTTTTGCGTACAATTTGTCCGCTCAGTATATCGCTCTCATTTAATTCATTCACCCTGTCATTCACACATCTTTCATTCAAAATAGTATTTCGTTAAAATATATAAGTAAAGTTGAGGTAAGTGTTATTGCCCTTAGAAAAAATGGAATAGGCGATATGTTCCCTTTAAAATACTACGTAATTTTTGTACGATGACTCAAAAATGGTTTATAAATTACATAGAGAAAATTGCATAGGAAGAATCTTTCGCCTATGAGTGGAAATACATGTAATATTATGGTAGAAAATGTACAAATTACAGGTGTTATACGTAACCTATTCACTTGGGTGATATTTCTTCTAAATGAAAGTTCTCTAGCAGGTGTAGAGGTACACTGTTCTATGCCACAGAATAAAATTATCACAGCTACTTGTATGGCGAATTTTTAATGTAACTACTGTTAGTCTGATGGTGCATTCGTTTGCCGTGATAAAATATCAGCAATAATGTTGTCAGTGCCTCTGATATGTCGGATTTCGAAGTCGAAATCTTGAAGAAGAAGACACCATCTTTGTAAACGATGGTTTTTCGGGACACCTTGCTTCAGCACCAACAATGGCGAGTTATCGGTGAGTACAACAAAGTGGGAACCTAAGAGGAACTTAGATAATCTGAGCATACAAAATAATAGACTTAATGCCTCCAATTCCACCGTTGAATAATGGGTCTCTGCTTTCTTCAGCTTACGGCTCACGTAGAGAATTGGGTGTCTCACTCCTTTCACTTCTTGCATTAAACATCCACCAATTGCGATAGCACTCGAATCTGTGGTCAAAATAAAGGGTAAATCTATGTTTGGTAATCGTAATACTGGTGGATTAGAAAAAAATGCATTTCAATCTGCATATTGCATCCTCTAAGCGGGTACTTTTACAAAATTTTTCTGGATGATCTTTTGTCAACATATTAGAAAAAACTGACGTAAGTTCTGCCCAATTTGGTATAAACTTAGCATAATAGTTTATAAGACCTAATAAACTTCTAACTTGTTTCTTCGTAGTTGGAACTTCTAGATTGAGAATTTTAGAAACAATTTTATCATCTGTCAACAGTTTGCATTCAGACATTCTATGACCAAGGAAGTCTATTTGTTTATAGCCTATTTCAACCTTGGAAGGTTTGATAGTAAGTCCAAAAAGATAGATTTGGTTAAAGACTTGTTGGAGTGTAAGTAAGTGAGAAGTCATATTAGAAGAATGAATGCATATATCATCAATATAAGATTGCACGTCTTTGATGCCGTGCAATAACAACCTAGTTAACCTGACAAAGGTGGCGGGAGCGTTTTTGAGCCCAAATGGAAGATATCTCCATTCTTACAACCCCAGAGGTGTTGCGAATGCTGTTATATGTCTGGAAGAAGGGTGTAGTGGAACTTGCCAATAACCTTTCGCTAAATCAACCTTCGAAAATAAGGATGATTGAGACATATTCAAAATGAGGTCTTCACAGCTGTTCATTGGCTCTGCATCTGTAGTGGTTATCGTATTTACCCTTCTATAGTCTACGCACAAACGGATTGTTTGGTCCTTCTTTTTCACAAGGACAATCGGTGAAGAATATTGGGATATAGATTTCTGAATTATTCTATTTTTCTCTAAATCCAAAATTTCTTTGTCTAAATTTGCTCTATAATGCAGAGGAATAGAATATGGTCTACATTTGACCGGTGTCAGATCTGTCAAATAATTGTATGTGTTATTTTGTCAGTCCGTCCAGGTTTGTTAGAGAAGATAGATTTATAATCGTTAAGGAGAGACAAAATGTCTTGTCGCTGCTGTTGTGTCAAAGTGTCAGAGATTTGTATGTCCTTTATACTGCCGTCGTCATTCATAATTGGTACTGGAATTTCAGTATTGACTACGTCCGTCTGATTTATTACAGATGCTACTGTTTGTAAATTGTCCTCAATGTCCTTGTCGTCGTCGTCGAGATTAATCGTTGTCAATGTGTCGTCAAATTGGTCGTCGTTGTCATTATCCCATATTGTCGGTAATGTAAATATGTCTTCGTCGTCTTTGTCGTCGTAAGAGTGCGTCGTTAACGATGCTTCGTTTGTCGGGGTGTCATTCAGTTGGGTACTTGTCATTTCGTTTCTGTCATCAGTTAACTGCGTCTGCTTACTCGTGTCACTGTCCTCTCTAGCATAGTATGGTTTTAACATATTTACATTGAATATTTTCAACTTTCCATTCAAAGAAATTTCGTAGTCAACTTCCGAAATTCTTCTCACAATTTTAAATGGTCCCTGCCAAGAGGTTGATAGTAAATCTCTCTTGTCAGGTAGTAATAGTAAAATATCCTGATCTGGTTTTAATACAATTGTTTTTGCACCTTTGTTGGCGTACTGCCTGTATCTAAAACCTTTCTCCTGTAATGATGTTCTGGCCAGTATACAGGATCGTATGATTTTGTCTCTGGTGTCAGTGACTAAATCATAGGTGGAAGTTGGTAGTTGGATATTTACAGGTTGTGATATGATATCTTTGTAAATAGTGAGAGGTCCTCTTGGGTTCGCTCCATATATCAATTCGAAAGGAGAGAACCCTGTGCTTGATTGTGGGACTTCTCTATATGCGAACAGCACCGTTGGGAGAAGTATATCCCAATCGGCTGGATTTTCAGCTGTCACTTTGGATAGCATATGTTTCAGGTCCCCATTTAGCTTTTCGCAGATACCATTCGCGGCCGGTCGATAGGGACTGGTGAAACATTGCTTTATGCCTAGTAACTTAGTTACCGATTGAGTGGCATTCGATATGAACTGAGTTCTCCTATCTGAAATTATTTTCTCCGGGAAGCCAAAACGGGAGAATATATTTAACAATACGTCCGTCACATCCTTAGAGGAGACAGATTTTAATGGAAGCATTTCTGGCCATCTCGTACATAGATCAATAAGAGTAAAAATATATCTATTCCCTTTGCTTGAGATGTGGTTTAACGGGCCTACTAGATCGACTGCCACGATTTGAAATGGCCTCGAGGCAGTTGTGGTTGATTGGATTTCTGCCGTAGGATTTTTCCCCTTTTTAACCAGTTTCTGATATATATATGATCACATGATCTACAATAGGTTTTTATGTCTTGGCAAAATTTAGGCCAAAAAAATTGGGTCAGGACCCTGGCTCTAGTCTTTTCATAACCCATATGACCTCCGAAAGGTGAGTCATGGGCTATCTTTAGTACCTTCTCACGATGTGAATGAGGTAAAACTACTTGCTGTATCGTGGTCTGATCTCTGGTGTAATATCTAGTCAGAACGTTGTTATTTAATCTAAATGTCCACGACGCATTTTTAGTCAATTTTGGTTTAAGTCCTACTAACCTAAAATATTGTGAAAGTGTAGGATCTGCTTTCTGTTCTTCTCCAAAATTAGTGATGGTAGTGTTTGGTGATACAATTTCTAGTGACTCCTGCAGTTGGTCGGTGTGGGTTTTGTGAGTTGTCTATCGTGTTATTGCATTCGTGTGTTGTGTGTGTTGTTGCACATCTACAGGCTTGGTGGTTTGTGGATCGCTGGCATCCTCAATTCGAGGTTTTAAGTTGGTCGTATTACTGACAGATTCAACTGCCCCTGCATTCTGCACCTCGGTGAATTCTTTTTGAATTACTTCATTGGTTGTCTCCCTTGTGCTTTTGGCAGTTTGAGACAAGCACGAGTGGTGTTTCTCTTTAGAATCGCTGTTTGGGATCTGGATACCGTTTTTCTGCTCCCAATCTCTGATTTCCTTTTCAGAGCACGATCGTATGTTGGGCAGATTTCCAAGTATAATTTCAGCGACCGGATTTTCGAGTACTGCGCACAATACTTGTCCTGATATGAAAGGTGTGCGAATTACGACAAGAGCAAGGGGGTATTTTTCGATGGTGCCTGCGAATGTGCGACAAGTTACGTGTTTGTGTGTGTAGTCTTTGTCGTTGACTAATGTTTTCTTAATTCCACATAGCGTTGCGCCGGAATCGCGGATTAATGTGCACTTTTTGTTGTTTACAAACCCTGTTGAGAAATTTAGCTTGCCTGTAGATGACAAGGCAGCGTTGGCCATTTCATTCGAAATAGGGATCGTGTGGCCACATAACAATCTTGTGTCAAGTTGGAATTTTCTACAGGTGTTACATTTGTTGTCTGTAATGGTGTCGATGATTTGCACTGCATTCCCTAGCTCACTTTCGGCCTTCACAAAAACGAGAATAGTGCCCAAAGCTGCTGCAAAAATAGCATTTGACCGCTCTCTGATACGCATTTCTCTTGTTCTTTTGCTTCTCCGCGATCATTTTGAGATGATGTGGATAGTTGGGCGATTTATCGCACATCGCGTATTCTTCGTGAGTCAAACTACAATATTGGCACTTAACTGGCTTCCTGACATTCGAGCGTGGTTTAAACTTGCTTTCAGTTGGTTTCGAGGATCTAGTGTTTACAACTGCTGCTGTTTCGTTTTGACTTAGGTTTAATTGGAAAATATCTCTGTTCGCTGTGAAAAATGCGTTCCCCTTTGTCTCTACATCTTGAATACTTTTACAGTCCATTTGTTTCAAAAACTTAGCAAAAGGTGTTGGGATTGTATTAACTATTTTGTCAATAATAATGAGTTCTTTTAGTTTGTCATGGTTGTTGTTAGTTTTAGCTGAGTTAATCCACTTTGTGCAAACATCCTGAACTGTAGACACGTAGTCTATAAAGGTTTGGTTCGGTTGTGGGGATAATTTTGCGAACTGTTGTTGGTAACCTGCTGTATCTAATGAGAAATGTTGGAGTATTCGTTGTTTTAAGTAATCATAATCCTTTCTCATATCCTGTGGAACTGTCTCTATTACTTTCAAGGGTTTCAGAGCTAAGTTTCTCATTAAAATAAATGCCCAATCTGATTTTATGATCTTATGGTAGGACATTAGACACTCAAAATTTTCCAGGTATGCACTGATAGAGTCTCCTGAGCAAAATGCTTTGACGAGGCCTTTATACTTATTATACTTTTGTTCCTCCTCCTTGCTTCTAAGTTTATTTACAGATATTTCTACGTTGGAATCAATCTCCATCTGCTTTAGTCTTATTTGTGTATCGGCATTCAATTGGGCTAGTTTAGCCGCCGCCTCAAGCTCCATTTGTTTCTCTTGAGCCTGCAGTTGCATCTGCATCTTTTTCTCTTCTGCCTGCAATTGCATTTGTATCTTGTTGTCTTCCTGTTCTGATTGCATCTTTTTCTCTTCCCGTTCTATCGCTCTTTCTTCACGGGCAATGTTCTCTGCGTGTGTCTTCTGTGCCCATTCTGACAGTTTTTCTTCTTTATAACCTAATTTCATACCTAACTCAATACATTTTTCTAACGTAGACATCTTGTCTTTTACTTGTTGGTAATTTTAATGAAGTTAAATCCCTTAGAAAAATGTTGGGGAGTAGAAAAGTTAGTTATCTCCCTTAATGTTTACATGTGCAAATACAAATGCAAAGTTTTGTTGGCTACAAGGTTATGAATATACATACAAATCAATGCAAAACAATAATGTTACATGGATGGAGGATGATAAGTACCGCTTAGGGTTGCAATGGGCATGATATGAAACTCATCTTATATTTCCTGAACTTGCGAATGTTGTCTCGTTCTCTCGCCACTGTTGGAAGATAGGTTACATACACCACAACTCGCGGAACAATCTGCTTGTAGGATCAAAAAAAAATTAGTAACAGTCAAGTAAATGTCACAGTCATGTCAAATTTTATAGTATTCACATCAATGGGTATTTATCTGCAGAGGGACTAATACTAATACTATTTCATTACTAGATAGCTGCACAATTATAAGAATATGTTCAGTAATAAATTTGATAGTATTTACTTAATTTTTTACTTGGCAATCAATAGCCGTCTGAACGTAAAGCTTGTGCCAAAACCGGAGCTTAGCCCCCAAAAAGCCTGTTACAGTGTTGGATCTCTAGGGGATCCGAAAGCGGGTTCAAACAGGCAACAATAACTCCGTTAACTATAATATAGGAACATTTATTGACACTTAGGTATACAGTGCATTGGCGCAGTGGGTTTAACAAGCCCGCACTGATAAGTTGCTTATCACAGTGGTTTAACATCATACATGGTTATAACAAACATTCTATGCAAACTATCTAGCATATGTCTATGACCCTAAATACACATGAGTCTGAGCTACTAAGTCCCTCTAAGGCAGGCCCTGTTGCCTCGCCGACGTCCTGTCTGTCTCTGCCGGTTCACACGTGTCGCAATCCGACACGGGTGGTAACTCTATCCGAGTTCCTCGTGGACCCCGCAATAGGCGGGCCACATCAGTGTCCACGGGACAGTGGACTCACTGACCAGTCCTTCGAGAAGGCTCTGGATTACTCTGGCCTTCGAGTGTCTTACTTCTTTCCCTTGGGCGGGAGTTGTAGCCCTTTGCCCGTGTATATTAACTTATGTTAGTTTACCGTATAATGTGAGGCTGTGGCAGCATCTCTCGTCTTTCGCGGGAAAGAGTTTTATTTTTATTTTTTTTTTAAATACAAATAAAAATAAATTTAAAAAAAATAAAAGTAAAATACATTCGAGGATTTCTAAGCTTCTCTTTAATTTTGCAGAGTTTGCATACGTTTAGAAGAACCGCATCTTTACTATAATTTTTTTTTTTAAATGAGACATCTTAGCTAATTCTTTGATCAGACCCCAGTCGCCCGGGATAACTCGTATTGGAGAAATCAAACGAATGTATTAATCAGTGTGTCTGTGTTCTGTCTTCAGTTGACTTGTATGATGTTCATTGCAGTCACCAGTGAATTTTTATATAAGAGGTATATTAGAGAAGGAAACCAGAGTGGTATATGAGAAAGAGAGAGAGAGAGAGAGAGAGAAGAAGACAGAGGGACAGGAAGAGAGAGTGAGAGAGAGGGAGAGAGAGAGAGAGAGAGAGAGAGAGAGAGAAAGAGAGAGAGAGAGAGAGAAAGAGAGAGATAAAGATAGAGACAGAGAATCGACCAAAAAAGAAAAGAATGAGCTTTATTTTCTAAGGGTCACAAATTGGGCACGCAGGCCCGTCTAACATTCGGTCCTTCCAACCAACATCCTTTGTATATTACATATTGTTGTGCTTGTTCGCATATACAATACAATTATCAAATGAATGGTGTCAACATAAACAATGCATATAACTATGTTATGAGACAGCCAGGCTGACACACACACACACACACACACTTATACACACAGACACTCACACATGCATGAAAACAATCACACACACACACTTATAAACACAAACACTCACACATGCATGAAAACAATCACACACACACACACACACACACACACTTATAAACACAAACACTCACACATGCATGAAAACACTCATACATACACCTCCCCCTTCCCCCCCCCCCACACACACACAATCATTCATACACACATACATGCATCACTTACAAAAACACTCACAGTTATACACTCTCTCAATAACATATAAGCACACACTCCTGAAGAAAAAGAAGAACGCGAAGAGGAAGAACTCCATCTTCACAATGAGACTTGCAGTGTGGCGTAGGCGGTTGTGTCTGTCCATGCAGTTCGGTCTTTGATGTGTCGGGGTCAAGTCCAGAGATGTAGTCCTTCCTTTGGGTCAAGTGTAGTGATGCCATCCCTCCTCTGGGTCAAGTCTAGTGATGCCATCCCTCCTTTGAGTCAAGTCTAGTGATGCCATCCCTTCTCTGTGTCAAGTCTAGTGATGCCATCCCTTCTCTGTGTCAAGTCTAGTGATGCCATCCCTTCTCTGTGTCAAGTCTAGTGATGCCATCCCTTCTCTGTGTCAAGTCTAGTGATTCCATCCCTTCTCTGTGTCAAGTCTAGTGATGCCATCCCTTCTCTGTGTCAAGTCTAGTGATGCCATCCCTTCTCTGTGTCAAGTCTAGTGATGCCATCCCTTCTCTGTGTCAAGTCTAGTGATGCCATCCCTCCTCTGTGTCAAGTCTAGTGATGCCATCCCTTCTCTGTGTCAAGTCTAGTGATGCCATCCCTTCTCTGTTTCAAGTCTAGTGATGCCATCCCTTCTCTGTGTCAAGTCTAGTGATGCCATCCCTTCTCTGTGTCAAGTCTAGTGATGCCATCCCTTCTATGTGTCAAGTCTAGTGATGCCATCCCTTCTCTGTGTCAAGTCTAGTGATGCCATCCCTCCACACCATCATCTCACACCTAGGAGACCTTATTTCTGCCAAGGTAATTGGCTATTTATAACAGCATTTGCGTGCCATACTAGTTTACTAGTTATCAAAAATTCATCAACACTATTAACCGCCGGATGCTGATGCATATGTTTGGGGGGAGGGTCTGAGCTAGCCACTTTAGTAACTTTTCTATATTGCTTTTCAATTATATAACCTGCAAAATCGGATAGCTCTTTAAAAGAAAAAAAAACCACATATATATATATATATATATATATATATATATATATATATATATATATATATATATATATATATATATACGCACACAGACATATATATGCATCTCCACGTCATGCTGTGATGACGTCAGACAGAGCGCGTGCTGTCACGCGCTGTTGTCAACGCAAGGCCGCGAAGCGTAGATCAATTTTGACCAGAGAATTTGTCTTACAAAGTTACCCAAAAATAAATGTAACCGAACTTGTAGAGTGATGACAATTTACACATGAATAATAAAATGAGTGTTGAATGCAAACATGCATTCATGATCATTTCAGTCGCTCTGAATAATCCATAAGAATATTAAATGATCATTGATTATGACACTGAACACCGCTATTTTCCCGCCATGGAAATTACGTCATCATAGCGTGTGATCTTAATGATTTCAGTTTGGGATGTAACCGCCGACTTAAACAGTCGAAAATTACACTGTACGCGTTAAAAAGGATGCTCAGTTGAATTATTCATACTAAATCAATTCATAACGTCTATATAAAACAAAATTTACGAGTCAACTTACTCTTAAAAAGACAGTCTCTTTATCTCCGTAAGATGAAAAATTTGAGAAGACAAGATGTATACATTCTTAGACAATGGAGGGAAATACAATACTCGGTAATCGATTTATGTTTTAATGCGATCTTGATATAATCGGGGAATTTAAGGTCACGAATACTCTATATATCATTAAATCGGAGACACAAAACCAAGAAACCGATTATTAACGCAAAACAATCTCCGGTAAAATTCGGCAAAACTCAAACGTAGTTCCTAGTCTGAGCACCTATGGACATGTCTGTAGTGGAAGGATGATATTAATCAGATTAACTAACTAACCAGCCAACCAACCAACTAATCAACCAACCAAGCAGCCAGCAAGCCAGCAAACCAAAACACCAATCAATCAACTAACCAACCATCCAGCCAGCCAGCCGGCCAGCAAGCCAGCAAATCAAGAAACCAATAAATCAACTAACCATCCAACCAACTTACCAGCCAGCCTGCAAACCAACCAACCAACCAACCGACCGACCGACCGACCGACCGACCGACCGACTGACTGACTGACTATCTGACTGACTGACTGACTAACTAACTAATTGACTGATTGACTAACTAATTGACTGATTGATTAATTGACAATTTACTACTACTACTACTACTACTACTACTACTACTACTACTACTACTACTACTACTACTACTACTACTACTACTACTACTACTACTACTACTACTACTACTACTACTACTGACACATTGCAGTATTGGCAGACGATAATGTGTTACATTGTGCTTCAAAAGAGGCATAATAACTACAACCGATGGAGGGACCAGGAATAAAGTTATACCTCTCCAAAGAGCACAGCTTGGGCTGAATTATACAGAACATGTGTTGCCCATGTAGCATGATCCATCCCTCGACTTGTCTTGTTTGGTCCAGATGAAAGGCAACACCAATATGTCTGTAGCGAGACCAGTGCAGAAGCTGCCGAATCAGCAAAGCAATACTATAACTGTCCACCGATCGGATCTTCTATCCTAGACCAGTTGCCGACAAAGGCACAGGGCTTGATCTGCCCTGCCATGACATATAGTCTTTAGGATGAAATTCTTCGCACCCGGATAATGCTAGAGCCCTCCCAATTGTGCTCAACCGTCCGAAGCCGTTGTCACAATGTGGGGTGTCAGCTTTGGTGAACGCCGCCCAACATTCGATGCTAACAGAAAGCAGGTAGCACTGTCTACTGTCACACAGCAGCTTATTCATATCTAACAAGCGGATCGCTGAACCAAATAATCAAACCTTTACTCCCAGCACCATTGTACTATTGATCCTACCACGCGCAGACTGGTAATTGTTTCCAAATGTGTGCAGTTTTGTGGCTCCGATTGTTATCGTCACTTGTAGGTTCAGCGTCTTCTTCCACCGCCTCTGAGATTGCTTCCCTCCAGTCACGTAAAAATAGATTTTAAGAGACAAATTACTTACACATCATAGGCAAACTGTTTCTAGAAGAAGAATGAAAAGCACGGTAGGATTAGGAATTAGGGATATAATTCAGGAATAAATGGAATGTTGAAGTAACAGGAACATCTTTTCTTTTAGTTGCATGTACTTTACCGGACGTCGCAATCAACATAAACATTGTTTGGCTGTTTGTGATTTCTCGGCATGTTTACATTCAGTAGTTTACCATTGCTTTCACAACGACCGGCACTCATATCATTGTATGAAAGCCAGCGCAAGGTGTTCAGCTTCCAATTAGCCCGAAGCTATCTTTCGAACGTGGCATGCGGGTTTGCGAATTGCGCTTATAACCCCTTCGCCACAGCATCGGCTACAGGAAAATATGTAGTCGATATTTGAAAAAAAAAGGTAGCGGCGTTTACTTTACAGAACGTTGCAATCAATCCGAACATTTATTGCCTGTTTGTGATTAACATGACATTATTAGTTCAGTAGTTCGCGGTTGATTCTTTCTTGTAAAGTCGAAATAAGACACAGGAAGAAAAGGAAGAAGGGAGATGGTGAATGTGAGGTGAAAGGTTAAGAAACAGAGACTAGACAGAAGAGTTCAGTCCAGATTCTTTGGGCGTGTCTTGAAACGGGGACAACTGGAGAATGTCGTCACAATGGGAAGGATGGAGGGGAAGAGAGACAAGAGGAGACCAAGAGTGAAGATGCTGGACAATTTTACATCATGTCATGGAGGAACGTCGATATCAGAAATGATTGGCAGCACACGGATCTGATATCTGTGGAAAGACATGACTACCAACGCCAGACGTAGATCGAGAGAACGAACGAACGAACGATCGAACGAACGAACGAACGAACGAACGAACGAACTTTATTTTTAAAGGGTAATAAATTGGGCATGCAGGCCCGTCTTACATTCGGCCCTTTCAATCACTCATCTTTCATTCTTCAATGTGCATGTTACATTTACATTCATTCATTCAGTAGCATGTCCTTTACAGAACCTCGCTCCCATAACAACCCTCCGGAAAACTTCTCGATCACAAGCAAGATGTCCCGCGTCTGATACACCCATCTGGAGATCATCCGCCACATCCTGCACCCATCTTCTCTTTGGCCTTCCTCTTCCTCTCTTCCCAGGCATATACCCTTCCATTATTGTTCGCTCCAAACTGTCGTGACGTTTCAAGTGACCAAAATACTTCAATTTTCTTTGTTTTATCGTCTTTAATAGCCATCCCTCCTCAATATTCAACTCTTGAAGTATGGATGCATTTGTTCTTTTCTTTACCCAAGATATTCTTAGAACTCGTCTATAACATTTATATTCAAAGGCATGTATGCGCTGTTCAGCTTGTTTAGTAAGTGTCCATGTCTCACAGGCGTATGTTGCAATGGGAAAGATGCATGCTCTTAAAAATCTAATTTTTGTAGTTCTGTCTGTCCCACACCATAATTTATTCATCTGTTTTAGTCTTTGAAGAGCAATGGATAGTCGCCGTTTTATTTCTTTCATTGTGTCACCATTATTCGTAATCAATGACCCAAGATATTCAAAATTTTCCACCACCTCCAATTTTCTCCCATTAATGTATATTTCTTTCTCCATAGTAGTTTTATCTGTATGCATTATCTTAGTTTTTGCTATGTTAAGATATAAGTTGTGATTTTCACTATTCAATTGTGTTGAGGCTATTAGGTTTTCTATGCCATTCTGTGTTGTGGATAGTAATACTGTATCATCAGCATATCGAATCTCTGGTATGTCATGACCGCCGATATTTAGGGCATCATATGGCTCCCTGTTTATATCATCTCTTACATTTCTCATTATATTTTCGGCATACAGGTTAAACAAATAGGGTGACAGCACGCAGCCCTGACGGACTCCTTGCTTGATGTCAAACCAATCTGATGTCTCGCCATCTATTCTAACTGCTGCTTGTTGGTCTAGATATAGCATTTTTATGAGATGTACTACATGTGAAGGAAAGCCCATATTTCTCATGATTTCCCAAAGTTTCTGATGCTGTACACAGTCAAATGCCTTTGAATAATCCACAAAACATGAGAATAGGTTTACATTAAATTCTCTGCACTTCTCTATTATTAAACGCATGTTGAATATGTGATCTCTTGTTCCTCTTCCTTGTCTAAATCCAGCTTGAACTACGTTAATCTCTTCTTCCATTTTCTTACTAAGTCGTCGCATTATGACTTTTAGTAGAATTTTACTTGCATGACTTATCAGGGCAACAGTTCTATAGTTGGTGCATAATTTCATGTTGCCCTTTTTTGGTATTGGAATGAAGATAGTTCTCTTCCAATCTTTTGGCCATATACCATATTTCCAAATCTTTGTACATAATGCATGATATATGTGTATGCTTTCTTCTCCTCCTGCTTTAATTAGTTCAGCTGGTATCTCATCACATCCAGGTGATTTACCATTCTTCAGGTTCCTTATAGCCCAAGCAATTTCATCTAATGAGGGTTCAGGTTCTGTCTCTGCTGTCATTGGCTCATGTATCTCATTCATATCCTCACTGTCACTCATTGTGACGAAACGCGTTTATCTGTCTTGGGTCGTCAAGTTCCCGCACTATTTTGGCGCGTCATCGGGGACTTTCCCAGCTAAAAATAGACTGAGGGAAGCCGATGGAGGACTTATTATATAGAATCGTCTCGAAACACTGGAATTCGAGTAACCCGTGATGTTGGGTATCGCTCTAAATTCCCGTGCAGAGAGATCTAGAAACTCTAGGCGGGGAATGACGTTTTCCCGAGAAAGTATCTTTTCTCAAGAAGCACTCGCTTCTTGTGCGCATCGAGTTGGCACGAAGCGGGAAATTGGCTAAACCAGCCATTCACTTACTTTTGTTCGAAGAGAACAGACGCTGGCCTGAATGTGAGCCATTTTTGTGTTGCGTCTCACCTCAACCATGATTCGGCTGACTGTTATGAAAAGGAAGCTGAGAAGCCCTTGAACAGTTCGGAAGCTGACTGGAGAGCTGGTTTCACCATCCAGGTAGATATTTGGTTAAATCATTTAACTTTGTACGTGTGTTCCACACGCCATTGTTCTAACCTCATTACCTATGCGGATGTCCTTGCATACTAATTAGCAAACCGATCGATAACGCAGGTGACAATTAATCGTGGGTTTGTTTACCGTGTGCTCGCGAATCAGCTGTTAGGAACGCCGTAATGTGATGTGGGCGATTTGGGTTCCAAATATATGTACCATATATTGCCAATCGTTGCATCTATTAGGTTGCTGTGTTAGAATAAAACCTAGTTACTTGTGCCGGATGGAAACTTAGATTATGTCAGTCAGTTGCTGAAGCCAGAAGAACGGTTAGAAAACCAGGTAAGTTGGTAGGTGGAGATTCAGACAAAATTGTGCTTAGTTACTAAGTAAAGGAAGAACTTAGTTCTGTGCCACCAGGAATGATGTCACTATTGTGTAATAACTTAATAGTGAATTCATTGTGTGGACCAGCGGATTTCTGTGGAAAGGTAAGTGGCTTTGGTGCTATATCTATATATATATGATGTGACATTGTGTATATATATTAGGTCATAGCATGTGATACTTCCTGGGGTAATTCCGAACACCGAATAGCTGGACGCGTGATAACACTGCGTGCCGTCGCGATGTAAATATGCGTTCTGAAATCTTGTCTAAGCTATCCTGTTTCTTTCATACTGGCGCTAGTGCGAGTGAATGCTAAGGTGCTGGAAGTATGGAAGGATGCAGGAGGCTGTATGAGACTGGGGAAATATAGAATATGGGGATGTGAAAGCAAGTTATGAAAGTATGTGTTGGTAGACCAAACCAACGATGAAGTTCAGTCCAGGCCAAGGCTAAACCACTTGGGAGGACAGAACTGGAACAGTACCCTTGGAACATGTGGGGAACATGTATTCTCAAGAAGGCTTCTTGACTCTAAGGTAGAGTCTGATAAGAAGAGTTTGCTGTGGCGTGGGCAGGTGGTCCCACCAGCAAACAGGCTTGTGTACATATTGGATGTGATCATGTACTATTCCTATATCCCGAGGGATGGTATATTGATCAAGTTTATGTTTCTTAATGTACATTGATGATGTTAGGAACGAGTCTAGGGACTCTTTACCTATTTGTTTAGTTCGATTAAATTAGAACAATAACAGCCTTGTATCATTACTGACGTTAGCGACGACTGGTAGATGATTAGGGATAGGTGAGACCAATGATCAGACTCGTCATTCTGATGTCTAGCTCTGTTTGACGGGCTGTTCTGTGAGGCCAGCTGACATTTGTGAACCCATGCTTGACTACTCTCCATATAGAGATAATGCTTTGGTTATATGAATAACTAACTAGCAGGACTGAGAATTGAGTAGTTTTGGTAGGATGCATGTGAACTAATGTTTGGGCCAGTGTACTCTCACCGGTCGCTCTTCCTTTTCAGGAGTTTGCCTGTTGAGGAACCAGTCAACTATAATTGTTGTTGGCAGAAAACCACTTCGTGTGACAGAGCGAAGGGTTCAGTTCTTTACTTATCACGCCAGACTCCATCACACCAGGTACCCAATGTGATTCACCATGCGTGAAGGTTGCTGCAAGACATACAACTGCCCTGAAGGTGCACGTGTGGGAAGTGATGGTTTGTGATCGTTTAAAATAGAAGATACTCTGTTTTTGCCAGGAACATTTCAGCATGTTGAGTAATCATGCTCGACAGGGAACACCGGTCCGTCTGGTTTGACGGGGGTTCTGCCTAAACGCAGAAGTAACTAATCTTCAGACACTTGAATGGTTCTTTGGACAGCTCGAGTGGCAGGTCTTGAGAAGAACTACACCAGTATGGACGTGTGTCAAGTGTAACCCGGTGGAAGGGACTAGGGATTATAGTCCAACCTGAATTGTTTCCGTAAAATAGATGTCTGATTCTATTCATGTACTGTTTCCGTATCCAGATTATCAACTGTGTTCTAGAAGGACTCAGTAACTTTTCAGTAGCCATATCTGATCCTACAAAGTGTGACTGTAAGAGACCATTGAATTGGTCAATGCCATATCGGTTCTGCAGTGGGACTGTGCTAGGAGTGACAGACCATTCGGTTGGTCAGTGACTATTTAGTTCATCGAAGTAACCAATACTTGGAGCCAAGTCCAGGAAGATTGTCTCCAACTCGGTTGTGTTCGAGAACTGTATTACCAGTGACTCCGTGGGGGTGTTATAGATGCAGTTGGTCCAGTGAAGTGTGGTCCAGCAGTGACTCTATTGTTGTGGTTCCACGTTCGGGAGACGGAGTGGTCTCCAAGGTTCTAGTCATCTCACTGGAAGGAAGCCGGGTGAGTGGCGGACCGACTGGACGGGACATCTGCATCCACTCTACTTCTCAACTCGATGAAGACACCTACATCTCTAAGTCTTTCTCTACTCTATCTTCTATTTGTGTAAATAGATTCTTCTATCAGGATGTGCATTTCAGTTCTATATTCTCAAGGGTAGAATAAACTTTATGTAAGTTGACTTGCTCTTTGTATAATGATTGAGTGTGGTCTCGGACGATGCCTAAGTGTTCATTGTTCAACAGGTGTAGGTAGTTAGTGGGGGTCTAGAATCTGGAGGGGTGGGTAGACGTAACTAAATAACCTGAGATCAACCACAGAGAAAAAAAAAGTGTATCTGCTCGTCCAACCCCTGGGGCTAGAATACACGGGAGTGCTAGAGACACCTCGGGTGTGGTTCACTCTCACTACCCAAGGTGAACCCGAAACACTCCGTTACAGAGTGGGGGCCCGTCCGGGATTATTCCAAGATCTTTGTGTGTTGTAGACCTCTCACATAGGGATAGGGACTTTGTCTTTATCCTCTACTACAGTCTACATAAGATTCTACTACTTCTACCTATTTCCTAACTGTCTGACGGACATTTGTGTTGTGGTGATTAGTTAGTACTAGTGATTATTGATTCATTGTATTGCTTCACCCACACATACTTGAGTACCCACCTATCATAGTCAACATGTCTACCCAAGAGATAGACTTGGACAAAGTTCAGGAAACTGGACGTAAGTCTGGTCTTGAAGGAGATGCTTTGAAATCCTATGTCCAAGAGGTGGAAAGAAATTTTCGCCAAGAGGAAAGAGAGAGGAGGAGAGCAGAAAGAGAACTGGAAGCCAGTAAAGTGGCTCTGGAGGAAAAGAGGATAGCGGCTGATCCTGAAATGAAACGGCTTGAGTTGGAAGCCGAGAAAGAAAAACGGGACCATGAGTATCGAATGAAGCTACTTGAGGCACAGGTGCCTGCTACAGGTGTAACTGATGGAGCTATGGGAGGAGGTGTACCTCCTGGCTCAGAGTCAACCAGTAGACGTGACTACCAGGCTATGAAATGGCCTTTACAGCCGTTCGAACCCGAGAAGGAACGGATAGACCAATACTTAGAGAAGTATGAAGCCATGTCTATTGCAATGGGTCTAGACAAACAGAAATGGTGTTTGAAACTCTCCCAGGGACTCCGTGCCGAAGGTTATGAGGTGTATGCACGCTTACCACCGGGGTTACAGAATGATTACCCGGCATTGAAAGCGGCTCTCTTGAAGAGATTCGAGATCACAGCGCACTCATACCGAAGGAAGTTTCGAACGGCGAAGCGAGAACCTGGTGAACTGTTTTCAGCATACAGTGTGAGATTGAACTCATACCTTCTTAAATGGATGGCCTTGGCCGGATTTAAGGAGGAGTATGAAAGTTTGCGTGAGTTGATGGTTGTAGATCAGATGCGAATGCAAATGTCTAAACCCTTGCGAAACTTCTTAGGTGAGAATGGGGCTGAGAGATTGGATATAGTCACCAAGTTAGCCGAAAGATACGTTGAAGTCTATGGCGAGACTGGGGACACCAGTCCAACAGAGCCGAGATCGAAAGATCCGGATCAAGGTAAGTCAAAGAAGAAGTCAAAGAAGACCCAAGGTTCTGATGAACCAAAGAAACAGGTAGGCTCTTTAGAGAAGATCTCTAACGTCAACCAAGGTAAGAATAGCCCACCTAGTTCTCCAAAGAGGAAGTGGAGTGAACGATGGTGCAAATTCTGCAAGTCCAGCACTCACAATACGAGTGAGTGTAAGAGTAAGCCCAAGGACTTTCACTTTGCTTGTCTTGCAGAGGTTAGGGATAGATCTTGCAGGAAAGTGAAGTCGGTTGATGGGAATGGAGAAACTAGACGACCTCCAGTGGTTGAGAGAGTAGAAGTGAATGGGCAACAGGTGTCGTGCCTCTACGACACAGGATTGCAATTTTCAGCTGTAATTGCATCCCACCTGACAGGCCCAGAGCAACTCACCGGAGAGATGACGGAGATACAGCCAGCCAGTAGGAGTGCTGTGGCGTTACGTTGCCCGATTGCCAATGTGGAGATTCGGAGCAAGTACGTTACTGGACGCATTCAGGCGGCAGTCGTACCGGATCCTCTCTATCCCCTAATTCTGGGCCGGAAGTACGTGTTTCTGGGCGAACCAGAACACCCTAGCATCCCTAAGTCTAGGCAGGTCAGAGATACAGAGGAAGAGGGTCTTGAAAAGGTAAGTCTCCGAAATACTCACCCGGATAGAATGAGTAATGCTCGGAGCAAGGATGCGACGGAGTGTCCTTGTTCGGAATGGTTGCCCAACAATGAAAACCCGTTAACTCAGGGTAAGTTCAACTCTGATAACCAGTCACCGGTAATTCAGACTGGACCAGAGAAAAGGCAGAGGGAACGTAAGTTGGTTCCTGAGAGCTTCAGAGCTAATCTGCTGCGAACGGTACATGTCAGGTCCCCAACCGGACATCTGACTGTAGGGACAACCAGTAAATGTCTATCCCGGTACTATTGGTGGCCGGGAATGACAGGCGACGTGCGCAGGTATATTAGGTCTTGTCCGGAGTGCCGTAAATGCACACCTGAGAAACGGACGAAGACGAAGATATCCTTAGAGGTTGGAGACCGAGTTCTAGTACTCCTCCCAATCGAGGGGAACGAATTCGAAATCGGGTGGCAGGGCCCATTCCTAGTGGATAAAGTGGGGCTCCACAAGCACTATGGAGTGGTGATCCTGGGAAAGTCTACTACTTTCCATTCCAGTCTCCTCATGCGCTATGAGGGGAAGCCCGATGATAAGTCCACCAGCCCAAGGGCGCAGAGATTCGCTGAAATAACGGTTCGGGGTTCAGGTCAGGTAGCGGAAAGCCTGTCACACCATAGGAAGTCCTATATGTATGTGCAGGTACCTTCTTCGGTTCAGCCCGGTGCTCGGGGGAACATGACCGGCCAAAGGAACACCCGCAGTGCTAGCTACACTGAGAACCGAGGTAGGAAGAGGTGGGTTGTGTCGGAACGGACACATACCCTTGGTCCCTCAATCCGACCGACTGCAGTCCAGCTGGGTCCTCGAAAGGGGAAGCTGGAGTTGCAGAAGTCCAGTAAACTCTGGCAGGAACGATCGTTAAATCAGGTCGAGACGGGAGCTCTGGTCCGCAAGATACTGCGAGATGCCCGATCGCAGTAGCGGAGTAGGCGTTGATCACCCGTGATACTGAATAGCTTGCCACCCCACCGAATGTGGTAAAAGTATTCTATACAATATTGACGGGTTAGACTTCCTCACCCGCCATCCGGTCTCTTAGAAAGAGGAACGAACGACATAGACAGCTTCTGCGTAGAAGTGGAACGACGGGGTCGATCCTCTTAAAGTGGGGGCCTATGTGACGAAACGCGTTTATCTGTCTTGGGTCGTCAAGTTCCCGCACTATTTTGGCGCGTCATCGGGGACTTTCCCAGCTAAAAATAGACTGAGGGAAGCCGATGGAGGACTTATTATATAGAATCGTCTCGAAACACTGGAATTCGAGTAACCCGTGATGTTGGGTATCGCTCTAAATTCCCGTGCAGAGAGATCTAGAAACTCTAGGCGGGGAATGACGTTTTCCCGAGAAAGTATCTTTTCTCAAGAAGCACTCGCTTCTTGTGCGCATCGAGTTGGCACGAAGCGGGAAATTGGCTAAACCAGCCATTCACTTACTTTTGTTCGAAGAGAACAGACGCTGGCCTGAATGTGAGCCATTTTTGTGTTGCGTCTCACCTCAACCATGATTCGGCTGACTGTTATGAAAAGGAAGCTGAGAAGCCCTTGAACAGTTCGGAAGCTGACTGGAGAGCTGGTTTCACCATCCAGGTAGATATTTGGTTAAATCATTTAACTTTGTACGTGTGTTCCACACGCCATTGTTCTAACCTCATTACCTATGCGGATGTCCTTGCATACTAATTAGCAAACCGATCGATAACGCAGGTGACAATTAATCGTGGGTTTGTTTACCGTGTGCTCGCGAATCAGCTGTTAGGAACGCCGTAATGTGATGTGGGCGATTTGGGTTCCAAATATATGTACCATATATTGCCAATCGTTGCATCTATTAGGTTGCTGTGTTAGAATAAAACCTAGTTACTTGTGCCGGATGGAAACTTAGATTATGTCAGTCAGTTGCTGAAGCCAGAAGAACGGTTAGAAAACCAGGTAAGTTGGTAGGTGGAGATTCAGACAAAATTGTGCTTAGTTACTAAGTAAAGGAAGAACTTAGTTCTGTGCCACCAGGAATGATGTCACTATTGTGTAATAACTTAATAGTGAATTCATTGTGTGGACCAGCGGATTTCTGTGGAAAGGTAAGTGGCTTTGGTGCTATATCTATATATATATGATGTGACATTGTGTATATATATTAGGTCATAGCATGTGATACTTCCTGGGGTAATTCCGAACACCGAATAGCTGGACGCGTGATAACACTGCGTGCCGTCGCGATGTAAATATGCGTTCTGAAATCTTGTCTAAGCTATCCTGTTTCTTTCATACTGGCGCTAGTGCGAGTGAATGCTAAGGTGCTGGAAGTATGGAAGGATGCAGGAGGCTGTATGAGACTGGGGAAATATAGAATATGGGGATGTGAAAGCAAGTTATGAAAGTATGTGTTGGTAGACCAAACCAACGATGAAGTTCAGTCCAGGCCAAGGCTAAACCACTTGGGAGGACAGAACTGGAACAGTACCCTTGGAACATGTGGGGAACATGTATTCTCAAGAAGGCTTCTTGACTCTAAGGTAGAGTCTGATAAGAAGAGTTTGCTGTGGCGTGGGCAGGTGGTCCCACCAGCAAACAGGCTTGTGTACATATTGGATGTGATCATGTACTATTCCTATATCCCGAGGGATGGTATATTGATCAAGTTTATGTTTCTTAATGTACATTGATGATGTTAGGAACGAGTCTAGGGACTCTTTACCTATTTGTTTAGTTCGATTAAATTAGAACAATAACAGCCTTGTATCATTACTGACGTTAGCGACGACTGGTAGATGATTAGGGATAGGTGAGACCAATGATCAGACTCGTCATTCTGATGTCTAGCTCTGTTTGACGGGCTGTTCTGTGAGGCCAGCTGACATTTGTGAACCCATGCTTGACTACTCTCCATATAGAGATAATGCTTTGGTTATATGAATAACTAACTAGCAGGACTGAGAATTGAGTAGTTTTGGTAGGATGCATGTGAACTAATGTTTGGGCCAGTGTACTCTCACCGGTCGCTCTTCCTTTTCAGGAGTTTGCCTGTTGAGGAACCAGTCAACTATAATTGTTGTTGGCAGAAAACCACTTCGTGTGACAGAGCGAAGGGTTCAGTTCTTTACTTATCACGCCAGACTCCATCACACCAGGTACCCAATGTGATTCACCATGCGTGAAGGTTGCTGCAAGACATACAACTGCCCTGAAGGTGCACGTGTGGGAAGTGATGGTTTGTGATCGTTTAAAATAGAAGATACTCTGTTTTTGCCAGGAACATTTCAGCATGTTGAGTAATCATGCTCGACAGGGAACACCGGTCCGTCTGGTTTGACGGGGGTTCTGCCTAAACGCAGAAGTAACTAATCTTCAGACACTTGAATGGTTCTTTGGACAGCTCGAGTGGCAGGTCTTGAGAAGAACTACACCAGTATGGACGTGTGTCAAGTGTAACCCGGTGGAAGGGACTAGGGATTATAGTCCAACCTGAATTGTTTCCGTAAAATAGATGTCTGATTCTATTCATGTACTGTTTCCGTATCCAGATTATCAACTGTGTTCTAGAAGGACTCAGTAACTTTTCAGTAGCCATATCTGATCCTACAAAGTGTGACTGTAAGAGACCATTGAATTGGTCAATGCCATATCGGTTCTGCAGTGGGACTGTGCTAGGAGTGACAGACCATTCGGTTGGTCAGTGACTATTTAGTTCATCGAAGTAACCAATACTTGGAGCCAAGTCCAGGAAGATTGTCTCCAACTCGGTTGTGTTCGAGAACTGTATTACCAGTGACTCCGTGGGGGTGTTATAGATGCAGTTGGTCCAGTGAAGTGTGGTCCAGCAGTGACTCTATTGTTGTGGTTCCACGTTCGGGAGACGGAGTGGTCTCCAAGGTTCTAGTCATCTCACTGGAAGGAAGCCGGGTGAGTGGCGGACCGACTGGACGGGACATCTGCATCCACTCTACTTCTCAACTCGATGAAGACACCTACATCTCTAAGTCTTTCTCTACTCTATCTTCTATTTGTGTAAATAGATTCTTCTATCAGGATGTGCATTTCAGTTCTATATTCTCAAGGGTAGAATAAACTTTATGTAAGTTGACTTGCTCTTTGTATAATGATTGAGTGTGGTCTCGGACGATGCCTAAGTGTTCATTGTTCAACAGGTGTAGGTAGTTAGTGGGGGTCTAGAATCTGGAGGGGTGGGTAGACGTAACTAAATAACCTGAGATCAACCACAGAGAAAAAAAAGTGTATCTGCTCGTCCAACCCCTGGGGCTAGAATACACGGGAGTGCTAGAGACACCTCGGGTGTGGTTCACTCTCACTACCCAAGGTGAACCCGAAACACTCCGTTACACTCATATCATACATTCCACTGCAGTACTCCTGCCATCTTTCTAGAATTTGTCTAGATTCTGTTAAGGTATTTCCCATCTTGTCACATATAACATTCAATTGAGGTTGAACATTTCTTGTCAATAACTTCATTTCCTTGAACATTTCATTTCATACATTTACATAGGGGGAAAAAAAACATTGTCAAATGGATTTTGTAAGCATACACAATGCATATTACGCATGATACATTCACATGGGGAAAAAACATTGTGAGCATAAACAGAGCATATTGCAATTTTGTGAGACACATGTGAGAGAGAGAGAGAGAGAGAGAGAGAGAGAGAGAGAGAGAGAGAGAGAGAGACCGACAGCTAGCTAGCTAGCTAGACAGACATATAGAACGACAGATAGACAGACAGACAGACAGACAGACAGACAAACAAACAAACAGATAGACAGACAGACAGACAGACAGACAGACAGACAGACAGACAGACCGACCGACCGACCGACCGACAGACAGACAGACAAACGGACGGACGGACGGACGGACGGACGGACGGACGGATGGATGGCCGGATGGATGGCAGGATGTATGGATGGATGGATGTTATAGCATTATCAACATAACTTCCTGACCCTTACGCCAACACCATAAAATACATATCAGTAATTTTGAAAATGTCAAATATGACTAGATCTTTTTGAAGCCTTTGGAAATTCCCGACCTTTAAGTATAAACACATTAATGATAAAAAAAATAGCTATGGAAATGTCGATAGCATTCACAAACACTAAATACACTTCTTTAAAAGAATGATAACCAAATACACAAACAAATAAATTACTGTTGGTTTCACAAATGACTTTCTATGTTCTGTGTCCTCCGATCTGAAACGCGTCCTAAATCTATTAAATATTGCGCAAAGGAAAACTCAATAAATAAATGACACGAATCGAGATCTAATGAAATAATTAATCAAAGGAGGAAAGTACATGATTGCGCGGTTTTGTGTTTTTATGCGTGATGTTTTAGGGTATGTTTGTCTTTAATTAGTGATGGATTTTGTGTCAATTTAATGTGATTATTTTCGGGATCTGTCGGTTAATAAGTGAAGGTTAGTCAGGGACGAAAGCATCACCTTCACACACACATACAAACATAGGGATCAAAAGAAAGATGTGATCTTCAACAGGGCCATAGTCCTCGTTGTTGTCGTCATCGTTGTCGTTATCGTCATCATCGGCATTGTCTTCACCTCATCATCGTCAGCACTGTTGTTGCTATCTTCAACATCGTTAATATCATTGTCATAATCGCCATCATCATCATAATATTTATCATGATGATGATCATCTTCATATTTATCTTCATCATCATCATCATCATCATCATCATCATCTTCATCGTCATCACCATTTATCGCACGCACGCACGCACACACACATACACACACACACACTATGAACATAAACAGCAACTACAACAACGACATCAACAATAATCTATGTAGGATCCCATCATTCCTTGCGTCAACCTGGTATTTCTACAATTAATCAGTTCACAAGTCAACCCGACCTGGTATGTTTACCTGACCTTCTAACGGTATTTGTGTGTGTTTAATTCTTAAACCCTGTCGGGAGTTTCTCATGTTTGTTGTTTCTGTTAGTTTTATCATTTTTTGTTTTAATGCTGTGTTTTCCTTGCAGTACCACACCAAACTGCTTTTTCTGGAAAATTTTACGTTCAGCCGTTAGACATTGCGGTCAGTTTTTATATTTGCTTAAAAGGTCATTGCTTGTTTTTTGGAAGCTTTTGTGAAAGTTTAGTCATAAACATTAATAAGGGTATACACGGATTTAAACTGCAAGATGATTGACTTAATTGCACCGGGTTTAATTAAATATGGCTTGATCTCGAACTCCGTAGCTCCAGCGACGACCCATGGAAGTCTCCAAGAATATTGCACTCGTTAAGCGAAATTGAACCATAATCAGACAGCTACTGGTACAATTAGTATTGGGACTCTTCGTTGGCTGTTGCAGATGAGGAAAAAATGTCCCGAGTACTGTGATGTCGGTTTTTGACTCAACTCAACTCCAAGGCCAGCAGGCAAGCGTCTAGCCACTAAACTACCGAGCTTCCATTTAACAATGCAGTAATTAGGTGGGTAAGTAGTTAAGTAGGTAAGTAAGTAAGTAGGTAGGTAAGTAGGTAATTAGGTACGTAAGTAAGTAGGTAGGTAAGTGAGTGAGTAAGTAAGTAGGTAGTTAAGTAGGTAAGTAGATAGGTAAGTAGTTAAGTAAGTAGGTAGTTAGGTAAGTAGGTAAGCAAGAAGTAAATATGCAAATAAGTTAGTAAGTAAATAAGTATGGTAGTAAGTAAGTAAATAAGTCAGTCAGTAAGTCAGTAAATAAGTAAATATGTGAGTGAGTCAGTCAGTCAGTAAGTAAATAAGTAGATAAGTAAATAAGTAAGTAAGTCAACCAGTAAATACGTTAATAAGCCAATAATTCAGTCAGTAAATAATTTAATAAGCCAGTAAGTCAGTCAGTAAAAAAATAAATAAGTCAGTCAGTAAATAAATAAATAAGTCAGTAAGTCAATCAGAAAATATGTTTTTGAGTCAGTCAGTCAGTTGATCAGTCAGTCAGTCAGTTAGTAAATAAGTTATTCAGTCAGTTAGCCAATCAGTCAGTAAATAATTTATTCAGTCAATCAATCAGTCACTTAGTCAGTCAGTCAGTTAAGGACGATTGTACACGCCTCCAGACATACTGGACAGAAGATGCTAGACCCAGACTTGAATACGCCAATCAGCATTCTAGGGGTGATGTATATATCATACCTCCGTCTTTACTTCCGGTGACAATTGTTGGTACTAATCGTATACCAGATCGTGATGTCGATCAGGTCTGTCATCGAATACCTAGAATACGCGTAAACCTAACATATCACATCTTAATAGAAGTATTCAATGTAGAACTATTTAACATTACGACAGGTATTGCTCTTGCATAACTTTCGCCTAATATCCGTTTGATTCCTCCATCTCCGGCAGTCTGTACCTTTTGTCTGAACCTTCAAAGAATCGCATGGAGGTTGCCGCTTTATTCCCAGTAATGGACGTTTCATGTCTCTTTGTTGATACTCGGTGGGAGACGTTATGTATTCATGCGCGGATAACTTCCGCTGAGCTGTCATTGGATACAGACTGTGGCCAGATCCGGCTTCACCGGTGTGCACATTTATTTACCAACGCAGATAAACTATAGATCCGTCGTCATTATGTTCAGGGCCTTTGCATAACGTCTTTCTCATTATCATTATCCCGTGCCATGCCGATAAGCGTGGGCGGTCATAAGTCGCCATCTCACCCGTTAACGAGAGTCGTAGATCAGCTCTGTGTTCTTGTCTCGACCATACCACTTGGCCAAGCCATCCAGCTATTTATTTCTCTGCCTTCCCCTTGTTCTCTTCCCCTCAATCTTGACAGTTGTCACCACGTTCTTCAATTTATTTCTTATCATAACGTGTCCAAAAAACTGACTGTCTACGTCTAATTTCTCTAATCATTTTACGGTATACATTTGTTTCTCGTAGGACTTGCTCATTGGTTTTTCTGTCTGTCCATGGTATTCTTTGAATTTTCCACAGAAACCACATTTCTACAACCATCAGATGTTTTTTTCCCAGCTTCTCTGCTAATTGTCCATGCTTCACATCCATACAAAAGTACAGTTTCTTTGTGGTATCTTTTTCTCGTTGCAAATGACATCTTTTTATTGGTCAGTATGTTTTTCATCTTGCAAAAGGCTACCTTCGCCATATCGATTCATGTCCTAATCTCTTCAAGGCGTCTATCATCAGATTTTATAATTGTTCTGAGATAATTGAATGATTCACCTTCTTCTTCTTCTTCTTCTTCTTCTTCTTCTTCTTCTTCTTCTTCTTCTTCTTCTTCTTCTTCTGCTTCTTCTTCTGCTTCTTCTTCTTCTTCTTCTTCTTCTTCTTCTTCTTCTTCTTCTTCTTCTTCTTCTTCTTCTTCTTCTTCTTCTTCTTCTTCTTCTTCTTCTTCTTCTTCTTCTTCTTCAGCTTTCCGAGCCATTGAGGTTCTTTGCTGCAAATACAATCCGTCTCCATTCGTCTCTCTGGTGGACCTTCTCTTGCCAGTCGTTGATTCCAAGTGCTTGTAGGTCTGTACATGTATTATCTCTCCACCGTCTTCTTGGTCTACCTCGGGGTCTACGGTCATTTATTTCCTGAGTGTAAGCGAGTTTTGTTTCCCTATTATCTTCCATTCTTTCTATATGCCCCAGCCATTGTAGTCTATTAGCCTTCATGATACCAGTGATTAGCGGGGACTTAAACAGATCATAAATGTCTTTGTTACTTCTTCTTTTCCACTCTCCACTTTGTGTATCCCTAATGGGTCCAAAGATGCGTCTTAAAATTTTGTTCTCAAAGGTTTGTAACAAGGCTTCGTCTCCTTTCGTTGTACTCCAGGTTTCAGAGCCATACAGCACAACTGGTCTGATCAGTGTTTTGTATATTGTGATTTTGGTGTTACGAGATAGCGCCTTTGATTTTAGTAGATGTTGTAGTGCATAGTATATCTTATTTCCAGAGTTGATTCTAGTTTGTATTTCTTCCCTTATGATGTTGGAGCAGTTGAAGATTGTACCCAGGTATTTGTATGTTTCCGTTCTTTTAATGGTCATATTATCTATTTGTATGTGGCCAGAGTTTTTAGCCATTCCTTCTCTTGAAATTACCATATATTCTGTCTTATCTTGGTTGATAACCAGCCCCATCTGTTGGGCTTTTTCCTTTAAGTGAGTCAATATTTCCAATGTCTTTTGTTCACTTTGCCCTATAATATCTATATCATCTGCATAACCAAGCAGCTTGGATGTTCCTCCAATATCACATTCCTCCTTTATCTTCCTTACAACTTTCTCTAGAGCCAGATTGAAGAGTAGCGGCGATAGTGCATCACCCTGTTTCAAGCGAGATGTTATTTGGAAGAGGTCTGATTTCCTGCCTTTATATGTTACTATATTATAAGTATCTTCCATGCATAGTCTGGTCATGTTGATTAACTTCCTTGGTATTCCAAATTCCTGCATAGCATTCCATAGACTATTCCTATGGACACTATCATAAGCCTTTTTAAAATCCACAAAAATGTTATGGAGATCTCTTTTATATTCCCAATGTTTCTCGGCTATTTGTCGTAAGATAAATATCTGATCTATTGTTGATCTGTTTTGTCTAAAACCCGCCTGGTAGTCACCTAATATGTCTTCTGAATATGGTTTTAGTCTATTTAGTAATACTGCGGATAGTATCTTATAGCTTGTGGACGGTAGTGATATTCCTCTATAATTTCCACATTGGAACTTGTCTCCTTTCTTAAAGATAGGTATCAATAATGACTCTTTCCAGTCATGGGGTAATTCTTCTGTCCTCCAGATTTTTATTATTAGTTCGTATAGCTTTAGATGTAATGCATGGCCACCTGCCTTTATAAATTCAGCAGCAATTCCATCAGTCCCAGTTGCCTTATTGTTTTTAAGTCGTGTGATTACATATAGGATTTCTTCAAATGTAGGTTCTTCAATTTGTGGTTCGCATGTTAGAACCTCTTCCTGTGGGAAAATGTTACTTGGAGCTTCACAATTTAGTAATTCAATAAAATATTCTTTCCATGTGTTGCATATTTCCTCATTGGTATTTATCATATTCCCATTTTTGTCTTTTAAACCATATGTGTTTTGTTGGTGCCCTCGTTTCATTGACTTCAGTTCTTTAAAAAATTTTCTGGATTCATTTTTCTGGTGATTAGTTTCCATATCCTTGATTATATTACTCATATATTCTCGCTTCTGCTGTCTGACTATTTTTGTAGCCTCTTTACATTCATTTCTATAATTCTCTTCCTTTTGGATGTTATTGATGTCATTTAACCATACATGTCTGGCATTCTTCTTCCTAATGACTGCTTCTTCACATTTTTGGTTGAACCATCTGTTCTTTCTATGCTTGGTTAACACACCGAGACATTCTTCTGCGGTAGATTGAATTGTATTCACCTGTTTAAGAATATTCCCATTTACTTGTATATTACATTGTGGTATTTCATACTTCCTAGTGACGACCATAATCTGTGTCTTTTTACAATTTAATTATAACGTTCTCATCACGGTGCGCCGAAATGGCTCTTTATTTCTTGCCATGTTTTCGACCTTATTCACCTTCAAGGTGTCTGCAAACTGGGCTAATTTATTTGCTGGTTGACACTTGCCTTTTCTTCTAGGAACCATACCTACCCCATTGCTCTCTTCAAGCCACTGTGACGGTTAAGCTGAGTTGAGCTGAGTTGAGCTAAGAACATCACTGCACTCAGGACATTTCCATACGCGCTCCTGTTCCCTTGTTTAGCAGCCATCGAAGAATCATACCTATAATGGTTCCAACTGCCATCTGATTATAAGTTCTCCTGGTCTTCCCTTTCACTTTTGAGATTCGTCGAGAACTCATGTCGATCCCCCGTCATGTCATTCTCTCTACATACGGGTGATCAGTCTGTTCCACCGGTTTCTCAACCTGGTCCCACAGGCGCCCGACCACCTGTCCCTTATCCATAGGTAATCTCCCACTGAGAGGTGCATGCCCTGCCCGCCTATCAGCCTGTTCATTTCCCCGCAACTCCCGCATGACCAGGTCAGAAAATCAATACAATTCTCACCATCTGTGACCTCTCAAGCGAGGCGAGCCGTTCTACACGAAGCGCTAGGTGTCTGCAATGTGTGTCCATTGTCTTGCTGGTCGAGTACTGCCTCTTCTTTCATGAACCATACCTACTCCACTGCTCTCCCCAAGCCACTGTGACATTTAATATAACCCAAGCATTCCAGTTTCCCATACAGGATACTGTTTATGCGTCATTTTCTTCCACGGCCAGGGCTTGTTGAATTTCCACATTTTTTCATTCTTCTTATACCATAATATTCTAAGAACTTGTCTGTAAATTTGTTTTTATTTTTTGGGATGTTTTTTTTTTTCGCTCGCTGTCTTGTAAACTTAAACATAGTACACCCAGGCTACTTCTGATAGCACTGGGATGATTCGTTTGGATTACCGTTCCCGATTACCAGTGTCCCTTGCCATCAGGCGAATCCACTCCGACTTCAGAGGTGCTTGTAATTTACGTCCCCAAGTCAAGGATGATAGGTCAAAAGTTTAGTCCAACTGTCCGGTTCAAGGGTTGAAACCTTTTGGTTGGAAATGGTTGGAAGTTTCTGAAAAAAAAATGCAAAGAATACCATGGACGGCCAGAAAGACCAATGAACAAGTCCTTCAAGAAACAAACGAAGATCGTAAACTGATTAGAGACATTAGACGCAGACAGTCAAAATCTTTTGGGCATGTTATGAGAAGAAATGAATTGGAGAACTTGGTGACAACTGGTAAGATCGAAGGGAACAGACCAAGAGGAAGACCTAGAAGCAAATACCTGGATGGCTTGGCCTCGTGGCATGGTCGAGACAGAAACACAGAGCTGATCCACGACTCTGGTGATCGAGTGAGATGGCAAAACATGACTGCCCACGCTTACCGGCATGGCACATGATGGATGGATGGACCCTTACCTCAGCATCGACACGCCGGATGTTTAAGAACGAGCGTTCTTATCCATTCTGCAATGCTGACCTCTTCTGTAGCATGTGAGCTCAAAAACCCCAATCTTATTCTTTGGTGGTAGCGAAATTGTCCATGAATCACATCTCCATGTTACTACAATAAAGATGTGTGCTCTCAAAACTGCTACTTTAACTGCAGAAATCACACAGAATACGCTAAAACCGCGGCAGACATAAAATTGGTGCGTGAATATGCATGTTGTATATTTCAGCTTGAAGGATTTATCTTATTGATATAGTTTATGTTTTGTTATGTCTGCATTATGTACCTGACGAGATGGAGCCAGATATACCAGCCTATACATCACGCAGTCTATTGTTTATGTCTTCGTCATTTAAACATTTCGAAGAACGAACGAACGAACGAACGAACAAACTTTATTTTCAAAGGGTTAAGAATTGGGCACGCAGGCCCGTCTAACATTCTGCCCTTCTATCACTCTCTTCCATACATTATTTCATTCACACGTCATTCAAGGCTAACAGAGAACAGCAACAATATAAAACTTATGCATTATAAAAGCATTGGCAAAATGCGAACATCAAAACTACACGATACAGTAACATTAGATAACGGTCAGACACTTATTAGCCATGTGGAATATACTGGCCTACCAAAAGGGGACTGGCTGTTATACTAGGGTTTTGTTATTATTATTATTATCACTATTATTATGGGGGAAGGTAATCCGTACTGAGATAGTGTTCGAGTAATTTGCGATTATATGAATAAGGATTGGTGATGTCTTTTATTTCTTGTGGAAGATTGTTCCACAGCTGAGCTGCAGAGTACGTTAAGCTTGTTTTGTATAAGTCAATCCTAGGCTTCGGAATGTGTAATATATTTAAACGTTTACTGTGTCTAGCATTATATTTAAACAATGGCCAAAGGTAATTTGGGGCATTCCGATGCAAGATTTTGTGAATTAATTTAGCTTTATTGAAAAGCAGGCGTTTGCGGAGTGGTAGCAACTGAAGGCGTTTATACAGGCTGGGATTGTCAGATAGATGTTTGCTATAAATTAGACTCATGGCCCGTTTCTGGAGTGAGTAAAGTCGCTTGGTGTTTGAATTAGAACAACCGTCCCAGATTGTAGAGCAGTAGTCAAAGTGTGTCTGAATATGAGAAGTATAGAATAGTTTCCTTGTGTCCTCATCAAGGAAGTTTTTAATTTTGGCGAGTTGGTAGACTTTTTTCGCTGTTTGTTTAATGAGCGCTTGAACGTGGGAATTAAAGGTTAGGTTTCTATCAATGATTAGGCCTAATGTTTTGTGCTCAATTACACTTTCTACTGGCATGTTATCGATGTGAAGTTGAAGTGATGTGTGTGAGCTTAGAGTTTGAAGTCTTTGTCTGGTTGTTAATAACATTGATTTTGTTTTAGTGATATTAATTTGCATACGAAAACATGGCGTGGTGGCTAGAAAACATATAGAAACGGAACAACAATATCTAGAGACATCGAGACTTTGTAGGTTAACATCTGGTTGGGAAAGTGACTGCCAATTCCATCAGGGGTGAACTGTACTGTTCGTGGAGGACTTTTGTGGTGACATTCTGGAGGTGGCATTTTGCACAGTGTGCCTGAGCTGGCTGTTGGTTGTCGAGACTCCTGTCTTTTCCACTTTTCACACGGGACAGTGATGAACATTGTATGTGATATTCACTGACACGGGAACGGAGCATAGCGGGGACGACTCTTTGCTGTGATGTTGGAACCGCGATTAAGGACTAACGACTGTCGTCATTTAAACAACAAACATGAACATACAAACATTGAAAGCTGCTTACAGAAATAAGCTCGCCCGCCAGCCCGGTGGTCATGCATGGGTTCAAATTCACATTGAAGCGGACTTTTACAGTTTATCTGGGCTCTCAGATCCAACCAAACAAACAAACAAACAAACAGACTTTATTTTCAAAGGGTAACAAATTGGGCATGCAGGCCCGTCTTACATTCGGCCCTTCCATTCACTCATCTTTCTTTCATCAACAGTGCATAGGAAAAAACATTGTCACATGAATTTTGTAAACATAAACAATGCATATTACTATGCTATGAGACACATCCACCACCCACCCACACATCCCCCATTCACTCCAACTCCCCCACCTAACCACACACACATACATTCCCCCACCCATACACCACATCCCTACACCTACACATCTCCCCACCCACACACACCTCTCACCCACCACACATCCCATCCACCCACACCCCAAGCATACATACATTCAATAACCCACACATCACCCACCTACACACATCTCCCCACCCACTCACATATCCTCTACCCGTCCCATTACCCACCAACAATCACTCACCCACATATCCTCCTCCACACACACACCTCCACCCACCCAGCCAAACACACATTCCTCAGCCACACACACATCTCCCCGTCAACTCACATATTCCGCACCTACCCACACACAAATTTCGCACCCACCCACATAATCCCCCATCTCCCCCAGCCCACTCACAAATCCCGAGCCGACACCTACAAACATCCCCCACCATCTCCTAACTTGCACACACTCACCCACCCACATATCCTCTACCCACTCACACATCCACTACACACCCATCCCCCAACCAAACATCCCTTAACCACACACCCTTACTCATATACAATCACCCACCCACACATCCTCTACCCAACCACACATCCTCCATCCACCCATCCCCCAGCCACACATCCCTTAACCACACACCCCTACCCATATACACACACATCCCCACCCACGCACAATCTCCCCACCCATACACACATCCCTCACCCACATCCCCACCCACCCACACCCCCCCCCATTCACAAACATACAACTCCCATCCACGCACACACACAACCCACACAACACACACATCCCCAACTCATAC